>OY284475.1:14984181-16184181 GCA_958336345.1 Dorcus parallelipipedus
TTCTCCATTCCATCTCCTTCTTCCATTTAAGTTCCTCATAGAGTTATTTTTCTTTGTTGCTCACGTCATTAAATTGTAAGTAAAATATTCTACAAAACGTTGATTTTTACCATTCTTAATTTTTTCACTGAAATGATTTGATTTAAATTATGAAGGGAATTAAGAAGAGATTTCGCTTACGTTTCGATGTGATTTTCCATTTCCATTAAAAGAGAGCGTTATAAACTGAAAATGCAGCGCTTTCGTAATGGTACTGTCTCACTGTATCAGAATTAATATTCCCGGCACGAACGTATAATCCCGAAAAAACGTTCGGAACAAATTGGATTTCGCAAAAAACCGACATTATGTCGAGAGAATTAATTACGGCCTCGGAACGTCAGCAGCAGCTTGAACTGTTTAAGATTCGCTACAAAATAGCTCCCTG
Source organism: Dorcus parallelipipedus (assembly GCA_958336345.1). NCBI lineage: Eukaryota > Metazoa > Arthropoda > Insecta > Coleoptera > Lucanidae > Dorcus > Dorcus parallelipipedus. The sequence continues at coordinate 14,984,609 of OY284475.1, forward strand.
AACTGAAAACGAGCGACTCTTCGAAAGTTCAATTACGCATGGGAATCATTATTAAGTCTGCTGTCCTGACCTATCTCTAATCGAATTCGATACGTATCCAATATACGGTGTATCTAAAACCAATTTTTAGATCGTACTGTGTATGTATAATGTATTTGATCTGATGTATGTAAGTGAATTTTTCTCTGTGGTAAAAATGGACGTCCATCTCCACTACACAGCAACCCCAAGTAATAAAATACATCAAGCTCCCCTGTCTATTTCAACCCCTAGCCGCAAATAAGAGTACGCTAACGACCTCTACAATCAATAACGCAAGTGCACTTACATAAATCCCGGCTCAGGTGCATTTTCCCAAACAAAACGCAATAATACCAATAAATTCGGTCCCGGTGCGCATTCGAGGGTTCACTTCGTGCCGCATAAATTGCGTCGGTAATTAATTGCCGAGAATTAATATTGATAAAGCGATTAGCATATGTTAACCGTAATTATGATTGTCCAAGTCGATTCGGGGCAGGGAGGGACCACCGGGCCGGGGGAGAGGGCCCGGCTCTGATCGATCTGCGAAACGCGGGTTTCAATTAAATACATCTCTCCGGTAATTACGTGTTCTGCCGATGCTTATCTAACGTGTACTAATGATGTAATGTAGTCCCTATCGAAAGTTGGAATCTGATAGTAATTGTATTCTATAAATTCACCGATATCAACAGCTATTAATTAATATAGAGCGCCAGGGTATTAATTAATTAAATCGTAAGCGATTCATTTGAGTGTAGTACCTACACCGCACGTGTTTTCCAAAAATTGATTTCACAAATTCATTTCAAACACATCCATCATCGGACACGCGTCAATAAATTAAATCACTTAGGCTATGTAGGTACACACAGCGACACTTTTGTGTCTAGATCGAGGGTATACACCGAGTGTCGGCGTGTGTACAGCATCTGAGATCGGTGTCGCTAGAGCGAATTGCAGTGTCGCTAGTGTCGTTGCAATTCACGTGTGGACAAGTTAAAATGAGTATCGAAAAGAGGTCTAGCATGTTTCAAATCGGAAATTTTTAATCAGTGGCGCAAAGATGTCGATGTGCAAAGTTCGAGTGGACCAGGACCAAGGAAAAAGCAAAGAATTTGATATCTCTTTTGGAAGGGTTTGCGGTCAAAGCGGACAGCTTCAATAAATTGAAGAATTGCCTCAAAAATTTAATACAATTTTAGGAAAAATATTTTTAAATATCTGGCCTGTTGGCAGACATTTTAGTGATAATGCTAATCTTTTTTCCGTTGGTATGTTGTGTCTCTTTTCTGTATTTTTGATGTAATTTCTTCCAATAAGTGACAGCGAACGTCAAACTCGCGTCAAATTTGGCAACTATGTTCATTGTATAAAACGACGCCATTTCTTTTTAAATGCGCATTAAATCATGGATCGTCAAGCTTGCGATGAACACGTTCGCTTGTTTATACGTTTTCAACATAACGTACGTGGAATAATTTTCTTCATTTGTAGCTGCAGTTTCGAACGCAACAATAAAAAATAATAATAAAACAAGATGGAAATTATTACAATAATAATAAAAACTAGAAAGCGGATAGTTAGGTAAAAAAGTAAGCAACTGTTCAGCTGCTATTAAACATACTTATTGCTCGTGTTTATTTGACCAAATATTTAGCAATACCACGTGCTAATAGATTGTGTCGTTATTGTATATTGAAAACGATCGTTCAACGATCGCAAGACGTAACAGGAACATAGGTATTTATTTATTTATCGTAAGTATTAGCATGTTTGCTAACTATAGGAAGCAACAACACAAAAATCAAGTATACCAGTGAATAGCCAGCATAAAATTAACATGTATACCTAAACAAAATCGTATTTAATGGACACCTATAGAGTTAAATTTGTTGAAACAGCCCCCACATTAAAGGGGGCAAAGGGAAACTTGGGTGCTTAAAGAAAAAAGAAAACGTTAGTTATCTCAACTTTAATTAAATATTTAAAGTTGGTTCTTGTCCGATGAAATTTGTATCACAAAATCTGACGAAGCTGTCGAACGACGGTGAAACGTTAAGTGTATAGTGCGAGAATTAGTGTCCGGTTAAAAGATTTTGTGATTTTAATTAAATAATAAATATTTTATGATATATCGGAAAGAAGACGACGTTTATGCGCCAGAGTGATCAAATTCTTTAAATGAAAAGGTACATGGCAGTTCTTTATCAACCTTAATCTTTTTCTCTTGTTCTCATACAATTATTCTGTGTATATAAAAATGACAGATGGAAAAATTATTGAAGAAACAGAGATAGAGCGTTCAGAAAAGAATGGGGCTTCTTTGGATCAAAATAAACCGATTTGGACCAATTTATCTTAGTACATCAAAAAGTTATGGCCCTTTTTTTTAATTTAATTTTTTTAGTTCATACGAATTTGCTCAGTTTTTGATTAATCGATCGATTGATTTATTTAATTTTAATTTTACAACTAGGGGCTTTTCGCGTTGCTGAATCTGACTATGTATTTGCTTTTTGCGCAAACTTTAGGGGACGCTCTCCACACTCCACACCCTAACATTCTTTTGTTTCTTGGCGTATTTTTTTTGTGCGTGAGAATGATACTTTACCAAAAATTCTAAAAAGTTAATTAATGATTTTGTTTGTTTGTTGAGAAAGTGTGTTTGTTACCATCGACATTTTTTTACGAATAAATTCCACCACCCTGTGTAGTTCATGCACTCAACATTAAACCACAGTATAAGAATCACACAGTAGCGTCACTGGAGTATAACTGTCACATTTATTCTTTTGTTTGATACCTACCCAGCTGGAAATTACATTGCATTTCCATAAGGGTATCAAATAGAATGGCGTTTTGTTTTTGACACCACAATTTTAAGATCTAATTTTATGAAGTATACCATATCCGTCAAAATACTTTAAAATGGATTTATAAGTCAGAAAAGGGAGTGCCAAACATAAAATGCCAATTTTGGGTTTATTGTACCCTACAAATTTCTTTGAAATGGTTCGTACATAAAAGTAATTTGAAGGTCCAATCTTTTCGTGTGTATTATAAACTTCAAAGGTCTTTAAAATGAATCAGGGTGCTATCAGATAGTGCTACTTACAGAATGCAAATTTTGGATATGTTGTACCCCCCCCCCCAGTTTCATTAAAACCGATTAGTAAATGAAAGCAATTTTTAAAATCAATTTCTGTGGCATATTGTACCCTTCACAATTATACTTCAAAATGGATTTATAAGTAAGAAAAGGCAGTGCAAATTATAAAGAGGAAATTTTGGGTTTATTGTACCCCCCAAATGTCTTTGCAATTTTTTCGTAAACAAAAATAATTTTAAGATCCAATTTTAAGGGGTATGTTGTGGCCTTCAAAATACTTTCAAAGAAATTTCTGCGGCAAGTAAGAAAAGGCAGCGCAAATTATAACGAGCAAATTTTGGGTTCATTATTCCCTTCAAATTTCCTTGAAATTGGTTCGTAAATAAAAGTAATTTTAAGGTCCAAGCAATCGCTGTATCATTTTAGAAAAAATTGAGTTCCATTTTGAAGATAATTTCGTGGTAAAACATCCCTTAAACCGACGACGAATTTCGCGTGTGGCTCACATATTTATTTGCGCTCGCTGAATATCATCAGAGAGCAGTGCGGCCATTCTCTGTACAAAAAGCAAATATTTGCCAGGATGGTAATTTGGTCTTTTGCACACACCCTAAAGGCCGATATCACCGACGCGCAGTCTGTTTACCCTAGCCGGCCTTAAATGACTGTAGCAGTCAATATCGCGCAGGAATTATAAGATACGATGTTAATTTATATCGAACATCACGAACATCACGAAAACTATTCAAACTCGTTTCTTTTTTGGACGGTTCAAATTTATTTCCAAATGCCCTAATAGATAGATAATTTGGCAGGCCCAATGCATCTTCCCGTTATGCAATGTTGCTTTCATAAATAATAAATTTCGTCGACCTGTTTGAAGAGGGAAAAGGCGAGAGAGCGTGTGCTTTTGTTTTTAATATGAAGGATGAGGTCGCCACTACTTATTCAGTATGTATGTGCATCGGAAGATGCAAGAAGTTCTTCTTGAAAAGAACAAACTCGGATGAAATATGCAAGGCCTTGGTCCATTAAATGAGCAATAAAACTTTTATCTCCGCTATTTTATGTCATTATTTTATGTTGATTAAAAATGAATTATTTATGGTAATGTCTTCTACCGTCTCGTCCGCCAAGATGTTTTTGTCTGTTTTAGCATTGAAATAATTTTATTCATCAAACTCTGTTAATGTTAGTATATTTTTGTATTCTTTTAAGTGAAAATTAAAACCATATCTTCAAACTGAAAAGTATAAAACGAGAACGAAGAAAATAAGTAAACCAGTTAATGTCAATCTTCTTCTTCTTGCTCTCTTTTTTCTTCACTCGACCCATTCGCTGTTTTTATTCTTCTTCACAATTTAACTCCACATCATTCAGCCATCTTTTGTGACACTACCCTCCTCTATAACTTCAGTTTAAATACTTGTGTTGCGGCGCGATTAATTGACATGTTCAATTTAAATATTTATTTGTCCTTGTTTTTGCTTTCTTCTTTTTTTCATTTTGACCTACTTACTGTCTTTATTCTTCTTCATAATTCAATTGATATAACTTTTAGCTCCTCCTCCATATCATCCAGTCATCATTTGTGGGACTACCCTCTCTAGTTCTTCTCCCCTACAACTTCAATTCGAATATATATTTGTTCTTCTTCTTGCTCCCTTTTTTTTGCTTCATTTTTATCTCTTTGTGTTTTTATTTTTCTCCATAATTCAATTGGTGTGATTTTTAGGTCTTCCTTCACATCAATCAGTCAACTTTTGCGGACCTATACTCTTGAGTTCTTCTTCCTTATAACTTCAATTGAAATATATATTTGCTTTTCTTCTTGCTCTGTTCTCTTCTTCATTTTAACCTACTTGCTGCTTTTTCGTAATTCAGTCGGTGTGATTTTTAGGTCCTCCTTCACAACATTAAATATTTATTTTATTTGTCTTAGTATGTTACTACTACGTTCTTTACTTCGAAATCTATAAATAGTTGCAACTGTATAAAAGATACAATGTCTGCACCTTCTCTGTTCTTGATTAATATCGAATCTCTGTGTCCACAAGCAAGCAAGCAAAAAGTACAAGGAGAAGTGTTAACATCCTCATGTAAATTGAATTTTCTTCTTTAAAACAAATTAGAATTTGAAGAACGAAATATTTAAAGTCGTTTGAACCATTTTTTGGGCTCTTCATCGACCTTCGACTAGAAGACCTGGCAGCGTATAATAATGATTTCAAGCAATCCCATCTGTTGATACTTTTCTATTCTAAGCGTACCATATAGCGCCATATGTTTTTTTCCTTCATATAAACAATTTGAATTGCCTGTAAAATATTGTTGGCGCTTATTGTTTCTTTCTCTTTTCATTTTAAGAATTAGACTGACATTGATAACTACAATTTTAATCGTATAGACGTGTGCCTTTCTAGATGATATATTGTTATTTGCAAACATAGAGGCAAAGCTAAAGAAAAACTTGGAGATATACGAAGAAGAATTAGCGTCTCACAACCTGCTTATAAATATCGGAAAAACGACAACAATGCCCCTCAGAATAAAAATGTAGACATTAAATTAAAACTAAAAAACCAAGAAATAGAACAAGTCTCTAGTTATACATTTCTGGGATGAAGTAAACAATAGAATACAGGCAGCTAATAGGATATGCTATTCCTCACAGAAGAAATTCCTGGGAAATAAATACGTATTGGAAAAGACGAAAGTATCTATATGCAAATCAATATACATGTCGTCACTGCTACAAGGAGGGGAAAACTGGACACTGACGGAAAGACAAAATGTGTGATATAATTTATTTTATTTGAACCGAAAATAATGTAGATAAATAAACCGACCTGGTAACTCTAATTAGTTAGCAACAAAAACGATCAATTTTTTTTGACCTCATACAAGCCTTAAACTTACTCAAAACTTAAACTCAAAACTTATAGAGATGTAGACGTTGCTTATAGCCGATTTCTTCACCGTATTTATCCTGAGGTTAATTTATCTGTCAGTTGGAATGTTTCATCCAGTTCCCTGTACACATACTATGTCACATTCTAAGTAACAGATAAATTTAACCTTAAGATAAGGCGATGAAGAAATCGGGCATTAGTGAGCCATTACTATCCTAGTATCTCCGCCTTTTTCCTGGTTTCAATGAAACAATCGATTTATTGGGGAAGAGATCAAAGATGGCCCCGTCCTATTGAAGAAACCAACAGCAGCAGAAAAAGTTACGCACGCGAGAGTTAAAGAAAAGACAAAGTTAGAGCATCCGCAGAAACGAACTGTAAATATGTTCAAAGAAACGGAAGAAGAAACTGAAGAAGACTGCGAAGAATGGCAGAATGACAGGTTTATAATAATTTTTGAATCATGTCAAGGTATGTATAGAATTTAAAGGCTTAGCTAACTTTTCTTGAAATTGTTTTGCTTCTAAAACGTATTCAGAGATACTTAATGTAAATTCTTAGTTTTTAAAGTAAATTTTGAATTAACTTATCCAAAACAAATGTTAAAACATAATAACGTGTTTAATTCCCTTGGTATCGATCGACCGTCACTCTCTCACACATTAAATTGACATAAAGCTATATTGTCTCTTGTTTATTTTAATCACGACTTTAGTTAAGCACGGTTTTAATCATAAGATCAGAAAACGGGTCATTGGCCCCTATTCCCATCACATCAGAGTACGAATCATTGTAAATACGAGTAATTGCCGTTTGTAAGGAAACTCCGCTGAAGGCTTTCAGGAATCAGAGAATGGTTGAAATGAGACGTACGAAACGTCGGCCCATTAGCTCAGTTGGTTAGAGCGTCGTGTTAATAACGCGAAGGTCGTGAGTTCGATCCCCCCATGGGCCAAATTTTTGCTCTTTCTTGATTTGAATCAAGTAGGAAATGATTTTTCAAGTTTCTGACATTGGATGCCTAAGATTTTTGGCAATGTCAAACAAGTCAATTACATTATAAACACCAGCTGCATAAATTCCTACTCTACAATTTTGATTGCAGTGGTCTTTTCACTACTGTAAATAAAAGGACTGGCAATGAGTAGTGGTGCAAAAATGCCAATATTATCTTCTTATAATAATAGAAATAATAGAAAAAAAATGCTGAGCTGGTTTGGACACTTAATTAGGATGGATGGCAATAAACAAGTGGAAAAGATATGGAAAACAAGGCCGATAGGGGAAGACCAAGAAGAAAATGGGATAGTGAGACAGAAGATATCTTAAATAAAATGGGACAAGACTGGAAAACAGCTAAGGAAATGGCACAGAACAGAGAAAGAACATTGGAGAAGATACGTAACCTCGATACCTTAGAGGGTATAAGAGGGTCAGATTGAAGATGATGATTACGATATTGATGTGCATTTTTGGCGTCAAATCCAAAATTTTTGTCATGTTTTCTTTTTCTTTCTTCTTAATAAACTACCTTATAATTATCATTATAGGAAGTTATAATTGACTTAACGTAAGCAATTCTCCGGTGGCACTTCAGAAAAGCAATATGTTTTCAAGCAGCGCTATCTGTTAATAGTTTCTGTTCTAATCATGCCATACAGCGCCATCTATTGTTTATTTCTGCATATAAAGTTAATTGTGAGCTGATAGTTACTTGTAAGTTATGTGATTATTGGACTTTATTTTTTCGACCGTTAAAATTAACTAATGCAAAAATTGGGAAAAAAAATTAAATAATATTTTAAAAGCGCCTGTTTGTTAAATCTTCTTGAATCGTGTCTGCTTACAACAAAACCTGTCCCCTGACTGTGAGGAACACCAACAGGAAAGTTTCCTGGTGGAAGACGACCTCACGGAATGGAGAAGACAGATCAGAAGACTCTTTAATAGAGCAAAAGTATCAGGTGGTTGGGAAAACTATAAATTAGACCTAACTGAATACAATAAAGAACTGAGGAGATCTAAGAGGGTATCGTGGAGGAGGTACTGTGAGGAAATTGAAAGTAATCTAGAATGTGCCAGACTACACAAGTTGCTTTCAAAGTCTCCTCAAGACCACCTAAATACTCTGGTAAAACCTTCCGGAAAATTTACTAGTACAGGAAAGGAGACTATGACTGAAATGATTCGGGTTCATTTTCCTGGATCAACTGTTCTTGACGTTGCACCTGCTGACTGGAACAGCCAGGATGCACCTGTTTTCAGTGCATCAAGGGAGGACTGGAGTTCGGAGACTGACCAGGGTGGTATTCATAGCAAAACCTGGACGGGCGAACAACACTTAGGCAAGAGCTTTCAGACCTATCAGCCTAATGTCTTTTGTACTAAAGACAATGGATAGAATCCTCGATGGGCGGTGTACTGGTCGACAAACCTCTACACGTGCACCAGTTTGCCTATTCTGCTGGTGTATCTACAGAGGCGGCATCTCACTTGGAGGAGGGAGAACTCTCTGGAAAACGAAGAAGTCCTTTTAGCTGCTTTTTTAGATATCGAAGGGGCCTTTGACAATACACCCTTTGACTCGGTCACCTTGGCCCTGAGGGATAGAGGAGTGAAGGAGATCTGCTGCAAGTGGATTGACTTCATGCTTAAAGGAAGGGTGTTTACACATCACTGCTGGACGACACTTTAGCGGTGCGGTTAATAATGCGGTTAATCTTGGGGTCATCTTTGACTGCAAATTTACTTGGAACCAACATCTAAACAAATTAGTTAGGCGAGCGGTGACTACTATTGCAGTGGCCAGACGGGCCTACGACAGAACTTGGGGCCTAAAACCAAGTATGGTGCATTGGTTGTACACAGCCCAAGGTTAAGCAGGAAACTACCAAACTTAGACTGAGTAAGGTACGGCCTGTCTAGCCGTAATGGGGGCAATGTGTACAACGCCCACCGCTGCAATGGAGATTCTTCTAGACCTTCCTCCTCTACACATTACGATCATGGGAGAGGCAAGACGTGGACTCCGTAGATTGCAGAATTTACGTCAACCAATGAATATGGGTCATACAAGTATCATTGGCAGCATAAAGGGTCCTTTAGTTGATATGAGGACGGACTATATGGCTCCAAAAGAAAACACAAATTTGCTTATCAAGGTAATAATTCACGAACTGGCTGAGCAAAGTAAACCTGAACAGGATATTCCTCCTGGCAGTCTTATCTGGTATACGGACGGCTCCAAAACCGAGACTGGTGCCGTGTCTGGAATTTACGGACAGAGACCAAAAGGGAGGCTACGCTTCCCTTTGGGCCAATTTGCCTCTGTTTTTCAAACAAAAATATTCGCCATATTACAATGTGCGAGGGAAAACATGAGGGCTTATACAAATAAGAGAATCTTCATTCTATCCGACAGCCAGGTTACTTAGAAGGCTTTATCAAGCTCAAGGATCTCATCCAAACTGGTGTGGGAATGTTTCAATTTACTCAACAACTTGCCGGAACACAACAGCGTTACGCTAATGTAGGTTCCAGGACACAGGGGCATTTACAGTTACGAATAGGCCGATGAATTAGCCAGACAAGGTGCGGCTATGGCATATCATGGCCCCGAACCTGCTTTAGGAATAAGCAAAAGCGCTATTCGGGGCTTTTTTAGTGACTGGATAAGCGAAGAACACAATAGATACTGGATAAGCAAACCAGAACATCGACATAGCAAAACCTTCCTTAGAGGTGCTTTCAACAAGAGAGCACCTGTGGAGGATCGGTAAATTTAATGGTGACTTATGTTGCAGACTCTGCAATGGAGAACTAGAGACAATGCACATTGCGCTGGCAAATCGCAGACAGCGCATATTCGGACACCATAGAAGAAATTAGCACGCAGCCAGTGAAAGACCTGTACAGTACAGGGGACTTGCCTCAATGACTGGTTGCGATAATAGTACCAGGGTGAGTACAATAAGCCTAATGGCTGCGGTGCCTCCACCAGACGGGTACTGGTGTTAAGAGAAAAAAAAGTCTTCTTGAACTGACGAAAACTAGCTTTTCTTAGCCAGTGTTGCCCTGCGGGCCTATCCCATAGTGACCACATTAGCCAAAATCGAAGAGTTACGTGTGAGAGCAGTCTAAGGAGGAAGATCCGAATTGTTTTACGAGAACCTGAGGTAAACTATAGATTGTCTGAGGTGATTTTGATAAAAAAGACCCGATGGACTCAGGAAAGGACTGATCAGGAGAATAAAGAGCTGAAGACCTAAAGAGTGTTTCCTTAGTAAAATAAAAGAGGATTGGTAATGGAGAATGGACGAGGCAGATAAACCTGAGAACGGTTTTAGTAGAGGATAGGCAGACTCATAAAGGGCTATAGAGTGTGGGGAACCACGCGTTGTCATAGTTTTAAGTATTTTGCTGATTATGTAAATAGGACAGTTGAATTATTTTTAATTTTTTGACATAATTTAATGTGATTGATAATGAAGAAATAAAGGTATATAATCTTATCACGGATAATTAATTCAAGAGTAAGAAGCCACAATTGGTGACCCCGACGCGGAAAACTGAATTCCTTTTACATTTAATAATTTTTGGAGGCACGATGGAAGACGCGGAACAGTTATCTACTACACACGAACATATTGCAAAAGTTTCTATTAAAATTCCACCGTTCTGGAGAATAAATCCTGCTTTATGGTTTCATCAAGTTGAATCTCAATTTATTGCTAATGGAATTTCGAAAGATGCTACAAAATATCATTCTTTGGTGGCAGCTCTAGAAAGTGACGTTTTGCAACAAATAAGCGATATGATTTTAAATCCGCCTCAAAATGACATGTATCAAACTCTTAAAAGAAAATTATTGGAATGTTATACTGAATCAGACGAAAAGAAGTTACATAAACTAGTGAACGAATTAGAATTAGGCGACAAGAAGCCATCTCAACTCTTACGTGAGATGCGAGAGCTTGGTTCAGGGAGATTAAATGATGACATTTTGAAGACTCTGTGGCTACAAAGGCTTCCACGTCAAACTCAAGCTGTTCTTGTCATCAGTTCAGAGGGACTTGGACAATTAGCTACAATGGCTGATAAAATTTGTGAAATTCCACATGTACCTGATGTATTGAACATTCATAAAGAAAATGCAGATTCACATAACGAAATCCTAGTAAATTTAACCGCACAAGTTGAGAAATTAGCTACAGAAATAGAAGAGCTGAAGCAGTCTGATGGGATATTACGACGAAATACGCAACATCATGTAATAAGATCAAATCGCAATAATTTCAATTCAAAATCAAGAAGAGAACTTTGCTGGTATCACGAGCGTTTTGGAAGAAATGCACGCAAATGCAACTTCCCATGTGATTTTAAACAGGGAAACGAATTAAACCGTTACTAGGGGCGGCTAGTAATGGTACAAGTTCAAACCGCCTCATTATAAGTGATAGGTCTTCGGGAAGACAATATCTTGTAGATACTGGAGCTGATATTTCAGTGGTTCCAAAACCTACTCAAACTAAAATCGGTTCAACCCCCTTCATATTATATGCAGCAAATAATTCACCAATTAAGACTTATGGAGACCAACTTATTAAACTGGATTTGGGTTTACATCGTTCATTTAATTGGAAATTCATCGTAGCGGATGTTACTAAACCTATTATAGGAGCGGATTTTTTGGCACATTTTGGTTTATTAGTTGACATCAAACGGCAAAAATTGATTGATACTACTACTGCTTTATGTTCGTCAGGTAAGAAGTCAGCATTTATTCAAAAAGGCATAAAAACAATCATGGAGGGTCCATTTTCTCATTTACTAGAACAGTTCAAAGAAATTACTAGACCTAATTCCTTTAAATCTTGTAAACATTCTGTTGTACATCATATAATTACTAAAGGTCCTCCTATCACAGCAAAACCAAGAAGGTTACCTCCAGATAAGCTTGCCATTGCAAATAAAGAGTTTGAATACATGCTCGAGCAAGGGATTTGTAGACCTTCAAAAAGTCCTTGGGCTAGTCCTTTACATTTAGTCCCAAAAAAAGAAGGTCTATGGCGTCCTTGTGGTGATTATCGGAGATTAAATGTAGCAACTATTCCAGACAGATACCCGATTCCTCACCTACATGATTTTGGCTCTACATTAAAAGGAAAATTATTTTTTTCAACTGTGGATTTAGTACGCGCTTACCATCAAATACCAGTGAGAGATGAAGATATTCCGAAAACAGCAGTTACGACATCCTTCGGTCTTTTTGAATTCCCAGTTATGACGTTTGGGCTATGCAATGCAGCTCAGACATTTCAACGTTTTATAAATGAGGTAACTGCAGGTTTAGATTTTTGCATTCCTTACATTGATGATATTCTAGTAGCATCACACAACATTCAAGAACATGAAGAACACCTAAAAATTTTATTTCAACGCTTTCAAAAATATGGTCTGGTAATTAATCCTTCGAAATGCAATTTTGGTAAAGAAACAGTGAAATTTTTAGGACATGTCGTATCTAAAAGAGGAATTGAACCACTTCCCGAAAAGGTAGCAGCTGTAGCAGAGTATAAAATTCCAAATAATATCGGAGAACTTCGGCGTTTCTTAGCCATCGTCAATTTTTATAGACGGTTTTTACCGAAAGCTGTAGAATCGCAACATATGCTCCTTGATTTATTAAAAGACTCATGTAAAAATGACAAGCGACCTATTATTTGGTCTGAAAAACTAAAAAATGCTTTTGAAGAAGTAAAGAAAAGTCTAGTAAATGCAACAGCACTCGTACATCCATCCGTGGATGGTCCTTTATCTTTAACAGTTGATGCATCGGATATCGGTGTTGGAGCTGTGTTACATCAAGAACAAGAAAACATTTGGAAACCTCTTGGATATTTTTCTAAAAAATTAACAGATACGGAAAAGCGATACAGTACCTATGATCGTGAACTATTAGCAGCTTATCTGGGCATTAAACACTTTAGACATATGTTAGAAGCAAGATCATTTACTTTGTTCACAGATCACAAGCCACTTATTTACTCGTTACAGAAGATATCAGACAAACTTTCACCCCGACAAATACGCCACCTTGACTTTGTAGCTCAATTTACAACTGATATTCGACACATATCTGGCAAAGATAACATTATAGCTGACACACTATCACGCATTAATACACTGCAGTGGAATAATATAATTAAACTGGAAGAACTTGCAGAAGATCAAACAAAGTGTCAAGAAATGCAAAGTTATATTAATCAAAATTCTTCCTTAATTTTAAAAGCTTATTCACTTCCTAATAAGAAAATATTATACTGTGATGTTTCACAAGGAGTTCCAAGACCTTTTGTTACGAAGAAGTTTCAAAAACAAATTTTCGAGAACTTGCATGGATTATCACATCCAGGAGTTAAAAGTTCAATTAAATTGATTCAATGCCGTTTTGTTTGGCCATCTATGAAAAAAGATTGTGCTAAATGGGTACGAGAATGCCTCAGCTGCCAACGAGCAAAAGTTTTGAAACATACTCGAAGTCCTATTCAACAATTTCCATTACCAGATGAACGCTTTGCTCACATTCATTTGGACATAATAGGACCATTACCAGTTTCTGAAGGTTGCAGATATTGTCTTACTTGCATTGATAGATACACTCGTTGGCCCGAAGCTTGGCCGATAATTGATATTACAGCAGATACAGTAATAAAAACATTCTTTAATGGATGGGTCGCAAGATACGGCATACCGCGTACTATAACAACAGATCAAGGTGGTCAATTTAATTCATCGTTGTTTAAAGAGTTAACAAAAGTATTCGGAATTAAACATATTAAAACAACATCATATCATCCACAAGCGAATGGAATACTGGAAAGATGGCACAGGCACTTAAAATCGGCATTACGTTGTCATAAAAATAGCACGTGGACTACAGTTTTACCCGCAGTTTTGTTGGGATTAAGAGCAACAATTCGTGAAGATGCACAATTTTCTACAGCTGAAATGGTATATGGGAAAACATTGAGACTGCCTGGTGATTTTTTTGATGAAAGAAGTTCAAATATAGATCCTGCAAGTTTTGTAGAAAAATTACGTTCTTTTATGCAAGATATTAAACCGCTTCCAGTACGTTATCATCACAAGAACAATATTTTTGTTCATCCAGATCTACTCCATTGCTCACACGTATTTGTGAGGGAAGATGCAAGTCATTCTAAATTAAGTCTACCATACTTAGGTCCATTTAAAGTAATATCAAGATCTAATAAATACTTTTGCATAGATTTCAAAGGTAAACCGAAAAACATATCAATAGATAGATTGAAACCTGCATTTTTGGCAGCCGCATATGGTAATAGTGAAATATTACATCGTTCATCAAATAAACAAGAAGATAATTCAGAAATGACAAGTTCTTCACCATCGATAATTACGCGATCAGGAAGACGAATCCGATGTCCGGACAAATACACCATATGAACTAACGTTCTAAAAGGGGGGTAGTGTGGGGAACCACGTGTTGTCATAGTTTTAAGTATTTTGCTGATTATGTAAATAGGACAGTTGAATTATTTTTAATTTTTTGACATAATTTAATGTGATTGATAATGAAGAAATAAAGGTATATAATCTTATCACGGATAATTAATTCAAGAGTAAGAAGCCACATAGAACAGCCATTCCGTGTGAACAATAATCTTTGAAACTTCATTTTGATTTTGAGTTTACTGAAGTGGAATGTAAGTGAAACACATCTAAATCTAAGGGATGGTCATCTTAGCTGAAAATATTGCTCTTGTTTATTAGTTAAAAGAAAGTTGGGAACAGCTTTAAAGCAAATGAGTCTTTCACTTTTGGAGAGTTTAATAACTTTTTCATAGAAGTCCCTTTTGCTTAATTACAATCGCCTTTTCAACAAACAACACGTCCTCCTTTCCCTTTGGATTAATGCCTAAACTGCACAGTTAACCAGGATTTACTGCGGCATTTGCAAACAACTAAGTAGAGTTAATCGATCCTGCTAGAACAAAGTACAATTCCGGCAGACGTTATTAGACCGAAAGAGTAATGGGCATAATGAGCGGCAAACCAGAGCATCTTGTTTCCACCTTTGGGAAGCTGAGCTCTTATATTAAACTCGATCCATCAGGTCTTAATCGTTCTCACGCGCCGCATCTCCGCACGTAAACACCGTCGGGGAAAGAGAAACGCAATCAACATCTCTTCTTGCGATCACATGGGACCTCAGCAGACGTAACGTAACCGGATCCGGTCGTGTCTCGCGACGGATCAATGCCGGTGTTAAATGATCAACGGAAATGTGGTCCGAATCTCTCTCTCCCTCCAGGCGAGAGCGTTAAGTCCGTAATCTATCAAAAAGGGTTGAAGCGTTCGATGGATTTTTTTTTGCGTTGCACCCCGCCGAGAAAAATCAATGAGCCGGTTAAAACACATCTGTTTTATATTAGGTTACAGAATATACTTCCCCGTGTGTTTTTAATATGTAAACCAGGTTTTCCCTAAAACAAATTCACTTTTACAAATATTGTTTACACGAACAACTTCAACTCTATTTAAACTTACAATTAGTTTAAACCATAACGTAAATAATCGTCATTCGAAATTGTAGCACGAATGATATGGAGAGTGTCCAATAAATTTGAACGGTGATGTAGGGTCTTTCCCAGATTTAAAATTTTCATTCAAAAAAATTAAATTTCCCCAGAAACTTCGTCGGTAACAATCCGAAGTTTATTGCGCAGTCCTAAATTATACACGTAGGCAGATAGCAAGCGGGTAAGCAAGAAACGAAGCAACAACCCCTCGCACGTTTCCTCCTTTTTTTTTATTAAAAGTACGATATTAAATCAGTTTATCATAATATCCCCAAAGTCGTTTGCGAGAGTTCTCGGCACATTATTAACTCGTGCATCTGATACGCGCAGATGAGCTGAATTTGTTAATATAAATGCTTAATATAACTTTATTACGGTGGAGTTTTTCAGCGAAGACTGCAAGCTTGCACGCACACTGGCTGTATTAAGGAGAGTTGCCAGTAATTTGCGCTGTTTTATTTCTGTTACAAAATTAAGGAATTTTTTGGCGAAATTGGACGGGAGAGTCCTTTCTTACGATTTTAATATCGCTCCGGCGCGGCGTTTCGTAAATAATTTATAATCATAGTTTTTGTTGGTATACACATTCAGATAATGTTAATTACTTTTTTCTCTTCTTTCACATTTTATTACATACATATATACCATTGAGAGAGAGCCTAACTAATTAAAAGGATTACACATAGTTTCTATCTTTATGTCCAAACATCATCAGTATTTTATGACCGTGGTGTAAGTGCTGTTGACTATTTGGTACTCATATTATCATCGTGTGCGGACCGTAGAGCATAGAGAAAACGAAGAAGACCAAGGTGGAACAATAAACGATATCGCTTAACGACTATAGCCGTCATTTCTGTCACGTGACCGTGTTCGGGACGGCCTCGCCATTTCCAGCGACCATCTTTTGTTCGCGCTAATTGAACGACATATCCACGCGCTATTATTACAAAGGCGCGGGAAGCGCTGTATAATTGTTTCAGGCCCGACTTCACTGAATTAACCGTCAACCACCTATGATGGATGACGCGCCAGCGCGGGCTTCAGAAGCCATTATAATTAGTTTTTCACCTATAATTAGCGGGATGTTTGCTTTTCGTTTGCATACTTCGAAGACCACCGCGGCGCTTACGAGATGCCTCATGAATAATAATCAGTTTTTGCCTCGTGTGGCTTTTAATGAACTTGTTAATTTCATTTACTGGTGCAAAACCGAACGAGATAATGTCTATAGAATTCGTTTAGACACCCGAAAGTGAAGGTATACCTCTATGTATCTCAAATTAAGCAAAAATTAATAGAAGATAGATTTCTTTTAGATGATCATTCAAGAAACTGACAAGAAATGAAAAGATGACCAAAGTGGATGTGCAAAGAAAAATCCCAATGGGAGAGACTACCTCAAGTGTCCATTTTGACAGATAAAATTGCCTTCTCAAAGAAATTGTATGACCATTTAGGAGAAGACATGCGAAAACCTAAAGGAGACAAAGAAGAAGAGAAGGAAATCAAAGCTTTAGACGTAGATGGCATAGCTCTATTGAAAACTTACGGCGTGGGTCAGTACACAAAAAGTATTAAAACCGTAGAAGATGACATGCAAACGATTATTAAACGCGTCAATGAACTGACAGGGATAAAAGAATCAGGCACTGGTTTAGCTCCGCCTGCGTTATGAGGTTTGGCAGCTGATAAACAAACTTTGCAGAACGAATAACTTCTGCAAGTAGCACGATGTACAAAGTTCATAAATGCTGACACTGATGATCTTAAGTACATCATAAACATCAAGCAATTTACAAAGTTTGTCGTTGATCTTGCTGACTCTGTGGCGCCTACAAATATCGAAGAAGGCATGAGGCACGAGAGTTGGGGTGGACCGTAATAAATATCAAATTCATATACCCTTACCCCCAAAAATTGATCCTACGGTTACTATGATGCAAGTAGAAGAAAAGCCTGATGTAACTTACAGTGATGTTGGAGGATGTAAAGAACAGATCGAAAAGTTGTTGAAACTCCTGAGAAATTCATTAAACTTGGCATTTAGCCTCCAAAAGAAGTTTTGCTGTTCTGTCCACCTGGAACTGGCAAAACATTTTGCGTTCGAGCTGTAGCAAATCGAACTGATGCTTGTTTCATTCGTGTAATCGGTTCAGAGCTTGTGCAAAAGTATATGGGAGAAGGTGCAAGAATGTTTGATTTTCTTTGATGAAGTTGATGCTATTGGTGGAGCTCGATTTGATGATGGAGCAGGTGGAGATAATGAGGTACAACATACTATGCTTGAAATAATCAATCAATTAGATGGATTTGATCCTCGAGGCAACATTAAAGTATTAATGGTAACAAATCGCCCTGACACTCTTGATCCAGCTCTGATGAGACCTGGCCGTTTGGATAGAAAGGTTGAATCTGGCTTACCTGACCTAGAAGGTAGAACTCACATTTTCAAAATTCATCCTAGGTCTATGTCTGTAGAAAGAGATACTCGCTTTGAATTATTTATTAGCTCGGCTTTGCCCTAATTCTACAGGAGCGGAAATTAGGAGCGTGTACATGTTTGCTATTAAAGCTAGAAGGAAAGTTAAACATTTCTTAAAAGCAGTCAATAAGCTTATCAAATCCTATGCGAAGTTCTCTGCAACTCCCAGATATATGACTTACAACCTCACAACGTCACGCATAAAAGGTACCGTAACGACCTTAATAAAAGCTTCTTCTATCCCACCAGAAACACAAAAAGTCTTGATCCCCCTGAATTCCTAGACTTTACGGTTTCCCTAAAATCCACAAACCCGATACACCCTTGCGTCCCATAGTTAGCGCAATTAACTCACCAACCTACAAAGTTTCCAAATATCTAGCATAGAGTCTCAAACCGTTTGCAGATAAAAGTGAAACCTTCATCCTCAACTCTCAGCACTTCGTCCAAAGAATTCACGAGATTTCCCTAGACCCTCAGGACATTCAGGTCAGCTTCGATGTATAATCTCTTTTCACCAAAGTCCCAATTTCCGACACCATCACAATCATCCACCAACTGTTCACAGCACATAACCAACCCGAAGACTTAATTCCCTTTACAGAATGTTGTTTAACCTCAACCTATTTCATGTTCCGTGATCAATATTACGAACAAGTCTCAGGCATAATAGTAGCCAATATTTTTATGGAAGCATTCGAACAACAAGCCCTTACTTCTTTCCCACTTAAACCCAAGTGTTGGTTCAGATATGTAGATGATGTTTTTGCTATTTGGCCACACGGTAAGGAATCCCTAGACAACTTCTTTAAACACCTAAATTCTCACCACCCTGATATCCGCTTGACTTTGGAATATGAAACTGACGGCCACTTACCTTTCCTTGATATATTAGTAAACCGCCTCCCTAACGGTAGATTAGGACACTCTGTGTATCGCAAACCAACCCACACTCATCGCTATCTGAATGCACATTCACACCATCATCCTTCTCAAAAACAGTCAGTCATTATCTCACTAGTCAGCCGTGCCTTTGCCCTATCAGAACTCTCTTCACTTCAAACTGAACTAAACCACGTAACAAAAGTCCTTCTCAATAACAACTACAAGAAGCACGACATCCAAAGATCCATTTCTCGTCATCTCACCACAGTTCCTCCACGTTCTGAACCTGATACACCTCCAGTCGCTACAGTTTACCTACCTTATATTCACATCATAACAGATCTAATAGGCAAAATACTCAAACAACAGAACATCAAATCAATTTACTTACCCATGACGAAACTTTCAGACTGCCTACCCTCCACAAAAGATCACATCCCCTTACAATCCGAAGGTATGTACCGAATTCCTTGTTCCTGTGGGCGTGTATACATCGGTGAAACAAAACGGTCTGTTAGCACTCGTGTTTCTGAACATGAACGCTGTACCAGACTACTACAAACAACGGGCTTGGCCCTAGCTGAACACAAACTAGAAACTGGTCACCAAATCCTATTCTTCGACACAAATCTTCTAGCCCGCTCATCTCATTTTTTCAATCGCAAAATCCGTGAATCCATAAAAATTCTCAAACATCCCAATAACCTGAACCATGATACTGGCTTTTACCTCCACAATGCCTGGAAACATCTCATTAACGATCCGTCACGCGCCAACAGACCTATCCCGTTCCGACCCACTACCCCCACCGATCACTATAAATACCACGACAACAGACATACCCACTCAATCTCAACGACTAACGAGAAGGAGCAGCAACACCATCAGCAGCAGCAGCCCTGAGGAAGTTCTTCTGCAATGGAGAACGAAACCTTGGCAGTAGAAGAAGTCAACGTGACGCGGTTCCAACCGGAAGCTAATTCAAACATGGACGACGGCCACTGAAGCCTTCAAGTTGAATTATATGACTTAGGCCTGATTTATTCACCTCCAATTAAATTTATCTGGTGATTAATTCCCATAGTAACTATTGTGATCACAATTGTTACTATTTTCTAAATTTATTCGGGAGTGTCCATCACTTGCATAACATCTATTAAAGAAAAAGCAATTACAACTTTATAATGTAATTTAATGTTTTAGATTTAACTGTAAGGCCCGATTTATTCACCTCCAATTAAATTTATCTGGTGATTAATTCCCATAGTAACTCTTGTGATCACAATTGTTACTATGGGAATAAATCACCAGATAAATTTAATTGGAGGTGAATAAATCGGGCCTTACAGTTAAATCTAAAGCATTAAATTACATTATAAAGTTGTAATTGCTTTTTCTTTAATAGATGTTATGCAAGTGATGGACACTCCCGAATAAATTTAGAAAACAGAGACAGTTCCCTAGTCGAAGGCATAACTGCTTGTGTGATGAACAATAAACGTGACTTTAAGTTTCCCGATCAATAAGAGAAGAATGCAACGTAGAAAATGTGATAAAATGGATCAAGGTCTGAAAAGAATTGAGAGTTTACGTAACGGAATGGATGAGGAAAGACCCAAGCAAAGGAAACCAATTGGATAAGAGAAACCACCAAACCAAGATATTTTCCAAAAATGCCCTGGCTTCCAAGATGAAGAAGAACTGGAGAGATCACGAGAGAAATAACTTATTGGGAGAATTGATGCAAATGCAGTAGTGCCCCGGCTGTCATCCAAGATCAGAAAATAATTGGAAAGATTACGAAAGGGATGTACAAAGAAATAAACTTATTGGGAGAAGACCACTTCAAGTGACGGACTCATTGGACTTTTCGAATGAAACTATAAACAAGGCACAACATGAGGTAAAACATTAAAGAACACTTTCGAATTGATTCTCAAATCGATAATAAACATGGACTTACCTGATAGATCAATAAGAGTAAAATGCAAAAATAAATCTCAATAAAATGCAACAAGATTAGAAATAAGAACAAAAACAGAAGGAGCAGGTGAATTAGAAGACGAAGAAAGTCTATCCAAAAAATGGGATAAGCAGACTATTATTTTCCTCAATCTAGTTTAAGCCTTTTTCCATTCTGTCAAAGCAAGTCTTTTAGATCTTCCAGAAGACGACTGAATTTCTATTGGGTTTACTTATAACGTGACCCAGTTACCACAGGTTACCACAATTTTAATTGATTGGCTTAAGAATATAACAAGTCTTCCCTTGGAGTCGCCTTTTAACATTCCACAGATTGTTCTGAGAACCTTCTTTTTTATTTGAAACCATGATGGGGATTTATGAGAGTTGCCTTCTTCACCGCCCTTTCTCTATTTTATCTAGCAAACACATCTTTGAGGTTCATCTTCATTTTCTGGTTAGTTAGTTCTAGTTGGTTTACTGAATCTTCGTTCGCGTTCTTGTATCACAATATCTTTCCAATTTTTTTTCTAAATTTACGATTTTCTTTGTATATATCAAAAATGGCGTACTTTGGTATCAACTATTGCAATAATTTTTCACAATTTATTTTGAAAAAAAGTAAACCAAAGATTATTATGATTGGTTCGCAAAAAAAACCATAGAAATATTGCACTTCTTTGAGTTGCTGTAAATTACGTTAATAAAAGAAAGAAGTAATAATTTTAATTACCGGGCAGTTTTAATTAAGTCCTCCCTAAACTTTTCCCGACGTTGCATCAAAAATGCACAAATATAAACCGAAAATTAATTCACCACCATGCATGCGGCTGCAAATACCGTCTGCAGTTTCCCTAATTAAGGGCGCGCCGTGGTCGCCTGACGAAGGGGCTGCGGGGGCGCTTCACCCCGCATCGAAATGTTTTATTATTCAAGCAGATCAGTGACACGGCATAAAACAAACTAGTTATTCCACGCTCGGCATGCTGTTGCAGATTTAATTAGATTTTTCCGCAACGAAAAGATTCCTAATTAAACTTGTTAATAATGACGAGCCGGATGATTATATTTCAAACCGTTATCAGATTGAGTGAGATGTTGACGATCGTAATGAGAGAAACACGCATAAACGCCCCGCTTCTTTGCGCTTTTTTCTTCGGTTAATTAATCATTACATCGAATTCAAATCAGATTATTTTAATTATGACTTTGGTTTTAATTATAACAAGATACAACCGGACTTAATAGATTTAATCACACGTTTCCATCTCACCGTTAACTACTTTCTTGATGTAAACATTTATTGTAGCAATTTAAACCAAACAACTTATATTTGATCAAATATTCTTATGTACACTGAGAAAGAAAAGTAATGTCTTGCTCGTTTGGTTGTCCGATTATTATTTATTGCAGTTCATATTATGTAAACTGCATCTTCCTGAAAACATGAGTTTGCGTTTCCTTTTTTTTGGATACGCCCTGTATAAACCAAATCCACGCGGGGTGCCCAGACTTGATTCATGCACTTATTAGAACCGTGCTTCTTACGTTTTGTTATCTGCAGCGTACAATATGCGTGTCATTACTCCTGAGAACTTGCACATGGTAGATAAGCGCAAGGGGCCCCCCCGACGTACGCCAGGGGGCGCAAATATCGGGGCTATTGTGTAAGTAGAGGTAAAGAAAAAAGGACTCGTCCTTGCAATATTGCCATCGTCATACAGAAATTAGTGCAAGAAGAACAACTTGAAACCGGGTCCTTATTTAAGGACTCCGATAAGTAAGTAGGAATAATCAGGAATACAAAGGAAGCTTTATCCATCAGCTTCTTTAAATAGACGTGTATCATAAAGAACTCTTTTGATGGAAGTCTTGAGTCTATCCTAATTCAAAATTTTGAAAAAATGAAAAGTCTAAACTATAATAAAATTGATGTTTAATTAATCTATAATAACGTCCATTTTTTTGCCACCGTCAACCATCACCGAGTTCCAAAAAACATTCCTCCTATTACTACCACAATACGTCCGCCATCAATCATCATTTGACACTCACATAAGGGTCCTAAGTAAAATTTTTACAGCACAACGAACAGTTCGCAGAAATTCTTCTCCGGCCTCCGAGCGACCAAATGGCGGCCATTCCTATAATTAGAGGGAGCCTCCGTCACGCTGCACTTGGGGCCTCCCAATTATTTCACGCGATTTTTACTCCCAACATCTTCCGCACTGTGAAACCGAAACGCAAGACTTTATTCACCAGCAGTGACATGAATTTCGGGGTCTTCTTGCGGTTACCTACGAGTGGATGGCGGGTCTAATTTCGGATACCGGCTCGACAGCTGTTGCCTTATTTTCATGAGAAATCTTATTTTGGTCCCAATTATAGAAGGAACAGGTACAATATTATTATATGGTGCCTCGTCGTGTATTATTTTGGCCAAAAAATAATATGTGGTTCAGGAAATTACCAAAAAGAACGGATTGTCTTTTTTGCTTCCGACAAAATTGGACCCTCTTAAATTAAGTTAAGATTTAATAACGGATAAGGAACAAGTCGTGTATAAAACTCGAACGATTTTATTATTTCTTATTCGCCGTGTAGCACCATTTGGTGGGCTAGTGGCTTGTTTTAATGAGAATCTGCATCCAATAGACTATGAGTTGATGTTATTTCTAAAACAGCAAATGCTACGAGGGGTGTACAATATTTATTGTCCCTCACATGAAAAGGTTTGGATTATCTTATAATTTGGCTGACATGTTTTATCAAGAACATTATAATATTATTTTCTGATTGATGAAACACGATTAAAGAAAGGAGAAGGCCTTCTTATTTGCTTGTGTTAATAAAAAACATATTTTCCCACGATATTCTTGGCTCTTTCTACTTCGTTCTTGTTATTTCTTTTCCCCCGATGATACTAAATCAAAGCTTTAAAGATTCCTCGGTTGAATTGTATATAAATTTATGCAAGCGTTTATTGAGACGTCGTTAAGAAACGGTCTCGGTCCATGTTTATGTGTTCACATAAGCAATGACAAGTGGAAAACATTCGTTATTACTGCGAGAACACATCGACAGTCCGAGGCTAATTTTCATATTTTGTATATGCAAAAGACATTCATCCAGCCGTTCCTCGTGTTCGAGCTTTTTTTTATGGATCATGTAGGCACTTAACAACTTCCTAACACCGTACGTCTGCGCCGTAAAAATTTTATATCGTCCACGTAAACAAATTCAGCTATCTATTAATAACAAATAATTTCCTGGTTTGAAAGAGTGAGTCATTCGCTTTTATAAAAGAGCGCTCATATTTCACCGATGGGGGGGTTATTAATTAAAATTAAAATCGTTTGGGGGGGTTGCGTTGACTTAACCGCACCGTGACAATAAAATATCACGAAATCATTGCCGAAATTTGAATATTATGTATAAACTGCGTCATTAATCAAAGGCGGTTCATGCAAATATGTACGGCGAGTGGATGCGGATGGTACCACGTGCGACTTGCCATGATTAAATGGCCTCAAATTGAAAACCGATAGCCGTGCCACAACCAATATAATCTATCGATTTCTCTCTGCGTTGACAGATGCAAAACAGTCTGCGTGCAAGTGACAGTCGCAAAATATTATTATTCGGTTGCCTTTTTAGACGTCCGTCAATATTTAAACATGTTTAAATAGCAAATTCAAATGCAATGGAGAAGTCACATTTTACTGAAAAGCTCATAATATAACATCACAAATCCTAGAAGGATGATTAATAAAATGAAACAACTTGTATTTCCGAACGTGTCCACTATTATTAAAAGTACTCATCTCATAAAACAGAAGTTGGTTTATTAGCCATTAATTACGGTCATAAATGCCTAGTCATTTGAATATTAATGTAGTAGTTAACAATGAGCAACGCCAGGTCGTGTCTAAATCTAAATTTCAATTAAAAAACAAGGGACCGCCTCACAAAAGGCGTTTCGATAATTAGTTAATTTCCATATGAAAGAAATCTCCCATTTCAGTTTAATTGCGCGCTTTTCCATTCGGATCTGCCAGGTCACCACCACAAATGCAATTACTTCGCAATACTTACGAAGCAGCGGTTTCGTAGCTCCCTTACTTACACGTCCTTTTGGTCAGCATAGTACACACTCCGTTAAAGCAACCGCTAATGGAAACAGCGGTTGCAAGACCCCTTGGTCAAAGCCTACTGTTCTTGTGATGTTACGTGTCGATAATGCTGGGTTACTTAGTGCGGTGGTCATTTTGATCTCCAGACGAAAAATGCAACCTCTCTTCGCTTTTTATTACCCTTGCGAAACTTTCAGATTTGTGCAGCGTCTGAACTTTGTTCGAAAAGAATGTAAAAACTTTATTTATCAAAGTTCGCCGCGAACTGAGACAGTTATTACGGTGACGCCGGATATTTCCCGGGACTTGAATTATTTTGTATAAATAATAAGTTCTCCGACGGAAACAGTTGCATTAATCAAATTACCAAGAGCCGCTGCACTTTCCTCTCGTCTCGCTCAGAGCAGCACTAAATACACTCGAGTATTCTTAAATTATTCTTCGCATCTGTAATATAAGATGGGGAGGTCATAGATGAAAGCTGCTGGAAAAACGAATTATTAATGGTAATCACGCTGAGATATAACCGAGGTCTTTAATTATCGTCGGAATTAATTGAAATTTTACGTCAAAGATGGCGGAAGCACTCGTTTAGAAAGCGGTTAATTCATCGGTTATCAACTTTTACTCGTGTATTAGCAACTGCAAATTAATTTGCATAACTTGAATAATACATTACATTTCAAATGAAAACATTTTTTTTTGCTATTTGTCTAGTCACAATATCATACTTTTGAAAGCATCATTCTAAAGTCCTTCTATTTTAGATAGGCCGCAGCTTTACCTCTGGCTTATTTTATTTTATTTTTATTATTTGTTATCCCCCTCTGATGCAAACATTATATCAAATGATTTTTAAAATTTTTTATCAACTCTTGCCATGAAATCTGCATGCTCCTTGATGCTGTTTTACAGTAAAGCTAAGACATGCCGTCCAAATTCCATGTCAAGAGTTGACAAAAAATTTAAAAAATCACCCAGTACAATTCTCATAGATTTGATTGTGATTGTATTTACCACAGAACTAGTTGTAACTCTTTTTGAGTACTTTTCTTCCCTATCATGTCTTACTTAATATCTCCTTCTGAACCTCAATGGTTAACTCTCAGGATATTTTTTAGTCTTTCATCATTTCTTTACCTCATCATCTCATGCTTAGTTTTCTTCCAGCTCCCAGCAAAAACGTTAAAAGAGAAAAATACTCCTGAATTAAATTATTGACTTACCGGATGACAAGTGGCGTTGTCTCTAAACAACGGTTCTCTCGAGCTAGCACAATGAAGAAGGGGGGTGGGTATTTATTAAGGGCGCCAGGGAGTGTGTACCCTAGGTTGCAAGAACTCCACAAAAAGGCTCCCTCCCTAAGCCTAAATGCGTTCGCCTTAGATATACTAGTAATTCCAGAAGATTTTAAATTCACTGGTACGCTCAGCGCGGGGTTGACACAATAAAACATTCACTGTGGCACAAAATTTATTGTAACACACAATATAAATAAAAGCCTAAAATAAGTGAACTGTTATTCGATAACTTAGTCGACAAGAAACATTAAAAGTTAATACGTACCGATAATCAGATCTGATTTTACATTAGTCAAAATAACACTCTGCGATATTGCAATTGACTACTTAATTATCTACGGTAAACGTAACGCCACATGTAGTCCGTAATTCTGATTCGTAATTTAATTATTTATGAGCAACGACTAAGATCTAAACTGATCGGTCCGTAAACGTCAGATTGAATTACATTGGAAACATAACCTTCATTTGCCAGCTTGCCCAGCCCGAGGTCAGTGTCGCCGTTGCCAACCGAAACGCGGTGGTCGGTTACGTCCGTCTTGTAACACACTCCGAACAAGAAAGGCCTTCAACAAAGCGAATTGGTGGTAAGTGGAGGTTGCTAGGATACCAAACCGAAAAACCAGTCACGTGGTGTGCCACTCGAATAAACGTTGAGTGGTAAAGAGAAAGGATGTAGGGGAATATGAAAGTCACTAATGTGTTTTAATACTCGCTGTAAAGTAACTCAAAATAGTTGCTTAAATTTATCTCAAAGTTATGTTACTATGAAACGTACTGACTCTTAGCCGGATTAAGAACAAACAAATTATCTCTGCGCAATTCTTTTACCACCAAAGGTGCGTTGAAGGAAACAATTAAATGTTAATTACCACTAGCGTATAATCCTTTCACTCGCACTATGCACTGGATTTTAAAAACACTTCGCGTCGCGGCGCCCACGTGTATGGTTTTAATTGTCCTTCTTATTACTAAATTTAAACCGGACCGGAGTACATGATTTAATAACAACAAATATATATAAAAATACAAATTGGAATAAGGACTACAAGCGCCTGAACACAATCAAGACAACTTGGAATTCAATTCGACCGAGCTAGCTAGCGATTCAATTTTATCTGCCGTTCTTTTGCGTTCCCCTTAGCACCAAAACAATTACAACCCACCCCCTCGTAATTGCAGCCAGATTCTGGAAACTCTTCGACCAATGGCAACCGTTGATTTTAACTCTAGCACACGCCTTGACTGCATTTTTCCCGGAAACAAATATAAATTGTGAACTTCAAACTGTCATACGGAATGCTTCTGCCTCGCGATGCCTGCGATGTGTTTCCGCTCCAACTATCTTTCAAGAGTCTCTTGACTTGACAAAAAATTATGATGCTGGCCTGAGAACAGGGTCAGATAAACACAATCTGCTGTTATAGTATTTGCAAAAGTGATTATGACGCGACAGGCCGTATCCCAAACCCACTAGAACACGTCCAAACGTCGAATAAATTTGCTTATGACGTCCGGCCCATCCCCCTGCTTTGCCCTGGCGCCTGCAATTACTGTGTGACGATATTAGTACATGAGCACGAAATGCCAGATAAAGGTTACTTTGACAGATTTACAACCGACCGGACCGTGGTGGTCCCCTGCAAGGAAACGGCGTCCCAATTCTTGACCCCCACGCAAAAGCCCTGCTGCAAGCTCCAAGGAAGTGAACATGTGTTTATAGAATTTAGACATGCAATCATCGTGTTTTAATTTAAAAACAATTTAGCGACCGTTTCAATCCGCAGGATTGTATATTTGTTAGAAAACGTACAGGCGTACAAGTAAAGGAAAAAGTTACTTTGGCCAAAAAACTTCAGTGGAGATACGACAAGAACAAGTGACTGCACGTCAAAAGTAGCCCTAATCCAATTGGTGAGAATTGATATAAGTTATCCGAAGACATTAGCATTAGTTATAATCCAAGTTAGTTTCTTTTTTGAAAAAAACGCAATTACGCTTTTCAGAAGGAAAATTTTTCACAGTGTTTGGGATGGAACAACATTCAAGGTCTTACTGAAATCCCAAAGTTTTGTCCGAGCGCAATGGATACTTCGTTTTGTCATACCATCAGAGTGTCTTGAAAGTTACATTCTCAGCCATTCAGAAAGCGTTCTTGAAAATATGTTTTTGACAAAAAAGGTAAGAGTTCATTCCATTTGTCTTTGTCTGAAATAGTTTTATCAATCTCGTTACCTATAAGAACGTGGTTGAGTGTCACCATTGCCTGTTCCAAATCAAAGTTGGAGGAAAGAAGGAGGGAAAATGTTTACACATATTTGACTTATTTTTTGTACCATCCTCGTCGTGAAAAAGGGGATCGATTGAGTCGACCCCAAATGTGCCTTGGCTATTGATAAAATCCAATTCAAATGAAAACGTTGATGGCATAAATTACAATCGAAAATGCTGAAAGGTCCATTGAAAGGTAACCATAAGCAAATTCTCTTGGTAGAGATGTTGGGGACTGAACTAGCAACCCAACAATCAAACAACTAGTCAACCATGCATAAAGAAGTAAGGAAGGTTCTCCTGCGAGCAAGACCAGCAAATTAATAATCAGGGAAGTTGTCTATTTGAAGATGACCAAGAACAACAAAAAAACCTGATCCTTCTGGCAAGGAGTTGGGGTGACAATCATTTACAAGTAAAAAGTAGAAAGAGAATTAATTCTCCTCATTTTGTTTTTATAGTTTAGATTTAGGTCGGTAAATCATAAAGAAGTGTTTCTTCTCGTTCCCAATTCCAAACCCAAAGCGATGTAGGTTTGATTCTGAAAACAAAAAAGAAAATCGAATTAACTAAAGAGCCACATCTCATTCATGTTACTTTATCCAGCAGTAAATAAAAGGAAACGTGCCCGTACTCCTTCTTGCATTAATAACTGTCGAGAATGAGTCACACGGACTCGTCTGACAATTTATGATGTTGGTTAACAAGCTCACGCTGCTTTTTCAGAGGTTTACGATTTTTTTCGTATTTGTTTGATGGACGGTTTCCTGTCGTCGTCGTCGTCGTCTCCTCCACCCGAAAGAGACGTGGCCAAATCAGAATTGCAGATTCACTTCTTTCGTGCGAAATTAACCCACCTGGACGCGATTAATTATGATAATGATATTGCCGATCGATTTTTTCGAATGCAGATTTATTTAAATGGCGCAGCTTCCTTCAATTACGCCGGGGAAACTGAAGAAAAATCAAGATGGTATCGCAGATCCCTATAACGCTAATGATTCATAAATTAGTGTAGTTTTCGCGGATTTATTTTATATTATCGACGTGTCTGATTATGGTGCGGAGATAAATTGATGATGACTAACATCTAATTGTAAGAGAGCGTTGGTGCTTAAGAGTGTGTTTAATGGGAGCAATTTCGACGAGTTTTTCTTACAAATCAACGCTGAATATATGTCATTTATCTACGCAGATAAGGACTTACAACTTGGATTATACGAGTGTCTTGCATATCGACCTTATTAATCTAAGATCCTGTTTTTGCAAACAACTCAACAAACATCGTTTTCAAACTTCCAAGCACGTCCGGAACGGCCTTAAAAGTAATTGCGTGAGTTTATAAATGTCGTGCAGAGAGAGAGAGAGATATCGTAAAAATGTCCTCTTTTTTCCCAATTCGACACGCTCAGAATATTTCACGTGCATTTCGAAATCGATAGGCATCTGTAACGCACACGTATACCGAGCGTATCAATTTTACTTCTGTCCAGTAATGTGCAATATTTCGCTTTTATTACGTACACATCGAATAATGCGCTGATAAAATTTAAATGAGCCACTACATCATACGTAATTAAGCGTACGGCTATGAAACGTACATTATTGTCGTGCACACCGAACAGAAACACGGCCGTTTTTTCTCTCTTTTTTTATCAATCAAAAAGCATTACAATTTCACATGCGATCTGCCCATAAAGCACGACGGGTTCAACAACTCGGATTGTAAATTTAAATTTTATAACTCAATTCGAAAACATTCAAGTGACTTGTATCTTAGTTGTCAGAATCTGTTCTTTCATTAAAGAAATTATCGTGCAGAGGGTTACTTCTTCATGCTGCGTACACCAGAATTTCAAATCGAAGCGCTTTTTTATGAGCCGAATACTCAATGAGCTAGTGTTAATTAAAGCTCGAGGAAATTCGAGGAAGAACAACGTAATTAATTGTTTTCTGTAGGAGGCCGGATATCCTAAAATTGGAATTTACGGCACGAGAACGACAGGCCCTGTCAAACGATTTATTCCTCGTCCTGACGAATTTGAAAACAATACGGACGCGATGACTTAAGTGAAAAATAATGTTGTCGGTAACGAGCTGGCGCTCGTTAATCCGGGAATAATTGTTGACGACTCTTTATTACGAACGATGACCGAGATTCGAACGGAATATTCATGAGCTGGATGGAAATTATACGGTAATTGGAATGTTTACTCTTTCAAATCAAACCTAATAACTCTTTTCCTTATATAAATAACTCGTCGGGGGATATTTTTCTACAAATGTCTCGTTTTGTTAATAAGGTCGATCAACAAGGGAAATTACTTCCTAATAACGTATTTCCCACCCCTAATTTTCTGATATTAACTGCAATCGATCGGTAGTGTAATTTGTTTCCGACACTTCCAATTTTTTTTTTGCTTTGAAATGAGCCGGCACGTGGAAATTGGCCACGCTCTACATTATCGGTTCTAATTTTCATTTCGCAAAAATATCCCAAAATTCGCATCTCGCGTTACAGCCTGCGATACAAGAGACTCGCAGAGTGAACAATTTCCAACAACAATGCCCCGGCATTCGAGGCCATTAGAAAGGCGACTCGAATATCACGGTTTTAAATATCCTTCCATTTTCCAATAATACCCTTTGTAATTCTTCCCTAAGCTACTTTATGGTTTCCCCCTGCCCCCTCCGCCCGCCAGATATTAAAATTACGGCGGGTTTTATAATTAATGCGTGAGGTGGGTCGGCGCGGGGGAGCCAAATAAAATCGGATACTTTTTGAAGTAAGTACAGTCAGAATCGAAATTCATGACAGAAAAACACTTTAATTGTGGATTCACTTTTAAGTGGTAAGATACATTCGACATTTATAGTTTTGAAGGAAATGTTAAGTGTCATGAATTATGATTGCGACTATACATCTACAGGGAGTTTCGGTGGTTTAATAAAAAGTGTTTTATAACATTCGAACGGATGCAATTTGAAACGTTTATATTTTCAGCCGCGTGAAACTTGATTGTGTGAATTTTCGGCTGACTTTGTGATATCTGTAAAATATGAGAAATATTAACGAGCGATGTGTGTTGTGCCCCTTTGATAAAATAAAACATCTGCTGCTCGCAGCCCATACGTTCGTCAGTAAATTAAAAGCAATTGTTCTAAAAGGCGCAACTGATATGAAAATGCACGCCTCGTTTGTTAAAACCCCGAACATCATCGTGCTATCTATAATTATAAGTTCCGTTTAATCTAGAGATCAAAATTATTTCATGAATTTTTTAAAACGACGCGACAACGTTAAATTGAAAATTATTTGAATCACCGACGCCGCGGGCAAACTTATTAAAGATATTTATAACCGCGCGTAATTTATTTAAGCGATTAAAATTAATATACGTTTCTGAATAATAAATAGTCGTCATTAGGGGTCTCGCTTTTTCACGACAGTGGAGCACCGAGGGCGGGGGGGGATAAGGGGGCAGGTCTGAAAAGCGTTCTCTTTTTCGCGTAATAAAAAACCAGTTTCGCAGAATTTACGGATAATATTTCTTTATTAGGTCGCGTAAAATTGCAAGGGAAAACGAAAGCTCGCGCGAGGAGCTTTATAAAAAGCGGCGCGAGACACGCTCGACTGGGTCCTCCTGCGGGAAGTTGCTCTCTCCCGAAAACGCATTCCATCAGGAATATATCACTCAACATTAAAACAGTCAATCAGGTTCCGTGTAGGAACGCGTGCGCCGAATAATAAAACTTAAAAAGCTTTCCGTGTTTTGTCGCGACGTGAGCTTGACGCGTGCGTGACTGGCGACTGATCAGCAAACATAATATGAAATATTTTCATGGCAAACAAAAAATATTGACAGATATTTTGTGTTTCGGCCATGTGTGTGTGTGTGCGTGGGCTTTTACACGTCAGGACGCGCCGACGGCTGATTTGCATTTACAATTAACGCTCATTCAAATCCTAGAATTGATTTTAAGTTTAATTATCGTAACCGATTGTTTGTTTATTTGTTTGTTTGCAAATTGTGCCTGCATTTTTCTTTCCACGTAAACTCATGAATAAATCAGAACGTAAAGGCAATCATACTTGAATCGAAGCAGTGTTTTATTTACAAAGTTAGAATGACTGAATAAACATGAAACATCAACTTGTTGTTATTCTACAAGAATCTTTTATTAAAAAACCATCAGACACGAATATATTAATTTTATTTGAGAAGAATTACGAACAAAACGAAACGAAGTTGCTTCCATATCTTTGCTACAGAAATCACCTTTCTTCAAATCAAAAAAAAGGAAATGTAAAGACGGTCTTTATCTGACTAATAGCTTCAAGAGTTTCTTCCAGCAGAAATGTTTCCTTAAACCATGATTTTCTTTGAAATTCATACAATCATCAAAGTAAGAGGGATGGAGATCAAATTATAAAGAACAGTGGAAGTAAACGGTAAGGAAAAGAATGCAACAAGTGAAGACGTCATCCAGTAGGTTTAAAATTCACACAAGTCAAAAAGTAGGACCATCAAAAGTAACTGATTATAGAAGAGTCAGAAGACAGAAAAGATTATTTATGTGGGATTCCGACATGGAAGTAAGTAAAGTACATTTAAAAATCTTTTTGAAGTTTAACAAATAATCGAAAAAAGTTAATGGAAGGGGAGGTCAGACCGATGAAACATAGTATACATGGTGACTGAAAATAAAATTCACGGATGTAAAGACACAATAATGTGAAAAAATGTTAGTCAAGGATGTTTTATTTTGAACTACACTTTACAGAAAATTATCGACGTGGTGTAATATATGAAAAGCAGGAGGCGAAGATGGCCATATAAATGTGGGGATGGAAACGAACCGAAAAGAGGAAATACAGAAGACCATAATATAATAAAAGACGAAGAAGAAAAATAAATGAAAGGGACAGAGTTTCCTAAAGAGATTGAGTCACTAATCTCATGCAGCCTACAAAGAAGGTCCAAGTGGAGGCATTCCATGAAGATATGCTTAACAGCGAGAGGGGAGAAACAGATAGGGCACATGGGTTGGGCGTCATCCGACAAGAGATAAGCAGAAGTGAGGTGAGTGTGACCAATGCGAAGGCGAGTCCCTCTGAGATAGAAGCAACGGCGTTGGCCACGGTGGGTTAACTAGAGGTTTGATTAGGGAAAACCAGCCGGAGTACTCGTCCCACCTCCTCTGCCACTTCCGAGAGATTTCCTTCCCAAGGATATATCCATGCCGAATGGATACTTCCTCAAATGAGAGCGAAATCGCCAAACGAGCTGCGGCATCTGCAATTTCATTTCCACGAATACCCGAATCTCCAGGGACCCATGCAAACACATACCTCTCAGGAAGGACCTGAAGTCGGAGGAGAATGAGAAGGAGCTGAATCAAAAAAAGGGGGTTAGAAATAGCCTGGAGTGAACTAAGGGACTCGGAACAAATCACAAGAAGATGACCCACGTGCTGAGCACAGTAATTCAGAGCTTCGTAGATGGCGAATAGTTCGGTTGTGTAGATGCTGGCACAATCAGGAAGAGAAAAAAGGAAAGTTTCACCGTCCAAAACGAAGAAGGAGCCGACACCATCACAAGTTTTTGAATCATCAGTAAAGACAAAGTTCAATCCCAAAAAATTGTCCAAAAGGACAAGAACAGTAGCCCTAACCAGTTTTGGAGGTCTTTGATGGAGAGGTAGATCTGCAAGATCCATGTAACATTCGGGCGGCGGGAAACGCCAGGGTGGCGTTTATGGTTTGTGGTGCTTATGGACTTTCTGAGGGGGTTTCGATGCCGCCGTCAAGTCTCCGCGGATTCCAAAGCATTCTGTAAGTCCGATGAATCGGGTTGGCACAAATGGAGGTGGCGTAAGAAATTGGGCATCGGTTTCTACGAAATGAAAGGGATGAGATACCGGTCACCCATCGGAGAGCAACATTCTGGATAATATCAAGTATTTTAAGACGGGAATGACTCGCAGAGGAGTACGCAACACAGCCAAGTCAAACTTGGAGAGGACCAAGGACTTATACAGTGCGAATAGGAGACTCCAATGTTTTAATGATGTAGAAAACACTTCGTGCACGAATGGCAAGGTCATTGATGTGAGTTCTCCAGCTTAATGCGGGATCAAAGAGAAATCCCAGGAAACAGAGCGTATTCTCATGTTCTGCATTTTAAGTCGCGGTTCAGAGTGCGGTCTGCATAAGCGACAAAAATGTACAAAGGAAGTCTTGGTTGGAAAAAGGCTGAAACTGCGCGTCTCAGCGTTACGAAGGACGACATTGATAGCCTCTTGGAGTATGCTACTATGAGGTTGTGAAGGAGAGGAAGAAAGAAGAATTACCAGATCATCAACATACATGGCTTTGCCAACAGATGGCCTGAGTCCTGCGATCAGGTCATTCACTGCAATGAGGAAAAGGGTGATGCTGAAGGTGGATCCCTGCAGTAGTTCGTTTTCGAGGGGAGGACTCGACGAGAAGGAGTCCCCAACTCTGACTCTAAACTTGCAAAGTTGTTCTTGAATATTTTGTATGTGTATGTACCTACAGGATGCTTGCAACGAGTCAACTGTAAACATTTTAGGTGATACTTAGTAATATGTGTTTTGAGCAAAAAACTTCATATAAATATGTATTCGGAGATACAGCTGCTTAATTGTTACCCACAAAAGTCTCGCAAAAGGCTAATTGCATTTGTTAAATATTTTTAAATAATAAAAGACACGAATTAGTAATAGTTCAAAGTTGACTTTCGACTTCTCCTGACAATACTTCATATAACTCTTCTGAGGTCATCTTACGACGGCAGCACAATTCGTCTCTGATACTTACTGTTTCCTTGCAAGCGTCGCTGTTCACACACTCACAGTGCGCGCACATCATATATTTACGCGCTAAATTTAAACAGCTTGTATCTCCGTAACACTTGAGAATTGGACCCGTATTTATATGAACTCTTTTACTCAAAATAGCTGTTACTATGACCTCTTAAAGTGTTTATAGTTCCTATTGAATCACCCTGTATAAAGTTTTCCGCCTTTTTGTTATTCCAGAACTAGATTCTGATTTCGGAGGGAGAGAGACAAAAAGTGCATTAATAGGATTACGACGATCGACTTTGAGTACCTCTATGTACCTCTCTAATTCTTAGAGAAATGTTGTTTAATATTCAATCATGTCTGTTTTTGAGAAGTTACAAATAAGATGATTTTCAAAATTCTTAATTTCTTCGAAATATATTTTACATTTTCTTTTTGTTCGTTCTAGGTATGTAAAGCAAGTTACATATTTTTTAAGCAGGTTAACTTAAATTTAGGACCACTGGAAAATGTGCACGTTTAAATTTGGTCAATGTCCAAAATCAATCCCGAATCAGTAGTTACCAAAAGCAAACCAAATCTGGTATTTTGAATTTCGGAGCCATTCGTTATCTATGTAATATAATTAATGATCAATCAACATTGCATATCTTGCGAATAATTAAAAATTTAATTATAATCCAACTGTGTATGTGTTTAAATTAACCCTCTGGGAAGAGGGGCTAGTTTTACTTTCTAGTTGCTAGTGCACATTTGGAATCTTCAGCAGGGATCATTGAACTTCTGGAATTCCTGAGCAAGCCTCAAACAACTATTATACAGTGAAAATTTTTTAGCGTAGAACATATGCATCCTTGCTACAATTGAAGGTGAGTTTTTTAAAATCGAACATAAGCCTAATATGTATGTTGGCTTCGTTACTATGGATACCATTCGTACTTGTTTGTCTAGCACTGAAGCTATTTTTCCGAAATAGATAAAAATAATCATTAATCAGTTTTCTGAAAGTTTGAGAACATATCCCAAACGGCCATAAAAATTGTTAATTGCCTTAAACTGGATCCTGCTCGATACTAGTTGTAGATTTGTATCCTTTCATTCGTTGAATATATCTTAAATTCCATTGTCAAATGTGTGAAAGAAAAATAATGACAATTAATGTTAACCATATCCATGGTTACCACGTACTTTTCGGCCTATGTTCGATTTAAAAAAATTCAATAGCACTTATCATGTATGTTCTACGTTAAAAAATTCTCACTGTATGTGTCCTGTATTGTAATTACGTTTTATTACACCAGTAATGATGGGTGGTTCTAAAAGAATGTTTTTAGAATTTGATTTGTACGACGTGTCTTTTAAATGAAATATTGCGTAGAAACTAAAACTTTAATAATAATAGGTAGAAAAGGCATTGAACAAGTTGAAAACAATTAAACCAAAACAAACTCTCATCTACTAACAATTTTGCCGGCACTAAGAGTTAATTAGCTTCTCCGAACCAACTTTTACAAAGATAATTAAATAACGTCTTCTTTTTATCAGGCGAGTAATCATTTTAAGTATATCAAGTTCGGCGCTCACTTTCATCGAAGAGGATCGATCGGATTAGAGTTCATTTAAAGAGGAGCAAAAGTTTAAGTTCGTTTCTCGTCTCAGCCCCCCCAACCCCCCCGCGGAGTTTATTAAGAAATTTTCGCGCGCGCTCGATTCCATCCGGAGGATATTCACGACACCTGAAACGCGTTGGTCATCCGCCGTCTTCAGCCCTTAACTGTGACACATAAATCCCCCTTACTTTCCGAAACGCATCCGTTCCGGCGCCAGCTCTGTCTTCCCGGAGGTTTCTAATACGCGGAGATTTCCCGTGGGATGGCCGAGGAAAAACCTCGAACCGAATTTCAACACATGACTTGCCGCTGAAAATCTATGCCCCCGGGAGGACGTGTTGTTCTGTATAAATATTTCTGTGCGTCGGGCTTAGATTTATGACACGCTCGTACGTTACTTCTCATTTTCGCGCATGAATAGATTTTCTTCGTTCACACATCAAGTACCGCGTGCGAAAGAAAATCTTTTGAAATAAATGACGCAATTCCCGCGTGTAATAACGCTTTGCACGTCTCATTTCTGCTTGGAATTGAACGCCGATAAATAACATTTGTAAATTGCAAAAAAAAATATATAACGCTGCGGAAAATAAGATAATTATTTTATTGATTTTATTTGTAGTTTCTGGAAAACGTGGGTAAATGAAAAACGCGGCAGTCCAATAAATGCTAGGGACTGATGAGTTTACGAGCTGACCACACCCGACTTATTAGCCAATAAATCAGCCGTAATCTTCGGCAGTTAAAGAATCCCGTTCAGTTCGTGCATACATACCTGAACTATTGGACAGATAAATCTCGCGCGCCTCAAAAAAAAAAGAAAACGCGCCGCTCTACAGCGCCGCAGAAGATAACGAGACCATTAAACATCGATTCGTTTTGTAATATTTATTAGAGGCCGCCACGGACGGACGCATGACTTAATTATCGATGAGTTATTGCCGAGGATTTTATGGTAGCAATCAATTACGTTCGCTTTTATTTCGTTGCTTGCGATTATGCACTACTAAGATGGATGGCGAGCGAGTTTTTAGCCTCGCAGGAGTCTGTACAGAGAGCAAGCAGTTGCCAACATAATAAAGATTTACGATGCAACTTATAATTGAGATAGTAACGCCTGATCCAAAAGAAAAATTGATTTGGGGTAGGTCATGAAATCAAAACACGCTTTGACGTTTAGAACCACCGATGATTGTAAATTATAACTAAAACGACAGTAAACGTTCACTTTGTAACCCATTTTTTTTTCTACAGTAGAATGGCAGTGAAATGGTTTAAAACAATAAAAAATTGCATCGGCCGGGAATCGAACCCGGGCCGCCCGCGTGGCAGGGGAGCATTCTACCACTGAACCACCGATGCTTGTAGATTATGGTTAAAGCGAGAGTAAACGTTCACTTTTTGACCCAAATCTCTACAATAGAGTGAATTTGAGGTGGATTTAAAATAAAAGGTTTGCATCGGCCGGGAATCGAACCCGGGCCGCCCGCGTGGCAGGCGAGCATTCTACCACTGAACCACCGATGCTTGTGTTGACAGCTTTAGGACTAATTGTCAATGAGAGACGAGAAAGTGCCGCCATCTATTAAGAATTTAACGAATCAGAAACGAGAATACAGCGCCATCTGTTAAATGTGTAAGGAATTAACAAAATTTAAAAAATATTTTGATAGCAACGTTGAAGGCTTTAGGACTAATTGTCAACCAGAGACGAGAAGGTACCGCCATCTATTAAGAATTTAACGAATTAAAAAATGAAAAACTTGTTTAGACAAGAATGTCGACAATTACATGATTAACTTGTCAATCAAGGACGCGCTGTCATCTATTGAATGTGCAAGGAATTAACAAAATCAAAAGAAATATGTTGACACGAGTGTTGACAGCTTCAGGAATAATTGTCAATCAGAGACGAGAAAGTGCCCTTATGTACTAAGAATTTAAGGAATTAACGTCTGACGTCTGAATAGTGTCTGACTTACAATAACGAATTAACAAACGCGTGAATAGTCTCTGACTTACAATTTTCGAACGCCCTGTATTGACTCCGGAATCAATCGCGTTAGACCCGCGATGCGACACATGACTTCAGGCTAGAATTGACTCGCGAGTTCAGAAATGCACTGATATACAGGGTGTTGCGTATGAGAAACGGCGGGTTTGCTTCAACCTCTTACGGTTGAAAAATACATTTAAATTGTTTACACTATTTGCCAGACGCCCTGTATTTCTGCAGGAAACAAAGGTTAGCTTTGGCCTACGTGTAGTTTGTAACGTTGCACCAGATTGCATCAGAAAGCCTAAGCCCTGCGGTAGCAGTCCATTTCACTCTTTCGCCCGGTTAAAACTAAGTTCATCTCGTAACGACCCGCGTCCCAGCGTAGTTGGACAGAAAGCGTTCTCTCCGCGACGCTTTCATTCTTGTGGAAGATTTCTCGGCGTGCACATCTATTGTTTATGTGTGTTCATGCTTCTTTTCATGTGAATCTTTTGATTGAAGTCTGAAACGGAATCTACTCCGAGATTTGCTTAAATGCACACCAAGCAAATTCAAGCTCCTCATAAGATTCTCTAAGCCTTTTGTGCGTATTTTCAGTTTGTAACGCGTATCTTTCCTCTACTCTTAGGCTTCCAGTGGTAGTCGTACCCCCCCCCCCCCCTCTTTCTGACAATTAACAACGACCTTTTGAGTGGAAGAAGAGCCGTAATCGGAGTCGTAGCTGCTAAAAGTCCTGGCATCACGGCCCACCCCTCGTCCGGCAAAAATTTGGACTTGAACTCAGACGTGACGCCCCAAACGGAGAGAGTTCGTGACGTAATACTTAACGCCGTCTTACGTCATTGGAGGCACAGTCCTCCGCTTGGATTCTTCCCCTCCACTTTTGATAACACATCGTCTAAACGTGGATTTTGGTTATAAGGTCGGAAACATTTTATTTATTTATTCGTTTGCATCGTCTAAACGTCGTGTTACGTTATTTCAAAGATTATGGTTAAAGCGAGAGTAAACGTTCACTTTTTGATCCAAATCTCTACAATAAAGTGACTTTGAGGTGGATATAAAATAAAAGGAATGCATCGGCCGGGAATCGAACCCGGGCCGCCCGCGTGGCAGGCGAGCATTCTACCACTGAACCACCGATGCTTGCAGATTGTGGTTAAAGCGAGAGTAAACGTTCACTTTTTGATCCAAATCTCTACAATAAAATGACTTTGAGGTAGATTTAAAATAAAAGGAATGCATCGGCCGGGAATCGAACCCGGGCCGCCCGCGTGGCAGGCGAGCATTCTACCACTGAACCACCGATGCTTGTAGATTATGGTTAAAGCGAGAGTAAACGTTCACTTTTTGACCCAAATCTCTACAATAGAGTGAATTTGAGGTGGATTTAAAATAAAAGGTATGCATCGGCCGGGAATCGAACCCGGGCCGCCCGCGTGGCAGGCGAGCATTCTACCACTGAACCACCGATGCTTACAAAGCTTCTTCTCGGCTGCAGTAAACATTCACTTCTTGACCCAAATTGTAGCAATAGTACTGTTTTTTGAAAATCATATCCATCAAATAATTATTCGATCAAACAGCCTCCACTATTCTGAAAAATCGAAATCGAATTCTGTACCTCGCTTATCCGTTCTAATTGCGAATGTTTACCTGTGTAAAGACCTGGTACGTGCTTTCCCCAGGAGTCAGGTGCACGTATTTACGTTCGAGTTTAAATTGTGTGTTGGAATTTGGCGCACCGAAGTTGCCAGCGCTAATATTCCCCCCAGGTTGGAACTTCGAAATGCAAACGTCACGTGTCTACACGTTCGGGGATTATCCGCGCTTTGAGGTGACGAAACCTTAATAAGTGTGATACACTAACTCCGGGTCCGACATTTATTTGATTCTCGACCCCGTCTAGACGAGTTTTTGTCTTGGGGGATGATTTTTCAGGTTTACCTGTCGCTCTCAACTCATTGCGACATTCAGTTCTATCACCTATGTTTCTTTTTTTTTGTATCAATATTTGTATCTAACTTTTTCTGCATCATTTTAATTTCGTCAATTTTTTCTTTATCCTTGGGATGTATCCACATTATGATGTAGGTATGTAGCGTAACAAAATATAAAATAAAATCAACATAACCTTGACATGTATGTATATGACATCACTATAATCAAAAATGATGGTGTAAGAAAAGAGTGAGGGTTGAAAGGAAGTAAATTAACAGCATGAGACCTAACGGTGCAGAGAATTTGTCATGCCCAAAAACGTTTACTCTAATCACTCTAATTTCCGATTCCCGTGTGGGGACCAGATGAAAAATCGTCTTTTTTTTCCCTATTCACAAGACCACAATGGTGCGCGCAGTGTGTGATTTATACAATTGTATTCGTGTATTCAGCGTACGGAACGGGCACCGCAATAAAAAACGAGAACGCATAAAGGACTCCGACGGCACTCGTCGTGATGGTAATTAGGGCCGAGCGGAGAAAAAGTAAACGATGTTAATGGCTGACGAGACTTAAGAACGACAATTCACAATGATTACCTAAGGGGAGATTTTTATTAACTGAGGACAAATGTCTGGAATCGCACAATGTGAATTTGAGCGTAAATTCATTTAGTTCGGAGCGAGGCGGAGAGAGAAAACTGCGGAAGTAAACGCGCACACAAAGACTGGAACGGCTTTAAAAGGAGCTATCTCAAATTACAACGGATTACTTACCTGTAATTGCACCTTCGAGAATTCGTCCACCATGTAAGGAATTATGTTTGTTTCCGGTTTCGATTCATTGATTATATTATTGTTCTGAAAACGTTTCAACTTTTCATGATTTTGTTAAATTACCCAAACCAAAGAGAACTCCTTTTTAAAAATGAACTAACCGAATAACAGAATTATAATAGAATTATAATAGAATTATTAAAATTGCAGGTTGTCGCTAATAGTAAGAACGACACCGACGGTTCTTCCTCGTATATACAAGAGGACTAAACATTTTAACTGAATCTTGCGTGTGTTGCGTTTTATTAACAAATTATGATATGAGTGAAAGTATTCAACGTGTAAGTATATTTCATGTGCAGAATTCGTCATGCACTGTCAACATGGGCCGCCCATACACACGAGAATGACCATTAATTTAATTGCTAGACACACATACGGAATATCATATTAACGAATCGCAATTAGTTGCTAATGTAAAACGTCCATTATCAATTTTACGACACACGGCACGTACTCGCATAATCATCCGGGCGGACGGGACAAACGGCTCTTCACTTAGCACCTCAAACACAACGGACGCGCAAATTGCCTATAATTATCCGCTAATTTTCTTCGCAAACACGCTTTATGTCTATCTGAAATACTCCGGCTTTATATTCTAGGAGCTTCGAATGAAAGCGTTTTCTTTTACTTTGACATAATTCTGTGTTGACGATGATAATTAACAGCAAACTGCAAGAGTTTCCTGGAACATTTAACTATTGCATTATTTACAATTCGTTAATTTCTTTTGACTTCAAAAAAAAAAGAAATATATTAAGGATTATGACAGAGGATAGATCAGGAGCAATCAAAGTGTTTCCTATTTATTCAAAAGAACTATTCGCATTTGGAATTATCCCTTTTTTCCTTCTTTGAGGTGGAGTCCTCCTACCCCTCCATTTTTCTCTTCATCGTTAATTTTTCTTAGGTTTCTTTTCAATTCTTCTTCCTTCTGCTTCTCACCAAGATTCTGTTTTCATCTACTCCTGAAACTACTTTAGTGTTTTACTTCCAATATTTTGTTATAGAAATTTGATAGAATTCTTCTCTTATAAGATAATTTCTGTTTTTTCTATCTTACTTCTTCACGTCATCCTTCTTAAAGGCTTCATCTTAGCAGATCCCATCAAGTCTCTTCTTTCACATGTAACCTTTTCTGCTTGATTTTTTTCTAAATTCAGTTTCCCCTGTTATCATATGCTCTAGATATACACTCGCCAATTTTTTTATCTATAGGTCAGTTCTTCAACCACTCTCTCTTCTTTCATGCCTCCAACATTGGTTATTTTGGTTTTTGTTTTTCTTTTAGGGTTTAGCACCTGCACCTATTTATGTCGTGGCCTATCATCAACCAGATGTATCTGAAAGATGAGTGGCTTTCGTGGTTCTGCATGTCAGATGAACTGGTTTGAAGGAATTGCATTCACTAAAGGACCTTCGATCAAGATAACATGAAAGGTCGAAATTCGTTTACAGATTGATCAGAAAATGGTAACTGCAGGTCTTCTATCAAGATAATATTGCAAGTTCCATTATTGTAGGGTTCACGTGGCCTAATTTCCTAAAGTTATATAAGTTATTGATAACTCCTTCAAAAGTAATTAGGTTCTTTTCTGCATATACTTGAGTATATCGCACGATCAAAAGTGAAATGTTGAAAGTAGATAATGGTATCTGAAGCAAAACGGTAAATACATTTGAAAGAGATGTATCGGTGGGTTGAAAACAAAGGCGAGCAAAATGTGTTATAAAAGGCCGCCAAACGATCACTTCTGAGAACATTAAAGACCATGCCATTAAGCTCGAGCACGTAACAGCTTCACACGCACGCACACACATGCATGCGCTCGTCGCCGGCAAACATCCAAACTTAATATTGCGCCGGTGTAGAGACGAAATTCTATTTATCAGCAGCAGCCAATTCCGAAAAAAGGAACCGCCCCGGCACTATTAAAATTCTCTATGTTTAACTGGAAGACAAAGTTCGGACTCGTGCATTTCGTCTTTGTTCGTAAACGGAATACATTCGCCGCGCGAGCGCATAGAATTTTAATTTTGGCATCAGGATCCCATTTGGAGGAAATTTAGCTGCGCCATGTTTACGATTTGCAGTAAGCAGCGTTGCAATCTAGTACGACGACGCCGTTGATATCTTCTCGATTACCTTCGCGCATATCAAAACGTTTAGATCGGTTAAATGGCCAATAGTCGGAGACTCTTGTGATATTATGAACGAAATTGAGTGATTCTCAACAGTAGTTTGGATCTTGCTTAAAGCGATTGCAGTTTTTCACTTTTCTCTATTTGATTTCAAAAAGATAAACGTATGGAAACTACACACGTAAACTTATCTGCAAGATTCTAATTTATTTAAAGGGAAAAACTTGCAGGAACTTTCTGTCTTTAAGAAAATCCCGAAGGAGTTGAAATTGGTGTTAATTAAAGACTGCCCAGCAAGATGAATGGAAGGAAAGTTGGAAAATTTTTACCTTCTCAATCAAATGAGGAAGCATGTCTTTTGAAAAAAGAAGAAAGTAGAGGTGTAAGAAGTTTTTAATTGAATGAAT
This sequence comes from Dorcus parallelipipedus, assembly GCA_958336345.1. Lineage (NCBI taxonomy): Eukaryota > Metazoa > Arthropoda > Insecta > Coleoptera > Lucanidae > Dorcus > Dorcus parallelipipedus. The sequence goes on from OY284475.1 coordinate 15,029,083, forward strand.
TCCATGACATCCTGTTGGTACAAAGAGTTACCTCGTCAAATTCTGGCAAAGCAGAAAAGGCAAGTGTATCAATTTTTGAATAGCCTGTAGGGTGGTTGTTGTCATTTCCATTTGATCTCATTGTATAATAAGTTTCTGATGTCATCTTTAAGTTTATAATTTTGGAAGATATCCCTTTTTATGCCCAAAATAAATCGTTTTATAAAAAAGGAAAACCTCATTTCCATTATTTTTTACGAACATGCTCCGGGATTAAGAGCGCGTTAGTAAGAAGAAGAATCGCGTTGGCCGATACGAAAAAGGCGAGCACCTCAACTCTCTGTTTATGTCAGATAATAGCCGCAAAAAATAGAGCGTAGTGAATCAAAGCACCCTGCCTCCGACATTCCGCGCGGCTAAAACGGCCCCAAACCAGAGTTCGGCATTTCACGCATCGCGAAATAAAGGGGAAACAGTTTTCGAGAGCGCGAGCGAGAGGAGGAAGGGGGCGGAATTAGACTTTCCCAGCTTGCCTATTTCCCGTTTGTACTTCTCTCAAAGAATACCTTTTTCCATAAAGGAAAACAAATGCACGTTTTCGGAGGCATTTGTTTGTGTAGTTCGCTGAAAGTTCTAAATCTCGGAGGATAAACGCGAGAAATTTAATACGTTTCCTGGAGGCGGCGGTGAAAGGATGCAGGCGCTGCTGCAATCGCCCGCCCAAAGTCGGAGGAGTTTTTTGCCTTGGGAGCGGCGGCGTGCTCTCTTGTAATTACGTCCCGGAATGCGAAAATGTTCCGGCAGATGTAATTCAGAATTTTCTAACAAAGTTTTTCCGTTTTATTGCCGAACTGGCGAGTGTTGCGTCGGATTAACGCGTAAAAGCAAAGTTTGTAAAGTTAACTTTAAATACAGGAGCTTGCTACTCTTTTTTTATTATCACCCTGTGCTATAAGTTAACAAATCTTGTTTTATTGCAGCTTACTCTGTCAATTTTAATAAACAATGAAATACAGAAATTTACGTAGAAGGAACAAGTAGGTTAAGTGCTTAGCAAACGACAGTAAAGTTGTTCTTAATTATATTGTACAGGGCGTAGCTCAGATATGAGGTAATTGCCTCATAAAGCCTAATCACCTCAAAAAAAATTCATCCAAACAGTATATTTAGATTAGTTACTTCCCAATTTGATTCCAACAAGAGCAAACATCTAGTGCGATCGCCATAAAAATATCTAAAGCCGACGTAAATAAACTTTGAAGTCGTACCTAATCGGTTATAATTAAGACCTGGAGCTTCTTCTAAATGGAACATCAAAGGGGCACGTAAAAAAATGTATCTCCTCTGATTATTTTCATAAACGCACACCTTGCGGAATTATAAATACGCGCCGTTCTACTTTAATATAGCAGCATCGTCGCCCGCAAAAAATAATGACGAACCGGGGGCGGTTTGCTTTATTAAAAGCTCGGTTTGGCTCGAAAGTCGGAGGGCAAAGCTCTCCTCTCCCTTCGAGGTTATCTGGGCGCGCTTTCTGTAAAATCTACTCGATTTAACAAGGGCAATTAGAAGAGACTTGCTGAGTAAGCACGCGTACGTTAAGCCGGGCCACGTATGTAGAGTCAGGGGCCGTTGGTTCTGAGATGAGCAACGAAAAGTGACTGGTAATTGACAGGAAGGAGTGGGTCCGCCGCATAGATTACGTGCCTCCTAGCAACTGACAGGCCATTGTGTTATTATTTAATATTTCTATTGTTGAGAAGCAGGTATGTATCGAGTGTCTCCCGATCTCTGCTTTGTATCTCGATGTTTTCTCTCTTCGTGTAGACAGCTAACGTTTTAATTGGACGTCGAATTTATTGCTTCGTCGAACGACAAATATTTCCTCTCTCGTTCTCTTCTTGTTTTGACGGGCTGCTACAAGACGTAATTGTTAAACGTAACAGGTGAAGACAAATTAATATTTGATTCTTATTTCTTTATTGCTCAGAATATTGCATACGATCTTGTCAGTATTTACTTAAGTAAAGTTCCTCAAGGCATTACATTGTATTTTGTAAACGCATCATGTGATTAAAGAATTTATCTTTAATGGTTTCTTTATTTGTTCTTTTTTGCGGCCTTGTTGAAGCAAACTTGAATTCTTTACTATGTTCAAAAGATACCACGAAAGTAGGTCCGTACTGATCCCATTTCTTTTAATAACAGCGTCCGCGTCCAATCAATCGATAAATTTCCGAAATGATTAATGAAAAGCAAGCGGCGGCCTTTCGTGAGCCATCGTCGGTAAGCTCGCGTGCTCCAAGAAGAGCTGGGCCATTAATCATAAGCGCTACACCTTCACCCCCTTATTGAGGGGCACGTGCAGATTCACAGGACGGATTGTTTTCTCGGGCGCATCGACCGATGTGCTTTTGCTGCCAGTTATTTTCTGAGAACAGGGGGGGCCTTCAATTAGCCGGCGTAGGTGCGCGTTACCGGGGAAACTACTGGAACGAAAGGAATAAATTTGTCTGGATAGTTTCAAGCGACTTCTTGTGTTGTTCGCTTTGCAGAGTCGATGACAATGACCTTTACCTTTGCGCGCGTTCTCACAAATTTAATCACGTCAAAACAGAAGGAGATACTTTGGAAAAAACGAAAGGAACCCGACACTTTCCTGTAGCAAAAAAATGTAGCTAAATATACGGCAACATCCAGCGTGTACTATATCATCCCACAAACGTCTTGTATCTGTCATCTGCGAGCCGAAGAATAATATAAACAACCACCTTGTTATTTCAGTACGACGACAGCTGCTGCTTGCAATGTCAGAGTCGAAGTCGCAAAGTGGGCTGCGATAATATCCGGGATGGCCCCGTCCTCGTCCTCACAGAACACAAAACCAGACCACCGGCGACTTCCTTTTATCGCAGGACGTCAACTTTTATCCGGTAATTTAAATGTTGCACTCGTCGGCCGTTTTCTCCGACGGACACGTCGTCTCCGGCCGGTTTGGCCAATTATAAACGGAGATAACGCGAACGCGTTCTCCGATACATAAATTAGTTTATCTAATTTACAACCGCAAACGAACGGCTTATTTGATAAACATTTTTTTTTTGCTTTGAATATGAAGGCTGCAATCAACCGGAGTATTTTTTCCTGAATTATATATTACAGCCCACAACTAAAATAATATATCGTCGAGCGGAAGTTCCAGACACGGAATAGCTTTTTGGCGGAGACCCCGAGGGAATCAGGTGGAGGTTAATAAAGAAATATGTTCTCTGTAAATATGCCGTTTCATTGAAATAAATAGCGCATCTTCGACTTCCGCGGATCCGGGGGGGCGATTTATACACTCTCTCGACTGCAAACAAACTCATTGAAACTTTTAACAAGACGCTTGGCTTCTTGTGTTGTGCGGTGTTGCCAAACTTGACGCGATAAAGAAGAAAAAAATAAAGACGGCGCGGCGGCGGCGCAGACTATTGAATGAACACTTTCGGATTCTATATTCATTCTTTATTCACGTTCGAGGGGGAAGATGCTCCAAGGGCGATACGTAAATGGATTACGGGAATTGATGTCGACTTCTAGTGGGTATATCAATTGATGTAATCCGCCCGATGGAATTTTCAGTCCTTTCTTGGTGCTAAACAGGATTAGAAAGGACGGCGCTTCTTTTTAGTTTGCGCTTGTGTTTTTAAAAGGAAAGCTTTTGTAAGTTTATCGGCGCGGCGCCTCCACCATAATAAAAAAAGAACTCGGGTGAAGTTATCCTGCCGGAAAATTAAGCAAACATTAAAATTTCCCTGGAAACCTCCGCGTAATTAGTATTTCCATCACAAAACCAATCATCATTCGCAGACCATAAAACACGGCGCGTTGCGGCGCATTAAAACAACTCCCATGAAATAATGACCATTAGCAGATACGAACCCGCATCTGCTGGGTCATTTCGAAGCGCGACAATGTAGACGATATGAATGTTTTATTCGGGAGGGCGGCGAGCGGTTGACAGAGAGAATGCGTGTTATAATGGAAGCCGTCCCCGGAGGGCCGAGATGCATGCGAGAGGACGCAGACTGTCCCCCCCAATTCAATTTTCTCGTGGCCGTCCGCAATGTATTATACAGAGGAGTGTAATAATGTAAAAGCGAAAACTTTTTATTCCTCTCCGCGCGGTTTTTTCGGCCGGCTTATTGCGAATACCTAGGGCTCTATATGAAGATGTTCTGGGGGCGAGATTAAAACTTTTAACTGCTTCGCTTCGCGTTTATTCTACCTCGGAATTGTAGAAACTGGAGATTTTTTGTTGTGTTCTCAAATTGCTTGTCAATAGAATTGAAAGACGTAGTCCAATTGGACTTTCTAATTTTCGCAATGTTGAAAGACATTCTCGATCTATTCCCATCATTCATTAATAACGTTTTAAAGCAGGTCATTAGCCACACACGAGTCACCTCGACGGATGTAACGGAGCGCGAATATCGAACGCGCATGTAAGCTGATATTTTGATGGGGCTAAAACGGATCGTCTTCTCGAGCATTAATTAATAGCGGCCCAAATCTTTGTATACGCGTCCATCAATCAGGCATCGCGGGGCCTGACGTTGGCTGTCGTCTTCGCAGAGGCATCCGGTTCCGCCCGCCGCTCGAACGCCTCTCAAAAAAGGGCTTCAATTAGCGCCGACAAAGAAGTTTGTTGCGAAAAGTTTTTAGGTAAGAGGGAAGTTTTGCGCCGATCGATTCTAAAATTATCGTTAATGGGCGCGGCTGCGTTAATTCTCACTGATTTATCTGTATTTAATTTTAAATTATTTCATATGCTCGCTACAACACCTTGAATCTAATAAGAGTAATAAGCTTAGAGACGTAATATTGTAATTGAACAGTGAACACCGCACCCTCCCGACGACAATCACGATGTCATTCGAAATTTGACAATATTGGTTCAAGGAGTTGAAATTAGTCTTCAAAGCGGCACACCCTTGTAATCCTTTGATTGTGTTTCTGCGTAAGTTTCTGTAGACGACAGATCTGCGGTAGACCCGTTACTTACCTAGCAAGTAAGCAGATTGTAGTACGCACGTAGGTACTTTGCGACGAGTTCGAGGGGGAGCGTATCCTTTCATCTTTCTAAGACCCGGCGTCCCGACAAAGAGCGCGCCGCCTTATTTTGCGATGTTATGATGCTCGTGGACGTCTTCTTACCTAATGGTAAATCTAGACTTTAATAAGGAAACAGTATCTGCCGTAACTTCGTTAACGGCGCGTAATATCCGAGGCCTACCAATTAAATTACTGCGTTGCAGTCATAAATTTCTATTACCTTCGTAAGCAGTTATTAATAATGGAAATGGAAGCACTACGTCGATGATTAATTAAAACGACATGAATATTTAGATTACCTAACAAAAAAATTACTATTTCAGTTTTTTTAATCTATGGACGTCCAACTTTTAACTGAATCCATTATTTTACTTAAACAGAAGACACTTTAAAATTTAAGTATCACTTAACATACGAAATAAGCCAAAGAATACGTCTGTTAAAACTATATTAAAAAAATTCTGTTGCTTGTCGAATGTGCCCGTGGAACATTAAGATATTGTGCGTGACTTCGTGGTACCATTTTTTAATTCTGCACTGGTCCGCTGCAGTAGAGTACGGGCGTTTTTATATTTTTATATTTTATTCACTTGCTTTTAGGCAATAATCTTCACATCCATTGTTCCTGAATTTAGCGATCATTGAATTTGTTACATTTTCCAGAATATGATAGTCTCACCTTTATAAGGAATAAATTCTCTTTACTTTTGTGAATCTATTGTTTGGAAAAAAGTTTCAAGTTTGCTTCCTTTTCTTATCGTATAATTTAAGGGCTCTGTACAGTTTTCAAGAAGTATAGTAATTAATGAATTAACTCATCCATGTGGAATTGACCTTAGAGATTCACCCTTCAAGGCTTCCATTGAAGCTGAAGGCATTTGAGGATGTTACCTCTGGACAATGGGACTTCTTCGATTGACCTGGAAGTTATCATATCCGGGCTTCCGAAGTCATCTAAAAAGTTTGCTCTGTATTTGTTAGTTAGTTAGTACAAACTGTCTTTATGTAATTATAAAATTCTGTCGTTCTTTTAAACTGCGTATTAAATAAAAGTCGTTTTCCTGAATTCTCTACAAGAAGTGACAATGCTTCCCAAACTTTCAGTTCCAAGAGGACTCTCAAAGGTATTTCTGTCTGTATTCATTTGTGGAACAGTTTCTTCATTTAATTTAGTTTCCATCTTCGGCTTTGAATTTGCAAACTAAGAATTGTTTAGTCACGTGGTCACTGTGGCCTTTCTCGATATGTTCCAAACATTTCTGAAGCAATGTCCATCCTACCTCCTGCTTGTTTTTAGTTTCAACCTGATTTCAACCAAACGCTTTTCCTTTCTTCTTCTTCTTCTTCTTCTTCTTCTTCTCATTCTTCTTTCATCCAGAGCACCTGGTTTCTTTATAATGGTGTCTTGGTTTGGCTTTCATAATGAATTCGCTTGAATTGCAAATTGTGATTTTTCCAACCATATTGTTTTTGATGTGTTTCATACATTTCTGAATTATCGATTTCATTGTCTGTCCTGTTCCCTGCTTGTTTTTAATTTCATTTTGATTTCTATTCCCTAAGAACGTCTTTGCTTTACTTCTTCTTCTTCTTCTTTGCGTTCTACTAGAGAAGCTGGTTTCCAGTTGTACACTTAGTGGCCTTTTGGTTTGTTTAGTTTTCATCTTCTATTTCTTTGAATTTGCAAATTGAGATTTTTCCAATCATGTGTTTTTGGATATGTTCCAAACATTTCTGAATCATCGATTTCATTGTGTATATTATTTTCTGCTTGTTTTTAATTTCATCTTTATTTCATCAATCCTCTCCATTTCGTCGTTTTCTTCTCGTTCTTTTTTATTTAGAGGAGCTGGTTTCTTTATAGCTTCCAATTGTACACATGATGACCTTTTGGTTTTAGTTACCATCTTCAATTCGTTTGAACTCTGCAAATCTGTGTTCTGATAGGCGTTTTGGTTTGTCTTTCATAATAAATTAGTTTGAATGTGCAAATTGAGATTTTTCCAACCATATTGTTTTTGATGTGTTTCAAACATTTCTGAATCATCAATTTAATTGTCTATCCTATTTTCTGTTTATTTTTACTTTCATTGTAATTTCAATTTTTTTCCTTAAGAACGTTCTTACCCTTTCTTCCTCTTCGTCTCGTTCGTTTCCTTTTCCTACATGAGCTAGCTTATTTGTAGTATATAGTTTCTAGTTGTATATTTGTGGATTTCTTGTTGAAGTCATTGTGATTTTGAGGATCGCACTGAATGCTCTATACTGGTTTCTCGGGTTAATGAAGCACTTTTTTCCTTCGTTACCTTCATCAGCTTTTCCTTCACTTTTGGAAGAACCTCTGAGTTCAGGCCCAAATGATCAAGTTCCACTTCGTTTTTGACTATAGTCTGTTTATTCAACAGATATAGTAATAAAATCAAGTAAATGACACGTAGCGGACGCGTAGTGGTGTGGCGTGATTCTCTTCCTTCTCCATGGTGATACTGCCTCACTCGTTTTCCGCCCGAAGTCAAATTAGCCAATTCGTTATTTAAGTCGCGCGAGTTACTGTGGGAGTGTTTATTACTATACCTCTTGAATAAGCAGAGTAGGCAATTATTCTGAATTCTAAGTTTCAGCTTCTTCTAGAACCGTTGTCTCTCGTTGGGTAGGGTCGCGTTCATCCTTCCCTCTTGGAGGAATCTCTAAATTCAGCTCCAAATGATGAAGTTCTACCTTTTTTTTTTTGGACTAAATGACGTTTCATTCAATTTATTATTCTGAATTTCTGCTGTAGGTTTCTAAGTTTCAGTATGCTCTGGTGCCCCCTCTCTTTGTTGGAAGGATCAAATTTTTTGACGGAATCAAAACTAAATTAGTTATATTTTCGAGTGAATTCTTTTTTTATTTAGATATTGTGCGCGTTGAAATTCCCTCCAACAAACCAAAATAAACCGAACAAAATTTTTGCCGTGCCTTCGTCGGCTTGTCACCGAGCATTCTTTTTTTCTTCCTTTTTCATTCCTCCGGTTTGATTATGCGATCGCGTTTTAGAAAGAGCCGCGCTCTAGACGTGAATACGCGAATCAAGCCCCTGTTTATGATGCAAGCCGAATACTTGGCTGGGATATTATAAAGCGGAAAAATAATTTCCTGTTCCGCACTGCAAGGGGAATATCAACTAGGATAAATATTGGCCTTCGGTTATTTATTGAGGCTGCTCCACCTTAGCTAGTTTCGGCTCGGATATGGCGTAATTTATTTTGCCTGATAAAAGCGTATTTGCAGATTACGTGACGCTATTAAATCGCTTTTATGGTAACAAAATATTTAAATTTTTAAATCTGGACAGTACACATGACAGAGGCCTTTGGGAAAGGAATGCGATAAAAACAATGCACCCAATTCAAAGTATGTACATGTAGATCACAAAAGAGGTCGGAAGTGAAATAAAATTTGGAAGGCACGTAAAAATCTAGGAAAGTTTTAAATTTTTTAAACAGAAAGTTAATTTAATTGTAAATTTGACCAGTTGTGAAACTGTTAATGAACGATTGTGTTCAGTCACGATTTGGCCCGCCCTTTGCACGTAAATGGCAAACAAGGATGTAAATAAATTTGCTAATTGGCTATTAGAAGTTAAAAAATTGATGATGTAAACTGAAAATAGGATAGGAAGGAGAAAGGTGTTTTGGTAACTTAATTTAAAAGTTCTATTAAAAAAATCATATGCACTGGCTTTTTAAGTATCATGTTGTGCTCCTCTTAAGACAGAACCTTCTTATACTCGAGTTTTGTTTTCATTTCTTTCTCGAACCTCAAAATTACAATACTTTTGAAGGAACGTTTGTTCTCATAGTTTCACTTTGAGATAATTATGGGGAAAGCATTTGGGTAAGTTTGTTTGGTAGATTTAGAAAACAGCGAAATTTCAGAAGACATTAGAAAATATAAAAGGAAAAAGTGCCTTCAAAAGAATGGGATGATCCAAGGAAAGGAAAGATTAAAATATTTCTTTAAAAATAGATTTTATGGATAAACAGAGAGAAAGAAAGAAAGAAAGATATTTTATGTAGCGTTTCAGGTATTTGCGTAATGAAAACGCTTTGTATACACTTTGCGTCCCGTCTAAAAAAAAAATATCAATTTTCCGAAACACGATCCTTATTGCGTTTCGGCATGAAGAGTTCATCTTTTAAAAGTTTTATTAAATTTCGCCGACGTGTAGAAGCGACGTAAGCCCATCCTAAGCGAATTAGAATAGGAGGCGAACGCGGAAAGAAGACGGAGAGTCTCCTGCGAAACGTATAAAGTATAAATTTAATGGGCGATAAGTAGTCGCTCCGTTTCCTCTCTTAAAAACACGAAATGGATTTATGCAGGATATTCGAGTTCGACAGGCTGGAACCGATCATCTCACGCGCCGCCCGTATTTTAAGCACGTCCATGTTGATCGTTTAAAACCTCGCCGGAATGCTTGGTCACGGCATTGATCTGTGACAACTACGGAGTGAGAAGAAGAAAATGGGCACAGTGAAATGTGGCGATAATGCACCGATCGATCGTTATCACGAATAATGAACTGGAAGTATCACAAACCGTGCTGAACAGGATCTTGATAAACGTGAATTACGGCCGTCTTTTGGCCGTTCGTCAATATCTGTTCCTCATTTTAGATCTAGTTTAAGGCACACTTTTACTAAATGCTATCCAAATCTCAAATCAGAAAAAATAGTTATGTACCAATACGATGATTCTACTTTTTTAATAATTCCCAAAACACTACCTCATCTACATCATCATCTAGTTGAAAACTGTATAAGTTATGAATAAAAAATGTGGATCTTGTATTTTATTAAAGTCTTTCGCCGAATGAGGTGAATTCAATTGTTTGATTTAGGCCGACTTTTGTAGCCCCCAAACTTCACGAGTTACACAAAACATACGGCCGACCGTAAAGCCGTTCATCTTTTATTTAAGGGCGAGATACGCTATGGTCAGAAAGCCTTTAAATATGAATGCAACTGGAACAACCTTTGCACTCGGAGTTACTAATTCAGTAAGTCTCAACCGAGAAACTGACCTGCACCTCTGACCCATATATTTCATTGATCTAACAGGAGCTTATGAAACGTTCGATTCGGATTAAGTCTCCGACATTAATTTGAATCTTGCGATGGAACGCACCGGTGTTTGTAAATTTATGATCCCGGGAAGGCTCGGCTTTCCTTGTTCTATTTTGACATGTAAAATGCATGAGGGCGTGTTTCTTTCTCCTATTTTCCTTCCGCCTAGGTTATGCTCGGGTATGTTTTGTTCGTGCGAGTGTTTGGCAAGTTTCGCAAACGTGAAAATTCAATTCCTTAAATAATTCCATTACAGTTGTCCGACATAAAATAGGGCCTAGGAGACAAGATGGGTTTCAAGAGACATTTATTAACCGAGTCGTATACGTGTTTAGGTTTTAGATCGTAAGAAGAGGAGCTCGGGAGTCGACGGCGTGTCTCACGAATTCTTGATGCTGACGGATGAGGGAGATTCGTCACGACGCTACACGTATTTAATTAACATAACTGAACTTCTTCTTAAATTGCGGTAATTTAATTTAATTTAATATCGCGTCGGCGGTTCTTGAGGGGGGGTTATTTTAACGCAACGGCGGCCGCGTCGTTTAGACGCGCCAATTTCCGACGTCATTAGTTATTTAAAGGTGCAGCCTGAGGCGACGGTACAACACTTCTGGGAAGTGAGAATTATTAATAATGCAGAACTCTTGATTGTATTTGGGAGCTAGAGCAACTTTTCATTTATTTTTCAGTGTAGACACAATTTATTATAGAACTCGTGGTAGTCTTATGAAAACAGTGAGTGAAAAGTTGCTCGCTAACTTAATTATTGACACTCTCGGCACTTTACCTCGCCTTTCGTTTGCTCCTACTGCTTATACATATTCAAATATGGAAATCTCTCTTCAATTTGCAATATTTCGGCACTTCTAAGTAGCACGATGTGATTTTAATATTCAGCGGCTTCTTTCCCTACACGCAAAATCTATTCTAAGTTTCGATTACAAACATCTCTATCTTAAATAAAAATAATATAAATTGTGGACCTTTTGATTCAGGACTATACCAAAATCTGATTACTTCGAGGAAGTGAGCTTTCGTGTTTTTACCCGGCGCCGAAACAATAAATCACGCCTCGCCGAAATATTTTACGGACCTGCTCTCCTTACTTATCTTAAAATGTTTACGTTTCCTCGAGTACGTTCGAGTGTGAAATATGGGCGACCCTTTATGACAAAAGGGCCGTCCCGAACACTGATCGTCCGCCATGTATTTCAATTAGCTAATCCGGGGACCGACTCCTGGCTTTTAGTGACCCTCGCAAAAGATAAGGCGCCAAAAGTTATGTCGTCGAGATTTTAGAGTCGTTTCAAGTCTTTAAAGAAGTCAACTTTAAGAGCAAAACAACTTAAAATTAAAGTTGTTTATTTATCGATTTAACTTCAAAATGTATTCATATAGAACAGAAAAAGGTGTTTTGTTCCCCTATTGATTTAACTTTGCAAGTGTTTCCTATAAAATGTTTACAACTCAGTACTCATGTAAGAGAGCCGTTGGGGTGGTTGGTAATCTAGTGTCGGTCTTGGGGTGTGGAGGCGCCGTGCTGTTGCGGTCTGTGGTGGCTTTGTAATGCATGTGTTTCCAGTACGTCGGGAAAGCAGTTTGCAGTTCATACACATTTATATTATGGGGCGGATGGGACAGGAAAGTACGCCGTAAAATATTCCCGGTTCTATTCCAGCTACTAATTTGGGTTTACGTTCGGCTGATCTTCAAAGTTTTTACCAACCATTTCACTGCGAATAAAATAAATCTCGAGGTTTTATGAAGTCATACAAGCTATTTGCATGCGATTTTTAAAATTGCCGAAGTTTATTCTAAAATGAGTCAAAATATGAAATGAATTACTTCGGTGAGTTGTCCCCTAATGAAGTCGCGCGCGTCTTTGAAATTACCATTCAATATTTCACGAGCCGTTTTAATTCCGCGAAACATTTCCCTTCGCAGTCCCTCCCCGGTCCGTTCGAAACGGCTTCGCTTTGAAGTTGCGTTTTCTGGCACGCGAGTTCCACGACGCACAAAGAGAACATTAAAAACCGCATAATCAACCTGCGAACTTATGATTAAACCGTCAGCGAGCCCGAAAACTTGCGGCCCGCATTGAAAACTCGCATTAAACTTTTCCCAACTTAAATGAGGTAAATCGGGCCCGATAAAACCGAAAGAACGCTTAACATATTACGTGCGCAAATCCCCGTTCGGGGGCGACGGCGGAATGACGAGGTAATTGGTAAGTTCATTTGGATTTCTGACAGCCAATCCATCACTTAGCCTCATTATGAAATAATGGTTTAATTGACTTGACTTGTAAGGGTTCGCTTGTTTTGACAACGCTGATTGTTATTTGATTCAAATGTGTTGAGGTTTTTAATTTATCTAATTCATTCATCTAATATTACCAAAGTTAAAAAAAGAAAGTAAAAGGTTCCATATTACCCCCTTAATCCGAGCTAGGGATTTAATAGAATCACGTTCGGCTTCAACATATTTCGAAGTTATTCCATGAATACTAAGAGGAAGGTGCGTACAAAATGCTTAATTGCCCCCCTGGAATATAAAACGCATCGATTCCTGTCGCATCAGGCAAGAACGTAATTCCGAACCCTTGTTTAATTATTAAGACGCGGACCAATGGCCATTAACAAATTTCCCGTGAGGGTGATTAACGCGAAAACCGCTATTCAGTTAAAGCGTAGCCTCTAACCCGTACGCAAAACCCCATTGATTCGGTTCAATGATTAATTAGTTCGTTCCGCATGCAAACAGTAAGAATTCAAGATTCAATTCTTAATAGAGTTTACGCTCGACTCCCCCCAAAATTACAACAATGCTCCATCATAAGACACGGCCGGGGATTAATCTGTAAAATACATCAACGTTATTAGTACATGAGCTTAACTCATGTGAGATTACATCGCAATTAGTCCTAAGAAACACAAACAGAGGAGGCAATTACAATACCACCTATAGCCCCCAGGTAAACGGCTCCCGTTTCGCTTTGATTCGATCGATACTGCTACTGTGCCAAGCACGGTTCCTGCTCCTTCGTCGATTCAAAGGGCTTACGTGTTACCTGAGCGATGTCACGAAATGAATTATTTCTTGCTTCCCTCCGCTGATGTCCGTAAATACCCGGGGAGATGTTCCATAATACTTCTTATGTTTTAGGAACTTTACGTTGCCGTCGTTGTTTATGCCTTTCGTAAATTTAATTGTTGCCGAAGAAACAACACGCGATCCTTGTTTTATGACGTCGTTGAATAGTACAATGAAAAATTCCCCGTGACTGATGTTCCCAGCAACATTCCAGATTATGGTTACCCCCAAATAAATTCATCTACAAAAGTCTCCTGAAAACAATCCAAATCCAAATCAGGGCTACCCTTAATAATTCCTATGTCTCGCTGCTGCTTCCATGCAAAACAAGAAGGCTCCTTTCACACTCGTGCATTAACTTGATTGCATGATGTACAAAAATTATTGAAGCTTTAAATGTACTTTTTTCAAGAATTGAAAGGTTCGTATGCTTTCGACGAAAATAGAAACACCTTTTAAATCCGTGTCAAGGGAACGACATTATCCCGTTTAAATAAAACGCGACGTCTTTCAGCGTGGATCCGGTTTTCAATTCAGACGTCAATAAATAATAAAACTGCATCAGAATAGAGACAGCTCAGCATTTGACGTGGAAGGGTTCACACTAATACATATTTGATTCCGCAAGGGCGACACGCTTGACGTTTAAATTCACGGAATGACAGAGGCACTCACACCATTCGTGGGAACTGAATTATAAACACGTGCTACTCCAGCGTCACATAGTGAGTAGTTCGGTTACGGGGGTACGTGCTACTGTCAGCTCGGAGACTGATAATAAATCACCGCTGCACCACCACCAACCACCAATCGAAATACTAAATTATAGATTGACTGTCCCTAACAGCCAATTACTTTTTCCAAAAATATCAAGGTGCTTGCTTCTTAACCCTTTTTCCCTTCTGTTAATTTATCCTCAAGTTCCCATAAAAACAAGGGCCTCATCTTATCTGTATTTGACCAGAAACGGGGGAAAATTGATTGCAGGGAGATCCCCCGGCGAGTAAATCAGGAACGACGTGTAACACTTGTCCGTGGGCCCCCTTGTTTGAATTCGTGGTCCAACCGGGCGAAGAAATGATGGCCTCTCCTCGGCGCGCATTCTTATGCGTGTCGGGGAAACAAAAGTCGTGCATTTTAAATGACGGTCATCGATCACGCTAAACGTTTAAAATGGATGATGGGTGGTGGTGCGTTCGGGCTCGGAAACAAATTGTTAGAGTGCTCCGTCATTTTTTGGCCCGGCAATATTACTTAAGGACAGGTGATATATTGGGGTTTTTAAGTGCGTCCTACCCTTTTCTTGAAAGACGAACCATCATTAAATTACAATATTTTGTGTGTGTCGCCTGGTAACTATTGGCCCTTATAGATTTTATTAGGATTTAAATAACCGCCTCCTCCCCAATCTCCCTAAGTAATCACAAATTGCTTTAGTCTTCAAAAAAGACTACTGTGTCCCCCAAGAAACACTCTCTAGGGATCTATTGATGGTTGATCTATTGAGTTGTGCTTCCAAGGATATGCATGCTGGTGACGTTGGTTTTAGAATGTTTAGGAATATTTAAGATTTGAAACTGAAGAACTGAAGGATATAAGTGTTTGGTCAATATTTTGCAAAGAAATTTGAACCGGGTGCTTTCGCGAATTCTTTTTTTTTTCTTCTTTCAGAAACATTTCTTTGTAAGCTCCTTAGTTTGTTGAAATCTGTGTAAACATTAAAGCTCGTGCAATTCCTCCGGAAACGGTTTTATTTATTTCCTTAATTAAAACTGCACATTGTTTCTCATCCGAGTTGGCAGAACAACATTTCGCAGTTATTCGCAAATTAGATTAATTTGCGAATTTGCGTTCGATATTGTTATGTCTGCGAGGAACGTCTCCCGTTTCTTTTACTTATTCCGTCCGCCTGCCGTGCGTTTTAATTGGCAATTATTTCAGCTGACGTGGCTAATTGAAGAAATTTTGCCCCGCAAGTACCATTCAAGTGGGCTACTTGCCCGAACGTTTATTGTGTCTAAAACTAGGATTGATTAGATTATTAATTTGGCCGAGGGAGGAAAAGTTTCTGGCTCGTCTGGAAACTTTCAAATCAAACAATTTTCGGTTGGAGTTGAAAAAACGGGCGGCATAATGAAAATTGACAGTGTAATTTCGAGGTGGATTGAAAATGAATTCAAATGAAAATTAATTGGATCATTTAAGCCGCATCCTGTTATTAGTCGACCGTACATATTTATCTAAACCCTCGCCGAAGTTGCGTCTGTCATCTGACTAATTAATCCTTCCAGAAGGACCTGGATTTAATTAAATCGGAAGTAGCAGTATTCCTGCAGCTGAATACCCGCCCGCAAAATTGTGTTCTGCTTCCGTCTTAGTTTAACTCGCGACAGTATACAATACCCCACTAATTATCCCGCTCAAGATAATCAAGCAGCTCATTTTTGAGAAACACAATTAAACCAATTAACGAATAAACTCGGTTATGACGTGCGAATCAAATTTCCGGTCTGCGGCCTTCCAGGAAACAGGAAGCAGGAACTAACGTCCCTTCGGGCTATAGACAGATATAAATATGTCTGGACGTATCTCGTTACAGTCGGTCACTAAATGCGTCCTGGAAGTGCAAAGCTGACGTGAATTTATGGGGATGAATCTGATCATTATGTTTTTTCATTAAACACTCATGGAACCACCATGGCAGGTGTTGTAGCGACATGATTGCAAGGAATCGTACAAGATTATGCAAATCTGGGCGCAACAGATGTCGAAAGTCGTTCGTTCCCCTGCGTTACGTTGTAACAACTTTAATTTAATTTATAGCGCGTGTATAAATTACGTCGGTTTTTATGTTTTAATTTACTTCAGGAGGAGAGCACGTTTTATTAAAAAAAAACGAAATAAAAAGTAATCATTGCAACAATCATTGTCTGTAAATATAAATCGCGAAAATGTAATAACTCTAATCAAGGGTTTGGCAGAAATAAACTAGAAGATTTTCTTTGACAATAAGTAAATAAACAATACTGAAACAAGAACAGAAACTTTGGGAACAAATCGAAGTAAAAAATTACAAATGGAAATGGTTGGAGGTTGAAGAGTTTAGAAAAATAATTTCAAAAATGAAATGGGTAGGAGTTTTCACATATAGCCCGGAATTATCCTGGGGAAATCGACTTTTGGGGATTTCGTTGTGTTTTGTCTTCGATTACAGTATCTAAGGAAAAAATAAATGAGACGAAAGATGAATGAAGTCATAATAGAGAGACAACGACCTGATCCAAAATCTTTAGAGAATTGGAAATGATAGAAAATGTCTGAGATGAGGAAGATTCATTCAGAAGCAGTTGGAATTTAGTCATCCAAGAAAGCTGAATTTTAAAACTTTTAATTTTTAAACTTCTGTTTCTTGTCCTCGTCATTTCTCCTTTCTATAGTCTTCAATTTTCCAATCTCTATCTTTTAATTCTCTAGATTTTTCTTTTATGTGCATGATGTATGTATGCCTTTGTGTTAAAGCTATCTACCTCTCATTAAATCTGTTCCATTTGACAGAATTTCAAGTTCTGATTCGTTCAAATCATGCGCAATATGAAATTTATATCCAATTTTGTGTACTGCTCATGCTCAGTAGGATTTTGAACGGTTCAGAACTCGACATCCTGATGAATGGAACGAACCTCTTTTCACTAATATCACTGGTACTTATGTGACCAAACCATCTGAGAGACCTAATCTTCTTCATTTGGGTTCACCTTTTTTCTCTACAGACTCCTATTGTTCCAGTCTTTTGTTTAATTAGCTACTTTCTATTGATTGTTGCTACGTTAAAGCTATTTTTTCTGTTTTTTACCAGTAGTCTAAAAAGTTGGAAAAATTCACAGAAAGAGTGCTCAGTAGTTATAGTCTAAAATTCCGTTAGATGTAAAATTTTCGATAGAATGCAAAATATCTCCAAGATGGCCGTCGAAAAGGTTAGGCGCCCTTGTGTTGCCATTTCTCCTTGCTGACGATCTTCTCGTTCAAAATTATTTACCGAAAAAGCCTGTGATTGGTCATCACTTATCACCGCCTCACCATCAGTGCAGAATCAAGTACGATGGCGCCAGTAATCTTGCTAATTGCATAGAGTGCACATCGTTTGCTGTGGGCTCTTGAACCATTTTGTGAATTCATCTTTAGTTGAATGTTAAACGGAAGATGTGTTCTGACAGAGGCACTCTAAGCAACTCAAGGCATTCTTCTATGCTTTTCCAAGCCTGATTTCTGCGTATAAGTTATTTATTGCAAGCGAATTCTGTGCTCAGATTAGGTCGTACCTTTGTTGAAGCTTTTCTCGTTGGGACACTTCGATAGAGTTTCTTCTGGTAGTGGTGAATTTCTCGTAACGATTTGTTGAGCCAGATTCCGCGACTGAGACAAACAGCGTTGCATGTCGTGAGAGAAGGTTCACAAGGGGACGTCGATTATCGCACCATACCTCCCCAGATCTGACGTACTCGGACGTTTACTTCTGGTTTTGAAGTGAGGTTAGCCTCCAGGTTGGATTTAATTTATTATTTAATTACAACTTTGAGAATTTAAAACACAAGACGCGAAATTTTTATGTCCTTTTGAAGAGTTATCTACTTTATTATTGGCTAGGTACTTAATTCAACATAGTTCCTTTTGATTCAAGTAAGCGTAAAACGTGACCAGTACTTAGCATTTTTGACTTCGCATTTTAACATCTAAGTCGGTCGCAGCCGCCACCCCTTCCCGACAAGCTCTGAGCTTGGGGTAAAAGTGGGTGAAAGAAAGAAAAATAAATAGTGACGCTCAAGTACGGGTTATTTGGTTTTGAAGTTCAAAATAAAGACAAGAGTGTGTAATAATTGGTGACTAATTAATTTTTATTTAAATTGTGCCCACTTTTATATTCTTTCGTTGAACCTGCCTGTCCCATTGAGTTAGCCGCCATTTAGGACGAACTTAATTTCCCCTTTCATAAGCTTCTAACCTTCAGGTAAGTAGCACAGGATACGAGAAGTGGCTAATAATATAAAACTTGTTTTCATTACTATTTATATTTATGTATTTCTTTTTATTATTATATGTGGTTAGAAGGACTGTCAAATTAAGCAGCAAACTGAGCAATTCTAATTTACATTCTTCTTCCTTTTTTTGAGTCTTCAGTCTTCTATTCAATTTCTGCTTTTTAACCCACCATTTTCCTTGTGACTTGTGATGTGGCTCGGACTTAAAGCTGCAGGGGTTTTGTTTTGGCCTGCCTTTTGTATTCGGAATTGGTTGACATTGCAGTGCTTCTCGGAAGAGGTAGTCCTGATGTTTCTCGATTTTTTTAAATTGGTTTTGGGCTTTTGTTTTGGTGTAATTTCGGAGGTTTTGTATTCCAGATCGTTTCTTGTATTTGAATTTCTGACAAACCAAGGTGCGTTGGGGTTCGTTCTGAGTATTTTGTTTTGGAATGTCTTTGTTTTGTCGAAGTTTGTCTTGGCTGTTGTGGCCCAGGATTGTAACTGTTCCATTGCTTTGTTGGTGTACGATTTTCATTTTAAAGTTAACCTTCCTTTCTTTTTCTAGTACGTTTCCATTCATTGGGTATTATCTCATGCTATCGTCTACATTATTCACCATTCCCTTCTTAGTCTAACTTTTTATCTTTTCCCTTCCTTATGGATTAAGGTTTTCACTTTGAATTCAAAATTTTATTTTCTGGGGTTTCCTTCTTCCAATTGGACTCTCTCTTGTTACATGTATACGTACTCGTATATTATTATATTGATTTAACTCTTCCTCGTGTCCACATTAGCCACAATTTTGCTCCGTACATAACGATACTTATTTTTTCGTCCACTAATTGTAAGGGTTGTTGTGAATGAGTTCTTGAAGTCTTAATTAAATATACTTATGTTGTAAATCAATGTCGTTTATTAGCCTTACCCCGTTTAGTCAGCTTCCGAAGCGAGGGGCACATTTCAGAATTAACCGGTTACTCCACCGGTAGACATTTTAAAATTCTAAAATCCACTGCAAAGATATAATAAGTTATTATAGCCACAATAAGTATATAATAATAATATAGTTGTAATAAGTTAATAATTTATTGTTGCTAAAATAACTTATTATATCTTTGCAGTGGATTTTACAATTTTAAAATGTCTACCGGTGGAATAATCGGTTAATTCTGAAATGTGCCCGAGTTCTGAAATTCTTAATTCGGGGGCGTCGGGCATTAATATTAAATCGGATCGTCACGTAAGTATAATTGCGGGTTTGCGGTCGGCGTCATTAGTGTCCCGACGGTGGTGGTGGTGTCCGGAATTCCGCGACCGATGATTATCGGGGCCCCGCTTTAATTAATTCTTCCCTGCAGCGTCAACTTTGCATTTAGCCACTTTCCCACCGATCTCTAATCGGTTTATACCTCCGGCATCAGCTGATTGAATTAGCTTATTGAAGTGTTTTCGTTTCCAGGAATGTTTTAGGAGCGCCTCGGGGAATACGAAATGGACCTATGCCGTTTTGAATAATTGATTGTCATAATTTATTTAGTTTTTAAAATATATGTACCTACATACACATTTTTTTTTAATTCACTGAAGTTAGGTAATAATTCAATGTTATCTTGATTGATACTCAGTACCGCATCTTTCTATTATAATTCGTTTTGCATTCTTTTTTCCATTCTTTTTCGGTACTTTTCCTATTATTTCTTGAAAGTATTTTATGTACCATAAAATGTAGTACCCGAGTAGTTTGCATACTTGTAACAATATTCCCGTTGTCTCACAATCAGTTAGTTTCATGTTAAATTGAAAGTCATTGTGTTCTTAAGCACACACATACACATTCACGGATAATTTGCTCGAACGTTGCACGGTCACGTGCTTAATACATAGAGGCAGGATCACAAGTAAAACACGTTTTAAATTCGAGCGTGAAAATCGATTAAAACGTACTCCGGTTTTCACACGTACGGCCTCCATTTGCGTTTCATTACAGATGCTATCGCCGGCTTATGGATAAACATAAAAGTTTCGGTTCGGGTTGGCGGTCCGGGGCGGCCGGAGTTTCGCACGCGCTTATTAAATACCGCTCGTTGCATAACGGGGCCTGATTAACTGCATCTTAAAAAAGAAACTCGCTGCGTTTTATCAGTTCGTGCCGAACGAACGAATGGAGTTGCGAAATCTTATTCGAAGTCGTTATAAATATAATAAGGTGGTATCTTTATAATTGGCAATAAAGTTCGTTGGAAAGGCGCGTTTCTCACGTGACTTTTGCACGTGAGATTTATCGTTTCCTTTTTATACAGTAATTGACTTACAATTTCTTTTTATACAATAAGAAGGTTAGATAAGACTGAAGTAAATTATTACAATTTCAACTTATAAATAAGAAGTTGTTATCATAGCAGACAAGAAGAAATGAAAAAGAAAACAGGAAAATTTCTCTGGTTAACGAAATTTCAGCTCTATGCTGGAAGTTTGCTTGTATGTACGAGTAGAATAAACTGGTTTGAAGATTTACTTTGTAAGTTGAGGTCAATTACTTTCCTTACAAGAAAACAAAACGCGAGAAACACGAAATATAAATACTAATAATACGACAGCTTGCCATCCTCAAGTGCTCGCCTGGCAGCATCCATATTTTGCAGCTTACAAGGATCATTAAGTAAATGTGCAGCGTCGCCCGCCATTGAAAGCAGAAATTATCAACATTGCTTCTTCTCGCCACATCATCGCACAATACACACGATTATTTAATAACAAGAGGAAAGCCGTCGCCTCAAAGCCCCACACGTTCTTTGTGCTCTCACAATAACTCTTTCGGCCTGACAGCTTAAAGTAATTTAATTAAATAATTACGCCGGCAATAGCCATAAATCCGGGATTTAAATATTCCGAGTCACCTAATCGCTTTCACGTAAACAAGTCGGACAAAACCTCGGATCGGATTGGACGAGGTCGAGCGCCCACGTATGGGAAATAAATTAATTAATAACAATTAATTCGGGAGGCAATATCTCATTCCTGAAAGCAGATGCCGATGGCAGGCCCTGCGTCTAATGGTGTGCTTCAGTTAAATCGATTAGCGATGCTTGTCAGTTACAACTCTCAGATTCTGCGTGTGTGAAACAGTTAACGCGTGTGTATTGTCGCACGGAGTTCGTGCTTCAAATGTATCCGAAGTGACGGGTTTCAGTGCGTTTCAGTTTTAATTGCATGAGCTTTTGCCGGCAACTTTCTTAATTACGCGTACGCAAAGCTCGAAGGCACGTTCACAAATTGCAATTTATAATTGCTTATATGCTATTACAGTTACTGGCTGGAGTTGATCGGTAATTAATGTAAAGTAGAAATTACATGAGAGTCTGTCTTTGAATTGTAAATTGCGAAACTATTTAATATAATTTCAAAAAGTAGCTTCTTGTTTTGGATAGAGAAGACCAAAGTGCAAACACACACATACTCTCTAGAAAGAAGTAGTTTCACAGCCTCTTTTATATTAAGTTAAATTAAAAAAGATATAACCATGATATGGCACAGTCAGTAGAAATTTATTTGAAAATATTCTCCAATCAATGTAAATAAATTAATTAAGTCAGTTTGCAATTTCTTTTCTGAAAAAAAAAAAATACAGGAATTCAGATTCGCCAAAAATTCTCTTCATTCAGTCATCAGGACATCATGAAAAATGACGTAAGTTGAACATGTTCGCTCTGATAATAATTTTTAAATTTTTTAATTATTTTATTTAGTCACAAACATCATGGAAAATCCGTAAATATTTTAATAATAATTTTTTATCCCTTAGTTCCCTCCTTTCTTTCATCAGTCCATGACTTAGCCCATCTTTTTCTAGCAGAGTTTAGCCAACATGCCCACTGGCAAAATTCCTTCCAAATAAAGTCCAAAATTGATTCAATTCCTGCAGACAAACTTAAGGGATGAACGAAGGTAAAAGCTTGCTCTTTCTAACAAAGAGAAACACTACACCATCTACAGGTCTCAGCGAGTCAATCAAACTACAAATTGTAGTAGCAAGACACTAGATTGCACAGAGCCAAGTAAACGGCCTTGCTGTACCTCAGCAGTAAATTACAAATTGGAAGTAATTAAGAAATAATGAAGGCCCACATGCGAAACCTTGAGGAATCCCTATAATAAATTATAAAACGGAAGTCTTCTCTTTAGTATACTTTCATTAGAAAATCTTGTGATTTTCTCGTTCTCCTTTCTTCGCTTTTTCGCTTCTTCTCTTTACAGTATTTTTATGATTTCATTATTAATCTTAATTAACACTTTTTTATTGACTTTGTAAAAGCTTTTTAATACATATTTATCAGTTCATCTTTTTAACAATTCTGTGCTTTCATTTATTACTCACTTGCTTATTTTTTAATAAAGCTTGTTTATTTATCAATACACTTTATTAATTTAATAGAATTTATTCAGACTTTAAGAAAGAAAAATAAAAGAAAAATCTCCAAAACTTTTAATAACTATTTACCTAATTGTTTCCAGATTCAAAATGTACCTTTATTTCAAAGTCCTTGGATTTTGGCAATAGGAATAATTTATTACAATTTATTCAGCCTATAAAAAATATTATCCTGCGTTCTACAGGACAACTAACGAATATATTTCAATTTGTTTTTAGAAAACTGTTTCAACCCTTCATTAT
Organism: Dorcus parallelipipedus; assembly: GCA_958336345.1. NCBI lineage: Eukaryota > Metazoa > Arthropoda > Insecta > Coleoptera > Lucanidae > Dorcus > Dorcus parallelipipedus. The sequence continues at coordinate 15,052,053 of OY284475.1, forward strand.
AGATCATACTTTTATTTATTTTAATAAATGAAAGCAGTAAAAAATAATGAGAATAGCAAGAAATGAATTATAGATAAAAGTAAATATACAAAGAAGTTTACTTGTAAACCTGTTAACTAACTAAAAAATAATATTCACTTTAAACGATTATTTTATGTATTTATTATTATTTTTTTGATATTGAAGTCCTGTTTGGTAGTGAAATCCTTCACTCCGAGACTAAGTGAGAATAATGATCGTCTTAAGATCCTGTAATGTCAGTCATTATCTCATTTTGCATACGAGCTGGTTCTATTTAAAATGTCAGAGACGCACCTGAGCCTCGGCAACAGTTTCTTGAGGAATTTTAACGAGGACGACAATTCACTGAATGCGAATAACATTTACGTTTGATTAAACGTTTCAGTTATTTCCAGTGACACTTTTTCTTTCTCAAACGCACATGTTAAATCAATACTTAATATTTATTATTCCGGATAAACTAAATACTTTATTACCAATTTGGTTGGTGAGTTATTTTTGGATTCTTTCTTCTTGAAAAACGCGTCGAGTGTTTGGCTGATGAACAACCCCTCGCTTAAGATTATATAATTTTACGCATACGTTTTCATCAACATTTGATAACTTTTATTGTATTTAATTTCGTTGTACTTGTATGTATGAAAGATACGAGATAAAATAGAATAATAAATGCCTTCGCCTTTCGCCTTCTAAAACTCAATGGAAAGAATAAAGCGTCTGTTGAAAATTTAAAATAAAATCAGACGTGTAGAGTGTTCTCACGCAATTTAAAAATGCCGTGCCGACATTTAACAACTGCTCGGGAAAAAAATCATAAAATTAAACGAATAAACACGGAGCAGCGAAATTATTCCCCGTTCTTTTATCGCAGCCCTCACAGGCGAGTGATTTTTCAATTCTCTTTATGGAAGCCCCCGCTTTCGTCCTCGTTAACAATACGTCTGTCAACTAGTCGTTACTATTCACAAAGGCGCTGGACTTGCACTGTTTCTCTCAACGACTCACTTTGTGAGCGCACAAAGAATTCGAGGGAAACAGACAGACGAAACGAGCCGCAATAAATAATTGAGAATTATGTTAATATTGTATGTGGAGGGCGACCGCGATGTTATTTATTTCGATTTGGTAAAGTAAGCGCGGTGTAATGTGGGAGAATGTTGCAAGAAAGTTCGGAGGGAAGTGTCTCCTGAAATATAAAATGTTTCGAACAAACAGGAAGCACTTTAAAACTAGTAATGTGTCGTAAATAACTTGGCTCTTCCCATATGTAGAAAATATGACGAGCTTTTTGTAAAGTTCTGTGTTGTTTTGTAACGAAAGGGAAAGACAATAAAAAATTAAGCTATTTACGATCCCTCGTCTTCATTAAGATTGTCACTGATTGGGCGGCAAAAAAATTAATTCCAATGGAATAAGATAATTATTTATGAAGTACAAATCAGCATTATTCAAAACGATTCTTCGCGCCACCATTAATCACGCAAAGGGTTGCGTGTTTATGGAGATTATTAAACGCATTAATTAGCGCGAAATTTCCGCTGTTTCGGTGGATCGCGCCCTGGGGCTGCGAGCGCAGATAACGTCATCGAGGATATTAAGCAGTGTGACAGTGGTAATTAACAACAAAAAAAATCATTTTCGGGATGTCACTTCACGGGGTATTAGGACGGCCCCATGAATATTTATGGTGACTTAACGAAATCGCCGAGAGAAAAAAGAAATATTATTTACAAACGTTTCTCTGCTGATTGGAAATGGAAATTGAAGCGAAACGCAATATTTTATTTCGTTTCGCATAAATGCGGTCGCATCTGTCCGAGTTAATTTCACAGCAGGACTATACACGTCAATCTCCGTTCGATTAAAATTGTCAAATTGGTTTATACCTTCGCAGAGACAGGTAATTTGATGAGAGTTCCATTCCGGTTTTTTCCCTTTGTTTCCCTCTCTTTTGCGCGCTCGCCCTGTGTATTAGAGCTCGGGGATGAACCTGCTTACTTATGAAATATTCGAGGCAGCAGGTGTATAGAAAACGCATAGTAAGTCCTCGAAAGCTGGATTACTAGATGTAATCCTAGCCTAATGTATCCCGCGGGAGCATCTCTGCATGTTCCTATGACAAACACGAGCTAATTCAATCCAATTTAAACCCGATAGAAATTGCACTTGACGAGGGACTAATCAGCCAACTGTGCCGACTGTGTGGAAACACTTTGAATGCCGCTCGTGTCGTTTAAATCGAATTTTGGTAATTAGTTCTCTAATTATTGGATTTGTGTTCTCTACAGCGATACCGCTTAGGATTATGCAAGGATTATATTCAGTACATACACAATTCTAATTTCTTTATTATTTTCCTGATTAAATAAATTCTTCTCCGTTAATTACATAAACCCAAAACAACTCGGTTATAAATTAAATACAGGGAAACTTCTGGCGGCCGAATTAATGGAAAGGAAAATCGAGTGTTGTTAAGATTTTTCCCGGCCGAAGCAGGAGAAGAAGAAGGCGGCCGGAGTTTTTCATAAACGGAACGGCTGAATCTGTCGCGAATTAATTGCGGTAGAGACCGACAACGAAACCCGAACTTTCAAAACAATTTAATTGAAAATGAATGAGCTCGTTCTGAAATTTCAATTTACGAAACTCATAAATCCGGACGCGGGATCGTTACAGTTACACTTAAGTTTCCTTTGCGCAATTAAGTAAATGAAATTTTCCTTATGAAATCCCCGAGTGACTCGCCACCGCCGACGCCGCCGAAGCTTCGGTTTTTCTTATTAATTAATTTCGTGAATTACTGAATTTAATTTTTAACACCTCGTTTTGGGCGGCTCGCCGTTAATAAAGAAAAAAATTAAGCAGTTTATTAGTCCGCGTTTTTATTAAACTGAATATTTACAACCCTTACTATTTATTCACTATAAAGTACACAGCTCAAAGCAATCAAGATAACTTACTTCATTAACATACAAGAATTAAATTACCTAGGATTCTTAAGAAATGTTGGAATAGATTCCTCGGAAGCCTCAGATAACACAAAAATGAATATCCTGAAAGCCTCCCGTAATTAAAGTGTTGAAATAAATGTTTCCTGATAGTTGATGTGACTTTTATTTATATTTACTTATTTATTATTTATTTTTAATTGTTAATTTAATACAGTAATTAAGAATTCTTATGTATAGTCCGTCTAGAAAGCATCCGGAAGAAAGAAAATAATAATGCAACTTCCAGTTTTTGAATTTATGAACGAAACAATTACAATAGACTAGAGGAAAACAATTGTTTATGTAATTTCTATTTAATCCTGAAAGTTATATGAAACGTTTGGGCATCCTGACATCAAATCAACTGCATCGTGCGTAGATTTGGTTTTTCATGCGTGTAAAATTTATGCTGATATTTTATTTTTCCTTACATCTTTTGGTAGAAACAATTTTACAAATCCTTTTTCTTTAATTATGAACCCCTTTGTTGAAAATGTGTTCACTTCTTTTTGTTAGATTCTTTGAAAAATATGATTTTGACAAAATACTGCGCTCCTAAAAATATTGTAAATTAATATAATATTTATAGTAAGCAATATATTGATAGAAAGTTCAAAATACCGGATACTTTCTAGACGGTCTGTAATTTCTCCGATCAAATATTTTGTAGGATACAGAGTGCATTAAAACTAAATTAAAAAAGTTACTATCATCAATGAAAACAAATAAACCTAGTTTTATTATCCTTATAAGTAACGCGGAATTACAAAAATTAATCGGTAGTTAATATTTGCGACACAATGTGGGGCTTTTCGTACTCTACTGTCAAGTATTTCAATTAATTAATTACCGTTGAGATTTGAGGCTTGTATGGAGTCAGACATAGGTTCAAGATAAAGAAGTTTTAACTTAATAGGAGCACAACGTTTCCTCTTTTAATTAAAGCCTCAAAATATTTTAATCAGGAACTCATTGCCTGTGGGCGTAGAAATTATGGGTGTTGGTAATTTCGCCACCAAACTTCATCAATGCAATAAACCTACAGGTAAATTCGCCACCAACGTTTAAAGGTATGGTAATTCTACCGGTAATTTCGCCACTGCACTGTTAAGAATTGATCTCTACTGCTGAAGCCGCAGTACAGGAGAGTTGATATACAAAAAAACGCCTTAAAAACGCCAAAAAAACGTCCAAAAAAACGCCTTACGCGAGTAGCGTTAGCATGACAGCTGTCAGCTTTTGTTTTTTAAATGCAGTGGTAAAATTACTGTAATAAATTTCGAAAGAACTTTTTTCTGCGTTCAATGATGTGCTACAATAAACACTTAGTTTTCAAAACAATAGAAAAAAAGAAAAAAGCTATAATTTTACACTATTATACACTCATCAAAATGGTCTAGGGGACACGTCTAAAGATAAACGCTGTTGCAAATAGTGACATTGACAAAACCTTGAAATAAATTGTAAAGTTGAACAAGAAACTTTTATTTTTAGCATAAACCACAACGAAGTTACCATAGTTTTGTTATATAGGGTGTTCAACAAACATAAAGCAAATTTATAATTTAAATCGGAACTAAAATGAAAGATTTCACATTTAATACAGTGTATGGCCACCTCTGGCGTTAATCACAGCACGGTACCCATTGGGCATACTTCTAATTAAATTGTTTATATCATTTTGATCAATTTGTTGCCACTGGTCTCGTAAACAGTTTGACAGCTCCTGCTTTGTTTGAAACACTATGCCATGATTCTGGATACGTCTTTGTAGCACATCCCATACGTGCTCTATTGGATTTAAGTCGGGGGGATTGCGCAGGCCACGGTAATACTGCGATATTTTGCTCATCCAAAAAATGTCTAACTGTTCTCGCAACGTGTGGTCAAGCATTGTCGTGCATAAGTAAAAACTGTCCCCCGACTTGTTCTGCCTGTGGAAGGATAACAGGTTGTAGGATTGTGTCCCGATACGCGTTAGCTGTTAAAGAGCCTTCCACAAAAACGAGGTCTGTTCTACGGTCAATTCCAACTCCAGCCCAAACCATCACAGTTCCCCCTTGGTACCGCTCCACTTCCTGAACAGTTGCCAAACGGTTTTCGTTTGCAGGTCTTCTCCACACCTTCAGCCTTTTAGAATCTGGCCTCAAACCGAACCTGGATTCATCAGTAAAGAGCACATGATCCCAATCTTGTTCTTGCCAATTGACGTGTTATTCAGCCCATTCTAATCTTCGTGCGCGATTGCCACGCGATAGCACAGGAACCCTAACCGGACGTCGAGCATGGAGTCCATTCTCATGTAACCTGTTTCTTACAGTTTGATCACTGACACCTATGTGATGGACATTTTGGAGCTCCATTTTTAGTTGGTTGGCCGTAAGATTTCGATTACGAAGTACTTGCATGCGAAGAAATCTATTCTGTACAGCATTTGTTTTTCTGGTGGGGCCAAGATGTCTTTCTTTTACATCACCAGTTTCTCCATAACGCTGCCACAAGCGACCGATGGTACTTTTAGTAGAATTTACAGCCTCCGTCACATTTCGAATAGTCATACCACCCTGTATCATGCCTACAGCTCTTAACTGAATTTCACGACTAAGATGCCGTCTCTCCATCTTTATTAATTCCAAAAACACTATAAATCTCAACTTCTAATCCTCTCAGACAAACATCAAGTAAATTAATGTAAAACGTATTGAGAGCACAAACAACACTTCGACACAAATGTCATTAGCTAACTCTCATTTGATTACGGAGACAAAGGTAAACATCGGCAACTTGATCCTATGGTTGCCACATTAGAGCTCTGTTAGATATATTCGCACAAAATTTTGATTAATGTACGCAAGCATACTTCTTACGTTTGTCCCCTAGACCATTTTGATGAGTGTACATATTTATATGAAATATATTTAGATGGAACTCAAGGTAGTAAAATAAAAATGGACAGTGTAACACAGCCACTAACGTAGATTTGCCACGTAATAATTTTAACATCCACTACTAATAATGATTTAGCACTGATTGAAATAATAATCAACGAAAGTAAAGAGCCCGTTTGTTGAGTCCTCTAATAAAATTGTGTTTTATTGTTTTGTTTAAGATTTCCAAAAAATGGGCAGAAATTTACTTAATAAATTCTAAGGTATCTAAAGTTTTGAGGATTTTAAGTTTTCTAGTAATTGCTGGGGCTACTATTTACATTTGAACTATTCAGATATACATTTGTTTAATTCATTAAATGCTGAGGTTTTTGGTGACCTATAAGATCTGACGCCTCAACGAACTTGCGTTACCAATTTTGCTTTATTAAAAATATCTGCTTTCTAAAAATATCTGAGGCTTTTGAACATTTTGTTTCTATGGAATTTGATTGTGTATCTATTCAAGTGACATTCGTAACAAATCGTACTAACTTAATTTGTTATTTAGATGTTCTGACAGCGTATTTTCTAATCGAATTTGAGACATCAAAATAATTTGTTATAATGAGGCTCCCCTGTTTTAATGACGTTTGTTTGATGATGTCAGTGCTTGCAGTAAATTTATTCTGATTTTTATATACTTGATGCTATTAACGATGATTTGGACAAATCTGAGGCTTTTCCATTTATTTGAACTCTTCAAATGTCAGCGTAAAATTTATTTAATTAATTTGGGCTATCTAAGTTGACTACAATTGGTGCAATATTTGAGAGTCTTTTAGCCTTTCTTTATGTAATTGTATTCTGATTTATTTTTTAGATCCTTTTCAGACCTTAGGATTTATGTTAGTTTTGTATCTGGAGCTACAGGATAATTTGCAGTTGAAGCTTGTGTCTTGAAGAGATATCTTTATGATAATTTATAAGTTATTATTTCGAAATCTGAGGTTTATATACATAACTATTTTTATAGTAATTTGAGGCTTTTTTGTAATTTGCAGATTACATACATATAGACCCACCCTATCGATACTGTTAAGGTTTCTCTTTGATTTAAATTGAGGTTTCTGAATTTGCTTGCGTTATATAAATTAAAAAGCTCAAAGTAATCTGAATTTTTTATTTAACTTTGGTCAATTGGTCTCTTCTAGTAATACCTGAGGCTATTGAGGCTATTTACCATTAAAGGTAAAGTAATATGAATTTTTGTTTAGTTTTTTCCAGTGGTGTACTCGTGATACTGTTTCAGTTATACCTTTTTCATTCATTTTGAAATTCTGACTGTTATTGATGATCTGTTTGGTGATGGTATCTATTTCTGTCTGGTCATAATGACGGTCATCGCGCTGATGTTTTTACAATCCGTTTATCGCCGGAATTAATGAAACCGCTTTTAATAATTCCCGGTAATTTATTCTTAAGTTGGCCAATTACTGTCAGCCGAAACTGAAAATAAATTATTATTAACAGAGAGTCGGGAGTAAATTGAAACGGTTAAACTGCTCGCATCGACTGCTGGACCACGGGCATGATATATGACCGGGACGATGTAGAGCATGTTGGTTACACCATTAATCAAGGGAGGGCGTGATTGCACGTGTCCACCCCTGAAACAGAGGGGTTCATTATGGTGGCCGATATGACCGGCACCAGCGCTTTAATTATGGGACGTCACTGTTTAATTTCCGGCACTACATCATCAGGTAAACTGCGGACAATGGGTCAGTATGTCGATACTTATCGAGAAATTCTGGATAACCGAGCGCTCTGGCCATAGCAATTATCCGTTTACCTCGAGCTTAAGTTAATGTTCGGGGTTAACGTTATAAAATTATCGAGTGGTTAGTTAATTATATTTTGGGCACAGATTTAACTCATTACTTCTACATATATTATCGTAAATCCCCAGATGTACCAGCGATATTATTCCATGTTAACAAAGACCTACGACAAAAGAATATATTATTCAATGGGACTCGACACGCTAATAGAGGATAAATAAATTTTTGTCCCAGCTCCCAGCGAATCAGATGTCATATAAAATCGGCCTGGCAGAAATCTGACCACCTATGGGCAAACACAAAGGCCGACGGCATAGGTTTAGCTGTCACCAGCTACTCGAGCCGTCCTAGGGCCCCCGTGACGCGCGAAAAATGCACACAATAGAGCCAGATTCGTATAAAAGTCAGTCGGGGTGCAATTACAGCCCCGCTCGACAGTTAGATTGATTCGTCAGGGCGTCGCAGCCGCCGATTTCGCCGGGATGAGCAATTGCGATCACCCGCCCAGAACAAGAGATTCATAGCACATCTGCCCTTAGGGAAATTTTACATTAGAAGATGGGATTATCGCCGGATTTCGGAGCTTTTGATTGATGCCGTTCGTGTTTCGCAATCACCGAAATGAAATTTTAGCAATCATTTTCCTTCTTTGCTTTTGTGCCGTGCAAATAAACAACAGCTCCGGCTTTGGAAAACTGCAAGGAAAACGTCGATGTGCAGTTAATTAAAAACTTGACGAACTCATTGCGGAGTTAATTAATTTTTTTTTTCAACACATCAAATAACTTTGAGTTTCGGTCGGGAATGGAATTAATACAAAACTGTAACATTAAAAATTCAAATTAACTTTCATGTTTCACTGTCCAAGTTCGAAATCTCTATGTGTAAATCATGCTCCAAAAAGAAGAGGCGGTGCTCTAGGTGATCGTACTTAGTGTTACGAATGGGTTCGTCAATAATTTGAAGATGACCCTTGATCAGGAAGGTCACTGATGATACACTCATGTTCAGAAAATCAAGAACCTGATGCGTACAAACCGTCGTCTGACTGTCAGAGAAGAAGAGCAGATGCTCTAGGTCGTACATAGTGTTACGAATGTGGTTGTCAATCATTTGAAGATGACCCTCAACCAGGAAGGCTCTCCAGCTCAACTGATGGCACTCGCCTTTAGAAAATCAAGGATCTAGTGCGCGCAAAACCGTCGCGTCGCTTGACTGATAGAGAACTTGCAGAAGAGGTTAGGATTTCAATAGGGTCGTGCCATGACATTTTGACCGAAAATTGAGACGTAGAAAAATTCGTCTCTCGTTTGATGACCGAACAGCAGAAGTAAAATCGAGTGGTCGTCTGCTTGTAACTCCTTGAACAAGCCAATGTTAATGAAACATTCACGAAAAGAATCATAACGGAAGACGAGGGCTGGGTTTACATTGAGACAAAGTTCATCACAGAGGATTGGCAAAGGATCTCCACGCCCAAGCACGACAATCTCGATCCAGTGTCAAGGTTACTGTTTTTTAATTGCAATGGAATTGGGCACTTTGAATTTTTGCCTCAAGGTCAAACAGTCAACCGTGAGTACTACAAAAGCGTTTTGCAACGATTACTCATTATTTCTTCAGCAGTTTTGTGCCAGGATTCTCCCCCAGCCTAACTACTCCCCAGACCCTGGCTCTTGACCTAGAAATCAGGCATTGCAGGACGTTTCAAAAGAAGCTTTCCAGGATTCCTTTGTAAAATTCGCGAGGACAAGTATGTGTGAATAAGGGAAGGGTGTATTTTGTAGGGGAATTCCTGTTTATGAATTCAAATCTGTGTTTTATTACACTTAGGTGGCGCTAAAATCAATAAGCATAGATCTGGAAGGACTTTTAGGTAGATCTGTGACCCCCAATCAGTACCACTGCATTTCCAAATCATAGGCAAGATAGGGTCTGGTCACAGAACGTCTTCTGAACAAAGTAAGCATAGAAGAGTCACAAACTGAATACCTACCAATTTAAAACTCGCTAGTGGAATTTTGACAATGAAATTTCTCTATTTTTATCTAAAACCAAAGAACTATCAGGTCTAAGGTTACACCAGTAAAGAAAAGGGCCTATTTTATGGGATTAAACAAAAGTTAAATTGGGGAAGGTCTCTCCATTACATTTTATAGTAAAATCAATTGTTTTCAATTGAAAATTGTTTTGATTGAATCAGAAAGGAGAGAACAATCATTATAATAGACAGTTGTCTTAAATTTTCTATTTTCGATTTGATTCTGTGAATTTCTGCGCGTTCACGCTAACAGAATCAGGAGTGCCAAGAACTGGGTTAACTTGGCCACTTGAAAAGCGCCGACTCCAAAACGGAAAGTTTTGCTCAAGTCAAGTGCTCGGCCGCATTCAACTAAAAGCATTGTATATGTAGCACGCCGTTTGCGGTCGACTTGTAAAAATTGCAAATGGTGCAAATGCAATGATAATTACGCATGCAGAGGGAGTGCAATGTCGTTGTCTGGGTATCCCGGATGGCGCCGGTTCCGTGTCCACCCGATCTTCGCGACATGCAAAGCTCTCACATCCCACCTCACGTCTTCCTGGGTTTGTTTACAGCACGCGACGAGTACGGTCACGCTCCCCTTTTTTCGTACGGCATTAAATTACTCCGGGTTTATCTGGACCATCCGACCGTAAAACTCCGAAGGAATCAACCACCAGGCTTCTCCGGAATAATTCCCGAAGCGACCCACTCTTATTTATAATAAACGAAAACATCAGCGTCAGCTAATGACTTTATTCGAATAAATAATTAACGTCCGAACACCGATCTAATAAAGCAGACAGGTACTTCTTCTGCCTCGTCTACTGATATATTATTTCAAGAGCGACGTTAAAGCTCCCGAACATCCTAGTTAGTTAGAGAATGTTTAAAAAATTAAGTCATTAAGGCCTTAATGATTTTCTTTGGTTTATTACGCCGGCGTGGAATAAATTTCGATCCTCGGGCCCATCAATATTTGTAAATGGTGGCGATATTACAGCTGCTCCGCGTCGAGATCAATCATAGATTATAAAAAAAAAATATGGCGGCGGTAACCAAGAGCTTCTTCCATAATGGTTATTATAACGGACGAGGATAAAGATCTGTTCGCGTGAGAATAAATTCGATTTATGTTGTGGGTCTTATGTTAGACTGGGATTAATCGTTTTAAAATTGAATTATAGAAAATATTCTGAGACTTTATTTTTGGATTCTAAATGAAGTTACTTGATTTTCTTTGGTTAATTTTGTATTTAAAAAATGATTGTGCAATTAAAAAAAAATCTACTTTGGCCTTGATTATCAGAGAGTTTCGTTGTTTACCAAAGATAAAAAGGATTTCTTGAATCTTGATCGGAAGAAGAGTTCTGGATTAAAGACAAAGCACATAGGAAGAAGAGAAAAAATGTTTACAATGAAGCCAGAATAGACTAGATAAATCCAATATTGGAAATGGAAGAATCCCATTGGGTCCTAATTTATTTCGACCTGTTTTTTTTTTCGTCTTGTTCTTGAACACTTCTGTTCTGCGAATGAGCAGTCCTTCCGGAAGTGTCGGGTCAAACCCTCCAGATTTTCTTTTTTTGATAAAATTATTCAGATTTTTCTTGTAATTGTAGATCTGATTTAGAGTTTCGAGTTTCAAACAACAATGTTGAAAGGAGTTTCTTCAGAAGATTAGTCAAAAGTCTTCTGATTATCCTGAATTGTCATAAGCACCCATTTACACATATTAACCAAAGTACCAAGGAGAAGAATTGAAGTTCAGTTGACTGCCTATCCCTTTGTAAAGGATCCAAAGCTCGAGAAGAAAGCTTTTTTTTTAAATTTCTTGGGACCATTAGTTAAAAGCCTCGGATTGTCTTGATGCAAAGGGAACTGGGGAACTATCCCATTATTATTTCAAGCGCCCATTTAGAGTAGGGTTGTATACGCAAAAATGATCGCCAATATATTTAATGGTTCTAGAAGAAGATGGAGAATTGACCGCGAACTTCAATGAAGAGTGCATTATTCTGGCTATACTATTCAAGAGGATTAGGGATTTGGATTATGGTTGTACCCCTTCAATTATTACTGTCTTTGTTTTAAGGTCAAGCAGTCACTGTTCTTTCCTCCTCTTGTACCTCCTCGTCTTCGCCGAAGCTATAGTCACTTTCCTAAGTAATGGAAGTCTAAATGCTCCCTTCTTTGACCCCTTAATAGAAGGTGTTTTATTAGTCGGTGCAGTGTCAAGAGCTTTATTATTCTTAGAATGAAATCTTTTATTTCGCTACCTTCATTAGCATCACCCATCTAAGGAGCCATGAATTGTCCTTTATTAAAAAGAATCTTCTAGTAGTAAAAGCAGACATATCTAAAGAACAGACCTCTTCATTATATGGTCCTGTGCTTTCTATAGATTAATGCTATCACAAAAAATTGGTGACGTCTTCTGAATTGCTTCTCTTTTATTGGGATTACGTTGAGAACGTTTTTAGAATTTACCTTTCTCCACAGGAAGAAGAAAGCAATTTGAGTATAAAATCCTTGGTTGTAAATTGTACAAAAGCCAGGAAATTTATAACTGTCCCCATAATCTCTTAACTTTCCAATCTGAAGACATGGCACCTCCCACTTCCCTTTTCCCATCAAGTAATGACCGTGTCGTATCTGGACGTATGTAAATGCGGAATCGTTTTAAGGCGTTTTCACGTAAATCACGCCATTTTTGCAAATAGCACGACGCAGGGCGATTAAAATTCATAAAATCGCTAATGACATTGTTGCAGGCTCGAACCACGCCGCTTTACATTCGTGCACACCATGATTAAGCCGATTCCACAGCCGACGTACAACAACCGGCAAAACCGCTACCATTAAGTAGCCATACGCGTTATTTATGGAGGCGAAGTCACACGCGATATTCCTATCGTAATGAAATAAGTGAGACTTTAGATAAAGATTTCGCATTAAAATTAGAGCGAGATAAAGCTGGCCGCTCGTTATTTATGGGAAAGTTTCATGACCGCTCCACGTTATTATTTCTAATAGAAAAAAAAAATGAAACTACTTCGTACGTCACGCGGTTGTTTATGAATTATGCAGTGCTTTTATTAAGCAATTACTTCAACCGAAATGTTTAAGCGGTTAAGTGAAATTTGGCCTTAAAGAAGAGATACGAGGACAAGTCAAGAAGTTTTGCACCATACTATTCTTTTGGTGACAAAGTGATTATGAGGAAGAATCTTTAATTCGAAATTTTCTCGCAATTGGTAAGGACGATTAAATTTACTGTGAATGACGAATAGATTCCCGCGTCGTAAAATAAACAATTAAACGGATTAGAAGGGACAATAAAAACGAAAATAACAACAGCAGAGTCAGCTTTCGGTAATCTCGCGATTGTTAGATCGACCGCAACGACGGCGAAACGGGGATTATCCCCCATTTCGACGATTCTCCTTCACGGAATGTGATAATTGCATGTACTGTGTTCTTTAAGCCCTCAGTGCGCAGCTAATTGACTGACAGTATCTCAACTTTTATTAATTATACTGGGACTCGTAGATAAGTAATGAGATTAACACATTCAGATTTACTCACCCCAATTTCATTAAATCAGTAAAATAGAAAAGTATTTTATTATTTATGAGTAAAATAAAAAAATATTTTATTTTATACGAAGCCACTGGCTTACAATGTCGTACTCATTTCAACATAATAAGAAAATTAAAAATTTCTTTTTAGAGAGAGTCTTTAGAATGTATTCTGAATTTTCTGAAAATAGATTTACAGGTTACTTCACTGACTAAACCCGAACAAATAAGCAAATATTTTGCCGGTGAAAGCGGAAATATTAAAGCGAAAACCCACCTTGATCCTGGAAGGACCGGGATTCTGGCAGTTTTATGAGAATTTAAAATCTTCCTCGGCAGTGCTTATAGACTCTTCCGACGCACCGAAGCGCGATCAATAAAGGCCCCCATTGTGTGTGCGTTTATTTTATTCAGGTGGGCTGCGCGCAAAATTGCAATTTCTTGTACTGCACGGCGAATATTTCTTTTAATTAACACGCGCGGCAATTAAATTTTATTCATTATCTACTCATAATGCGAAATATGCCAGATGCCGCCGGTGAGATTTTACGAAAACCAATTAACGATATTAATTATATTCGTCTTGATTAGCTTTCCCATGGCGAATCGCCTTTATTTCTTCCGAAAGGCTCGTTTAATTACTCATTTGGTTTTTTCTCAAAAATCCGCGCGCAAATTAAAAACCCCAGCGCGCACATGTGGCGAGCAGCAAGAAAGCAAATCGAATCCTGTCACACGCACACACACGCGGGTATCAACTTTCACGGTTTCATTACGGAAGCACCTCAAGATAATTTCTTTTTTGCTCGTTCCAGGACCTTTTTCTGGTGGAATTTTCGGCCGAGGAGACCAATGACCTCCATAAATTCAGGCGGCAGGTAGTGTGTGGAAAGAACAAAAAGGGAGAATCGGCATTTGCATGTTAGATGAGGGCGGCGGGAAAGATCGCTTTTAACACGTCACCTGTGGAAGAGGGTCGATACAAAATGGATTCAAGCGAGAGATAACATCTAGGATTCCAGCAGTCGCTCGCATACATTTCCCGTCTCTCTATTAGCATAAAGTGTCATAGCGCTGTCAACAAGGAATTATAATGGTGGATTTTACCAATAATGGCTTTATGCCGAGTTTGAATTCCAATTGGCTCTGTTACTCGACGCAAATTAAAAGTGCACATCATTCAAACATTTCAAATAACTCAATGATCACAAAATTTTTCATGGATGGCTCTCATTTTTTATTTATTTCACAGTTTTTAAAATAAGAACAAGACGTAAAAGAAATTCATATTCAGACCATCAAGAAGCCTACATCAAAATTTGACAGCCACAAGAAGCTGGTAACAGAATATCATCACCACTTAAAATTAGTAACGCCTACCCTCTTTAAAATACAATTTAATGGAGCTCTGTGGCGGTGGAGACGAAAATACTAACATGTAGGAATACCAATTAACCACGAAAAGATTTTCTTTGCAACTTTTGTCGACAACCTCGTAAAATTCTATTGGGACTGACAGGAAACAGAATATTTGGAGGAACAAGCAAAATTGAGAACAAAAATTTGTACCCATCCTTGGAAGTACAATTTTTAGAAATTGAAGGTTGCAAAAGAAATTCAAAATGACGTAGAAGGACCAAACGAATTCCAAACATTCCAGCACATATGTAGTTCTGAATAGCTAAAAATAAATAAAAAAATAAAAATCTAACATGTTTAAAGAAATGAGTGTGCAAATAAAAAAATATTCACGTAGGTCTAATTTAATAAGAATGAATCTTTCTGATTGAACTTGATTATTAAAGAGTTTCGTTGAAATTTCGTTGTTTATCAAAGCTACAGAGAAGTTGTCATTGAACGCAACAACGAAAACACCCTTTTCACAAAAACTGTTTATTAAAAACTAAATGTACATTTCGTACGCGATGCGTACATCCTCAGTAGTATACGTAGTTGTCATTGGTTCTAATTGAATACTTGAATCTTGATCTGAGCAGTTCTAGGAGAAGAAACAGTGTCTACAATAAAGCCAGAACGGATTATACAAGCACAATCTTCAAAGTGAAATAGAAGGATCCCATTTGGTCCTAATTTGTTTCGACTGTTCTTTTTCTTTGTCTCACTCTGACGAATATTTCTGTGAATGAACAAAACCTATCGAAATAATCTTCAAGGAAGCGTCGGTTGAACCCCTCCAGATTTTTTGTTAATTAAAAAGGATCCAATTTTTTAGATTTTTCGTATAGTTATGGATCTACAGTTACAATAATCAATTAAGTCTTCGGATTATCTTGAAAATGAAAGCACTTATAGGAATACCAACTCACCACGAAAGGATTTTTGAAACAACTTTTGCCTACAACTTTGTCCGAGATATCTTTTATCTAGGTATTAAAAATTCTACTGGGACTGACAGGAAGCAAAATATTTGGATGAACAAACAAAATTGGAAATAAAATTTGTAGGTACTCATACTTGGCAGTAACATTTTTGCAAAAAAAAATCAAAATGACGTAGAAGGACAAAACGAATGTCAAACATTCCAATATACAGTTTTGGATAGCTAAAAAACGCCAAAAAATAAAAGTAAATCTAACATCAAAGCAACAGAAATGAATTACTGGAGAAGATGCTTAGGAAAAGTAGACGATTAGAGATTAAGAAACGGGCATTTTCTTGGTCACTGTAGAATTTTAGGACAATGTACGCCGAACAATGGAAAGTAGATAAATAGAGAATTGGACCTCGAAATAAAGGAAAAATGAGAAAAAAATCAAAGGGTTTTCTAAACAAATAAAGAATTAATCGATAAAGTAACGCATATGAGAAACGATGTCTATAGCGTGGCCATTAGCTTTGAATAAAGTTTTTTAATTAAATTGGTAAATGTCTTCCATTTTTTCAATTCCAGGTCTTTCTCTGTCTTGCTTGAAAGCGTTTCTCAAAACTACATACACATGAAATATATCGTCCCTCTTACACTACTGAATCTCCTTTTTTTCATAATGTTTGTCATTCGGTTTAAAATCAAATATTTCCAATTAAATCATTTTATCAAATTGCTGGAGGAACAAATTAAATTCGCTTTCACTTAGAATGCAGAAACAGGCCACGAAACGTAAGCAGAATCAAAGGACATCCTTTTCCTTCCCAGCCACAATTTTAGTTTTTTTTTCTCCTTGGTATAAAGAGATTCCAATTATTTTCTCTTTTCCCGAAATTCATCAATAAGCAAGATGTTAAATAATGAAAGATCAACGATAATTTCTTGGACTATTTCCGTTTGTCGCTTTATGGGCATTGAGTCAAGAATTCTTATCCATTCCTTTTATCAAAAGCAACCTGCAGTTATAATCGGTCAAAATCGATTGTATTATTCGTTCAATTAATTTTGACATTGAAGACATCGTAAATAAATAAATTTATTACACATAATATTTTTATAGTTTCTTTAAATGCTTAATTTGCTTTCAATTAGAGTACAGAAACGGGCCATGAAACGTAAGCAGGATCAAAGGACACCCTTTTCCTTCCCAGCCACAATTTTTGATTTTTTTTCTCTTGGTACTAAGAGGTTCCAATTGTTTTCTCTTTTCCCGAAATTCATCAATAAACAAGATATTAAGTAATGAAGGATCAATGATAACTTCTTGGGTTATTCCAGTTTGACGTTTTGTGGGCATCGAGTAGAGGGTTTTTATCCAAAAGTCAACCTGCAGCCAAATTCGGTAAAAATCGATTAGGTTAATCGTTCAATTGGTTTCGACCTTAAAGACTTCGTAAATAAGTTTATTCCAGTTTCTCTTAATGCTGAGTGTCCAGGCCCTTTCATTTACGGCATTAATTCAGTACTTTCTCGAGAAGCGACCGAATTAAGGGAAGTCTTGTTTGTGGAAGAAGCTAATACTCTCAAGTCTTCTTGATTGGTTTGTATTGTTCTCAGCAGAGGTCAAACTTTTCTTGCGTTTTTGCTTTTATAATGTCCAACCTTCGTATTCAATGACCTTGACAGTTCTAAATATTATGAAGTCTTCTAGATTTTTCACATTTTTCAGTCCAAACCAATGACTTTGAAACTCCTGCATATTATTCCGATGTTAATGTGTGTTTTCCTAACTCTCGTCGCTAGTAATCAACTTCTTCACGTTTTCCCACTCTCAGACATTTGATCAAAAACTTCCAAAAGATTCATTAGGTGTTAGATGTCTTACTTGTGCTTTAATGATCTCTATTTTACGAATCTTTTCTATTCTGTTTGACTTTTCATGGTTTGTATAATAGAGAAAACATTCCTTCTCGTGTTGATCTGATACAGCGAAATTTCCAGTAGATTAAACATTGTTCGTAGGCGACGATAGCTATCTTGTAAGGTCGAGGCGGCATCAAAGAACCTTCGCAGTTCGTACTGAATTACCCATTATGTAATCCGGCGATAGTTTAGCTGAAATTCGTTACAAGGTTGCGCTCGTGCAGAGAGCGCGCGAATTCCGAACAAGTTTTGCTTTTTAACAATCCGGGCTTTACAAACAGGGAATGCAATGAAAGCGACCGCGCTGCTATGTCAAACAGTTGTTCGCTTTCAGGTATGAATTCCATAACGACCTTTATACAGCGTCGGGCGGATTTAATTAGAAAATTCCACGGAAACCGCCCCCTCCGCTTCTACTCATCATCGCGTCGCCGCCGGTCTGGGCGAAAACGACCATCAAAACGCTATTTTTCGACCTGGCGAATATTCGATCAAATAAAGTTGTTTATTTTTTTTATTTAAAGAAAAGAGATGAGAGTGAACCTCTTAAAAAATTAAGCGTTTCCTCTTCCTCGACATCCCATCCGATAGATAAAATTACATTCCGTCGCTCATTAAATATGGAAATATAATTCGGGCCGAAACACATACCCCAGAAGTTTGGAGCAGGAAGGGGGCGTGTGTTTAGACTACGCAACTCCCTTACGTATCGGCGGATCGTATTTCGCCTTTTTTATATCGAATTTTTTGCAATTTGTTGTACTTAAGGGAGTTCCCGAATCTGCGAGTGTGTCTGGATGGAGAACGGCATCATAAAAACCGCCGTTGTTTATTTCCCGGGGTTTTTCGAGAGAGAGAATTTTTTAACATGGGTTAATGAGAGAAATGAAATGGGGGTAGCTTTAAATAAAACCTTTATTCTCAGTATGTCAGTCAGGAAAACCTCCCGCCTTTGTTTTGAAAAAGGAACAACTTGTGCAGGAAATGGGAGTTAGGAATGCTATCAAAATTTCTTGCTAAAAATAAATTTGATGGCTAAATAACTGACGGTATAAAAATGAAAATAAAATCTAATAGAAAAAAAAGTTAATAAAACCGAAGGCCATAAGTTTAGTTTCCGACTATTTAATAACACAATGAGTTATGTTTATGTTTGTTTTACGAACTCTTTTAAGCGAAACTCCATTACAGTGAACATGTTATATACATAAGCATAATCTACCCCTAAACTCTGTCGTTAAAACGCGAGCAATTTAAGGATTATAGTCCATATGCTAGTAATCCATACGGATTTAATGATCCGCCCGCGCGGTTTTGCATGAACCAGGTGTGTTTGCGTGCAAAATTGCGGCGTAAGCCTAAGATATTGAGGCAGTTTGCATAGGAACGAGCTTTACAGTGGTGTTTTCAATTTCGAACGAACTCGATGGCAGGCAGGAGCAGGAATTGTTCGCACGGTGGCGAATGTAATTTTAATTTCATAACTTGGCCACCGCTCCGTCGCACGCTTAATTAATCATTCAAGGAGAGGACTGGGATTTAATTAAACCAGAAGTAGCTTGTTCGTGATGGCGAATATAGCGCCACTCCAAACGTCTAGGCGCTCTCTTGATGGAGCTGGATGCGGTGGTGGGTGCCCACTGAACCAAGGCGGGCTACAACCGCAAATACACCCTTCAAATGCAGGAGAGTATTATGATCGATGGTCCCAACTTGAACACACTGAGTCACAAACTTACTTTTCTTATTTGGCGCTGCAATTTGCTTGACAGGCGAGTGTAATGGTTTCGGCAATTTGCTTGACTGAAAAGTTATTTTCTGCTTATATAGTAACTCGATTTCAAGAGCAAACAAATCACTTTCAGAAAGAACCATTCATATACCATTCATATATTACGTCCTTAAGCGGACGTAAAATCTTAAAGATAACAAATTTCGCTTCTTTATAGAAAACTTATTTATCTGGATCGATCAAAACAAATTACGCTTTGTGCTTTATTGTAGATACAATATTTCAGGAAACCTAAAAGAACAAACCAACTAAAACAATTCAAGTTAAAAAAAGGAAATAATTTCTTTGGTTAATATTTCAGTTTAAAAATGTTTTATTTTTAAGAAGTGAAAGTGGTCGACAAAGAAAAACCTAATAAACAAATTCTTTCTGAACAACACAATCCTGAAATACCATCGTTTAAGGTGGGGTAACTTCAATGTCCCCAATAGACACAAGACTTAAAAGGAGGCGGAAAATATCTAAGACATGATACACACTAAATATTTTCATGATTACAAAACCACAAAGATAAGCACCTGTGAACCCTCACGAAAATCAGGGCGAATTAAAAAATTTTAAATAATATACTTTAGATACACAATAAGAAAAATAAGAAACAACAATGAAGTGAGGATAACCGGATAACTGAGAAAAGTTTGAACCAAATCGAAGACGGGATGGGGAAGAAGGTAGGAGGTGTAGATTAGGTAGGAAGAAAGTAAGTTGGATGACGTCAAAGGTACAGAATAATAACTCCAGGATGAAAGAACGATCGAGAAAAAGGAAGGTTGTGATATGGATGGATGACGAGCAGTGTTGATGAGGGAGAAGTCGAAATTGACAATGAAGAGGAATAATAAGGAAAAGAGGTAGAAGAAAAATAAAGAAATTGAGCCAGATGACATTGAAGATACAAAGATCAAAGAAGGTTGTGAAGCCAAGTAAGGATAACCGGATAACTGAGAAAGGTTGTGAATCAAATCGAAGATAGGATGGAAAGGAAGATAAGGATTAAGTAGAAGAAAAAGTGAAGCAAGTGAGTAGGATGACGTTGGAGATGCAGAACAGTAACTCCAGGGTTAAAGACGATTGAGAAAAAAGATGATTGTGAAATGGACCGATGGCGAGCGGTTGTGATATCGGAGAAGGATAGGATGAAAGTAGGAAGTAAAGGATGAAATTGAGAAGGAAGAGGAAACAGAAATGCAGGGAAACAAGAGGGGGGATGAGGTAGAAGAAATAATAAAGAAATTGAGCCATGTGACATTGAAAATACAAAAGAGTAACTCCAAGATCAAAGGAGGTTGTGAAACCAAGTGGATAACCGGGTAACTGAGAAAGGTGGTGAATGAAAATTAAGCCTAGAAAAGAAGATAGGGTGGGTGGTAGGCAGAAGAAAAAATGAAAAAGGTGAGTAGGATGACATTGGAGATACAGAAAAGGAACTCCAGGATGTAAGAACGACTGAGAAAGAAGAAGGCTACGAAATGGACCGATGACAAACGGTGGTGATGATGGAAAAGATGAAGCAGAGGATGAAATTTAAAAGGAAGAGAAAACAGAAATGCAGAAAAACAAGGGGTATGAGGTAGAAGAAAAAATAAAGAAATTGAGCCAGGTGGCATTGAAGATACAGAGGAGTGATTCCAAGATGAAAGAAGGTTATGAAGCAAACTGATGGCAGACAATGCTAAAGAAACAAAAGCGGACGATAAGAAAGAAGAGGAAGAAAAAATGAAGAAGGTGAAAGGGCAGACGTGGCAAAATCTTCCAGGATCAGAGGATGATGGAAACGTAGGAAGATTGTGAAGACTGAAGAAGAAGAAGAAGAAGACCGCATCGAAGGGGAAGATGAAGCGAAGGATGAGATGGAGAAGGTATAGTTAAAAAAATTCGAGAAAGATGATGAATCAAGTGAGAAGATGAGAATTAAGAAAACAATTATTTTAAGAGCTTGGAATTGTAGCGCAAATTCTGATTCTTTCGGAAAGGAGAACATGCTTAGACGATTTAGTAGAAACCGGAAAGAAAAAATGAAAATGACATCAGATACCGACGGAGAAGAAATCTGCTGGGGATTTCACAAAACCCTTTAAAATTCAATCCAAAAGGAAATGAACGATTGAAAAGAATGGGAAACACTTCGAGCAAGCTAGAGTTAGACTCGCTTGTGTTGCAACGAGAGACTTTAGATTTGAAGCTTCAGGAACAATTTACAATTTATATCTCTATCTTTTGGTCGAAAACTCAGCTGTTTCTTCAGGATTGTGTCTTTAAGGATTGTGCCAATGAATCAAAAAGCTTTTGTCCAACATGAATAATATTATCTCTTTTAGAACAAAAAACCGCAATCATTCATTTTTTGGTGGAGATCTAGATCGTTTCTTCTTCTTGAAGATCCCTCATGATTTACTTTACACTTAAAGGTTTTTTTAGGTTTTCGCCAGTGTATTATTATCAATAGAGATGGACTCTATTGCTAAAACTTCCAAATGGAAAATGTCGTTGGGAGCTCTGAATAAAAATCAATGTCAAAGAGGAGTACCTTAAGGAGATGCCTTTAGTCCTTTGCTATTTAACATCGTGTTCATTTAAGGTCTTTCTATTTATTATTTGGTAGATCTGAAGAAGATGGTAGTAGAAAAATCATTTCTTAACTTCCGTGCTTGATAATTTACATTTACAAACGAAAGTAAAAAGCGAACATAAAGACAAAAAAAATGTAGGCAGTTAAATCGTGCTTTCGTGACGCATGATTTGTTTCCGCCAGTGTAGATAAATTGAAATACTAATTTATTTTCTGCCTTTAATAACTTCGTCAAAATCTTTTGTGCATTTATCGCGTTCATTCATGACTGAGAATTTCACCCCGCGAGAACGTAAGAGCAATATATTAATTCCTTTGTCCCTTATCGGGCAAGTACGTGAGCACGCTATTGGTTAATTATTACCTGGCATGCAGACCTCGCGCAGTTATCAGCCGATAATTTAAAAACTTTTTCTCGCTCTTTCGAGACGAGAGCTTTTTCCTCGTCGAAATTACTTTATAATAACTCAGTGGTTTCAATTTCTTTTTTGGAATTTTTTATCGTGTTACAAGCTAAATATTTGTGAGTCTGGGTGAATGTAATATGTTGTATGCAGAGCAGCAAATAGAATTATTTCAGAACGAGTTGCACCAACAAAGAAAGGGTTGTTTAATAATCACGTACATGAAGCTAATTGTCCGCCTTTGAACTCCAAACGAATGAAACAGAAACTAGTGGATTAGCGTGCACGCTCGAAGCATATTGCACAATGTATTCACTCGTCCACTAGGCGAAAATTGAATAAATCAATAAGGTGGGATGAAGCTAATTGCAAGGGGGGGTGCATAACCGAATCACATAAACACTGAGACAATCAGATGAAAACAACGGGGATGCCACGGTTACTTTTGGAAGCCTTCGGCGAGGCCATGACTCACCCACTCCCCTAATACCTTTAACCCACCCCGAGGGAGCGATTAAACCACACGAGATTTTCACTTCTATATGATGCAGATGCAAGGCGGATTAAAAAGAATTTATGCTTCGAATTTTCAAACAATGATCATTATTAAAAAAAAAAAAAATTAGTCAGATTATACCCCGGCTATGAAAGAGAACGCTGTCAAATCGAATCAAATCATACATGGTGGTTTATTTCAACGGAATTTATGTACCTGAAATAAGCCGCTTATCTACGAATTTAGAGCTTCCTGCGTAATAATTATTGCAGTAACCCATCAAAACATACGTCGATTTATTCGGGCGGGTGAGAGCCGTGGGAATGGTTCTCTGTTTGTGTATTTATGTATATGGCTGGCGTTTAATACGAAAATATCAAAACTGTTTTCGGTTTGTCCACCCAATATTTGATGTTTACAGCTGAATGTTATTTTACTTGATGCTATAAACCGTATAAATACAATTAAATCAACTACAGTTGGTAACCAAATTGGTGATTTGGTGGTCAGTTTTCTGTATGGATTCGGGTCCATACCGATGTCATGGAAGTCGTACTGAGAATGACAGAGAGTGTTAAAATTCTTACAACGTCTTCTTTTATTGTCAAAGGATTAGAATAATTTACAACTTTCTTAACAGGATAAGGGATAACTTTCTTCTCTTGTAAAGTGCAACCGATTCTGTAAGGCGAAAGAACTTTAATCCCTGGCCATTTCTAAAAACAAGAAACTCCCTCGTCCCTCACCAATCCTCCCATCCATCAAAGGTCGTTTGTTTAATTGAGCAATCGTCCGTGGGCTGTTACCCGATGTTACCGGTTTTCGATCAGATGATTTCCCGCGGGTGCAATCCGTACGTTGCGGCGTTCGACCGCTCAGGTGCTGCGGGTATTTCACGGGATATGCAGCCCAACTGTGCATTTAAATACAATTACGGAATCCTCAGGCCACTGCGATGCATATATGCCATAACTAAGAAAGATAAGCAAATATAGGAGGCTCGGGCAATGAGGTTCTGGGCGTTCGCGACAGCCTGAATAATGGATTATTGTTGGTCGGGCTAAAATGGGAACGGGAGATGTCTCGGGCTCGCACAATTCAATCGATTTTCTAAATTCACGTTGGCAACAGTAAAGTGGAACTATGTTAAATGTTAGGTAATCGAAATCTTGTTTACTTCTTTTCGACTTTTTGCAAAATACTCATCGCTTTTCCTACGATTATAGAATTCAGTAAATCAGTACTGCGACCTCGTCGTTTATGGTTTACACCTGTTAGTGCAACTATTGAATAATTGGTGTTATTCACGAGTGAAATGTAATGTCCAAAAAATTCCAGTATGGTCCTGGTAATATTATTTAACGGTGAATGAACTCGCAAAGTTCAGCATAAATTTCGTGTTGTTATAAAATTAAGTCATAGCACGGATCATTAGCCGCGCCCGTTATCGTATAAAATCCCTCTCTCTCCGGGATTAATAGAGGCATTTTTCCCTGTAGTATGTAAATCAGCTTATACATATTAAAACACATGTGAACACGTCTTATAAAACGGGCCTAATCAATTAAATAATTTACGGTCGCGTTGGCACGCTCGGGTCACGCAACGCATCCGATGATGCCACACTAAATTTGGAGCTGGTGATGTTTTTCCCGCGTCGATATCCTGCGGAGACGCTCTCAAGAAATTCGTGAAATATCGCCCGGGCCCTCGCATTAACATTTTCGAATCTTTGTTACAAATCAGCTCCGAGCAACCGGTGATTTGTTTGCGTGCAGGGGGGGGGGGGGGGCGACTGGATCATGCAAATGTTCGGCCGATCGATGGGATTAAAGTGAACACGGGGCTTGCAAGTTGCAACATTGTTGAACGGTGAAATAAATTAATTAGCACCCGGCTACTGGAAACATTTCAATAAATTCTTTGTGTATTTCCGAACCGGTTCGTTGGTAATCAAATTTTGTTATCCACGTTAGTGTTTCGTGGATTTAAACGATACAAGGGGACGACTTTATGTGTGTACGTGTGCTCGCGGTCAAAAATAAATCATCGAGCACAAGTACGGCAATAACGTTCGCATCAAAGAGACGGCCTTTCCTGTTACGGTTTCTTTCATGAAACAAACATATGCTCGCCGTATCTTCTACACGCTTTAGCTTTTAGCTATGGACAAACGACCAACTTGTTCGTCTCATGGGAGGGCCATAGTTAATCGTGAATTATGTACACGCTAAAGGTTCCTAACTCTTTCCGACTTCTAACCATAAATTATTTCACGTGGAAGTTCGCCGCACGTAATCCAAGCGAACCCCCCACCCCCCCAACATGTACTAGTACTCACTAGTCGTACGTATGGCTGAAATTTGAATTTCAGCGCACGTACTTAGTTGTTATTGCTCTTTGTTCGTTGTTTATTCAAATTTTAATCGTGTGTGCTTTGCGAAGCACCAGGAGGTGATGCAGTGTTTGTTTTTGTGCGGATTTAGAACGTCTGGGATTCTCCGAGTTGATATCATTTAGGAGAATCGATGAGGCTATTTACTTTGCACAGTAGCAACGCTGGCGTCTTCAGAAACTCTTTATCCGGTCGGTCTTATATCACTTTAACTACGGCAATGTCGGTCTAAAATGGTTAACACACAAGTACTTCTTTTCAGTCTGAGAGAGTCTATTTTGGAAATGAATTCACCTTCGAATCTGAAATTCGTTTTCAATAATAATTTTTCTGCGGTTCAAATTTAAAAGCATTCGTCGCTTATCCGAAAATCTCCTGAATAATTTATACGATTTTCTTTTTTTTGAATTCCTCGAAGCGATGTGCGGAAAGATATATCATCGGACTTATAAATATTTAAGGCCATCTGTACTTTATCGCGGCGCAAATACATAGTCCATTAGATTTAATGATCGCACATAATAAGGACGGGGATCGCGTTATGAAATAAACGTTACGCATTGAATTTATTCAGCGGAAACCCCTTGAGCAGGGCTCGGAACGAAAAATACTGTCCGGGCCGCACTTCGCCGAGATGCGGTTTCTGCTGAATCACTGATGTGCCCGAATAATAAAGCACGTTCGCGGATGCCGAGAAAACCGGTAATGAGGAACCGCTATCTATAGATACACTTTTCTCCCGGAGCTTTTCGATTCTTTTCTTGCCGCGCAGAGCTTTCTTATAGAGAAACGGCGCGACGATTTATTTTCAATTTTTGTGCTTAATAAAGTGTATAAAAATACAATTATCTTCGGCGGATCTCTTCGAATGAAATAAAAAGAGAAACAGTAAATTGATTAATGCTATTCTTTTTCGGTACTTTCATACTTAAATTGAATTTAATTTTAAAGCTCGGATTTAATTACATTACGCGCGCAGAGAGGACATGGCAAATTATCATAAAAAAGTGTTCGATTTTACACTACATAAGAACAGAGAGGGATTAGGAGCCTGAGATTGCTTGGGGCCCTTTGCAATTAAAAAAATATATATGCAAATTATGCCGTTGGGCATCGGCTCATCTCTGCAAAAGATCTCAGAAATTAGAAATTCAATAGACTTCTTTTGGTTCCTTTGGTCCTAAATCTATTCGTCTTTAAGTGCTGTCCTTCCTCTCTTCTTTTCCTTCCAAACTTTCTTCTTTTTTGACTCCACTCTTCCGACGTTTTTCGATACCTACATATGGATGGAACAAAAGTATACTCTTGGATGGAATGAAAATCCTTTAGTTATTGAATTGATTGAATATTGTTACAATGATGGTGAGAATTGGTTTATGAAACCAAAATAAGAGTTTCTCTAACAATACAAGAATAATTGGTAATTTTTTCTCAACCACTAGACACAATTACATTGGCATAAATAATCCATCAAGTTACATGTGCAATGATGAAGCAGCTTGGCCGTCAGCGAGACCTACTTGATTTACACGCACGTCCTATCGGTACTCTGCAGACCAATCAATCATCTCCGCTCGGAGCTCCACTTATTCACCCCCGCGGCTAATTTGTACCAAACAAATTTATTCCGTGGAAGCCGGGCGAGGGTTCGGCGGCGGTATTGGCCCGCGATGACTGGCCGTTCAAGAACAAAACGCTAAACGACGGAATCATATCGATTAATCGTCTTAACGCGGATTATCCGTGATGTATGGGCGGTGGGATTCATTGTTGTTCGATGGGTGATTGATGGAGTTTAATACCGGCCCGATGATGAATCATTTCTCACGGATCTAAATGAATAATTAAGAAACGGCTTCGTGTGAAAATTATAAGTTCTTTCGGATTAAACAAAAATAATTCATTTTTTTAAATCAATCTGCATTGATGATGAGACACTTTTAAGTTGATTTTCTAAATTCTAATACAGAATGTGTTACGATCATACATTACGTTATACATGGAGCCACTGCAGCTATACTCCGGACTGCGGTACATCTCTCTCCCCGATTGATGATTGACTCTAAGCGCGCAACACTTACTGTATATACATATCAAAGGAACTTGTGTATATTTAAAATATCCTTTATATGTGTGTATACGTTGAATAACATGTAGCTAGTTCAAGTTCAATAGAGTGGATGCTAAAGTATAAACCTCCTTTTTCGATATACAAATTCAGTAAATATAATAAGCTTACATGAACATCGAGGGTATAAGAGACGCATCCGGTTTTACTTACTTATACAATACGTAAAGGCCCGGCGGTAATTCCCGAGGTAATTTTTTTTTTTAAAAGGGCCTAAGGAAGACGTGATCTAATTTAAGATTAATGAGTCCCACACCGTTAAAGTTATTAAACAACAAAGTTAAATTAAACGTGAAATTTCCGGGCGTTAAATATAAAACGCCGCCCTTTCGCAATTAGTCCGAAAAATACTTCATAATTTGAGCCGCCGCCGTCTCCTGAAAGTAAAGGAAACGTTAATCGGCGTAATTTGCGTGAAACCTAAGCGATTTATGCGAACGAATGAAACGCTAATATTAGGCGAAAGCAAAGGAAAATAACAGCAAGAGTACAAGCGCCTGGCCTAAGTCCAAGAGGACGTTCTACATAGCGAAAAGTTCAAACAGAAATAAGTGCGTCTGTGCGGCATTCACAGTGAGAGAGTAAAAATTTTACTGTAGGCCTACAATTATTGTTATTTTTTTTTTGTAAAAGTAATTTCTTCCACTGTGTGTTTGGATGAAAGGCAAAGTTTAAATCTGTTGTACGCGCGGCTTATTTGGTTTTAAAAACAAAAGTGCAGGCGGTAATTTAGCCGGGGCGAAGTTTTAAGTGGTTTAGGAAGCTTCCTAAAAAGTTACAGGGCATTAACTTTTTCGTGTTGTAATTTATTTTCTGGAAAAATACATGGAAATCCACTATAATCGGCGCGCAATGGTCGCAACGGCGCTGATGTAATACGGATTAAAGATTTATGGAGCATTTCGTGCTCGTGTGTTCCCAAGAATGCACGATCAGTCACCGTCGATCAGCACACATTGGGGGGGTGCCTTTGCTGACGAATTCAATCTATCACCTGCCACTCAGATTGTTATAATAGCACGTCAGGAATACACAGATGCTGCGAGTACGTATTCATGTCATGTATCCCCCCGATAAACACAGTAGTGCTCCTCCTGTACCTTAACTAATTTAGTTACAATCATCATTAATAATACATTACGTTTCGATACTCGTTCCGTACCTGCACAATAGATATGATTGATTCAAGTCTGGAAAGAGCAATTTGTTTATGCTTTCCACATGTAAATAATTGAATACAAGAAAGCCCGCGCGCATTTACATTTTATGTACCGTTATTTATTTGAATTAGTTCAAAAGTTATTTACATACAATAATAGTTTGTTTGTAATGGCCGTGAGATGGGTCAATATTCTTGCTGGAATTATTCATGGAGAGAGTATGTTTTTATTAAAGGAGTTCATCAAACCCCCTTGGAAAATTGAAATAATAAACATTCACTATGAGGTGCTACCCAAAAGTTCCAGGGATCGCACAACGTAATCAATGGAAACAAACTTTTTTGACAAAGCAGTTTGAATAATGGTTAAAATAAAGAAGGAAATAATTAATTTATTCTAAAAGAATTAAAATAGAACGTTGACATCGAATTGGATTACGCAACAACTCGTATAAACATAACAAGCAAAGCGTAAACAACTTACACAACTCACTAATTAATATAATTAACCGCAGAGAGAATATGTTTTGCAAACATGTCCCATTGTATTCGCCCCACGTTAGAAAACTATTGTGCTTTTCCAACGGGCAAATCCATTTTGCTTCCGGAATAACCTTTGGTCCTCTCCCGACGAATTTCGTTAAGCCCAATTATTTTAAGTACCCAATTTATAATTCCGAGTACAAGTTGATGATCCACGCGTTACTCACCGTCCATCTAAATCTAACAATATAATTGAATGATTATTTATTTATGTATGTACGTATGAAGAAGTTAATCATTGGCCAGACGAGAGATCTATTTAATTCGAAAGGGAACCTCGTTTCGGGCTAATTGATTTCGATTCGAGGTAACGTTTATACAATCTGGCGGAGCCCAACTATACACACAATCGTCTGCAGATTCAATTAGCGCGCACAAAAGAAGCATTCCCGCTGCAAATGACGGTTGCAGGAACAATTGCACCGCGCTGCATGCCCAAAACAATGCGCCCTTTGGTTTCAGCGCCGTTAGACAATCGCCGAGTTAATTTTCTTGTGTGGAAGGCCACCGGACCGTGACTTGGGCATTTTATTATTATTTGGGACGAGGTCCAAATGAAAAACCACAATCGCATTTGAAGTATCACCAATAAAAGAATGAATTCGTTCGTCCTAAACGTGTCCAACGATAATCAATTGCACCTTCAAAATAAACTTCTGAGGAAATTTATGAAATATTACGGCACATAATTACTGTCATAAAGCGGTAATCTCAAAGTGCTAATTAGCTAAGGAAACGTCGTCGGTTGAAACGCAAAAGAAACTAATGGTGGTTTGATTCTATCTTCAGAAGAGAGTGAGTATAAATATATTTTTATGAAAACTTAATGCGCCGCACATAATTTTCGGTTCTGCCTCATGAAACGAAATCCACATCTTTTTTCTTGTTGGCTTGATCTTGCCCAATTACAAACCCATTTTATTTAAAGCTCGGCTCGTTTAAGTCGAGAGTTGATTAAATTCCTCGTACAGTGATTATTAATTGGAAGTCATAAAATTAGAAATTACGTACTTACTCATTTTATAGATGCATCAAGTAGAAGCGGTTTGAATAAATTTGCAATGTTGCAGTAGTAAATCTAAAATCTCATTAAATCCAATCAAAATAAAAACTCACGTTAAATATTAATAGCAATAAATTTCCTTATAAAGACTTCCGTTCTTTCATGTTCCTAGATTGCACATTTTTAACTATTGTGATGGATAGGTTCAATATTAACTAAAAATATTCCTGAGGACAACTTAAAGCTTATTTTGCATCCCTTTTAATAGTCGAAAGAATGTTGTTTTATTACCACTTAAAATTTTAATATGATTTATAATTTAACTTCCCATCAAGTAAATAAAAACAAAACTCGGGCGGGATCTTTTTTTGGGGGGGTGCTTAATGAAATGCAGAAATATGCTTTATTACGAGCGGCGACGACGGCGGTGGAAAGAACTTCATTAATTTCGAGAAAAATCCAATTTAGCGGGGGAAGCTAAGTAAAACCATCGCCTTAAAGTTGTTAATGACCCCGAAGAATTAAATAACGGGGCGTGATTAATTACGTAAATTAAAGAAAAACACTCCACCGCCGCGGCGTGAAAAAATCCATTTGTTTAAGAAAACAGACGTCATTGTAATAATAAGAAAATATTTTTCCCGATAGGTGCGGGTTAATGGGGGACACGTGGCCTACCCTCGTTCGTACGAACGTCTTCATCGCCGTCGTCGCAATCATCATCATCGTCGTCGTGGACTTGAAAGGTAGGTGATACGGGGTGTAATGGGAATGAATATTTTATTTTCGCCCCGAAAATTACTATTTAATTCACGGATTGCGTGCTGTGATTTGTTCGCTTTTTATTACAATAATATTTTTTTGTTGTTATTAGGAGTAAAGCAAATGGAATAAACTGAATACATAATATATGGGGAGAAACTACGCACGACATACATAAGGAAGGTGTCAATAAACATATTACAAGAAAGCAAAAATGTAAATAGAATTTCTTTTTTCCTACTAAACCGAATGAATAATGAAGGCAATAAACTCATGCGGTCAAGAGTTAAAAAAAATTAAGTCATAAAAGAGGAGCGAGCATCTTGCAAGCCGCCATTACTAAACCGCAAACCCTATTTAACGACTGCAGTTTTTGCTTAATTTAAAAGACCACAGCTACTGTAAAAGAAATATTGACTTAAGCACGTGCGTCCAGGTTTCAGTTTGCGGTTTTAACATTTAATTTTTTAACCACAACCCCGGTTTTAGGACTTTTCCAAGAACCACTAGCATTTATTACTCCATTCCATGTTTATAGGCATTTGTATTACCTTTTGTTAGTAATTATGAATAAAAAAATATTTAGAGTAACTGATTAAAAACCATAAATAAAAGCAGGCGAATATACAGCAAGATTGGATAAGAAACGGAAGCTTGAGGAACATAGGCAATCTGAAAGAGGTTAGTGCTGAAATAAAGGGGAAAGAAATATAGGTACAAGGTCGGATACACAACTCGAATATGCATAATCAAATAGAATAAAATGTTAAACAAAGTTCTGGAGGCAAAGGAGGGAAGAAACAGGAAAAAAGAGAAGACATGGGAGATAGAATAGTTAGTGAGAAAAAAGTCGAAGAAATCAAAAGAAAAAAGAAAAGTAAGACAAAGTGAATACAAGAAAATCTAATGCTCCAGTGAGGACAATTCTGTGGAAGCATAATAGAAGAAGAATATAATACAAACACATTCATTTCGCAACATCTTCGAATTTAGATCTTCTTTTACATGATTCGTTAGACCACCATTTTTCAATATTTTTTTCTTACTGCTAGTCTCACATAGTCCATTTGACTAGTAATTCATAGCTTCTGATTCAGCATTACGTTAATCTTCTTTCGTTCGCCGACATTACTGATTCAGCAGTACGTTAATCTTCTTTCGTTCGCCGACATTACACGGAGCACTTTCAGGATTTCTTCTACTGACTATTTGTTGCTAAAGATATCCTCCTGTGTTATGGACATGTATAAGCAGAGGAAGGAAAATTGACGTGCTTGAAGTCCGTAAACCAAGAAGTACGCAGAACAACGGCTCTTAAGGCGTTTTAATTACATTCCATTTCGATACCAAATCTTCTTTTAATTGCCATAAGTCTTCCACTTTTATCTAACTTCCTTACTTTTCAAAGTAACAAATGCTGAGTCGTAACTCCTTCTGTATTCCAGTCATTCGTGAGTTTATATTCGGTGCATTAATACAGTGTGTCTGTAAATGTCTGAACGCGAATTATGTTGGTACCATTGAATTTATTTTTCTACAGTTGGTGGGATCCAGTGGCGTGGTATAAACACAAGTATAAATTCTTGGCTCCACAAAGGTGCTTTCGGAAACTGATTTCATTAGTGAATTCAGTGATCTTAACATTTGAAATTGAAATTCTACTTACTTATTTGCATTAATCGTGAGAGATCGAGATATAATCTGATTGATCGAATTGAATCCAAGGTCAGTTTTCGAAAACATGTAATGAGTGATGACAAGGTTATGTTTATGTAGCTTTGCTAAATGGGCTTTATTAAATGAAAACACTATGAATAGCAAATAAATGAAAACACTATGAATAGGATACAACTTTATTTTTATAGTAATTGTTGAAAATGCTCTCCATTATTTTGTACACATAAGTTCACTCGACGTTTCATATTTTTAAAAACACGACAAAGTTCTTCTTGCGTTATGTTTTCAATTTCATGCCTAATTGCTTTTCGAAGTTCATCCAAATTGTGTAAGCGGTTTTTGTAAACATTATTCTTCATATGTCCGAAAAGGTAATAATCTGGTGGTGTCAAATCTGGACTTCTCGGTGGCCACAAACCTTCACTTAAAACTCTTGGAAATAATTCATGCTGGTACGTGCAGTACGAGCAGTGGCTCCGTCCTGTTGGAAATAACCTCTTGTTACTTCGTCGTCTTGCAGTTGATTAATAAACTCTGTCAAAATGATATTTTAGTATCTCTCTGCAGTAACTGTTTCGTAAAAAAATATTGGCCTGTTATTCTCCGTCTTGAGATTGCAACCCAAATTTCCAACTTTTATTGGATGTAGGTCAGTTTCGACAATAGTATGAGGGTTCTCCGTATCCCACGTTCGGTAATTCTGGTTGTTTACATAACCAGATAAATAGAACCATGCTTCATCAGTGAAGAAAGTTAAATCAAGTATATCATCATTATTTAATTGCTCATTAAACCAATGACAGCACTCCACTCGTTGATAATCGTGAGGGTACAACTGCTGAACAACAAAAACTCGAGAGGGATGCAGATTCAGAGTTTTATGCAGAGCTTTTGCGCAACTAGTCCTACTAATGTCTGCAAAAATCAAATAATTAAGTACTTGCATTTCTTTCATTACTGAGGCTCAAATACCTGACTGTGCTGATAACTTTCGTAATAATTTGTTCGGATTTCGATCCACTCATTCTTGAAGATCGTTGATATCAGGTTCGGTTAATATTGTAGGACGCCCAGTTGATTTACCTTTGCAAATACAATTTTTTTCTCTCAAATCGCTTTATAATCTCACGTTTGTGATAATCAAAAACTTGATAATTTACATGTTCATCAGGAAATGCTTCCACAAACTGCTCAAAGCAAGACTGTAAATTATTTCATCGAGGTTTCGAGTCCGGAAGTCTGCCATAAGAACATAATATGCATCTTGTCCAGCCGTAAACATTTTTGATGAAGGCTGTGAATACTGTAGAAAATTGTCTAAAATAAAAAGTATTTATTGAAATGTAATATGTAATTCATATTAAATTATTACTTACAAGTTTCTCGCAAACGTTTAATTAACGAGCTCTAAAATGAACTGAACTATCAGAATTAAAGAAATAAATATCAAGAAATAACGTTAAATAACCTGTACAAAACCAACGAAACGATACAATCAACGATACGCCAATGTGCCCTGTCAGAATTGACGTAAACGACATGGTCGCCACTACAAGTTCATAAAACTGCAGGCATCCCAACATAATTGACGTATGGTCATTTACAGACACACTGTATTTTTCGTCAAGGTGTTTAATTTTTTATTCAAAAATTTAAATCCTGGCTGTTTTCTTCCTTAATTTGTATTTAATGTATTAATATTTTTCTCTTCATTGATGTCATTTCCGATTTCTATTTTAATTTAGCAGTCAAAATTACTTTTCTTCTACAGAGTCATCGATAAAATGTGGCATTTTCATATTCCAATTCATTCTTTCTTCGTCATCATTCCCATTCTCCTTTTCTGGTGGGAATCTTCCTCTTTTAATTGTTTGTACAAAAAGTTAAAATCTTGATGATTAAAATAATCTTCAAGAGAATGATATGAAGAGTTATAAGAAAAAGATAAAAACGATGATAATATGAAGGAGAGAAAAAGAACAAAGAAGTAGGCGAAAAAAATTAGACGAGGAAAGTAGAGAAAGAATAGAAAGATCTCAAGAAGCACTTTTCCAAAAAAGGAAAAAATTCCTGAAGAAAAAACATTAAAAAAATCGTCAATTGCCCAAGAAACTCTCAATTGGGACGCATTCCAGAAATTTGTGGTACTTTCGTTTTCT
Organism: Dorcus parallelipipedus; assembly: GCA_958336345.1. Lineage (NCBI taxonomy): Eukaryota > Metazoa > Arthropoda > Insecta > Coleoptera > Lucanidae > Dorcus > Dorcus parallelipipedus. The sequence goes on from OY284475.1 coordinate 15,086,715, forward strand.
TCTTATTCTTCTTCGATAGTTAAGTTTATTTTTCTTCAGTTCTGCTTATTTATTCTTCGTAACTGTAAGACAGAAATCATATCCAGAATTATAATGGTTTGTGTGGTGGCTTCCATCCTAGGGTTTCTTTATTTATTTGATATCATCCTTCCTGGATAATATCCATCTCTCTTGAATTTGTAGCCTTTTCTAATCTCAAATGCTAAGTCTCCAAATCGTTTCTTCCATACAGCTAGTTTCCATTATCGTTGGTTTTAATGGTCCTCTTTTCTAAACTCTCTAGAACTAATTGGCTTCCTTATTTTGTCGATCCACACTTATTGGGCCTACGTTTTCGTGGTAGTCCTTTATTGGACTTATTCACACCAATTCAGCTGCCTATGTTCAGTTTCTTCATTTTCTATGCTCTCAGTTGTCTCCTAAATGATTTTATTTCTAATCTTTTCCGACCGCCAGATTCAGTTGACCTAAGTGTGTCCTCTTCTTTATTTGTCATTGTCAATATCAGTAGGTTTCTCAAAATTAATCTTGAATTTTAGCATAATTGAAAATTGCCTGAACTAACAAAATCTATCTTTCTTAATATCTTGTGGTATAGTACAACATGGTTGATTTACGATATAATTAAAAAGAATTTTGAGGTTTTGTTTTCAGGCAAATTTAAACTTGTCTCGTTTTTTTTTTTTAATTTTGAAAGGAAAAGTAACGAAAATCAACTCTGAATGACGGAAGGTTTCCCTTATTTAAGTCGGTGACGGTTTTCAGCAGGCAATGAATCGCATCAGAGTTAATTTAGTCCGGGGACGGTGGTTCTTGGTACGGTGCGCGACTTTGCGCGTAAATACGCGATCACTCAACGTCCGTCAAGCTGTCACGCGAAGAACGACGCACGCACAGTCATCTCTTTACTTCCAGGGCTTAATACATCAAGCCGCTTGCGATATTGCTTCTGTCTGCGTTCGCTTTCCACCACCACCACCGTGCCAAATTGTTTTCCATACTTTGACAACCGGAAAACAGCGTTTGCGTTATTACTCCGGGCCCCGATGGATTCCGGGCATTCCCGTGCGCATCTCGTCCGTTTCAAACTTGATGCACTCGAATTCATAGCTATTGTGACTTTCCTTTTCACGTTAAGTAATGGCCGTGCGTTTGTCTTCTCGGAGAAATATTATCCTTTTATATGTGTGACATATTTGGAAAATGGAAAATTCTTACGATCATTTTTCTTGCCGGGTCCTCGATGTGATACCCACGTGAGTGTAAGTCTTCTGTAAATAAATAGAATTTAATGCAATTTACTTATTTTATGTTTTTCATTAATTCATGACCTGTCGTATCAAAAGAGTTTGGTGCAGCTCAGTTATATTCGAAATAAAGCAACAAAAAGGATGCAGAAAACAAATTCGCCATTTTGCAGTCACGAAGTGTAATTAATTAAAACGCGGAGCGTCTGCGAGACTAATTAATAATAAATTCCCGCCGCATTTTGGTTTCGACTAAATTAAAGCGAAGACGTAAACACGAATCGTTTTCAGAATTTCGCCGTCCACACCAGTCAGTCAGTCATGACCGGGCACGTACCTAACTATACCAAACACGATACTTGCATTAATTAAACCGATAATGGGCTACTGTCATGAGACATCTTCAATCCGAGGTCCATAATTAATGGGATGCCATATTGCAACACACGAGCGTCATCTGCTCGTGATATTGCACTTAAAATTCATAACCGCGTCCGGCGTACACGGCCGAAATTACCTTTTGAAATTGTTTCGAATGAAATGGTATAATTTTCACGCCGAACTCTCCCATATTATCAGCCGTATTTATTAGTTATTGCAATCGAATGCGCCATAAATTCGGCGGGAGTGCCGCGCTGATAAATATCAACGTGCGTGGATGTGATGTGTGTGCGAGGCCCCCGTGTTTGTTATTTATTAATTTTGTAATTATGTTCGCTTTCGCAAATTTATTTGTCACGTGTAACAACTGGACATCCACATTTAACATGGCCATAGTGTGCGGTCACCATCACTCATTTAAAAATTTTGATTTTGATAAATAGAATCGTTTTAGAATTCTGTATTTTTTTTAGAAATGAAGAAATCCATAAAAACTAGCTAAACTAATGTGTTACTTAAAATTTAGGTAACATTAAAAAAACTCCCCTTGTAATATTATACGAGGGGGACTGAAATGTATTCTACCCAAATCAATTTGTATAAACATGTTTAGATTAGTGCAAAACTCACTCGCTGCTCATACAACAGACGAACAGACGATCGACACCACCACCCTCTCCCCTAAGAAATTCGCCGAAATGAATTCGAATAACCGCTTAAACGTATACATGTGTTTAGATAGTGAATCCCTTAATTCTCTGTGCGTCGTGTTCAACCCCCGTCATCCACGGCACACTAATTGCACGGAACAAAATGACATCATCTGGCATTCATCAAACAGAAGTCATGACCGAAACGATCGAACTAGTTTTAATTAATTCCGTGCCGCAGGTGGTAGAAATAAATACGACTCCCTCCGCCGTTCGTACAGCATTTGCGTATACAGCCCGCAGCCCTATGAATTGATTGCGACGTTTTTGTGTGCGCGCCCCGCTTTGATTGTGTTTTACAGCAACAACGGCAGCCTGTTTGCCGACGATGCTCATGTGTAATTTTTGAGAGTGGCCGCCGCATATCAAATTTGCAATTACAATTTGAAAATGTATTAATTTGCGGCCCACGCACACTTCGCCCGTTCGCGCGATAATTAACACCGTAATTGCGTTGCTTTGGAAAGTTGCAACTCGCATGTTTCGCTTTTTGTTGCGTTGTTAACAGACACACGTGTGAGGAATTTCGATATTATAAAACAATTGTCATAGTTTTGTCAGAATATTGTCTCCTCGCAGACGTAACAGGCACGAAGCTAAATATAATTTACATTTACGTGAAAGTATCGAATCATGCATAGTCTCTCCAATGCGTGCAGCATCACATGCAACGTAATTCAGGTATTAGAATGGTAATTGAAATTCAAGTTGCAATCCCGACCAGTATCAGCTTGCAACAAAGCAGCAGCGGCGGAATTGCCCGTCTCGCCGCGTAAAATTTCCACTAATATTCAGTTCTAATAGAATTATAATGAAATTCAATAAACGCGAGCTGCGAGACACATCCATGCAGCGCGCCACTTAGCCCCCGGGTCTTGTGGGATTTGCATGCACGTGCGAACTTAATAAATATTAGCATACGAATGCCCCCACACATGCGCATTCCCAGGAAAGTGTAATTTTTTCAAATCTTTGTTTGGCGTGATATGTGATTCACCAATTAAACATTAGTTGATTACGTTGTTAGTCAACTATAAGCTTGTGCGGATAAGAGAAATAATTGACGTTAAGTGGTTTTATTTAAACTGATTTTATTATTCATACATACGTCAGCATTATGATTAGCAACTTTGCTTATTTCGATACATACAAAATTTTTGGTGCAACCCACGTATGTACATATATGATTTTATGTTATTGACAAATTTAATGTGATAGTAAAATAATAAAATGCACACGTGACATTACATGAGTGAGTACTTGGTAAGTTATCAAAATACGTCATATACAAAGCGCAATAACGACCTTTCAGATACACGGCGGATTTCAATAGCATCGAGTTTACTGGTTAAATTTGACAAGTCTTATTGTTTTGCGACATGTCCCTGCAAGATATTACGACCTCCACGACGACGAATATACACGGCGTTTGAAGCGCTCCGGCATTACGAGCACGCCATGTGTTCATTCCACAAATCCCGAATTCGCAGGGAACATAGTTGGCATCTGTGACACTCATGTTGACGTTCTTGAGCAGACTTCAAAGATGGTGATGTGCAATCAAGCAGACTTATCTGCGACTCCGCGTAAATAGTTGCGAGTCCGTCTCTATCCGACGCGCGTCCTCCGCGGCGACGCCCTCTCCGTCCGCCGTCTCGGGGAAATTAGACGCTGTTAATTTTGAACTTTGCAAGTTTGTCCAGAATTCCGGTCTAATGTGAAGTAAATAGTCCGTGAATTCACAAAAGAAGACGCCTGCAGGCGGTTGCAGTTGAGTCGGCGGAATTTATTTTGTTCATTTGCCCCTGCATGGGTACCTAGTAAAGCACGTAATTTTAATTTACGAGTTCAATATCACCATCTTACTTTTTATCGTTTGTTTTTAGTAGATTTATATAACGATTTGAGCCGTTTTATTATCCGAATCGGTTGATTTGAATTACAGAAGACGCAGGTGCATTTATAATTGCGTTCGATTTTAAACCGTAAAGTACGTAATTACTTCAAATTGGTAAAGTTTAATTGAATGTTTGCTCGTGCTGTATGAAACATTTTCCGTTTTCCGAACAGGTAAATGCGGTTTTAAAACGGTAATATAAGCCGATAAAGAAAAATCGTAACTTGCACAGTAAATTATCCAGACAAGACGGAATGCATCAAGACCAACATTATCAACAATCATCAAAACTGATAGTATGTTGGCTCTACATTTTTGTATCCTTGTCGTACTTCAAGGTTCCGCTTTCTCTTTATTTGCATTGTAGCTTTATTGTATTTTGGTATCTTTCAGTTTTTTCTCTTCCTTTTTAGATTTCATATCTAAATCCCACCCAACGTTTTGAATTTATAAATTGTTATCTCTTTTCAAGTCTTTCAATTTGTCTTCATTTTTATTTTTATTCCAGTTTTTCTAACTTCCAATGTTTGTCCGCGTTTCACTGATCTATCTGCTACCTACTTGAAGGACAGCAAAATGTGCGAGTTTCTTTGAAGTTTCTACAGTACCGCCGAAGAAGCGAAGAAGAAGAAGAGAGGGTTCAATGAAACCCCAATAGCAAAGGGTGGACAAGTTGAATAAAATAAAAGTCGCCAGCTGAGCACACTTGTTTTCATTTGTCAAGCTCAAAATTGGTAAAAATAACAAAACAAAAGGTTAAATTACAAAAGCCCAGTACGATCCAGACGGGGTCCAATGAATCGAACACGAAATGTAATTAGATAAACTTTGTTAACAAGCAAACATTCAAGTTAGTCTTTACCCGAACAGCAGATCTGCTCTTCGTTCACAACAAAGCCTTAAAGTAAATAACGGAAAGTACTTGATTAACAGGAAAAATAAAATACATAACAACGCCGCGTTAAAGTGAATCGATAAATAAGTCGGGGTCCAATGAATCGAACACGAAGTGTAAATAAACTTTATTAACAAGCAAACAATCAAGTTAGTCCTTACCCGATCAGCAGATCTGCTCTTCGTTCACAACAAAGCCTTAAAGTAAATAACGGAAAGTACTTGATTAACAGGAAAAATAAAATATATAGCAACGCCGCGTTAAAGTGAATCGATAAATAAGTCGGGGTCCAATGAATCGAACACGAAGTGTGATTAAATAAACTTTATTAGAAAGCAAACAATCAGGTTAGTCCTTACCCGATCAGCAGATCTGCTCTTCGTTCACAACAAAGCCTTAAAGTAAATAACGGAAAGTACTTGATTAACAGGAAAAATAAAATACATAACAACGCCGCGTTAAAGTGAATCGATAAATAAGTCGGGGTCCAATGAATCGAACACGAAGTGTGATTAAATAAACTTTATTAGCAAGCAAACAATCAGGTTAGTCCTTACCTGATCAGCAGATCTGCTCTTCGTTCACAACAAAGCCTTAAAGTAAATAACGGAAAGCACTTGATTAACAGGAAAAATAAAATATATAACAACGTCGCGTTAAAGTGAATCGATAAATAAGTCAATAAAATTAATTAAAATATTTCCGACCTTGTACCCAAAAATCCAGCGTAAAGGCAAACAGCTGTCAGTAGTGAGAGAGCGCCCTCCAACGGAGGTAAATGCAGTCGGTGATGTACTTCAACGCAAATGGCGTCGCGTTTGCAAGTAGGTCGGGTCCACTTTCACGGACGAAGGATGGGCCGGTTTTATGCACTTCAAACTCCGATTCGGGCCTTTTTTTTTCCACCCCAGGGATTGGCGATGTTCTCAACTGAAGTAAAACTACTACTAAAAGGCTAGTAGAAGAGAGAGATACGAGTTACCAATAGAACATACGCACAAAATTGCCAACAAGACCTACCTGTCCTTTGTCCCAGAATCCGGTCTTAGAAAAGCTTAATAATGAGGTTGAATTCACTCGGCGTGCATTTAACAAATCTCGGAGTAGATTCCGTTTCAGGTTTCAATCACAAAATTCACATGAAAGAAACACAAGGGTTGTAATCACCAACGAGCAAAAGGTCAGCACGCCAGGAGCGCTGTTGAAACAATGAGCGCGAAGCCGAGGGCTGCATTCTCTCCAACTATGCGCCGAGACAGGGGTCGTTACGGGATGAAATCAGTTTTAGCCAGGCGAAAGAGTCAAATAGACAGGTACTGTAGGACTAAATAACAGCGTATGGTTTAGTGGCGAAATCTTGTGAAAGGCGAGGAAAGTCACGTAGCCCAAGTCTGACCGTTTGATTCCCATAAAAATACAGAGCGATCGACAAATGTTATGAATAACTTAAATGAATTTTCCAACCGTAACATATCATGAAAGTAGTCCTAATTTCCTCATATATTTCCAGTTCGTTCTTTCCTACTCCAGTTAGACCTTGAATTCTTTAAATGTATCTTTCTGATTTACTTTTCATATTTTCTGATCTCTCGTTTAATTTTATTTATTCTCTTGTTTTTATAATTTTGTTGTATATCCAAACTGGTATTTCTTCTTGTTACAGTTGTTGCTAATTTAACTTCTTTATATGTTTTATATTTTACATACACGGCGACTGTTAATTAACCCGACAAAATGAAATCACGATAAGAAGCGATGTCCGAGAGTAAAGGGACAATGTTAAAAAAATTGTTTCTACTTTAGTTTTCGAGAAATAATTTATAAAAAATTAGCCCCAAAACGACGATATGCCTCTGGAGCAGATGAACGAAATAAAAGCCCTCATAAAAGTTTTATGGTAGGCACGGCGGCGTAGCATCGATCGAATTTAAGTGGAATTTCACGTCAACTACGTTTTTAGATCAACGTCCGACGCCGAGAAATACTACCAAATATTGCCTTATATGTCCTATCTTGTTTTCTTGAATCTCATTGTGGACAAGTCCTTTGACTTTCTAGTTTGTTCAATTCCTAAGTTTAGTTTCAGTTTTCATAAGCCTATATCATTATAAGTTCATGTAGCGACATCCTGCGATCGCTTTTTGACCTGACATAGCCTTAGGATTATTATTATTTGTAGCGAACTGGCTTCAATTTGTCAATCCTAATGCACTGTAATCAAAACCGATTTGCAATAAAATTTTTATATTATTATAGTTTTCCGTGAATTGTTCAAAGTAGAAGCCTCATGAGATTTAGAAATCACATCTTCCTTCCTTTTCCCGTAGCTTACTCCCATAACTCTTCATTCCATTGTTTGCAGACTTCCTCTGTACTATGCTAATAGATTTTTCATTATCAATTCAATTTTCTATCAATTTCAGTTTTCATTAGGTTTTAGCTATTATTACAGTTTTAACCGAGTTGTTCTAAGTTGGTGTCTTGGTTCTCCTGTTCTCCTTCTTATTATTGAGTCTGCTCCTTTCCAGATGTTGGTAACTTACTATTCGTCTTCTCTTCGTATACAATGTATAAATCATTAGACTTTCTTTTGATTTCTCCCGTTTATTGAAAGCAAACTTACTTCCCTTTTGTTTCAATTATGGTCGCCAAGCAAATTTTTTATAATTTTTCTCTTTTCCTTGTTGCTCTTTTTACTTCATATTCCAGCCATAATTCTCTTATGGGTCAATTCTGCGCATATCTGTAAGGACCGTAAGATCTGTAAGCCTGTAATTCAATTATTAAAATATAGAATTTTGAAGTTCTCTGGAAGGTATGATTTCTCCTAGGTCTCTAGGATTACTCATAAGTGTCTACGACATTATCTTAGACACTTATAAGAAACCGTATCATACTAAGAAATTTTTTAATAACTGACTTACAGGCTAACAGATCTTACGGTCCTTACAGATATGCGCAGAATTGACCCATTAGTTGCGTTTCTCTTAGTTTTCCATAGTTTTCAAACTGTGCTGCAAGATGGCTCCTCTGTATGTATAGCTATTTCAGTCCTAATTGAGGCTTCGCCAGCAAAAGAATATTTCCAGAACTCCAGCGCAATCTCACATTTCTTTTCATTTCGTTGCTTTATTCGTGTCTTGCTCATTCTTTGCTGTCTTTGAAAATTTTCTATGGCTTTCTTCATTATAATTTTGCGAATTTTAATCCTTCTGACTGCTTTTAGTTCTGCCGCTGGTCTTTATTGATGCAGAATTTCGAATTTGAATGTTTCTTTTTCCGGTGTTCATTTACCCCCTCTCACTTCTTCACTACTCTTACGATTTCGACTGCAATAGTTTTCCCTTTTTTTTACAAATCCTTTGTAATTTCTCCTAGATTTGTTTTTCACTTTCATTTGTTTCGCCATTCTGTTCTTTACTTACGCTGTTTCTTGCTTCTTTCCACCAAGTATCGACAGGTGTCACTGGTCTAATAATATTTCATTTTCTCTACCTCTATTTCTATGTTTCCTCGGTTATACATATTTTCTCTAGCTTTAAACTTTTATCGCACAATTTTTAATTTTCACTCTTTCTTCGAAATTTGTACCACGACCCTCTTCAAGGGATACACGTCGTCATTACTTATATTTTTTGGTCAATTCCTATCATAAGTTACAAACTCATTTCTCTTTTCTTTTGGAAAAGCCGCCATTAGCAAATTTAAATTTCTTTGATATTCTGAGTATACTTATTCAGTTTTTCTCCAACTGCTTTCCTATTTTTCTTCCCAGAAAATCACAAACTTTCTGTTTCAATTCCACGTTTATTATTTTTTTTCTTTAATTTTCTGCGGATGTACCATATCTCTTGAGAACTTCTGGAAGCTTCTAATTTCAAGGTAACTCTGTTATTTAATTAATTTACTTTATTCTACCTGTGTGACTGTAACATTATTCCAGTGATCCTAAACAAGGAACAAGAATTGTTGCATTCGCATGCAACGTTATTAAACCCAAGCGCAATTTATCATTGAAACAATCAGCTGTTCGTAGTCATCCCGTTCTCATTCTGATGCCACATTTGCAGAATTTCGCTGCGGATCGCGATCCGCACGCCTTTTACGGAACGTAAATACAAAACAAACCGCTCAGACTGAAAACCGGGCGCACCTGAGCGTCTGTGCACGGCCCCCATGGGAAATCACTTGATTGATTCTTACACTCGCTGTGACATTTACGGGGACGAATGAATATGGAGCAAAAATAGTATGAAACGGCCGTGAAGTTTTATGGTTCGGCCGGGATGTCATAAAGGTAGGCGCCGAAGAATGATAAAATTATATAATTCTTTGTCTTTTTTTTGCAAGAGACTCTAATTTCCACAGAAAATTTATGGACTGGCAGCAGGTGACCTAAATTTGATCAGAATTGAAAAAAGAATCTCTCTGGCGCGATTTGTTTGCCAAAGATAAAAGAGAATGACTTTTCAAAAAAATTACAATACATTCAGAATTAAAAAAATCACGCACTTCAAATATTTACATAAGTATGTAATCAAATGAGATAGATTTACAACAATTATTATCAACGCTGCAATAATTTCGTTCTTGTAACCTCATACGTGGCAGGTAAACTCGTATACGTGAATGACAAGATGATCACCCTGTCAATTTAACCCGTAACAAGAGATTACGGCGTCGCAAAAACGTTATCCATTCGATATGCCAATCATTTTAATTAATTAGTAGCTTACGAGCTTACACGACGATGGCCATCGAGATTTGATCATCTCGGCTTTAAACGAAACCTGCGCCATAATTCATGAAATTTATGTTAATTGTTCCAGTTTGCGTGCCACGACAGGAAACGGGCCAGCCATTCGTCATAAATAAGGGCACGTATTTCCTTTCCACATCTGTTTAGGTCAAATTTATCGGCGATTATGTTCAAAAATTACCGTTGTTTACCCAGTCCTGTCAGAAATGATCAAAATGAATTCGAGTTTTTTTTTTCTATGTATACATAGTTGAGCGCCCTCTCCCCCCCAATTTATATTTTCGTTCGTTTTGATGAAAAGCTTCAACACACCACCACATTCTCACATACGCCCCTCTTATAAACTATATCTATTAGATTAGAATGCTTTCGTTTATTATTAACGGGGGTTAGTGTTGACTCACCTCGACGGTCTTGTAGGTTTTCTTCCATAAGGGTTCATGATCCTGCACCATGTCGAGACCACCGGGGAGCCGACGGATAATCTCTGAGTGACTCATACGCTCATAAAACGCTTGAATAATTGCTCCTGAAATTAGAGTGAAACTATTTGGTTATCAGCTAACTGAAAGCAGCTTAAAGTTCAGCGAAGACCGGAGCAACCCTATCTTTCGACAGGGTCCGTAACCATTAAAGCACTTTTAACATAATCAAAAGTTATGCGCTACTATCTGCTAGGTACGTTATTAAGGGTCCCGTTGTCCCGGAGGAGTATCGAGCTCCCGAGAGATAGACTTCATTTCTGTAACAATGAAGCTAATCAGCGTTTATGCTCTCCGTATGACCGCTGGCGTTATCCTTTGGCTCCAAATGCACTTTTGCTGTCTAATTAAGGTTATTTATACGTGCACCGGGCGGTCGCATAAATTAACTTTTACTTGAGCAAACGCGTGCTGAATAGTTTTCGTTATAAGGTGGAAGGAATTAATTGCAGTTTTTTTTTTCTTGTAAAAAAGTTTGGCCTGCACGATAAGTGACAACCGCAGTGAAGTAACTTTTACGTTTACGTGATATATTGCGATTTCTAACGGCGAACAACAGCGTGTCCTAAATAGTTTTCTTATACATAATATTATATCTACTAATTGGCACGTTTAGTTGGCGCAACTTTTGCAATTTTTATGTAATTAGAGAATAGGACTGGCAGTAGCAAATGCGACCGTAAAACAGCGAGTACGAGTAGTTACAAGAATTTGTCGTTAATTTTAATTGGCTTTAATTAAAAAAAAAAGAGCGAGTGTATATGAGAAATATGATATTGCGGCTCGGTGTGACCGATACCCTACCTACATTAAAAGATTGAGATGTGATGATAATAATGACGAATAATGATGAAAGAGAAATCGATTTCCTTTTCGAAACTTTGCCACTCATAAACCTGAAACGCCCTTAAAAAACTTCCTGCATTATCCATCTGTTTTAAAGCAGCAGAGAAAGAGATTGTAATCTACACCGAAGAAGTATTTTTCGATTCATTACCGCTAAAAGTGGTAGTCCATTGTGCCCATTATATTCAGCCGAATGAAATTTCTATGAATGCAGAAAAAGCGGCCCTCCATTATTGCGGTAAATGCGCGGCCCGTTTTATTGTCGTGTGCGGGCATTATTTCTGTGCTTAACAATCGAAAAGTACACCCAACTATTTCCCGGTGAACACCGCTTAAAAGAAAACTTCGCCGATTTCCTAATAAAACCTGGCGGATTCATAAACCCCCGCGTTCGGATTTATTCTTGCGGAAGACATGATAATAGGCAGAGTTCTGCACATCGCGTGACTTTAATATGCATGAGCTTCACGAATATAATCGCCTGTAAATTATAAAAGTGGAACGTGATTTATTTCGTATTTAGTTTCGAGGCCGATACGACGCTGTTAATCTTTAAAATATATTCGGATAATTTATTGGATGATTTACTCGCCGCGGGAGAGGGAAAGGGATAAGGGTGGCGAGCTGGAACATATTTCCCAATTTGTTGGTAAACCTGACTCCCTACGGATTCAACTTCCTCGTTTGTTCTTCTCTAAAAGCCTAACTGTGTCTCTTCACAATGCGTGTTCCTTGTAGACTCGTTTACAAAACGAATACATCTTACGACTACTGCTGTGAATATTTGTCATATACTTTACGTGTACGCCACTTTTTGCACTTCCTTTGCAGGAAACTTTTATTTACACTCTTCCTTCTTTATTCCGAGAATTTTATGTCTCTCGCTATAAGTAACCCCCCCTTGCAACTTTCCCGCCGAAAAATAAAACAAAAAGCGTATTCTTATAGAATTATAACTCTAGCTGCAATCATTCTAGTGTAACAACCAACTCATTAATAAAATAACACGCATTCTTTTTGCACTACACGACCATAAATCAACGTCGCAACTCCATTAATGTAAAAACAAAGCGATAAATCTCGCAAAAATTTACATATAATAATCATGAAGCGATTACCTCCGATAAATACAAAACGACATCTATTATGAAGGCACTATGATTACAGGAATGTAAATCGCGCGAAGTCCCGGGCATAATAAGCACAGTTCTGGGAATTTATCGCTAACCTATATGCTATGAGAGGAAGCAGAAAAAGCGCACTATCTGGAATTCCGCCGTCTGATACGTGCTGATTGTGCCATTGTTATGGAAATGGAGACATGGCGTTGATACTCCCAATATCCGGTTTTGAAATTGGCATTCGGCTCGTGTTTCCCTTTGTGGAGAGGAGTTTTCGTCGGCGCGAAACAAAAAAATTATTATCCCGCGTTGGAAATTTGGCCGACGACCTGATTTCGTCAAGTCGAAGAAAAGAAAACCAGCGAAATAAAAGATGATTCGATTTATAAAAGTCTAGTGAATAAATCAGTAGGTAGCCAAAAAATATTATAAGTGTTCTTTAAATTTCTGAAAGACTTCCTATACGCTAACATCAAAAATTCTAATGATCCTAAGTTTTCTTTCCTATGCAACGTATATGCAGAGAACAAAAGGTCGATAAAAATATAAATTGTTCCTCCTTACCACATAACGACCAGTCACTCACTTTCAACCAATGGAAGTGTATAAGAGGAACCTGAACATCGCAGATTAAAAAAAAGGGTTAATCAAATTGAAAGAGATTATGAAATATCATCACGCATATAATAATTATGACAAAAACAGATATCCGAAAGGAAAGGAAGTAAGATCAGCAAACGAATTAAACTTCTAGAAGGAATAAAAGATGACGCGAAAAGAAAATGTGTGACTTTAGTGTATGATATGGAATCGAGCAACAGATGCAAACAGAGGATAAGATTAGATGAAGAATGTAAGAAATTAGCCAATGACAGGACAAAGGCTGAATGACAATGGCAAAGAAAGGAGAAAAGAGGCTCAAGACTTTAGAAGCAGTTCTGTATAAGAAGACAAGAACGTTCCATCAAAAGATGGAAAATAAATAAGAAAAAAGAGCTTGTTAAGACGAAAAAAAGAAAGAGAGTTTAAACCTGGGGCACAAGGAAGCTCAAAACGTGGAAGACACAAAAAAAATTAAGGAAACTAACTTATGTTGATGAGGCAACTTTTTCAGCATAGTTAAGAGTATCGCGAGAAAGTAAATGGAAAGTCAGAAGTCTTTTGCTTGGACATACACAAGAGGAAAATAAAAGTATGATCATGAATAACATACTAAAGACGAGGAAGAGAATCTAGGTACGATATTCAACAAGGAAGGGGAATATACATTTAGAGGTGCAAAGTTTTTGTGCTGGGGAGTCTTGTTAATGGTATGGGGTTCTTACCCCAGGAATAGAATACGCGAGCAAAGCAAACGAGAAGAAAAATGAAGACTAGAGTTTAAGAGAAGTTGTAAAGGCCGAAGTCTTGTGTTTGGAAATGAACAAAAGGAAAACTAAATAGGGCGATGGAAAATAATACACCAAAGACTCGAGAAGAGGCTATGGATGTGATATTGAAAAAGGGATGAGAATATAAATTTGAAAGAGAGGAGTAGAATTTTTGCGCCAAAAAGTTCTGTTAAATGGAAAGAGTCGAGAAGAATAAGAATGGGGACAAAGACCAGAAATTGAAGAGCAAAGCAAACGAGAAGAAAAATGAAGACTGAAATTTAAGGGATGAGTATAGATGCCAAATCAATCGATACTTTTGCTTTAGAACTGATGTGTGAGTAACCTGGGTTTATTCGGGTCTATTGTTTTTGGAAAATAATAATTGAATAGTGTTCGTACTGTTTGTTATTTTATATTAATCAAATTTGTGTGTATAAAAAAATTGGGAATCGAAAATAATCAACAAGAAAATACAGTCTACTTTTGATAATTTTCTATTTAAATTATTACAATAACGTTACAATAACGAATTATCCAAAACATTTTGCTCCTTCGAGCCGGATTTGAACCAGCGACTTGATACACTTCTTGCGAAATAACTTATTGCTTCTCAAACGGCAGAAAAACTTGTAATCCGACAGCTTCCTTTCGATGCAAAAAAGGTAAACGAGGAAACTGAGCTGTTTATGAAGAAAAGAACAAACGCCAAAGGAAAAAACAAGAAAGATCGGATCGAAATAAAGTAACACGAAGAACAGCAGAAAGTTTGAGAGGAATAAAAATTGAAATTTAAAAAGAGATTGGAATGATTCATCATCTAATAATATCATCGATTTTCATTAACAAACGTCGAGCAACGTGATTGCCCTATATACAGGGTGCTCTTCAAGTTTGTACAAAAAAATTAATGGCGTATTTGGTAACAGATATTTTCACGAATGCACCAAAATTAAAACGAAAAAAAGATGTGAAAAGATTGTGAAATGTTTAGAACCGCTAGACGCAACGGATGGTGACCTTCACTCACGATAAGTGTTCGGAGTTCCTCCCTGCGCGAGACGAAAACATTATGCCGTTTATGCCGTTTAACATACCTGCCCACAGATTGATCGAAAAGGATCGTCGAAAACTATGGCGCCGCATTGCATGAGAATTTTCTTCTGCCCACACATGCATGTTGTGAAAATTAAACATCCCTTGTAAACAATTATTCGTATCCCTTGCTCGCTGCACAACTGACACAAAGGATCTGCTATTCGGCAAATGGCGATTTGGGTAACGCTGTGCATACAAACGTCTTGCAGCCAACGCATTTTGATCACATTTGCCGTAAATTAAAATCATGTCCACTATAACACTATTGGAAAATTCAGCCATGTTTTCAATGCTGTTATCTGTCACGAAGTGCAGTTGAGAACTGTCCCATCTAAACAGCCGATGCTGACATACTTCTCCGATCACGTAATTACGTAATAAAAATAAGACAAGGGCTATCAAACTGTTTCATCGTTCGCCGAAAACATTTATTATTTTAATTTAACTTGAATGATTCCGCGGCTGTCGTCCATGTTTGAATTGGCTTCCGGTTGGAACCGCGTCACGTTGACTTCTACTGCCGACGTTTCGTTCTTCGTTGCAGAAGAACTTCTTCAGGGCTGCTGCTGCTGCTGCTGCTGGTGTTGCTGCTACTTCTGGTTAGTCGTTGAGACTGTAGCAGCAACACCACCAGCACCAGCAGCCCTGAAGAAGTTCTTCTGCAATGAAGAACGAAACGTCGGCAGTAGAAGTCAACGTGACGCGGTTCCAACCGGAAGCCAATTCAAACATTTATTATCTCTAATATTTCTTAATCAATTGTTATACAAAACTGCTTTGTTCTGTCACTTTTAATGTCAACTTTCACTGGTTTCATTTTTTGTATGAAGTTAAAAAACAGCCTGTATACGTATTTAGTTTGTTCCGACTCTCTACTTATACTACAAGCAATGATGTGAGATACAAAAAATTCTCAAGTGCCAAAAAATGCATTAAAATGTGTGTTTCACAAAATCGCACACAATGATCACAAGAGTTCTACCAAGACTGCAAAATGAATTAGGGTAGGCGTTGAAATTTAAATGCATGTCTTGGATAACGTCATATTCATACTAATTGTCAATCAATTGTAACACAAATAACACGCCGGAAATGTTGTTTAACGTTACTCCCCCAGTTTTCATAGAGTTCAAACGTGTCTTGATGCAGCAGGCAGTCGTCTGCTTCAATTAAAATAAAACTGTTTTCTTGCTTTGTAGAAACGTCAAATTGACTAAAGGAACATTCGATAAACTACATGCACACATGCGTATTTAGTTGCATCGCCAACTCTATTTCACTTGAACACTTCTTACGAATGAAGCACGGTATTAATAAACAAGATCAGGGTTGCGCAGCCGTAAGTTATGAACACCTGAAGTAGATACGAGTAAACAAGTTCAAGATTGCACAGCTGCACTAACTATTTTCATAAAGATGTCGTTGATACGATTTCGCTTTTTTTCTTAATGACACAATTAAGGTCTTCGATAAATAGACAGACATTGGGGGAGTGTATACATGCATACATCCATTCAGTATGTAATTGTTTTTTTATTAGATTTAATTGCTTCGACCTCTAAAATTTAATTTTTGAGGACGAATCTTTGCAAAAGCTTTTCCAAAGTAACCGTAAGATGATCAGAGCTGGGCCAGTTGTACAAAGGAGGTTTAAACTGACGCTCAACTGAACCAGGTTCAAAGTGAACAAAATCGCATCAAATTTTATTTATGAATGCCATATGTCATTAAGATCCTATGCGAATTTGTTTACTTTGAACCTGGTTCAGTTGAGCGTCAGTTTAAACCTACTTTGTACAACTGGCCCTATAACGTTGAAAGAAACAAAAGTTTTAGGCAAGAGCCCCCAACATTCCATATTCAATCTCCTGCAATCCTTAAAAGAAACAACTGTACACATCTCATGAATCACTCCCCTCATTAAAACCCTCACCCAAATTAAATTTCATCCGGAAAATACAATGCGGCCAAGGCGCATTACTACCAGACAAAAACTAAGAGAATTCACACCTCCCGTTGCGTTCGGTACAAACCCCCGCAGTGGCGCGGACAGAGCATAATCTTAACCGCGCGGTCCCCGCAGCCCCCCAGCTGCGGAGGGGGGTTGGTACTCCTCTGCGAAACGCCGAAGCTCGCGCATTAAGTTGCATTCGTTACACATGTTTGCTTGGCACGAACGAAAGTAGGAAGGCGCCGGCCAAGTCGATAAGGCCCTAGTGTTTACTCGGTCGTACGCACTGATAATTTCGTGGTGTAATTACCGCCGGCCATAATGTATTGCATTCACGGGAGAAAACGCAACGGACGTTGAACTTTTCTTACGCCTGTTGATATGGAGAGAGGAATATTAAAAGTCGCTTAGGTCAATAAGATTACCTTGTCTGGCCTGGAATCATTTTTTCTTCTTCTTCAGTTTCTACGCAAATTCGATAAGGATAATGACTGACTCAATATTGAACGATGTATATTAATAAAAAAATAAGATACTTAGCTATAAATAATAAATGTAAAGTGTAAATAGTACTATCTAGCGTTAAAGAGGAAGCTCAGTTGTTTAGGTTGATTTTGATGACTGGGAAAGACCCTTCACATAAAGGAATGCTCGTGGTGATGTTCGTCAACTCATAAAACCACTTGTCTAGACATTCGAGGTCCATATACATCAAAGTTTAAAAGGAGACAGCCACGAGCATATCTATGAGTAAGGAGCTATTTAAAGGCATGTCAAGTTGAATTTGATCAATATCGCATGTACAACCTCGAATAGAAATATAACACATTTTTCTTTTGTTAATAAAACAATTTCACATTCACAACCGATTATTTCGTGCATTACAGAAATTCTCATCGGCGGCGCATGCATACCTTGCATACGCAATCAAATCTCAGCGGAATTGTTATTTCACGCACACCTGCAATTGCATTAATTTATTATTCCGCCGGTGAAAATAAACACGTAGCGTCCGAACAAAACGATGCTATCGATTTTCCTGTGAATGCCAGTGCAGTTTGAATTCTGCTTATGTTTCAGAACGACGAGGCAGAGCTCGTTTGGACGTTTTCAGGAGTGTTGTTGTGTCTGAAAGTAGGGGAGAAGGAGATATTTTAAAATTTGGTTGCATCCAGTGACATGCTCGCGTGAGAATTTCGATGCATTTTTATCATAAAATGAGGATGGCGTCTTGAAGTTACTTGGGGGAGATAAGATTAGGTCAATATTTATTTTAAATAGAACATAAATTACAAGAATTATTTTGTCAGTTTATGTTGTAAAGTTTAACAACAATTCTAGAGCCTTTTAAATTAAATTATACTCGTATATCACATTTGAAGGTATGACCGTTGGCACATACCAAGTTACTGCAGCAAATAACTTAAATGTCCATCCATATATTCGTTTAGAAATACGTGTTTACCATTTATTCTCAAAGACAATTATTTTTGGTAAGTGTATCATCATACTTCCAAACAAAAGAAAATTTATGAGGCAGTAGTGAAGAGGCAGACAGAAAGTAAACTTTAAAACGCATTTTCTCAAAGTATAAACGAAACACGGCATTTTGAAAGCATCAATCACCATTTGGCAGTTTTACGGCCCCGACACGTCGAGTATATTTCTGCACAGTGTCGACGGCAATCAATCTCTGGTAACGTTGAGGCGCAAAAGCCGGTGGCCTGTTCGTCGCCGCCGAGGAAGTCGAAGAAGACGAGGGGGGCGTTTTACTACGGCCCGAAATTACTCAGAAATTTCATTATCTTCATACCGCCGCCGGTATGAAAAGAATAGAACCGATAATGCGCTAATGCGCCATCATGGGCGTGACACTGTCGGCTTACAATAGACCCTAAACTTTACGATCCGACCCTGTGCCTCGCAGAAAGAAAAATCCATTCGACACAGTCAGTTTTCCCTCCTCGGCTTTGTTGTAAACGTAAAGCCTCATCGGTTGCGCTCAGGTGGTAAAAACCAAAATTCCCGCATAACTCCCGCAACAAAAATCTCTCAGAGGTTCACATGAAACGGAATTTAATTAATTTAATCGGAGTTGTGCAACGCCAAGATAAATTCGTAGTTTATTATTAATTAAAGCGCCGTTTTCAGTAATGAACGACGTCCTCCTCGTGGTGATAATAAAAAATGAATCTATGCTGATTAAATGAGTCCATAAACTTATCAGGGATACCATAAATTTAATCGCTCCTGAGTGAAATATTTGTTTTCGAGCTTCGGGCACAGCCTACAATTTAATCTAATAATTTATTTTATGTTTTTAACGGGGGCAATAATAATTAATTCATTAACACTCACGAATATGCTTTATTCTTTCGTGGCGATTAAAGATATAGTCCACACATAAATTATGTACAATGAACTTTCTTCCTCGTTGAATTATTTCTTTTCGAACAAAATTAGAATAAAAGAATGAATAGCACTTAAATTGGGAGAACTCTGAAGGCGATATTCAGAAACGTCGGAGTTAAAATGGCTGGATTGGAAATTCTTTGTGTTTTGCTTTATCATTTAGTTAAATCTTCCTTGCCAATCCTTCAGGATCACATAGCCGATTTAAAAATTGAGAATAGAATAGAAATAGAAGGTTTAAAAAGATCTGGGTAACTTAGTGACCTTACAAATTCTGTTCCCTTAAATTAGTCTTAATGAAGCATGCGAGAACAAAAATGAAGAAAATCGAAACAACCCTCTTTTGCATAATGTCATTGAAAGGAGAGAAAGAGAGAAAGTCTGTAAACTCACTTATTTACGAGGGGTGTTAAAAAGTTTGAAATTATTTAGTTTTAATTTGGTCGATTGATCTCTGTTTTCTAAGTTATTTTTCTTATTGTTAATGAAATGGTAAGTACAACGAACCAAGGTCTTGTCACCTATTCATCCTATTATCACTTTGTTAGTGAAATCACATGCAGGTTTGCCAACTCGACCGCTACATCTCCGATGGAATAGCGGCAATTGACGGTCTACACAACGTGCCAGCGTCAACGTAATTTGATTGGACGGAGATGTAGCGGAACTTTTACAACCCTGTTGGCAACACTGATTATATGATTCTGCAAGTGACTTTTACAACCTGCATTGCCATATGACCTTTCTTTATTTCTTTTCTATTTTGCCAATCACCTTCGTACAAATCGTGTTTGTTCCACCGTTATTTAATTCAAATGATTTATTTGGAGGTCTTTATTTATTCGTGCATCCCGTGATACTGATTTTAGCCAACTCTTGGGCAGGTGGTTATAATCAACTCTTTCTTAGATTATCCCCCGCCACGCGCTTCGACAAGCAGACTATTTTTCTTGGGAAAATAATCAAACCAGATGATTTTTCTTCAGTAAATAAGAAGATGGAAATAACAAAAAGACAGAGCAATTTAGTTTACTTCTTCTTCATCCACAACTTCTCTCTTTCTTCGCTGGCTTAACATGAAATAAATTGATCCTCCAGGTCTAGATGACGGCCTTCAATCACCACATCTAATTTGCACACGCTCTTTTACAATCGATTTCCAGTAACTTAAGGAGAGAATTATCACTATTCCCTCTTTCTGTTAGATTCAAATTTGTAACAGATTTCTACTTTTTTTCCCTGAATTGTCCGAAAATGCAATAACCGAACAGATTAAGCAATACGAAATCATTCCCCCTTGTACAAATGACATTTCTGGGACAATAGAACTTGCCCGGTTCCAAATATCTATTCCACGTGATTTATTCGCCAATATAATATCCCAAAGGCGACATATGACCCAGTTTTCAATAGAAACAGAAAGCCATAGTCCATATGTGAAATATATGTACAAGGGCACGGCGGCCGTACAAACACCCTCTTTATACAACGCCACCCCATTTAGAATCCAACGAAAGATTGAATGTGTCATGTTGAAATAAGACCCCGCGTTTGTAAATTGGGCACCATAGCTGTCCAAATATAACGTATCAACGATATCCCGTGCGCCTTGAAATAATGACGCGCGATCAATTATTATCCTGGTTCGAGGGAAACACAAACAAATGCCGGGCGGTGTTAATTTTTAAATTATCCCGTCTCCCTCATGAATGCGTTCGATTTTGCTGCGTATTTTGTCTTTGAAAAAAATAAATAAAAAATTGATACACACGTACGCACGTAGTACGTGAGGTAAAAATATAAATCCATCTGCAAACTGAGTTGCTGTTTGCTTTGTGATAACGCGGTCCATTCCGTCGTCTACTTGAATCTGTTTGCACATGTTTTGGATAAAAAAATAATATATTTTTAGTCAACCAATGAGAGTGGTCTCGACGTGGGGATTAGCGTTCGATCAATTCAATTAATTAAAGTAATTCCATTTGAAATGAATCAGCATCAGGAACATAAGGACGTGCTATCAATTTTATATTTCCAATAACATAGGGTGTTTCGTAACATCCTTCCCTAATCCATGAAATTCAGGTAATCCTTAAAAAAAAAAGTAATTTTTGTTATAGAGATTTTTCAGTTTTTCAGTCAAAACCTTCATCAAAGTTGTCCCTTTCGCTGATCTTTTGTTTTTTTCTTTCAGTTTTTTATTTACTTTTCCTTTGATAGATCTTGCATTAGCGTGTCACTTCAAATTTTTGGGTCTTTCTTCTTTCTCTTGCCCCTCATTTCAAATTTTCTAGCCTACATGTTTGTTGTAAGTTCTTCAAATACCTCGTATATTTTTTTTCATTTCATAATCTTGTTCTGATTTTATTGCTTCAAAAACAAACAAAAATAGTTAACACAAAGATAGAAAATTGGATTTTCTTTTGAGTATTATAGTGTTTATAGTTTGGCAGTTTTTTTATACCAGTTTCGTGGGGAATATCTTCACTAATTACCAATGGCGGCCTGTACGAATAGAGTGGGCACAGGACAAGGCCGAAGCATTCTGTCCTCCCTTCGTTGTGCAATAAACAGAGATAGCGCTTAGCAAGTATGTCGTCTGACCCGATGAATCGGATGAACCGGCTGTCGGTCACACTCTTACGAAAAAAAAAAAAAAAACGAAAACCAAAACCAAAACAAAGTAATACAAAACACGCAGCAAAAATAGGACTAAACGTAAACTAATCCCATGGTCGAGTGTGTACGTTACCTGAATAATAAGAAAAAAAAAAGTCGAAACGCATACAAACGAACCTACCTGGATCGCCCGATGTCTAGGGCTGATGCTGGGACCAAAGTCCCGAGTCAGTGGAGAAGGCCGTGGGCAGACCGTTTCGTACAGGTAACTGTAGACCTAAAAGGGCGCCACGATCGCAACAACTTGGAATCTCCCCAACAGGAGAGAAATTCCCACTTACCAGTCGATTCAGCGCGAAGTAATCCGTTCCAATGGGAGGAGGGGTGATCCCCAATTAAATATGATGCGCAAAGAGAGAAATCCAAAAATAAATTTAAAAAAATACGCCCGCCAATTTAAATAAACTTTAATGGAAGTAAAAACAGTTGACGTCCAGCTAAGCGAGAAAAGGGAATAAATGAAAAATCATGCACGGCCAAAAATATAACAAAAGGCGTAAGGCCGCGCCCGCGACTCACCTTTCTTCAAGTTAAACAACAACAAAAATATTAACATCCACGCTTAACGTAAATTGAATTTCCGTCCACTAGGGATCCCACACGTTCGTTAACAAAATGACTGAAAAGCAGTCTCGTACAATAAGAATAAAACTACAATAACAAAAGGAAATGTTAAACGCCGGGAAAACCCGGAATTATTGTAACAAAACCGATCGCCAAAGTAAGCGCGGCGACCGTACAATTATCACGACGCGTACATAATCGCAACAAAAGTGCGAGACCAAGCAAAAAATACTCCGACAAGAAACGGAGTAGTACCGCTAAACATGTGACCCAGAGCCTAAAGATTAACATCCCGAAGGTGATGAAATTTCAAGGAGGTACAATACCGTGAACCTTCTGAGCTCGTCGACTCCGTTCCGACCTCAGTGTCCTAGGAGAAAGACAGTAGGCTCGGTCAAAACTCTCGCGAAGCTGTAGGTATTTTCCACCGGCGAAACGGCAAGGTATGATTCCTTTACGACAGCGTAACCGCTCAAAACGGGGAGGGGGGCTGACAACTACCCGCTACGTTGACAAAAACAAAACATCCTAATTAAAACCAACCGGGATAATTAAACGACTAACTTACCTCGGCTTAAACAAACTGAGTATCTCGGGTTGGTAATGAAACGTGCAGCGACCGTTGAACCAAAAAAAGGCGTCGGAAAATAAGGTCGTAGACCCTTTAAATTTCCACAGCGTCTTGAGTAAATTCAATAAAATCCCTAACCGGGCGCGGTACAGGCAAAATTTCCAAACCAAGACCGTAGAATTACTCAAGGAATCAACGGAAAATCACACACGTGAAACAAAAATGTCACTCAACTGACTGTCATGCCGCGAAAGGTGCAAAAACTTTAATGCGCCGGCCCACGATCAGAATCCGCACGCTTCCGGCTGGAGTCCCAACACGGAAACAACCGCACGGCGTGAAGTTCAAATCCACCAAACTGGTCAACCGACCGTTTAGATGGTAGACCAAATGAGCAAGTAAGCAAACGGGTTAATGCGTAAAATCAATCGTAACACGGCCGCTGCTGCTAATTGCTAATTGTACATAACTTGTTAGTTTAAACAACATTTTATTTAAAAAATATTCAAAAGTAACAACCAACGAGGAGGGTGCACGAAATCATAGTTAGAAAGACTATCGATCAATCAAGAACGCTGAGTCCAAATCTGAAGTCCTTTCTGTGTAATCATTCTTTTTATTGTTGAGGATTTCAATTTTTGGAAAGCCCCTTGTTTTGCTTTATTATTGCTATTACTACTTTTTTTAATTACAGAACAACTTTTAACGAATTACAAACATTATTTTGTTCCATAAAAGAAATTGTTTTTGTCTTTATACGTGTCCTGTGTCTGTTTTAAATCTCTGTCGGATCGCCGCATCACATTTTTGACCACCACTGTCACAGGTAGGTATTGACTTTCTTGTGATTGTATACTTGTTTGTAATTTATTTATAAAATTAAAAACGAAAAAATGCCGGAGCAAAAGAGTCGAACCAGAGTATTTCTCAGGAAGGTGCGTGCTCTCTACTTTGAAAAAAATGGCTTAAAATTTGACTGCAAAAAAGTGCTCCAAAAATTCCGTCCCTCACCAACTAATAAAATCATTACTTAGAAACGGACTTCGGATACCGACTCAGCGTCCTCGATTCGCTTGGTCAGAACTTCGCCTCTTTGATTTTGTTCTTTGGTTTATCCTATTCCAATCAACCTCAACCACATTTGAAGTTAGTGCCAAGTCAGACTTTCGCCCTCCTCAATGTTTTCTTTCGTTTCAAAACAACCACCTTCATAGTGCCCTTATTGAAGTAGTTTTGGAATCCCGAGTTTGGCATTGCTAAATTACATCCACTGGATAGAAAAGCGGAAAGGATCTTAGCCCCTAATTACCCTGCCCAATTAAGACTCATAATTTTCAGAGTATTTTGATATCTTGGTTCCATTGCAATTGATTGATCCATATAATTTCTGCGAAATTTGATTGAAAAATTGATGACATATGAATTCTGTTAACTCTTGCGTTTTGATTTCTTCTGTGTCTTCATCAATCTTATTGATACTGGAGCTCAGAGAATTCATACATTGATGAAAAAATGAATCATCAGGAGAAGAGAGGAGGACGATATTGATTCCGGTGCTTTTTGGTTATTGTCAACTTAAAGTTATGCATTGACATATTGACATGTACATCCATGTAGTAAAGTATTTTTCATAAGGAAGAGCTCTGCGTCATTAATCGCCGAAGTTACAAACGACAAATATTTGTGTATTATTTCTTTGTCAGCGGTGATTAAGAAAGAAGGTTGGAATTATGCTTTTTATGTCGGATAATGCAACGCTAGACGTGTTTTATTTATGACGCAGAGTTCTTCTCTTATGAAAAATATTTTAATGCTGGCTATGTATGAATAAAAGTTGAGTTGAGTTGATAAGAAGTTGCGGGTGAAAATCCCGTTAAATCATTTTGGTATTGTCAGATACTTTGTTTTGCGAAATAACAGTAACATTCCGTTATTCTGCCATGCGCGTTTCATTTGTACGCCGATTAAACGATGGCCTGCTATACGCAATACAAAATTGTTGCCATCTCCCTCTGTCCTGAAGTGAGTTATTTCTGTTCTTCTATCAACTCCTCTCTTGATATCTTACATGCGCTATAACGCTTGCACGTTAGCTAGTCCGTCGTGGCTCGTTGTAGGGTGTAGACGTGTTGTTGTGCTTTGCAATTCATTTGGCTGAAATCGCCTGGAGATGAATGTTTACGATACTTTGTTCACCGGATTTTATAAATCGTCATCCCTGCATTTGTAAGCATTGCTTAATGCTTGTCCAAGCCGACACTGTTACATTTACCGCCATTACTCCCCCGTGTGTCCGGACTTGAACTCAACCAACCGCTGTTGGTGAGTTGCGTCGTGAGATGTCGCTGGAAATTGCGATAGCTAAGGTACTAAATCAACATACTTCGTACAGAGGTAACGCATTTAGTGATTTTTTATATCTATCCTTGTCGCACATTCTTCTCATCTAGGGATAAAAAACAGTTGGAAATATTATTTGAAGTGACGTTTGTCAAAGTTACTGTCAGTGGTTAAGAAAATTGAGTTTTAAGGCGATTTTTCGCGACATACCGGTATCATTGTGTTACAACACTTTAACATACCGTTCCATTTTAGCGAATGATACCACTGGAGGAGAGCATAGTATGACGTACATTATGACGTAGTTAAAATACTTACTGCATGTAACTGTAGGTAACCCAAAGTGCAAGCTGTGTTACCTACGGTTTGTATGTTATGGTACGTTATACATCTATAACTATAAATTTGTAACAAAATATGTAGTTATTATAAATGAACGGAGAATTGTGGAAATCAAAAATCAACATTTCGCTGTACGTTGACAGTTGCCTCGGATTGCGTATTCTCATACAGTAACCGAACCTTTTTAGCTAGAAACACGGTATTATGTAGAATGTTTTAAAAATTAGAGTGGGATATAAAGCAACAAGGTAACAAAATATAACCGAATTTAACCATACCGGTAAGTTTCTGCGAAAAATCGCCTTAAATAT
This sequence comes from Dorcus parallelipipedus, assembly GCA_958336345.1. NCBI lineage: Eukaryota > Metazoa > Arthropoda > Insecta > Coleoptera > Lucanidae > Dorcus > Dorcus parallelipipedus. The sequence continues at coordinate 15,112,691 of OY284475.1, forward strand.
CGCATCCCAAAGTTTTATCGCATGACATTTTAATGATTCCGCCTTTCTCGTAAAAGAAACATTCTGCACTTCTTAAAATAACAACTTTTTGATTGGTAAATAACTTAACTAGATATAGCCAACATAACCTAACACACTTTTAAATTGAAACCAGTGACATTGCGGTAAACAGAATTCTCTAAAACTGTCGTCTTCCTTATTGCACTTGCGACAATTGTATTTGTTATTTTTGTTTCTCAATCTTCTCCCGAGAGGAATGGGATTGCGTTACCTGTACGGGGTGTTGATTTAGTACCTTACGATACGCCGTCTTGGCTTCAGTGGTCCTCCCAGGAATTCGATACTCTACGGGATTTGACGACGATAGCTGCCGTTGGAGGCGCGAGGATGTAACCAAGGTCGGATTATTTTAATTTAAATTGCGGTAACGCACGCTTCTAACTTTTTTTTGTAAATTAAGCAACCGTTTGTTGCCGAGGTTCGTTAATTTTGGTTTGACTTTTGTAATGTAAAGTCGGTACAGATTTTTGACAACCTCGTTCCGTTTTGTTTGTTTATTTATTTTTGATTTCATTTTTTTTAGCGTATTTGTTGATCATTTTAAATAAAGATAATAGTGCCGTATTGGGGAATTTTATTTTAATAATTCATTTGCCCTTGTACTTTTGGGATTCCGTACGACCGCCCCCCCTCTGTCTTCAGGAGTTAGCCGGCTGTGCTGGATATCTTAAATTGCGCTCCTGCAATTTGCTGCCATTCAGGTAGATAGCAAAGATAGAGAACCTGAAAGTCAGTAGGAATGGAATAACAGATGGAAGGTGGAAAAATGAAACTGAAGAAGGATGAACTAAAGAAAACTTGTGAAGGAAGAAGATATTGCGCGCTTGAGTGTGATATTTCGAAACCTTCTTGATCCCTTATCCTGTACTTGTATAAATTGGAAGTGGATTGAAAGACTTTGGTTTGTGGATATGTAAAGTGGGTCAGCAAAATCTTTTCGACTTGTCATCATTTCTTACACAATGAACAACTTTTGAACAAAACAAACCACGTCCGGTTTAAAATGATTATTTGCCGTGCAAATAAAAAAAAATCCTCTTATTTGCCATTCTTATCAGAGCAAAATAGTTACAAATGAATATTTAAAGAGTCGCGATAAAAAAGCGGCAAATTTCTCCCCGCCCTCATCAATCATTCTTCAGCCTTATCTGACGTGATGTGCATATAGGAAAGAGTCGTTGTGGGGCTTTAAAAAAAATCTCTCGCGTGTGTAAATGCTAAAGCATTCCATAATCCATAAAGTGAAAACTTTTCACATTATCGGCCGATAGCAAGGCAGTTCGGTCCGCATGCCAGGTAATAATTAACCAATAGCGTGCCTCGGTGGCCGGTCGATGTGAAGTTATACATTATTACTACCCTACCTGAGTGCGGGGGTGAGTTATACTGCATAGCGTCGGACTTTCATATAACACGAAAACATACGCTCCGGGTTTTCGGGCCCTGGAATTAGAGATGGGGTCTGGGATATAAAATATCCATCCGGGATGCGAGTGGGGATTTAGAGTGGGGAGATACAGTCTCTCTTCTCCATTGGGTGTTTCGGGCTTTCGCACTTAGTGTGATGCACCGGTGTTTGGGGTGTGGATGTATCGAGTTCCATCACGAGTGCGTAGTTTTCGTGATATTTTCGCAGTGAACTCTGTCGGGCGGTTTTTGCGAAATTACCGGCCGATATGGATTATTAAAGTTCCGTTTAAACGTAAGTTTTTCCCTGTATAATATATTTGCATACGTTGACTTGCATATTTAAATTTCATTACTGTCGGGGAAATTGGAGAACGCGTTCGTTGCGTGTGGACGATGTGAAAAGGTTTTTGAATAAATTATAAAGGCCCGCTCTCTTTCTTTACTTAGGTGATTGTGCATGCGTATTTAATTATAATGTATTCATGTGGCATGTTATAATATATTTTTTTTTAATTTACAAGACCTAGTGCTTACGTATTGTACAGAGAATAAAATAGTTTATAGCTCTACACAAAAAAGAAAAAAGATATTTTTGAATTGTTACATTTTTAGAATTTTTGAAAAAAGCAAAAGAGAATTTTAAAATGCTCCATGCGTAAAAATGCTCCCATTTTAAAAATAACTGGTGAAAATTTTTTAAAATATTGGTCAATGTTGAGTCTCTTTTATGTAATTTTTAAATTGAATTGAAAAACGGTTTTATTTTGAGTCAGACAAATTGTTTTTATACTTTTATTACAGTTTTGTTTTAAACTCATTTGGTTTTCTGTATTTTATTATTTTTTTCAAGTAAAATCTTTTATTTATTTTTAAATATTTTGTTTTCTATCAGTTTTTAAAAATATTTTCTTTCCATTTCTTATTACTCAGAAATTATTTTCGATCTAATTAGGTACAGAGGTTTATTATTTCTTTAATAATAAAATTAAGAAATTTGAAGTTGCTTTACACAAACCCCATTACATTTAAAAATTAAAATTATATCAAATTTTATATACCAAGTAGGTATAAAAAATATATTTGTTTACAAGTTAAAATTATTTTGGAATTTTTCTATTAGTATTAGATAAATAATGAAATAAAAAATATTGTTTATTTCCAAGTCGATTTCAACGCATATGACGCAGCAGTGACAAACATTTTCAAACATTGCAATTGCAATGTTTAAACATTATTCAGGATATTGGGTTGTAGTGTTTATTTTATCCGAAATACTGATAGAGGAAAAACCAGTCGCGACAGTAGTTCGATTAAATGAATTTTGTTTGTTGCATCGAAAAAAATAAAATAAATTGATTCTGGTTGTTTGTTACTCATGCATTTATATATTTTTTAAATAATGGGTTATTTAAATTTCACGATTTATTAAATGCATATGTTTTACGATTATATCACACAAAAGAAACCACAGAGCTTTTACTCTTGTTTGATATTGGAACGGATATTTAATTTTTTTTTTAAATATATTTCACTTATTTATTGATTTATTTATTTTTTTGGTATGGCATATGTATACAGTTGCAGTAAGAAAACCTATATGCATATTTAAAAAAAAAAACATTCTAAGCCGATTACATGTGTCATTGCTTTTAAAATTGAGGAGTTTCAAGCTTTAAGACTCAATAGTTGCACGTATAAAAAAATTATTTGCATTAAAATTAACAAAAAGAAGTGTATGAAAGAACCCTCTATATATTTTTACAAATTTTTACAGTGTTCGTGGGAATTCACATTTGATTCGCGAGAATATTTTTAATAACCCTACGTTGATCCCAACTTCAAAATCATTGAACAAAGATAAAAGAAAATAATTTATAAACCCTCAAGAAATTGCGGATCCTCATTCCAACAACATTACCATCATCGTCATCATATCATACCTAATTGAAGTATTTTATCATTTTCTAATAAAAGATGTACAGGATGCTTAGAAATAAGGTACAAGAAATAGAACTTGGCTGAGTACCAGAAAAAAAACAACAGACGGCAATTGAAAACAACAGGTATTTCTATTTAGCAAAATACATGTCGTCATACTAAAGAGAAACTTTGTCTCTTTCATTCCCACTTCCTGTACCTATTGCTCTTTCTATTTTTCATCAGTTTACTTCAAGATTTCTATGATCGATCACCTGTAGTCTCACTTCCTGTATTCATTGCTTTTCGCATTTTTCATCAGTGTACTTCAGTATTTCTATGATCACCTGTCTCTGACTTGTGTTATTTGGAAGACGTGCCCTATTTTCTACATCATACTTATCGCTTTGTTAAGATTTTTCAATTCCTGGCTCGGCCATCGCACCCATCTCATTTCTTTTTTTTTTCAATCGTCTTGTCCCTATTTCTCCAAAAAAATTGCTTTACGTTGGAATCTATAGGTACTCTGAAAGTGTCTGGTTCTGTTGGCCATAAACTGTTTTGTAAAGACTTCTTGAACTTACCTTAATCTTTAGCGTATGGAACGCCATCCCATTGCGCTTCCCATTTTTCGTCAGCCTACTTCAATATTTCTATGATCAATCACTTTCTGTATCCATTGCTCTTCCCATTTTTCATCAGTGTACTTCAGTATTCCTATGATCACCTGTCCCTGACAGGAAGACTTATTCTCTACATCACATTTATCCCTTTGTTAAGAGTTTTCAATTCCTGGCTCGGCCATCGCACCCTTTTCATTTCTTTTTTTTTCAATCGCCTTGCCCCTAATTCACTAAAAAAATTGCTTTACATTGGAATCTATAGGTACTCTGAAAGTGTCCGTTTCTGTTGGCCATAAACTGTTTTGTAAAGACTTCTTGAACTTACCTTAATCTTTAGCGTATGGAACGCCATCAACATTCAATCGATGGAAAACAGTTGACTTGTAGACAATGTAGAGTTTCCTTGCTACTCGTTTCTTTGTAGGTAAACATCTAGCGCCAGGTCTTTGTACTTCTTTAAACCTATTGATTTAGCCATCAACTATTGTTACAGTCATGCTTCTCTCTTTTCTATTGATTCTTTTGACGTGCTTGGTTTTTTTTCCATCGCCAAGTTCACTTCTATCGCGCAGATTTCCCCACTCCTGATAGGTTATTAGGTTTCTCTTTTTCTATTGCTTGGTGCCCTTCTTGCAAAAATAGTTGTAGTGTTGTATAACGATTTGAACACTGTTGTTGACTATTTAGAATTTATTCTAGGGTAGAAATTTTGCGCCTTTTGTGCTTCCAGGTGTAAAGATAGCTTGGAGTTGAATTATTTGTAGGATTCTTCTTCCAAATCGTTTTCTATATCTGACTTCTGCCAGCTTTGTTATTTTCTCTTTCCTCTAGTACTGCAATTCATGTTTCTTCCTTTCATGTCGCTTTTTATATTCCCCTTTTCCTTTTGCTCATTTCTTTTGTCACAAATATCTGCCTTACTAATTTGGCTTCTTTCTGAATTCTTATCATATGACCCAGCCATTGTAATTGTGTTTCTCTTTCTGTCTTTTTAATTTTTATACTGTTAAGTTTATCTCTTTGCATCTGAATGAAATGATCGGAGCTTCTGACTAGTTCGAAACCGTCAAAAACAGTTGCTCACGGAAGTAATACCAGACTTTAACAGTACCATCAAGTGTACAACTTTGATGATTGCAAGTCTTTCACGGTTTCGAACTAGTTAGAACTAGAAACTGCTGATGGAACAAACCTAAATTATTGGACTTGTGTTTTATTTTATACTATTCTAAGATCATCTAGGGTTTCACACATCAGCAAAGTTGATTAAGGCCCGATTTTACAATCATCGGATAAGCATTATTCTTAGAATAACATGACGTAGATATGGAGGAACGTTAAAGTATATTCGGCGAACGTCCTTATTCCACGATTGTAACACCGGGCCTAAATGCGATTGTGCATTTGAATTTTAACCAACAAATTCTTGCATAAAATTCTTATGAATATTATCTGATGTTAAAGGCACTCAAATTACTATTTTAAAAACCTAACATTACGTGTATATGTGAATGCTAATGTTATACCAATTGGGTTTAGATTACAAGATGTATATCAGGACCCGGTCAGTAAATTACAAAGCATGCGGGCCGATTATTTCGAGCCCCTGTTATTATCTTTGGTGCCTTAGTTTTGGCGACGCACAAAGAAGTCGGAAGAAAACCAGTTAAGCAGAATTTTTTCCAAATGCCTAAGACATGCAAATTCGTTCCTTCTACTATGCATTGCAAATTCGCCCGATGTCTTTTCCCAGCACGACGTGAACCAGGTACCATACACGACTGTCACGAAAATATCCCGCAATTAAAACCCTATAAATAGTTAATTGTAAACATTAAGTTCGTTGCGGAGCGTGCGCCATCAGAGCGCAAAACTTAACGCGGGCTGAAACGTGAGGCGGTCGTAATTTAGGGGCATTACTCGTAATTATAGATTGGGCCTGCGAAGGCTCGCCTTATTTTAATATAAATTATTTATAAATGCAAATAGGGCCGCCTGGAACTGCGAACGGCTTGCGCGCCGGTGTTTAAAGGTTTTATTAATATGGAAAAGTTTACTGGGGGCTGATTTTAATAGTCTCTCTCTGTAAAACAGGTGTTATAATTAATCCTGTTATTTTCAATTTATTTAGCGAGGCTCGTTAAAAGTGGGATTACACGGTTTTGCATTCATAAAACTCAGTTGAAGGGTATGATAATTTCAGATTTAAAGTTTAAACGAAAACGCTATCTTAGCTCTTAGAATAGGTACTATTTGGAAAATGGTTAAAATTAGATTGAAAAGTGTCTTGTATAAATGGTTTTTTTTTACGTTGAAGCGATAGCTATAAATTTATTAACAAAACATGTTTGTGCCATTGAACGTTTAAACGTATTCATCGGTCGCAATAAACTTTCCAAATCGCCAACAGCGAACAGGTATATGCCATTTATTTAATGATGGCAATTTAAGCAATTCATTAAATTAGCAGGCGGCCGATTAATTGATCGCGAAAGCTTTGTCGTGTACCGCGAAAACCGGAACCGGAAACGTCACGTATTCCGGGCGCGGAAAATGCATTTTCATCGAGAGCGATTTCGAGCCAAAACCGCCGGCACGTAGCCGAAGTAAGTCGGGAAAATGCACCGCCGGAATAAGTCGGAAAACAAACACCGAAGTACGTGTGCGTTCGAATAGAATGCGAAAAGCAATTCGCCCGCTCCCGTGAATCAGTCGACTGGTAACACAAATCCTGCCAATTCGATTCCTTTTCTTTTATAGAATATAAATTTCTTTTTCGGTGCGCTCGGGGAAGGAAAATAATAAAAGAATGGGAAATGCATTGAAAAATTTTACCTGGCTTAATATTTGAGGATGACAACTTTGACGTGCTTGAATTTATTCGAAAATAACTCAGAACTTCCAGAGAATGTAATATAGGGCGTGACCAAACTTAAGTTGTTTATTAAAACTCCAATTAGTACTTAGAATAATAAGATTTCGTCACACAATACGTAATAAACAAAAAAAGCTATTCTTTGCAAATGAAATAAACATAAATAATAGAAAAATAATTATGAGGACGCAACTTTGAAATCTAAATTTATTTTGAAATATTCCCAGAAATCATAATTCAGGGTGGTGCCTTAAATTGAATTGTTTTGGAAATTTACGAAAATAAATCTCATCATAATAATTATTTAAAGTGAAGTGAAAGAAAAATATAATAAAAAATTGTGACAACCGTAGTCCGATATGTTCGAATTTATTGTTAAGAAACGGAGAGGTCTTAGTACAGAGTATTACCGGACTTAAGCCTTTTACTGAAACTACAAACAGTAAACAAGAAGAGCTGGACACTACGGAAGTTATCCTTGGACGTTGACTTCTTATCTTCGCATGCATTAACCCCATTTCACCTGTAATTCGGAAACCCACCCTCCCGATGGATATTAGCATACCTTGCCTCCTAAGCTTACGTTCTTAGGATCAATTGATGTCACTGACCGCGTAAGTGTCAGCACACGCCGTTTCCGATCCAGTGAGTATCATGTCATGTTAGACCTTTCTGGAGCACAATGCTTCCACTAGGTCAGGAATACAACCAACTGAATTCCCGTTCACAATGAATATGGAATACCAGATGACTGTCTCGCCGACATCGTGCACTTCATCAGCGGTGCTGACCACTGCGACAAGTCACACACGGTGTCGTATACTGGTGCGCGGTATGACCTCCTGCAATGGCCCGGATCAGCGGCATCAGGACGATATTCGCTATATCAGAATAACTCCAACTCATCGCATGATCCTCAACCCGCATTGCCAATAAAATAACCAGGGTATACCGCGATACTACTTCTGCCAGAACATTGCCTTCTTAGGCCAATACTCTGCAGCCACCCTCTAGATCACACATCCCGTCACCTCGACGCGTAGCACAATTCCTTACGCGCTTTACCGACTGTTGTCACTCTGCATCACGAGAAGATTGTCATTCCTCTCCTCTTAATATTTTACGTTCCCTCGGCTAGGCTTATCGTCAAAACATAAACAAACATCCCCTCATATACAGATATTTATTAAGCATTTTAAATTACAAGCTAACTCATTCGTTAAAAATAATTTTGGCTACGACAGTACTTATTGCAAATAATGAATGAATGTAAATAATATAATTTTAAATTAACTTTAAGTTAAGATTTACCTAATCTAGTGCTTCCCAAACACCGATACTCGTATTGGTATCAAAGTACAAACAAAAGCGAACACAAATGCCTTCAAATTTAATAATTCCAACAAGAGATACAGAAGTTAAACTGTAAAAGAGCAAAGAAGGCGAAAAGCGAAGCGAGGGAGTTTATTTTATACATCTTTACCTCATAAGTTTTTTATATCTTACAAAGTTGTAAAAGTGTAATTGACTGCGAGATACTGCTGTTTGGTTGATCTCTAAGGTAACAGGTAGTGAAGCTTAAATACAACTTCCAAAATCCAAAAGTTCTACACCATTTCACACTATACAATACTTTGTCATATTTATGTCAAAATCAGACCTTAATTGATGGAGTTGAAACCATAAGGATCTAAGGTAGCTTTTTTTTTAATTGACATAAGTGCTAAAAGGGGAGATGAAATACTAATTAATTTGATGGCATAACGAAACAGTTGCTTTTACAACATATAGTGCCATTTATAAACTGTCAAATATACTAACGAATAAATATTTTAGCTTCAAGAGGCGTATGTGTTAGTGAAACTGTTATGTCACTTAGATGCTTATGGTTCTAACCCCTTCAGCTTTTAATTTTACAAATACCCTTAAAGCCTAATTGAAAATACTGGTGCGAAAACATTTTGTTTGTTTATAGGCTTTTTCAAATATCAGTTATTTAAAGCGAGCCCAAATCCCTATCTGCTGTAAGGTATATTCTGTGCTAAGGCCATAGCCCTAAGTAGCACTGTCTACGGTTTATTTTCATAACGAGTTTATAGTTTCTCGTTTCGTTTATAGTGCTGGCGTTGGTACAATATGCAATATAAGTCCTAGAAAAGTTATGAGAAAAGATATGTATACAAAGAAAATACGTCACGATTTAGTTTTATTTCGTATCTCCTGGAAAATTTTAAAATTTGAAGCTGCCTTTTTTTCACCCTTGCGTCTTAAAGAATACTTAAGCAGTGATCCTAAAACAAAAGAGTGTTTGTCTTCTAAGGCGAGAAATAATAAATGATTAAGATTTAGTAACACCCTGTGTGTTTAATATTTTACATTAAATTTTTTTAATTTTATTTTTTAACTTTTTCGTATAATCACTCTCGTATTTATTTATTTCTAATCAGAAGGCACTAAGCGTGCGTGTGATGAACCATTTAAGAATTGTTGGATTATTTTGTAGGTGGATCAGTCAGTCGAATGGCTCTTATAAAGTGAGAGTGTGAACTAATCGTTATGGTTTCGACTATCTACAGGAAAGCAACCCCAAGTATAAATTCAAAGTTTGTTTTAACAGAAGATTTTTATAATAATATTCGGTTTACAGTGTGAACGAGAACATGAACTAACAGAAAAGCACGTACGTACGGTGCAATTTATTTGTGAGAAAGCACTGAAATACAGTCAAATGCATAATTTTTAAACGTCACTCTCTGAGCAAGAGTTCGTTTTTAGATTTTTATATTTAATATTGTATTTTTTTTATTGAGCACCTTGACTTATCTTATTGTTAGTCAAAGCAGCTCATTCTTTTGAAGCACCAAGCGTATATGCATTATTAAAATTAACTCGTTCAACGCACTAACGATCCAAAGTATAATTAAGAAAACCATTTGTGAGATTATTCAATACGATAGTTTGCTCTCAGCCTATTATTAAACGGTGATTTCGTCCTGCCGTTATAATATCCACGCAATTTGAGTAAAATATTGATATAAATCAGAGCAGAAAGCCTCCAGTCAGTAACAAATGTCCGTGAATTTGTCATTATAATTATAACGAAAGATCGTGATGAATGGACACAATAATTCAGGCTGGTCCGTAATTTATTAATCGATGTGCGTCTCTATTTTTAAAATTTCCGGGCTATGATAAAATGCGATCGCTGTTTTATTATTTAAATGACATTTAAATGACGAAAATGACACACCCCAGTGTTTCTGTTTGTATACATACACGCGTAGATCCAACCGCGAAACCAAATTACACCACAAACCAGGACCGGTGCTTTTAATATAGAAGCGCGCTGCAAATCCTCCACCAAAGCGAAATGATATAGTATTCCTGTCATATTCCCAGACGGAAGGAATGAATTATATTACTCATAGGCATCCACGAAGAATTTAAAGTTGGTAACATAAAGAGGAGACCGAAATAGACGCCGAAACACGCACGCTATTGACCTTTTAGAACGAAATTACCCGCGCCTTTTAATGCGCGATAATAAGAAAGGAGAATGCGCCGAAGACGAGATAAATCAAGCGTTAAAAAATATTAATCTATTTATACGTTAGGGCGAACGTAAAATATCAATAAAAATTTTACGATTGTTTGAAAACGCCTCTTATTTTTAGATAGGGCCTCTTCTCTTTAAAAGTATTATTGGCTTCAATGAAAGGACATTGAGGCAGTGCATTAGAAAAAGTGACGTATGTGCGTGCCGCTCTACTGGTTCAGATCTAAAATATTATCCAGTTGTGTACAACTTACTGAGCTTTTAGGAGTTTATTCTTTTTAGATACCTGCTGCTTTATCGTTTAATCAATCGCTTTTTACTTGCTGCTTCGTTTTTTTTATTGTTTGCCATTCATATGTTTCCTTTGTTAAATTCTTGAGTACATCGAGAATTCATGTTAATCAATCTTGTTCCGTTGTAACGCGGCCAGCTAATTACTTATTAATGACAGGTCAGCATTCCAGTTGCGCTCTGAATTGTTTCAACTACCGTTTACTTGCATACACATGTTACTTTCGACCCACGTGTAAGTCATCAGCCATGCATCGATAAACCTGTAGTGATTATTTGAGTTAAAAAGAAAATACCCTACATAGGGGTCCCAGAAGTGCGTCTCTAATTTTATTATTATTTTACGACTTTGTGTTATCGCCTTACACCTTCTGAATTCGATAGCAGAAAAGCAGAAACACATGTCGATGCATACATCATGTAATTTTATCTCTCATAATGCCCGCGCATATTTATCAGTTGGTTCTCTTGCGAAGGCCGTAAAATGATCTCCGCCCGAACGAGCCCGTTCAGGAAAGGTCTTTCATAAAGTACCAAGATCTGTTTAACCCACACTGCGTCGTAACTCAGTTTAAGACTCATTAAATATGGAAATATTTATAATTCCTTCGGCAAACATTTTTTTTTCGGCTCCAGGTACGAGGGGTGGCCGGGTTTGTTTAGACTACGATCATATGTTTACTTTCTTGAATATCTGGCTTGAATAAATTAGAGTGCGACCGCGCCGCAGAATGTCATTTCTCTCGTTTATTTTATCGCCCGAGTGTTTATTTTAACTGCATTAGCACCGGTACGTATAAACATTAAATTACGGCCTAATATATTGGCGTCGTATTTATATCTCTAGTTGACGATATTACGGCGCATTGCGTATTTAAAGCTATAAATTTGTATACATAAGCAAAATCCGCACTCGTAAATGTAAACGTTTCATCGTTAATTTAATACCTTACATGTTGATAGTTACGTACTCCTCCTGAAATCTCTCTTCTTTGAATATTGTACAAAACTTTTCACGTTATTATCATGTTCTCGTTAACGAACACAAAGGGGACCCAAAACATCCAGAAAAAGAGCGTACGTTCGTGTTTACGTAAGGACGAAGGAAAGTTTCCAAGACTCGAGTTGAACACAATTGAAACGAGCACTGATTCCTTGGCTTCTTTACAAACAAGCACTCGAATAAATAAATACGAGCGTCCCGGCCGACGTATAAGGACTCTTATTATTGTAATTGTAATATATTTCTTCGTTCTGTTAGTGGCTTTTGTACGTACGTCCGTGCCAATATGAATAATGCATCGGCGAGTCCTGTTCGAACAGTACCTCGAAGACTTTTATGTTAGTTTATAGAGGGACGTGAGACGGCGCTCCGAACCGAATCCTGAAATACAATTCAACTTTTCTTCCGCATTATCTTAACTCACCAAGTAGCAGAGCGAAATGTCGTGGGCACAAAATTAATTTTCAGTGGCATTAACGCGTCGTGACATCAGATATGCTCATGGGAGCTACCGTATCATAATTCAGTTTCATAATTTGCGCGTTAATGTACGTGTCGCTTACAGCCTTGCTGCTATAATAACTCATTGTAAGTTGTCAAAAAAATTCTTGTGCAAATACGTCGGCGTTGGCGTAACTCAAACTTACAAGAAGCAGCAAGGTTTCATAATGATGTCTTCTAAAATAATTCGATTATTTTTGAGCAAGTTATTCAAATGCCATATGTAAATGTGACCCTGTGATTGCATCAAAAATTCGTTACATACTATGTAGAAAATAAGGAATGTGAATTTATATTTTTTCCAACTTCATGTAAAATCTAAAGTTCCGTGTAAATGCAAATGGCCTAGTGTGCGTAAGACATCGGAACCCAGCTCGTAGTTTTTTTAACGGCGCGCGTTGTCAGACGAACGCCTATTAAAGTATCGTTTTACAAAATATCCCCAACTTTATAGTAGGTACGGGGTTGCGTAAAGCCGAGCTTAAACCGCGTATACCCCTATTACGAAGCAGCCAGCACACGGGACCCACAGTATCAAATTTCCCGGCGGTCGTCACTTAAACCGCTTTAGTGTAACCGTCTCGCTTTTCACAAACATCCTTAAAACTTTCAGCCCTCTAAGTAATCGTCGTGACGTGTTTACGACGAATATTTCAAGGGCTACAATAAATACTCCAAGTTCACCACCACCACCCCCGCGTGCGCCCCCCGGCCTCGTTAATTTTATCATTAGTTCGGAGAGGAATATTGATGATGGCATCGAAGGCTGACTCACGGACTCATTCAACACCGTTAATGAGAACCTCCTTAATGATTGTTACGAATTTCCATCAACGAACCCCAAGAGGAAGAACAGGCTGCAGCTCGATGGCCGATAATTAATTCGATAGGTGTTTGGGAGGTGTTAAAAATAGCGGTCGACGAAATTAAATTTAGATTTCGAATTAGATTGAAGATGACGGTGCATAAAGAATAAAATTAAATTAAATTAAATTGTATATGTAAAATAATTTCTATACAACTTTTACGATAAACTCTACTGTTTCGGTTCACAACGAGCAAACACCGCAAATGATTGATAAGTAACCACCCTATCATAAACAAAATCAAATAAACAAAATAATTTACGAAGGTCATTTCTAACAGACCATAAAAACAAAACAGGAATTGCAGAAGTATGCAGAAAATACCTTTTTTTTATATCTGAATGTGTAGACTTGCTTATTTCGTTCAGCTTAGCGGGTTTGATTGAGGACAAATAATGGGTCATAGGTTGAGAAATGAAATGCCATGAAATTTCCAAGAGAGGAGCCAAATCACTGTTTTGAATTGGTTCCAAAAAAGCAGAGATCGAAAAGCTAGAGATGTTGGTTGTCTGAAAGACTATTTTGAAACAAAAGGCTCAATTGCTAACCAGTGTCTTGCAGAAGAAAAAAGTCCAATGAGGACAATGTATATCATCGGATGAGGTCTTTTGGATTCTGCTCTTATCCTCTTTATTTGAGTTTCGCTTTTGTATAATGTCGCTTTTTTGGTTGGAGAAGTGCTTTGTTTATCAGATGAGGTATTTCGGACTCCTTATCATCACGTCGTGGTATCTTCAATTGCCAAGAGAGTCAACAGTCGTTTTTGACCAGATTTCAAAAAAGCCGAGATGGAAAAGTTAGATATCTAGGTTGTCAGACTTCTATCCTTAAAGATTATTTTGAAACAATAGCTTCAATTGCTATCCAACGCCTTGCAGAAGAAGAAAGGCCCATGAAGACTGTATACCATCGGATGAGGTCTTCTTTTTATGATCTATGACAGTGAGACTTCTATACCGTTGAATTGGGGAAGATCTCTGGGAGTCTTTTCTTACCCTTCTCATTTTGCCGTATCTTTGATAGTTGAGCATCTGCTCTATGTTGTAGAGGTCTTGGGTCCAGGAAAAAATATTGAAATGTCGTTGTTTTTGTTTGGAGAAGTTGTTTGGTTAATCAAATGAGATCTTTCGTTCTCTGCTAAACACCAGCTGTCATTGTGATGCAAAAAAAACATGTACTCTGGAAGGCACAATGAAAGTGTTTTAACCCTTTACGTCCTAGTGGTACTTCTCAGGAACCATCTAATAAAATCATGTTGGCAACTTTATTTGAGTAGCTGATAAAGTAGATATTTTTTAAATACTTACTTATATCACCCTCTATTGTACGAGCGGGATACTTTTGCTAAATATTCAAATTAACCAACATCTATAAACCGCTTTTAGATTATATTATTTTTTAAAAATGTAGTTGGCTGAGTGGTCCTTTCAGGGACCACTGTGACAAGATGTCACTTTTGAATACGTTTTATGAATTGAAGTTATAGAAACAAAGGATAAGGGGTGTCACAATGGTACTTCTACAATTCAAGTGAAATGTCCAAAAGTTGTTAAAGATTACAATAAATACATGGGCGGGGTTGATAAAGCTGATATGCTGAAGTCATTGTATGAGATTGACAGAAAAAGCAGAAAATGGTGGCATCGAATTTTCTTTTACTTTTTAGACTTGACCATTATAAATGCGTTTATATTATTTAAATTAAGATTGCCAGGGACTACTATCAGCCTAAAGGATTATAAAATTGCAGTAGCTGTTGGTCTTATAGGTGCCAATCCACTAACAACACCAAAGCAAGGAAGATCTTCTAATCAAAAAGAAAACTGCTATAAAAAAATGTTTTGCCAGAAATACGGTATTCAAAAGTTGCACACATGCCAACGTTTGGAACAAAACGACGATGTCACTATTGCAGAGAGAAAAAAATGATCCTAGAAGAACAATGTGGAGCTGTGTAACTTGCGAGGTGGCTCTGTGTCTTCAGGAACATAGAAACTGTTTCGCAAAATTTCATTAAAAAAACTAAGACCCTACTGACCTAGTGGTATTTCATACGGACCACCACTTTTTGCATGTAATTAATAATTCTTTTTTAATAAAATAATTTATTTTGTTGTTTTTTATCTCTAAATAGCATATTTCATGCAAAAAAAACATGACTTTTAAAAATTTAATTAAATCCTGGCTGAAAGAGTTAATGAAGAGTTCCACTATTGTTTAGGGGCGATGGTTGATGATCGGACGTCTGTCAGTGGAACGAAACCTGACCCCAAATTCCTTTGGAGGGTCGCACGAGCATCGAACAATGGAAGTTACGGTTTGTATTTGGAGGCTTCAATCGAATTTTCCAAACCTTTCACTTATTGATCTTGAACAGAAGAATGATTAAATCATCTCATTCCCTGCACATTTTGAAGACCTGATCCCTTGAGGAGGCACAAGCGATCGAACTTTGGACCCTTTGGAGAATTAATTATCAGGTCACTTTTTCTTTCGCTCGTGGCTATAGAGATCTTCAAGTCTTTGGACTTATTCAAAACCTGTGGGATATCATGGGTAGAAGATTAATTAAATTACCTCATCCTATATAGATTTTGGAAACAAAAAAAAACTTAATCGCTTGGAGAGAGCTTTTGGTAGTAAATCTGTTTTGAGTTCTCCAGGATTTTAATTTACTGAACTTGTGAGTGATATCAAGAGAAGAACATTTTTAAAGGTCCTTGACCTAAAGTAAAGGTAGCATAGAATGAAATATCTCAGGAGGGCTCGTTTTCTGTCTTACTTTAGAGAGGAAAGCGACGTTTAAAATAAAACGTATCTGTTTCATATTTGCGTGTTTAGAAACGATCCAGCCTCGAGAAAAATAGAAACTTTTATGGTTCTATATTTTGTACTTGATGTCCATTCTTTATTAACTCATTAAAATTTACCCCATAAACTCGACAAAATACACTTCGCAGGTGTCGTATAATATAACAAATTACTGGTTTTACACTAAAGCAAGACTCTCTCACGAGGGATCATAAAATAATTTCCGGGCATCTTATACTTTTACAATAGACAGAGTCGAGTTTTACAATCAGCCATAAATTACGCTGACCACGTCGTAAATTTCAAAGGGTTGAAAACGGGCTACTTAAACCCTCCCGGTTTTATGATTTCAGCCAGACAAATCATAACCCTGACCTGAAAGAAAAAAGGGAAGCGTTTACTCGCGTCGTAGAGGAACAGAAAGGAGGCGCTTTCTTGAAAGCGTTTCCTTTGGGATTAGGTAGGTCATCGCGCTCCGGTGCGGATCGATTAACCCAGTTTTTGGTATAATTGCCTCCGACAATGGGCGCACGAATCAATATTTGGTTTCCGAGAGTTCCTAAACGGAACGGCAAACGGCGTGCTGACGTAATCTCCGTGAGTTTTTCGGCCGCACGCACTTCCAAATACGAAACGCAGCTAGCCAGCCGCCCCTCCCGCCCGTTAATTCTATTGATAGGTGTAATTAGGAGGGCACTGAATCCTTAATGGTTCTCTCGAGCGGAACATGGGCTTAGAAGTTATCAACCCACGTGTATGCCGAAGGAGAACTCTCTTTTAATCTGTTTGTTTGTTTCTTTAATGCGTTTATCAGCAAACGCATGTAAACGTCCGACGATATGAAAAGTTAGTTTATTAAAAGGTCTCCTGCTGATTGATTTTACTATGCAAAATAATAGTTTATAGAAAAAGACTTCGATTACTAACAATAAGACGAAATGGAGTTCCACCCCACACCCAACACACACACACATATAAACGTTGTACCTACATACATATAAATGATTAATTGACCTCGATGATTGATGATTGTTTGAAGCTAATACATGATTAACTATTTGACTAACCATATAAATGAATACACACGCGTTCGGTAAAAGTCGATGCCGTTAGCCCGGTGATTAATGGCCCGAACGGGTTTTTGGACCCTCGCCGATGCAAATCCATTAATATCAAGGAAATGAAATCCCAGATATTTCCGCCGCACGAAAATTGCCTGTCTCGCAGAAAATGATCATCATCATCAGAATGAATCGGGCCATTCAAGGTCAAGGCCCAAATAAACATTCATGTTCACTTGAGTCATCCATAAATAAATGGTAATCAAAATAGCCCAGCCTAAATTTGATGAATTAAGTTTAAGTACAACGGTCTAGTATTGAAGGCAAATTATAATAATAGGAGTCAATGACATGTAAGGAATCGATGTTTACTAGTTAAGAAGACATTCGTTCGACTTTATTAGCATCTAAATTCAATTTGGACTCGTACTTTACCATGACTGTTTCTACTTTTACTTTCATTCTTTTCAAAACTTGTACTTATTCTAAGAATAGTATTTTTAATTGCCTTCTTACTTTTCTGTTTCAGCAACTATTTAAATAAAGGTAAAACATGAGTACTAAAAACAATTAAGTAATTTTATGCTCAGAGAAAGCAGATTACGTTTATTTGAATTTAAAATTTATATTAGCATTTTCATGATGAGCAGTTGAAGACTCGTTTTCTCCTTAATATCCGGCTGGACTTAAAATCAAATCCCTTTACTTTTTACGTAACAGAAAGTATTTCTGTGTTTAAAGTTTTAAGTATAATGCAGAATAAGCTATTACAAAAATTAGTAACTGGATGATCGTGGCTCTAAATCATTTTCAATCGCAGAAGAAACAAATTTAAAAAGCTCAGGATATTGCTTGATGATAAGGCAGACTTCAATTTCCTGACTTCGACGGCTCTCGAAATACAGATTTTTGGACTCATGAAATTCCATTTTGAACGTAGTTTACTAGAATAACGCTTATAACGCTTTTTATGCTTCACCCTATACATTAGAATATATTTCTTTAACATTTCTTAAGTAGAAAGGAAGTTCTGTTTTTGTTTATTCCTAACAAAATATAAATTAATATGTGTAAGTGTGCGCGTAAAAAAGGGGTTCCCCATGGGGTTTAAAAGTTAATTGAAGGGATCGTAGAGTTATCAGTGGCCGATTTTAGCCACGTGAATATTTTTTAAAGGAAAAGTAGAAGAATATTTAAATCACAGACTGTGGAGGTTAACGAATTATTAAATTCGAATGAAGCCCAACCACGTCATTAATAATATACAGGGTGTATTACAACCACCTGTAAACATTCACATCACGAGATTCCCTAAGTTACCTGGATACACATTTACATAGGTTCTTATAAGGGGTTGATTCTTAAAAAAAAGGTTGGGAACCTCTGGTATAAAGTAAGGGGAATTATCGTTTTTGTTTTTAATTACTTCAAATGTTCACAGCATTTGAAACTCTGAGAGTTCTTGGTTCTGCAATATATCACTCGGATTAATGGTTCCTGTAAAAAACAGAAATCTTGAACAGAAGCGGCAGCAACAGCTCATGTGTAACGAGAGACTATTAATCAAGAAATTGATTATATTCTTCTGCTTGAAGTATCCCGGTCCGTATTGACAGATGTGTTCCAAGTTTCCTCTCCGGAGCGAGGCCGCTATTTCTGTCGAAATATTTATTGTCGTAGTACGTGGCTTCGCCTTTTTTATTCGACCCGACATAAATCTCGACCGGAAGGCTAGAAAAAGGGAAGAGATAATAAAACAATTGTACATTGACCTTTTCTGTACATGTTCCGAACATAATGTCCCTGTCAGTAATTCGACTACCCGCCTCCGTGGATTTATAACAAGCCTTATCGATCTGTATCGGGGCAGGACAGGCCGACACACATAAATCCCCGCTGAGGTCTGCCCCTGACGGGCGAAAGAAGGTGGTTTCATTCGGAACTCTTTTATTGTTGTTGCACCGGTAAATAATGGCGATGAGAGCCGGTGATAACCAGAAGTCGGGCACGGCACATCTATCTTCGTACTCGCAGACGTTACCCGGATTACTGCCTCGTTGATGTTGAATGTGAATGTAGTACGTGCTCTGATATTCCACGGGAATCACAAACTAAGATGAATTGTTTCCACTATTTCCACTTCTACTTTAGGTACGCAGATTTCAAAATGATTTCATTAACAGAAACACTTTCGATCTTGGTTAGAAATGCATTGGTTCAAAAAGCTTTGATGAGAAACGGAGCAAATCACGTACAGCTCAATAAAGCGCACCCCCCTCATGTGAAAGCCAAAAAAATGCGGGCATTAATTACTTAATGACGTAATAAAAACTTGGTCAGTCGGGCATCTCCAATCTAATATTTACCGCGCATCGCACAACACAAAGGGCCAATTAACATCCATTATCTCGTTCGGGACGAAGTCTTTTCCGCATTCGCTCATACACACATGAGGTCGGAATTCATTGGCGAGGTTAAAATCCGCTTAAAGGCAATTAGCGGCAGACGCCGACCTCTTTATGGACGCGATCACACACGCTCATGGGCGAGCCGACGTTATTTCCACCACGTGAATTAAAACTGTAAAGACCCTCATTGTTTCGTGCGGTGGAGAGAGGAATCCGGGAGAGGTAGCAGTAAAATTCAATCCGGATTTTATCGGGGTCCCCATGGCAACAGGTGAAAAGGGGGAAGAGTTTGTTTTGCTGACGTTGTTAATAACGTCGTTATCTTAAGCATGAGGGTAAGGACTTAATGGTTGGTGTGCCCGGGCGTAATTGGGGGAGAATTTTAATGTGATACGTACGATTTACCTGTCGCCCATAATTTATAACCCGCGGAGGTATTAAAAAGTTACTTTCACTTTGTATTGTCTAGGTAAATTATTCCTAAGGGAATTCTTAACGAAATACAAAAGTTATTTCGTATTAAGGGACAATCGCTTTGTAAATTTTTACCACGTTGGCCTTTGTGTAACGCCGTTTTTTATATGGCAACTTCTTCTTGGTCTTCTGGTGCCTTACCCTTTTGATGATCAAGTTCTTTTTCTTTTCATTTTGCGGACGATGCATCGAAGACGACTCCAAAATGACATACACTAAATAAGGTATGGGAAAAGAACTTGATCACCGAGAGGTTAAGAGGAAGAAGAGGGCGAGTTGCCATTTGCCTCAAAAGTTGCAAAGATTTAATGAGATTTGAGATTGATTAATAGAGATCGAATGTGTTTAGAACATGTGCGACCAAAACGTTCCAAATTATGTCATTAAACCACATACTTCTTTCTCCTTTTCTCGATAAAATGAACGTAGGCGACGTTTTCATTTGATTTAATCATCGACGCACCAATTAACCACGTAATACAATCTTCTCCGACATTCCGGCCCCAAACATGCCATCGCCTTAATTAGCTGTTCTTTTTTTCTAAACCAGTTTTAATTACGACTTGTTACGACCCGATCGCCCCGATTTTAACGGCACATTGTCTATCACCGGAACGCGTGAATAACGCCCTCCCGTGAGATAGCCGGAATTCTTCCGGGGCGCCCGGAACACGACGGTGAAATTAGCATGGGATTCTTTTATTTAAGTTGACTCAGTAATGCACAGTGGTTCTGAAGAGAGAAAGAAGAAAAAGATTCTTCTCTCATCATTTATTTATAATTTGGTCCTCGTTGTGGTTGAATATAAAGCAGTCCTTACCACGTTGGCCTTTGTGTACCTACTTATTTCAGGACTAGCGCAGTCGTATATTTTTAAAAGGAGTGACTCATTAAGACCACCCCACGAAAATAATTGGACTAAACGGCGTGTGGAAAACGAGTGAAATAGGTAAACTAACAAGTCATAAAGCTGTTGGCCCTGGCACTAACTGCACGTTTAACTATTAAACTGATATTTACCATCGCCGTTGTCGTGTCAGGCCTATTAATTTAACGACAATTATTTCCAGATGTTTTAAGGGTTCGCGCAAGGAGAAAAATTCCGGACATTACTCACGATCAGACGTGGCGAACACCGAAATGGCATTCCCCGGATCAAAGTACTCCTCCTCTTCGCTTTCATATGGCGAACACGTGCACGGTCGTGTGCCTGAAAAAGTTAGTTACTGCACACGCTTCGTATTTCAGTCATATTTCCTTTTATTTCGTAATTACGTCACGTATGACAAATACTCTCTCGGACCTACCGCAGGGTTATTTGTACCTCGCGCGCGCTTTATAAATATCCCACCCCAATTAAAAGGTAATCTCTCTTTCTGTACTTGCCGGTTCAATTAACAACAAGCGCAAAGGTTCCCAACCTATCATCAATTTACTTGCCTTTGAGAACCATCCGAAATTATTATCTGCCCCCCGATAAGATTTATAACGGATTTCACTCGAACACATGTTCTAAATAATTATCATCCGTCCGCGGTGTCATTTACAATCGATTTTCAATGAAATATCACCGCCGGAGTGACATAAAAATAGAGATTGACGGCTGACGATAATGACTGCTATCAAGATCGTATTATGGGTAGCGCTTTACAGATAAAGAAGCTTCGGCGGTCGCAAGAAATTAAAGAAGCCGAAAGAGAACAGTAAAAGTCGAGGATGTGAGTGTGGCGCGACAATAAATTTTGACTGCAAGTGCCATTATCTTCGAGGAAGATAAAGAACCTTTACATCATTTTTATTACCGAAGCTACTAAGGCGATACTTTTTTTTTTAAATGAATTGATCGGGAGATAAAGTGCCTCAAACTGACAATTTTAAAATGATTCACAGCTGCCTTGTATTTGTTTTTACTTTCTTTAAAGCCTTCGTATATTTCTGGGGACGTATAGCAAGAGGAAGTAAGAGGAATAGATCTTCTTCGAAGGGAAAATAGGAATTATTTTTGATAGCGGCCTCAAGTAAATATTACGTAATAGGAAATTCAATTCTGTCAAGTTACAGAAAAAGGATGACGCTTATTTCTTCCCCCAAAACGATTAAGGCCCTAATTTTATAGTCATGGCCGTTAATAGACAATTGAAGGCAAGTTTCTCTATAGTTTCCAAACTCGACTGTGGGGGAAAGTTTGCCGGCGCAATTATTGAATATATCACACCAAAGGGCGAACGTTCCGTAACTTACTATAATGCACCGTAATAGAAGTCGTTATTACAATGGGTAAAATTAATATAGGGGGTCAGGCGCCAAGAATTTATATTATTGCAGGTTCGGTGCTAAGCGAGATTCCAAACAGTTTCTGAGAGTATACAATACAAATTCCATTGCACTGTAGTACAATAGTAAGTAGAGAATCTGTCTCGTAAATTATGAAAATGGACCTGCAAGTTGAACATTCGTCAGCCATCAGGATCAGTCATCGAGTCTGCCGGCGGTCGGTAGCCGATAACATCTCGAGAACAAGCCGCCCTCTGTTTGAAGGTGCAGCTGTTGGTGACGGTAGCGACGGGAAAGATTTAATTATTTACTTTTTAGAATCCCGTTTCCTTTAAAGGAAGAAGGCTTTAATTATTTGATAAGAATGTCGGCTCTGTTCGTAAAGTGTTTGTAATGGGTAACGACCGAGATAAGCCCAGCCGGTCGTGTTCAACGCCCTATGGGGGCTCGTCTCCGTTTCAGTCTCGTGCACATTTCGACCCTACGCAAAAAACGTTACCCTGAAACTCAGCTTGATTTTAATGAACTCTAATTACACACTTTATGCAAAACATTAAAGCTCAAGAAAAAAAATAGAAAGCAAAAATAGATTGCGATTGGGGCGTAATAGAAACGTATGTTCTTCCACCTGTTGAGGCTAATCCTATTAAGCAAATCCCATTCTCAGTAGATACAGCTGTAAAGTCCTACGTTGGTTGTTGCGAAACAGCACGTAGTCGGAGTTTAAGGAGAGTTTACTTTTAACAAGATTGAATGCGGTCGGTTTAGCAAGTAATCATGGCCGTCTTTAATATTGTCACGAAGCTCCAACAACTTTGACTTCTAATTAAAGAAAACTGCGCTTAATACATAAACGATTCATCAACGAAATAAATTTCAGCTGATGACAAGCACTAATTTATTGCAACTATCAGGATAGATATGCAACGTATGAAAACAATAAATTCATCCACGACATGTTTAAACAACAAAAGACATGAATATTCAATGAAGAACGTTGGACGGTATGAATTAAATTTTATTTATCATTTGCAACGAACGCCAGCTTTTTACTTATACAGGGCACACATGTTCACGTACGAGCGAACAGAATGTTACAAAATCACGAGTTTCTTCTTATTTCCTTCACGCCAAATTCATCTTAAAGCAAAAGAACAAAGTACGGAAACGCAAAGTTAATTTCTTTTTTTTTTTTTGAAAAAAGTGATTTTATTTTTAATAAAAGATCCTCATTATTAACGGTTTGGCGGTCTCGTGGTTTTTGCTCCCGAATTTGTTACGGTGTGCATGCATCCAAGCAAGGCTTCCAGTTCCTATTACCTGTATCGAATGGTTTCGACGTAATTCAGTAATTTTATATCCGAAATGAAACTCATTTCAGTCTGCAGCGCCAGCCAATATCGCGTTTCGTTCTCTAAGGAAATTAAAAAGGAGGCGACACCAAAATAAAACTCCCTCGCCTCGTCAAGATCCCACTCATTTTCTCATCTTCCCCGCTAATGAAGTTTTCCCCCGAAAAAAAAAACATCATATATCGCACTGCGTGATAAAAAAAAATTCTTTTTTTTTGTTTCAGGTGAAATGATTAAAACAACAGTCCGCTTCCAATGGAAATGATGATGAGGGCCTTCGCAGTGATAATTCTCATTCTTTGTGTGGTCGCAGCAGATGGCGTAGACCCTTGTAAGTAATTGTTCCCACAGGAAACTAGTGACGTGGAGAAGTGGAGAGAACAAAAGGGATCGGTATTTGCATGTCACAGCGTTCGAGGAGGCTTTCACGCGTCACTGGGAAAAGGTGGGAACGGGGCTCCGCACGCGATCCCTTCCGCCGTCTTTAATAAAGAAAGTTATTTGCATTTTACAATATCGGTCGTTAAAAAAAAAGTTTAAATGAGCGCGCGGGCTTTTTTCCGTCTCTCGGAGGGCGCGCTCGAAATTCTAAAATTAGACTTTAATTAAGGGATTTGAAAAGCACGAGGTGATTCTTTATTAGCGGGGAGGGTTATTGCGCGCTTTAAAGGGGTGCTCCGCCGCTGCGGTAACACACGTTTCGTATTCATGGAGGAATTAAATTTTTAAACTCTGTTTACAGCAGCATTTCATTTGGTCCTTTTTTTCACATTTAAGAAAATTTTTAATTCATTTTGAATTATATACAATATTTCTCCATACGTAAGATTTTTTAATTTCATTAGTTTTTTGTACTTAATTGAAAAAGTCATGTAAACTGACGAAACGTTGATAATAATTTAAGCATTCTGAGATTGAAGCCTAAATCAAGTTAGTCAGGTCTTAATAAATAGAACTCGTGATAATATTTTGAAATTGGCCTGCTTTCCATTTTACAGAACCCTTCTTGCATCTACTTCCAAATTCCTTTTAGGTATGGCTTTGAGGATACCTTCATTCCACCTTGCTAGATGCCTTCATTCCACCTTTGTGGTCATCTCTATTTCTTCCTTTCTTTGAAATACTTGAGATCATTTGTACCATGTCTTTATTGATAAATATTAATTTTACGTCCCTTTCAATTTAAATTGTTTAATTGATTTTATGTTATTTCCAAAAGGAGAAGCTTTCCTTTCAAATTTCTTGCAGCTTCTTCGTTCGTATTTCCACAAAATTTCTTCCGAATCCTTCGTCCTTCGGTTCGTCCTTTTTACACGTTCCCTTTACGAACATCATGGAGAACTTTCTCATGATTTCTCTCTTGTTCCTTTTTTTGAGCTTCTTCAGGTTACAGACTTAATAGAAACATTCATTTTCCTCCTACTTTTTCTATTTATCTTCAGTCTTTCTCCTGGTCTCTCTGGTTTCTTTTTTTGAGTTTCTACCTAGTATCATATCTTCAGTGATAATTATTCAATTTTCTTTCTGTGGAATGATTTGATGGCTATTTCTGTTATTCATTTTGTCTCTTGATTTTTTAATGTTGAGGATACCTTCAGTCCACCTTCTCGTGATCTCTTCCTTTTTCTACTGCACTTGGAATTCTTCGGTTTTCAATTGCGATATCTTTAACGTAATCTACAATTTTTTTACCCAATTATATTTTCCTCTGTTTTCGATTTCTAATCCCTTCTTCTACTCTACCCGTTCGTTCTAGGAAGGACAAAGTTTCTTCTTCCAAACTTATCGCTATTCTCATCCACTGTCCACTCTTTCACTTTTAGTTCCTCTTCTTTCTTATATCCATCAATCAAGATTTTTGACATTTAAGACACATTCGTTCATTTCTTGCTAGTTAGCAAAAAATGAACGAATATAGTCATCCTCAAATAAGACAGTGTGCAGTCCTACACTTTCCTGTCCATTTGTTCAGAATTTCTTTTATGTAGATGTTTTTGAACAAGATAGGAGAAAGTATCCTTATACCCTTATTAGCTCTGAATTGTGGAGTAAATTATCTGCCTGTTTTAATTGAAGAGAGATTGTCTTTGTATATACGTTTTTGCAACAAGTCACTTGTTCTTGCATAAATACTTTTGTTAAGTGTTCACAAGAAACGTTAGTTCAAGGGAAAAATGTGCAAAGAACAAATTATATGACATACGAATTTTAAAAGTTTGTAGCCATCGATTATTTATGTTAAAAGTAACCCCACTTGAGAGCCATCGAAGCCAAATCACCCAAGCCTGTAGAGGACAGGCCCCAAATCATTCTATTCAACCATTAAACACAAAGACGTCAACTAAATCAAAGTCATTTGTAGAAACAACTTCAGAATTATCAATATTATTGTAAATGCAAGATTTTTAAGAGGACACATACACGTAGTATTGTGTATGTGATTCAAAGACTTTAGCAAAAGTTGCAAGGAAAAATTCAATTGACTGGACAATCAACTTAGAATTGTAATTGCAACTGAAAGCTCTCATAACATTTTTAAATTCTCAGCTGAAGTCATAATCATAATAAATCATGAATCTGTAACTGACAGGACTTTAAATTAAAGTCGCACCTTTTCTGTTTTCCAGCGCAATGCATCGCGCCGCTAGGAATGGAAAGCGGAGCAATAAAGGACGAGGACATCGAGGCGAGCTCTTCGTTCGACAGCGGGAACGTGGGCCCGCAACACGGAAGGTAATCCATCATAGCTCGCTCTCAAATCCCGCCCCTGAAATAAGTTCTTTGCAGAGTTCGAACCGAGGTGAACGGCGGCGCGTGGTGTCCCCAAACCGCCGCGACCCCGGAGCTCAAAGAATGGCTCCAAATCGATTTCCATACGGTCCAAATGATCACCGGCTCGGGGACGCAGGGT
Organism: Dorcus parallelipipedus; assembly: GCA_958336345.1. NCBI lineage: Eukaryota > Metazoa > Arthropoda > Insecta > Coleoptera > Lucanidae > Dorcus > Dorcus parallelipipedus. The sequence continues at coordinate 15,139,084 of OY284475.1, forward strand.
CGTTTCGGTAACGGACAGGGGGTGGAATTCACCGAGGCCTACATGCTGGAATACTGGCGGCCGAGGCTTTCCAAGTGGATCAGATATCGGAACCACAAAGGCGAAGAAGTGATAAAAGGGAACATCAACACTTACTTGGAATCGAAGAGCGCGTTGGATCCGCCGATTATGGCCAGCAAAGTGCGGTTTTTGCCATATAGCTATCACAAGAGGACTGTATGCATGAGGGTTGAATTGTACGGTTGCCGGTGGACGGACGGGATAGTGAGTTATTCGATGCCGCAGGGGGATAAAAAGGGGGCTGTTTGGGAATTTTACGACACGGCATACGACGGTCATTGGGACGGCGAAAAATTACGTTATGGATTGGGGCAACTTACAGATGGGAAAGTCGCCCCGGATGATTTTAAATTGACGTTTCAGGACGAGTACATCGAGGGATGGGTCGGTTGGAAGAACGACACGCGCGAGAAGAAGCCGATTGAAATAACGTTCGAATTTGATAAAGTGCGCGAGTTCACCGCCGTGCATATCTACTGCAACAATCAGTTCACCAAAGACGTGCAAGTGTTCTCCGAGGCGAAAGTGTTATTCAGTGTGGGTGGAAAACGCTACAAAGGCGAGCCTATAACGTTCGATTATATCGAGGATCGTATATTCGAAACGGCACGTAACGTTTCTATCAAGCTCCACCATCGAGTGGGGCGATTTGTTAAGCTACAATTGCACTTCGCCTCCCGATGGATTCTCCTAAGTGAAATTACCTTCGACTCGGCCGTCGTAAACGGGAATTTCACGGAGGAAGAAGAGGATATCGAAGAGCAACCCTTACAGAAAGACCAAATTGCTACGCCCGGAATGGACAATAAAAACGTCGTGAGCGCCGTGAATACACCCTCGGGATTAGGACAATATTTAGGAGTTGTAGTCGGGCTTTTATCCGTGTTGGCCGTGTTAATGATTGCCGCGGTTGTTTTTATAGTGATTCAACAGAGACGCTACAAATCCTCACCGAGACCTTCTCAAGTACCAGATAAAGCCGCTTTGTATCGCGAACCGAGCGTCGGGAGACTTCCCAGCAGTTCGGATTATGCAGATGTGCGGGACCCGGAGTATGCAGTTCCGTTGCAGCCACCCCAAACCCCAAGAGCTGCGCCACCCTTACATAACTTTCTCCCCAAACCCCCGCCAGTTCCACCACCCCCCGAGCGATATTACGCGGCTACGGAAATATGTAACACTGGTTTCGTACCACCGCCTCCACCCCTATCTACTCCACCGCCTGTGAGACTTAGTAGACAACCCAGATATGTATCAAATTCTACTAGAACCTACGTAGGACCCTAAGTATCTGTACACTGTGATATTATGTGCAACCTCCCCTCGGTTGTTATGCTGAATGGTAAGACTATACTTTTACTAATTTATTAACTTTGTGACTTGTTTTGTGACGATTTTGCAAATATGTCGAGTCACAATTTAAGGCTTATTTCAGGTAATTAAAGCCGTTTTGCTTTATACTTATTCTACCGAGTCATTCGCGATCAATTTAAACCGAGCAACATTAATTAACCACTTATATGTAATTTCTTGGCTTTTTTACTTTTTTATGTTTAAATTGACTGCCGTTCTCTTTGTTTTATGAAACGGAAAAAAGTTGGGTGTTTTTAACAATTTTTTCTTTTTGCCGCCAAGGATTACTTTGAAACAGGTCTTGAATAAACGAGTGATTTTTTTTTAATAGGAATTAGTCTAGAATTTTTAATGTAATAAGAAGTATGGAAAGAAAATTAACGAGTTGGCGTTTAACATATTAAAATAAATCAAATAAACATTTTAATTTCTGTAAAAATTGCTCTTTTTCGTAATTTTTCGATTAAAATTAGAAGCAAATACAAAATTATTCGAGGATAGTATTCATCACCTTTTTAATCTTTGTCAGTTAAAGAGAACGAAAGTTTCTCTTCAAAATCGTATATTTTTGACATGAAAGTATGTAATCTCATGGGATTTTGGAATTTTTATTACGTGATTTAATGCCCGAAATACGCCAAAACACAGGATTTTATTCGAGATCCTCCCGTGATTTACGAGTTTAAAAATATCCACGATTTCGAGCTACGGACGAAAGCAGATATTAAACAAAAATATGCAAGAGAGAGTTTTATGTTGTAAATCAAATTAGGAGCTACGATTTTTAATAAGACGTGAAGGCATTGTTCGTCATTCAGAGGTGATTTATGATTGTCAAGGATCTTAAGCTTTAGTTACAGAAAAAATTTAACAACAGAGGTTGTTTAATGTGTATTCCGAAAGATTTGTTTTGTTGTACGAGACTAAGTAACTAGATTGTGAAAAAGTTTCCATTTGATTTACCTTCGCTACAGTAAAAGCTTTTTGATGATTCGGCGAGAAACCATACCACCTATGACCATAGACATGAAAAAATTAAAAATTAAAACATTGTTGGGTTGGAGTTTCCTGTTTAATTAAAGCAGGTCTTGGATTTGTTGTTTCGCACTTTATAATCTGGTGCAATAAACCTCTTGTAAGCTAAATCTACAAGTTAATTTTGTAACATAAACTAACTAATCTGCTTGCGTGCGTCAGCGCACTTGGCTCTTAAATCAAAGGATAACATCTCCGAACAATACGATGAAACAACAAGCTCTGAGAGAAACGAGAAAGTTCCATAAAGCTCCGCAACATTTTCACCTGCGGAGCCTACGTAGATGGCGGGCAGATCGGTCGATTTTACGATCTCATAAACCACGACTACAAGTACTAAGTAAGCAAACATTGTTGTACCGTTTTACCAATAAGCCAAACGCAATAAACCGCGTAAGTCAAACAACACGATCGAGTCTGCTCGCGTTCCTCCAAGTCCCCTGCCGCGCGCGCTTGCAGAAATACATAAATAAATCAGAGCGGTAACTCCCCTGAGGAACTCCCATTATAAATTTCGTTCCCGATACTTCAGCTCGTTTAAAACAACCTAATCATTGATTTATACTTGCAATCTCTGCTTAATACATGTGTGCTTTTTTGTCTTGTTGCAGTGCGATATCATCGAAATACAAAGGCTGAAGACTACCAAAAGTATTGTTTATTTAAATTTATTTTGTACAGTATTGCTTAAATATGACAATCTGTCACTATGTGGTACTATAAATAGAGAAGTAAGGTGTAATGTACATATTACGAATACGTACGTTTATTTAATCTTATTTTTACCTTTGTACATATCCTAAAGTGTAAATAAACTATATTGAAAACGTGTTTGCATTTTATTTCTGCTCGTCGCAGTCGTTGAAATACAAATAAATAAACGCAAGTAACATTTATGATGTGAATAAAAAAAGTGGCAATATCAAGAACGATTTTCATTGGTAATTAAGAAAACAGATAATTACAGATGGAGTTGTAACAATATTTTCCTTTAAATTAACGGACATCTTTATGACCTGCATACTCTTGAGCTGGCGCATTAAATTCATGTTCTCAGATGAACAACTAATAATAGAATTACTCGATTGCAGGACCACTCGCAAGAGGTAGGTTAAGTATATCCGCTTCCTTCTGAAATTTTTGGATTTTTTGGTCAATTCTACAAATTATTGTAATTTGAGAAAAAAAAAATCTTTCTTAATTGGCACAATGCAAAATTTAATGTTCCTGACTATCCAACGTCAGGGTTTCTAGACTAACCATCAATTTATTTACAATAGACTTCGGTTATAGCGAACCTCAAGGGACCATCAAAATCGGTTCGTTATATCCGAAGTTCGTAATAAGCGATAATGCCACAAATATAGAGAAAAATGACGGAACTTGAAATGCAGTTCGTTATGAGCGATGGATCGCTATAACCGAGGTCTACTGTATTTATTTTTAGCTTAAAATTAACAAATATACCGACAAGAATTGTTTGAAGAAGAAATCGTGAGCTTTAAGCTCAAACCTTTTAAAAAGAAAGAAGCTCGGTAGTGACAGGGCAGGTAAGTAAATCGTTTACTTTCTGCAATACACGACAAAGCTGGAAAGAAAATCTTGATTCTTCTTATTATTTCATAACCTGACATCTCAGCAAAATAAAAAAAAAACTTACGCATAGAAAAGAATTTGTTATGTTTTTTTAGTATTCTTCTTCTTCTTCTTCATTTTCCTTTTGCCCATGTGGGCGTCGGCTATTCTTGTTCATTCTTCCACCCATCTCTTCCAGTTATTCCGGTCATTGGCCAGTAGTTTCATTTCATTTAGTGTTTTTCCCTTACTTCTTCCTATCTCCTCTACCTGTTGTATCCATGTATTTCTCGGTCTCCCTCTCCTCTTCTTCTTTCCTGTCTTTGCTTCCATTACTTTTTTCGCCAGTCTGTTACTGTCCATTCTTGTTATGTGTCCAAACCAATTCAATATTATCTTGTTTTTCTTCCTTTCTATGTCTTCTTGGTTCAGTTGCTTTCTGATGTCGTCGTTTCTTATTCTCTCCGTCTTTGTCTTTCCTGCAATTTTTCTCAATTGTTTCATCTCTGCTGCTGTCACCATACTCTCATGTTTGTTTGTATTCACCCAGGACTCACATCCGTATAGTGACGTTGGCACTATTAGTTTGTTGTATACCTGGAGTTTTACTTTTGTTTCTATCTCTTTTTTCACATTATTCAGAGCATGGTTTTCTTTATTTTGTTTGCTATCTCTAGGTCTGTCTTCTCATCTTCTGATATCATTACTCCTAGGTATTCATATGCTGTTGCTTGTTCTATTCGCTGTCCCTTAGATTTTATCTCTTCTGCATCCAAAAGTGCTCTCTGATTTACTATCATATATTTAGTTTTTCCTATATTGACCTCCATTTTCATTTTTTCTATTTCTTCTGTCCATATGTCGATAAGTATCTTCATTTTTCTCCTTGTGTCCACGTATAGCATTCCATAGAATTGGATCGGTAGCATTTGCCTGTATCCTATGGTTGTCCGGAGTGTTGTTGTTCTTTCCCTTGTGTTTTTCAGTATTTTGTCCATTATTAATATAAACAGTAGTGGGCTCAGACTATCTCCCTGTTTTATTCCTCTTCTCATCTCAAATTTTTCAGATCTTTCATCGTTTAATATTACTATGCCGTACACTGTGTTGTAGATACTTTTGACTACTCCCATCCCATGGCATTCCATCTCTTCCAGTATTTCCCATAATACTGACCTGTCTACAGTGTCGAACGCTACTTTTAAGTCTATAAACCTAATAAACAGTTCTTCATTAGCTTCGTTCTTTTTTTCTATCAGGTTTCTTATCACAAAGATATTGTCCGCTGTTCGTCTCCCTCGTCTGCCTGTTCTTCACCTACTTTATGTTCCACAAATTTTCTGATTCTTCCTTCTATTATATTTGTATATACTTTAAAAGCTGAGGACGCCAGACAAATCGCTCTGTAATTTTCGCATTCGAGTTCATTTCCTTTCTTATGTATGGGTACTATTAGGTTCTCCTCCCACTCTTTGGTTATGTCCTCATTATTCCATGCTGTTCTGCATATCTCCAGAAACCACTTTTTACCCTCCTCTCCCATTCATTTTAACATTTCCGGGTCTATTTCGTCTGATCCGCATGCTTTTCCTACTTTGATCTTTTGAAGTCCCTCCTCCAGTTCTTCTCTGGATATTTCTTCTTCTTGGTCCTCTGTCCGTTCCTCAGTTCGTACTATTGTGGCTTCGTCATCCTGTTTTAGTATTCAAATAACTAAAATGAGATGTCTCAAATTGAAAGAGCACTCGTAAGTTTGACAATTTATTGGACATTTGTTTAAGAATACAAACTTTTTTTACACTAAATAATTGACCTTATCGTATCCTATAATGTTCACTGTACTTTCGGATATCGTGAAACATCCTGTGTGATACAAAACTCTTTAGCAGTCGTTACATAATGTCAGTTTTCATTTTCTTTATCGACAGAGGTAACAAACCTTCGCATATGAAACTACATTTATCGACAAATTGAGGAAAAAATTTCTTATTCTTTTCTTAACAACAACATTTTGTATTATTTCTGGAAGTTGTATCTTGAAAGGTACACAAATGGAGCTGAGAAAACGCATAAAAGAATAACCACACATAAAGCATAAATGAATATTAATGATATAATGAGGGTGCATCTTATGACACTGCGCTTCAATCGTCCAGTGCGTCTATACAGTGCGTAATCGAATAAGTTTCACTTACTGTGATCATCATTAAAGAACAACAAAAGAAACGATGTTAGATATGACATTTGTATAGGGCAAAGGTCAATAATAACTACGGAAAAATCCACGTTTACTTTTTACAAAAAAAACTTTTGAGAAGAACTGGATGTGATTTAAATGCCCCAGTTGAGCGAAGTTTACCATTGTGATAGAGCAGTAAACCCGGAGATGTAAAACAATAAACGTTGAGGCAGGTCATTTATGACTTTCGTACTAAAGAATACGGAGATTAACACTCACTGATAACTCGTGTCTAAATAAAAACCTGGTCAAGTAGGCTACATTTAGTAATTCTCCTATGTAAATGCAATGTATAAATTTTCGATCACAACCTACTTGACCAGGTTTTTATTTAGACGCTCGTTACGTAAACAATAAGAAAATATTGATGACACATTTTCATTCTAATTTTTTTATTAGTATTTAAGTAATAGAAATGTAAGGTAATACTTACATAATAATATTAATTTATTTCCTTAATTAATTAACTTAAGATAAACAGTAATCATGAATCATAAATAATAATAAGTAAAAAATTAGATAATTAATTCAATAGAGGTCACGTTCTTAAAGTGTACTTGGGAATAAAACAAGCCGATATTCTTCATCCCTTAAATTATGGTTTTATTACTTTATTACGTACGGACTACAAAAACGAAATTTCGAAAGATCGTGCGGATTAACTTAAATTCATTCAAAGAAATAAATAACTATATTGATTCTATTTAATGCGTTTTCTTTTCTGAGTATGCAGGCAACTTAGTGATGTAATGCAAACTAAGTAATAATGGCATTCATTTTTTTTCAATCGTTTAGCAAATTGAATATATAGAATGCCCTTGTTTACAAAGTATGGAATACAATTATTCAATGTATCTAATGAAACAGATGGTCGAAGATTGCAATACTTTGTTTTACTGATTACTAGACTTTTATAAGGGGCATTTATAAACTGAATTACCAATACATAAAAATTTGCTTATAATTAATGAATTCAGTAATCAATGCGAGTGGACATTAAGAATTTCTTAAGAAGAAATTTTTGGGCTTCTTGTTGCTTCTATTCTTTCAAATTTTTTTGAAAATGCATTTGCTCCTTGTTTTATAAAAATAATAATAATAACAATGACAAGAAAGGCGATGCGCTCTTGGTAGGTCAGTTTCTATTTTTGAACTAGACAACTGATATTTGCGGATTTGATTCTCTTATGTGACGAAGTATTTGCAATATTAATAAGTGAAATATATTACATTACACCATGTGTATTGGTATGTACTTCTTAGAAAACCCTAAAAAGAAATTTTAGGACTTCTTATCAGGTCTATTCGTTTGTTCTGCACTTTTCTACACTTTTTGCACTAACCGCTCCCGAGAGAGTGAGATGTATGCAAATATAATGTAAGTAGGACTGAGAAAAGTAGAGTAAAGTTGTTAAAAGTGTAGAGAGTGCAAAATAAACGAACAAACCTATTGCTTCTATTATTCTAATTTTTTTTGAAAATGCATTCGCTCCTTTTTTATAAAAAAAATAATAAGTTTATTTTTATTTTCTTCTAGTTTCTTTCAATAGAAAATTAATTGCTTAACAACTATTAGAAATTATACTTAAAGTAACTTCATTTTGAATGTAGTGTTACGGGTGACAATCTCATTAAAATCCTTTTCAGTTTTTCGAGTCACCCTGTATTGCGTAGGAATACGAAAATACTCTTATTTTACCATGTGTGTTTAGTTTGCTGCGCAATTAAACGAGAGCCTTCACTACGCAACACGGAATTGTTTTTGTCTCTCTTAATTCCCATTCGAGTCAACTGTCTTCTTCTATCAACCTCACTTTTTATGTTGCCCGTCCATCTTTACATCCGACGAAAACTCTGCACGCCTTGCTAGTTCTTCGTTAGAACGCAGAGGATACGCGTCGTGGTGTGGTGTTTCGTTTTAAAAGATTCAACAGGCCGAAAGTGCCTTGGTTGGAAATGAACGATGAACAGGTTACCGGATTTTGAACTCGTCATCCCCTTCATTTATAAACATTGTTAATGCTTGGCAAATTGAGATTAGGTAAATATGGCGAGTTACTGGGCGTGGTTCAGAGAATAACGCATGTTTTCTTTGCTTATTTAGGCTTTTTTTTTGTATTTTTTCTTTTATTTCTGGATTTCTGGCGTTGCTGTTAACGTTGCTATTAGTATGTCTACTAGGAGTTCTATGATCATCCCCCTTTGGCTACCCAAACCTTCGTGGTGATATCTGGGGCCAACCATCTTGAAGTTATCGCAAGGTCAGTTCGACAACGACGCGACGGTTACATTCACTGTCATTACTCCCCCGTCTATCAGGATCTGAATTCACCCAACCGTTGTTGGTGACTTTCGACGAGAGAGGTTGCTGGGAATAGCGACACGCCTCCTTGGCTTCAGCGGCCCTCCGCCGAATTCGATACTCGCTGGACATCGACTACGATGGGGTACGAACGATGTAATCAAGGTTGGAATATTTTTATGTGACATTGCGGTAATGCTCACTTTTAATTATCTTTTAAATTAAGCAATCTTCAGTTGCCAGAGGTTAGAAAATTTCGCTGACTTTGTAACGGAAAGTCGGTACCGAATTTTCGGGATTTTATATTTGACAACGTCGTTGCGTTATCTTTGCTTTTCCTTCTTTTATCTTATTGCATTCCGTGCTACATATTACTACAAATAAAGACAATTGTGCTGTATTGGATAATTTTATTTTATTAGTAAATTTTGTCCCTGTACATTTGGGGTTTCGTACGACTCATATCTTTCTCCAAGAGTTAGCTGGCTGTGTTGGGGAACTTAATATATATGCACTCCTTCAATGTGCTGTGCTTCAGGTAGATAGCAGTATGAGACATTATGATGATATTTATTCCGAATGCTCTTAATTGAAATAATCTTAAAAAGTAGTTAGAAAAATAAATCACTGTTACAATTATAAAATAAGACGACTTTTCTCGATTTCTATGTGGCCCTCAACTAGAGGGGGTTTCCGTTATCTTGCAGAAAGAACTCGTTTAGAGCAATGACCTCTGAGGGACAATCACAAACAAATGTCGTCCGCACTTAAGACACTCCAATATTTAATACCCAAATATTTATTCATAAAAATCGCACTAAAGTAAAGCAAAGGCAAGAAGGGTATGAAAGCAGTGTTAAATTGCCAGTAATAAGATTTATATAGGGTGTTTGTTTAGACGACTGTTATACCATTCTAAGGTACCATGCACATTTCCCTGCCATGAAACGGTACCTCTTCTGGAGCCATTGGTCAAAAATGTGGCAAGAAAAGTGAAGAAAAGTATTTATTAAATAAAACATGACGATGTTGAGTGAAAACAACTCACGTCATTTCACAAGATTACACTCGCACCGAGCGCCTATCAGAGCACGACGATAGACAACTATACATACACATTTGGTTAATTCTCCATAAGAAAGTGAGGCAGACCTCTCATAGTACCTGTATCTACTTATATTGTATAACACATTACTTCCTATGTAAAAGTGACGTGAAGAGATAGGAATTTAAATTTAATAAATAAGTTTCTGTACGCGCGGATGAGTATATGAAAGCACAAGCTATAAAGCGCATCTAAATGCAAAATGGAGCGTACAAGTTTTTCACGCCTATCATAGCTTACCACATAGCCTAGGCTTTAAATGAGACGAACGCATTCGCGATGCGGCATAAAATAACTCGACCCAGAGAGATATTTTAATGAGCCGTAAAATCGCTAATCAATAAAACCAACATCGAACTCGTACATCAAAAACGTTCGGCCGCGAAATTGATCGGTAATCTCGTAAAAACGCCACGCATGATTTACGGCGGTAATTTGTCAGGATATCTCACGACCACGCATCTAATTTGCTATATTTAGCGTCACTTACTTTTCCGCCCATAAATTCTTACGAGAAATTTCGAGAATATATGCATGCACGCCGGTCGCGATAAATCTGATATTCCGCCGTAAATCATTCTTTTTCTTTGCTGCGTATGGTATACTCGCAATGCGGGGAGCTATTGTCGTGAGCTATTGTTCCGAGCAATTATCGTCCAATTACGCGCTGAGGTTTCAACGCCGAGTGTGTTGAATTAAATTCGATAATTACTTTCGTCGGTGCAGAGGAGAAACAACAACGCGTGTATCTGAAAGGCAATTTGACAGCTTAAGGGAAATTAATGGGTCCACTCGAAAATCTCGAGGGTTTGTTTAAAAAACATGTTAGTATTTTAAGCGTGAGAATGTTTACTACGGCTCTTTGATGTGGAACGTTTCAAAAACCCATTGAACGTATCCTGAAAGATTTATTATACTTCAAAGAATTATGAAGTTAAAAAATTTCGCACGGAGATCCAAAAAGTTTCAGTTTTTGACAATCTCTGTCATTTTTAGTAAATAACTTCTCTCCTGTCTTTTCCATCGTGAATAAGAAGGCAAAATAACTTTAAGCAAAAACAGGAAGCTCTTGTTAAAGTCAAACTTATTTTTGGATTTCAAACATCAAGTCGTTCGAATGAACTTATTTCTTGCCGAATGTATTATATCATTCTCATTAATATGTAATGAAGTTCTTCCAAGTTTATTTTAAATACGTTCTGTGTTTGAAACGCAACACACAAAGTTAAATAACTTAAATAAGCCGGAGCTCGATGATTGTCTTACAGTCGAGCACACACACGAGACGACGAGATTCATCAGAAAAGTGAGCGCGGCGGAATTCCGTCTCCTTTCATTAAGTTTTCCATCTTCTCGAATGCCCGCTGGAACGTAAACATGTCTCTGAACTTTCGTTTGTTCCCGAGACTTTGGCAGTAATCACGATATATGAAGTTCAATTGCCTTCGCTCCGCAAGAACCAAATTACTTTCTGATGCGTTCGGCTATTAGCTAATTAATCGGCTTAGTTCTAGTTATCATTATTTCGTTAACTCTGCACAGGCAAGTTTGAACTTGTCGACCGGAGGAATTTAATCCGGTGGAGCTGGTATTTGCGTTCGTTAAGAGTGAATTATTGTCTGCGTATAACTTGTTCATATTTCCGTTTTGTGTTGCTGCTAATTTTGCGCGGGCAATTAAGCAAATGCAATTTCTGAGTTTGCTGTTCTTGTAAAAGCAACAATTACACGTAAATTGTTTCAGTAATAATCGATTTTAATCTTTAAGGATCATACTTACTTTACGAAGAAGCTAAATTTTATACTGTTCCTAGTGATTAGGCCACCCACAAATCAGAAAGGAATGACCTGCTCTCACCACATTCCAGCAAACTTTGCGCTTGTTCTCGACACCTCCCGAATGTTGTATTTATTTAAAATTGAAAACAATCCAGTGCAATTCGATTTTAAACATTTTTGGTTATTCATTAAATGTGTTCCCACAAGAGAATTGTGAAATTTAAAAGATCGATGGAATTTATGACCAGCATTAAAACGATATTTTCGTTTCGCCTTGTCGAGTTTTACAAGGACAAGCCAAACATTATCAGCAGCTTTACACTCTAAAATACACATAGCACTGTATGATATTTTTACAGAAAAATGTTTCTTCTTCGATAGAATTCTAAAAGAACGCTGCTTTACGTTCACCTAAATGACATGACGTGACAAACAATTTGAACTAAGTAAAAAAGTCTAATAAAGTTTGGTTCTAAAGCGATTCATTTTAGATATACAGGGTGTTTAAGTTTAATCTTAATTTTTATAAATTTTAACTTCACTTGTCGCGCAATTTGCGTTCTCTGCTTTGGTGCTCTTTTAACAAAGCCGAAGCTTTTGAATGCGAATATAATTTAATATTAAAAAGTTTCGAAATTAAGAAAATCCCCGTTTGATATGGACACATCTCGTGCCTTTCATTGAAAAGGTATTTTTGCTTTTGTTTTCACCGTTGCTTGTTATTAACTTTCGAGCGGTAAATTTTAATACAAAAACAGAATTTCCAAGGAAATACACACGGAATTTAATAACTCAGAATCAAGCACGCATCAGCGAACAGTTAATATTCCTCCTTAAATAACGGAAGGTAAATTTCATAATATGAAATCGTGACGTCGACGGAACACAACAGGCAATAAGGTCCCCTAATAAACGACTTCCATAACTTATTTCATCTCGGCAGGGTTTCGAAACTTCCGCCAATCGACCCGGCGTTTAATTATTTGTAAATTATGGTTTTTCGTTGATTTAATACCCGGGCACCTCGTCGCAGTCACGTGCTCGAGATTATTACAAATAATCCTAAGCTAGGCCAGATATTTCACGCTTGTCGTCCGTAATTTAAACGTATTCTATTCGGGGGCTATAATTTAGATTTAAGGCGGGCACAAAAGAAACATTGGTATTCCGAATTCGGATGAGGGAAGCGCGCTTAATTCCATAAATTTGACAGCCTCCTGGCCGACCGCTTTCATTTACACATAAATTCACTAAAATAACAATCCGACTCCGTTTACACGCCTAGTTGACGTCTATTGTGCACCATCCTTATTCATATTCCGGAGACTGAGCCCGATATTCCGGGGGTGGTTTCGGTCACCGAATGCGAACGCATTGTTCGCGTCTTGTAACGCTGTTGTGAGTGGATCTGCCTCTAATTTTGGCAGATGTTTATTGTTCGTGTTGAAAGCTCAAGTCAATGTGGGTTTAAATTTGTTGATTTTGTCAATGCGGATGAAATACGAGCCGCGGCGGTTTTTAAATATACTCGAGCCGAATTAATTACGCCGGCAACCCCGGGGAGGGCGAACGAAATTGAAAAAGGCCATAAATTAAAAAGCCCTAAATTATGCTCGCTATAATCTCGAAAACGTATATCATGGTTAGTTGTAATGACCGGAAAAACGAGCGTTAAAACTTCCACGCGGATATAAAGAAGAAAATATTGTTTCATTTAAACGCGCACTTTTTTTAAATAAATTGTCATAAATTAAAGTGAAGCAGAATGTTGCAGTAAAATAACAAGGAGGAGATGCACTCGCTCCATCTTTGCATACATTCACGTACATACTTCTATAGATTTTTATAGCCAGAGCCACTTCTACTTACCAGAATTGTCTAATATGAAGAAGACAAGAACGTATACGGAGTAGTAACGAAAGAAACACGCAGCCTTAAAGGAAATACAAGAAGAACACCTGCACAACATATCATGTGTGGTCTTTTTAAAAACATATAAATTCACGTCACAAACGACGACATCCACGAAGACAATTTATGCACTTCATAGCAGCGACGACAAAAGGAACCATCGCATCGATGGAATCAACTAGACGCCTTACATTCGCACGGGAGAGAATTTTAATGTGCCTCCTCGAATTTCGGCAGGAATTTTTAATTAAATATGTGTAACATATTTCCAATTACAGCCGGTCGCCCAGCGGATTACGTTTCACAAACAATTAAAAGCGAAACATAAAACCGCGTTAAAAATTTATTCATTAAAAAATACCATTGCCCAATTAATGAGGTCGAAACACGACGCTCTCTCTACAGAAATATTTTTTTTGCAACAACGTTATCAAAGGTCAACAAGATTAACTCGTACCTCCTTCGGCAGCTGCATATTGCGTACACGTGGCAAAAATAACGGGAGGCGAATTTGCACATCAATGTTGGCTTTCTTTCTTTGGAGGCTGCAGCTGTAATATATTAGTTACGGTTACACCCCTTTTGCGTTATTAGTTGACCCCCGTGGTGCTTCAAGTGGGAGATTTTCGACCCGGCTAAACAAATAAATCAGAATTAGTCTGAATGTGATTAAAAGCAATAAATTAAAGTGAATTTTTTGGGGGCAGTTTAATATCCAGGAACTTCTGGCGCCGGAATATTCTTGCACCCTAGGTTGCTGCTGGTCAATCGATACACTGCTCCTAAGAGTCCGTCCAGTGGATTTCCCCAATCAGTTGATTTCGTAACGAGAAGACGAGGGGATTGCGACTGGCCCTAATGCCGATAAAGTCTTTCTTAAAGTGACAGAGAAATTTATGGGGGGAGAAGTTGCCTTACACTGCCATAAGACGCCAGGAATTATCGTCAGGAATACTAGCAAACAATTTTCTCAATCTCAATCGAAATAACGAAATATCACCATAATTAAGAATGGCAAAATCATATAAAAAGAAGTCAATTTGAAAAATCCTGAAAACGAAATTCAAAAAAATTAAATTAGAAGTACCTAGGTGGCCTCAATTACTAATAATTATAGTGCGAAAACTGGTCATTAATTGACGTGATTTGTACCTTCTGAACAACTATTTATTTTTATTTCTAGGAATCGTTAAAAGAATGGATCTTTAAGCAAAGATTATAACTTTAGAACTAAAGCAGGTTCTTGTCCGATAACTTTAGAAGCAAAAATGGAATCGAATAAGAACCTTTCGAACGTATCTTGCTTCAGTTACGAGTGTAGTACCTCAGGGTTGGTCTTAGGACCGACCCTCTTCATCTTAGACACCAGCAACTGAACAAAAGCATTAAATCCATTGAGTTGGAACTGCTTTGCAGTCTATGTAAATTATCTTGAAATTACTAAAAAGTTCTTCTCTCTCACCATTAAACAATTCGAAACGTAAGCAAGCTCTTTTGTAAAAAGAATCTAAAACTTAGAGCTACAATCAAGATTAAACAGACTCTCAAGTTTATCCAGGGGGTAGTTATTTCGCTAGATCTTGAATGGGGAAAGCTAATCGGCGCAGTTAATTAAAACTAACGTCCCTTTAGTTGAAAGCTTTAGACGTTGACTCTATGAAACATATGCAATTAAATCTTGTTAGGGCTTCATTTTTTTTTTTTTAATTTGATAATTATTGAAGAGTATGTCGAATGTACATACAGGGAAACATCGTCATTTATATCAATTTTACGAAACGCCCGATCAATTGTAATTACTTATTTTGTGATAATTTTTATTGAACAAATTTATTATCAAAGCATCAACGTTCTTAATGTTTTTCAAATTACAAACAGTTCGATAATTTCAAGGACCAAACTGTTCTACACAATATAATGAATCACTAAAAAAAAATTTAGAAAGTCTTCTTTGTGAGTATTCTTTAGTGATTGTACAGCAGCGGAAATTTGAGGTCAAAAGAATTTTATTTGCAATCAGAAACACATTTTATGAATCTCCATTTAAATTTACTGCCAAATTTAATTGTGCTTCCTTTCACTTTTTTATCGTTTTATGTTTCGGAACCTCCAGAAACACGTCCGTACAATACATAAAAGAGGGGACCGGTCAATCGTCCGAATGGCTTTTACAGTTAGGACGGCCGGCGAAGCAAATCCGTTTTAGCAGAAAATTAGCAATAAACCGAACGGGGCAGAGATAATAAAGCCCAATAAAACTTCCCTTTTTAAGTAAATACGCCCGTCCCGTTATGAATTTAACCGTACGTCGTCGTTTCGAAGCTCGAAGGTAAAAAGTAAATTCCACGTCTTCGTTTAGGAAAATCTCGTATTGCGATTGTTATTTCGATATTTTCGTATCAATATCGTCGTGCTCGGGAAGCGCTCGCGCTTTCTTTGATCTGTAAAGTACTTTATAAAAGTTTGCGATATTAAATTGCAAATCAGCTCGGAACGATAAGTAGCTCTGCAGCAGCCCTTATCTCCTCCGTTCGGGAGACGTTCCCGTCGTAAGCTTATTAATTAGGATTCCATTTTGTATCGAGGAAGAATTTAATTATTTCTTTTTTTCTTCTCTGATTGTCTTCCCCGACCGGCCGGTCGGCCAAAGAAAGAAAAAGAGATTGATATCGGCGTGCATAATTATGTTAATGTTACAGCAACAGATGACACTAATGATACTTGCTCTTGCATTCCGCCGGGGACATTACTGGATGTAAAATTGTTTCGGACGTTTAATAAGGCGCAGATAGGATCGGCCGGCGCATATTTTACCCCGACACTTTATAAATTACCTTGCGTTATCGTTTATTACGAGTACGTTACGATGCCATCCAGATTGTTCGGATTCTCTTTTCGTGTACGCAGGAATTTATTTCAAACGAGCCTGTTCGCGGCATAAAATATATCGGAACGTTATCGGTGGGTGGGTGGGTAGGTGTACAGCCCAAGAAAATATTTGTTTTTTTTTTTTAATTTAATTAATGAAACGAGATATTAAACAAGCGAGGTATGTACAATGATGAACGTAAGTTATGGAACGCTTTATTAAAAAAAGTATCAAGGCTGTTTAATACTCGTATGTTCTCTAAAGAAACTATACACATCTTGGCTTGTATTTATGAAATAATTTGATCTCTGAAATAGAAAGCAAAATGCGTTCCTGCAACGCGTTTTAGAACAAATTATTATTTTTTTTAAATCAAGCAGACAATTCTGAATTTTCGGTTTTAAACAGGAAGTGTATTTTCATTGTAAAAATTACGTGTTTTATTAAACGAATGTTAATCAATCAAATTTGTCACGGCCGTCGTTCTTTCTGTCAGTCGATTAATTCGGATATCAAAAGAGACAGGTTTAAAATATTAAATGAAGTTATTTGCCAGTCGTTGTTGAAAGGCGTAATTTATTTAAATTTGTTGCCCGATGTGAATAAAACGAAAAGAGAAAAATAGAATGCATTCGTTTTTCGTTCTGAATTTCCGGCAGGCGTTTTTATTATTGAAGAAATCGGTTTTATGAGTTCCAAATTAGTTTTAAAATTAGAAATCCATTAACCGCCTGAAAACTATTTATATTATGTTAAATTTGGCAACTAATGCGAGCATATTTTACGCGAACACCGTATATCAGATTAATGCGTTATAAAGTCACGGCGCTTTTAATAACGACTCCGTAAACCGCGTACGTGTATTGACAGCTTTAAAAGCTCTGATGCATTAGTACCCGTCGTCCATCCGTCGGGCGATTTATGAAGCCCGCTAACAAGCAGCACGAGGACGCGGCGGCGCTTAATTTTTCCATGGGCGCTTGATGTACGGTTTCCTGTGCGCGATCTCCTGCGTGTGGGCGAGGCCAGATCTCTCTCATTGCAGATTTGTTGCGTTTTGTTGCGAATTTATTTCGGATAGAATTTAAAGCGAATCGTACACATGTGCGTTCGTTTCATTTATAAAGCCATAAATCCTTCGAGGAGCCCTCCTGAAGAACAAGGCGCGCCCGCCAGGATTAGGATTTGCATCAAGGTGCGGGACCCCGGTATTTATAGCGACTCCCCTTGTCTCCGGCTTTGATATATCGAATGCGCCCCGTATTACTGCGGGATTTATGAAGTAATGGAATTTCGGACGGAATTTTTTAAATTGTATCAATAAATAAATTTGTTTTGACGGGCGCGGAACGTAATATATACCCTTGCTTAACCCGCTATTATGCACGGAAATGATAAACGATCTGCAATTTTGTATTATTTCGGAGAATATTTTACAGGGATCTGCATTTTATTTCCACTCGCAGGGCAATTTGTCAAACTGACTCCAAAAGACTATTAAAGAATCGATTCTGATATAAATAAACCATGTGTAATGCCTGAATTATACTTGCTTTCATTCTATTATAATGTCAGAATCATCCTGAAAATATACTAATACATTCGACATACAAGCTTAGGATAGTCCCATTTGGAACTTCTTTCATAGAGTCCTCTACTATACCTCCTCAATTCGGCCCCAAGGCGTCATGGGATCATCCGATTTATGGACGTCCTTTATATTCAAAAGTATTCTGCCCTATTGTAAATCAAAGCAGCAGATGTAACAACAACTTGAATGGAAGAATTGGCAAAGACAATGTAAATAAAAAAAATGCAAAATAATTTCTTGACGTCTGCCACATTGCAGCCTTCCAATGAATAAACTATAAATTATTTATGTAATGATAGCACCCGTCCGGATAATTAATCCCGCTCATTAATTTTATCATATCATGCTCAACGACATATTAATTCACGTTTACGTAATTACCTCAACTTCGCGGTTCGAACCGGAGCGCGCAGATAACCGGCTCTAAATTAATTATTTTCCGTCAAGACCCGGCGTAATTGCACATTTACATTCACAATAAATTCGGAGGGCATTCTTCATCCGGCCGGCTCGTTACTTCCAATAAGTATGCAAAACTCATGCGAAATCGTTGCACTCGATAAACCATTTTAATGTGCGGATGCACTACGCGCCCACGGTAATAACTTTAAATAAATACGTTCTCGTTTATATACGCGACGCAAATCACTGGATATTATTATAAAATTGGATTAATGCCGGAGGGGGAGGGATGAAAAATAATTTCCTGTTTTCCGATACCCTGTCGGATGGGATAAATATCAAGCTGCGACGACGGGGTGGTTTTTGTTAGAATCTATTTTTCATTCCAGATAAAGTCGCGATGCACTTTTTTATTAGTCTCTGATTTTCCTCTTCCATTGAATATACTGGCTTCTGGAATTTAAAGTTACAACAGCGCCACATTTAGTGGAACGTTCAATTTTTCTATTCCGAAGATGACAGCAGAAACCACACATATTTTCAAACAGGTAGAATAACGCCCTGCTGTAATAAATCCGATCGAAAGCGATCGAACTTGTTCTAAATTTTAATTAAAAGGCGTCCGGAAGATTTCGATTTCCACAACGGTCGAGAAACTTTCTCATTTTTAATACGATGTTATCATAATTAATGCGAATTTTTTGCAATATCCAGGCACGTAATGAACCGAGTTGGGCGGCCGGACACGGACAATCACGCCCTCCCTTGATTAATGGTGCAGACGACGGCCCCTTGCATATATCAACTTTGAGGAAGATGACCGAATCTCCGGGGTCATAAACTGTTACCGTCGGTGTAGGATTCACAATCAGTAACGACGTGCTTTTTTTTGCCACGCTGTATAATAATTTGAACTAAATTTGCACTTGCAAAAACAACCCCAAATCATCGTGTATGCAAAGAGCTTTTTGCTAGCAGTATCAAAGCTAGTGTTTACATTTTTCAATAAAATTTATTTCTGTGTTTAGACATCGCAAATCTCCCTGAAAATTATTGCCAACATAAAAGGACGCCCCCCCTAATACTTTCGCGATAGAACACGACTGTATCGTGTAGCACCAACATAATGTACTGTAATTATAGCTCAGATTGAACGCATTTGCCACATCCTGAGCGTGTAACATATGCCAAGATGCAGGTGTTGCGGACGTGTTCTTAATGTTGTTGCTACAATTTCGGATAGCGACGCATTAATCTCGTTATGCGTGTTCCTCGTTAATAAAACACGCGCTTAATCAGAAATATGGAATTCATATTTTATTTGGGCAGGTCCTTTTGATCGCGCGCCTGTTTCGCATATGTTTCTCTCCGCCACGCCACAAAAAAAAAATTGGACGCGCTAAAATTGCATACCTGTTAAATATAGCTGCGGTTTATTTACTTATTATTATTAATCGCCTCCTCGTCTGGAAATTAGCAACAATGCAGCATCTGGCAACGCACTTTGTATCCTGCAACTTTAATCGTTTCAGACTAAATTTAGATTTACCTGAATGAAAGTGACTCTAAGATTGTTTCGTACCGATAAAGTAAATTGTTAACATAAACTTAAATAATTGTTACAATAAAATACGTGATGGGCGTGAAGGTGGAAAGTTGTAATTACAATCAGTCTGCGCCGTCGAACTTGTTGAAATATCGCTTCATAAACCGCCGCCGTTTTGTTGCCGCTGTAATTATGTCCGAGCGTCTGGTCATTGCCATAAAGTACGCAATTTTATTTAATTATGGCCGGATAAATGCCCTCGTTGTTAATGTGGTGCGTTGTTGCATTCTTTGCGTTATTGTTGTCGGGTGCGTGGCGCTTTGAAGTTCGATGGAAATTAATGATGAGGTAAACTATGTACATACATGTGTATGTATCACGATGACTAGTAGCTGAAAGTATTTTGATGAAATCTGAATTTAAGCATTTTTGCAATTGTCTTGAACTTTGATTAAGTTAGAATTAATAAGTTTAGTGAAGTATGTGTTTGTTCATTATAGTCAATCTATAAATATTAACGATACAGTTTTTGATTCACACTCAGAAAATATACAGGGTGTTTTTTTACCTAACCATCTTTATCAGGTCTTTGCCAGAAACTCCTCTAGATTGCTGGTTAAATCAAACAACCATCGTTCTCTTCCTTATATTTTTTTTTTCTAAAATCTTGGCACAGAATTGTTGATTTTGTGTTTGTCTCTACTTTTTTACATCTTTACCATTGCTTATAACCTTTTTGTTTTTCGTAACTTTTTCTAAACTTTGCTGGAAGTTCCTCCAGATAACTGGTTACATTATCCAACCATTTTTCTTAGCCATCTTTTTAACTTTTGACACGTTCTATAACATCTGACACGTCCTGATCAGTTTGTTCTTTTACTTCAAATCTCAGTTGATATACTTGGCATCGTCAATCATTATACTCCGGACACGTTTCATTCGTATTTATGCACTTTTTGCATAGTCCTGAAGACTGTGTCAAATGTAAAGCAAAACTTCGACGTGGTGGGTTTTCAAAATATTCTCTTTAGCCTTTCTGCCTCTAAACAAATGCCAGTTCATATGTATAGCATAGTTTCAGGCAATTTAACAAAGAGTTATTTGCTTCTTCTTCTCAAAAAGAACTAAATAGTGAAGACCTGAATGGATGAAAATTAAAAAAAAATTAAATACTGAATGGTATCTTTTTGAAACTAATGAAGGGGGATGTCCAATGATGAAAAGGACGGATCCTCATAAGGACGGCCTTCGAGATAAAGAAAAATAGGATTTTCCAGTACTTACATACAGTTGCGTTTTTCCCAAAAGACATGATCTTTATTATCCTTAGATTGTACTTTATCAAGTTCATTTTCAAGAGAATTCTGTTTTTTTTTTTTTTTGAAAAGCTATTGATTCATCTCATCTATTTTTGATGAATTCATTTTGCAAAAGCAAAAATATATTTGATTATTTTCGTCTATAGTAATTCTAGGTATAGTAATTTATGGTGGTATGAAGCAGGATTTTAATTTTAATTTAAAGACATTTTTAATTTAAATTTAATTTAAAGACAAAATAGGTTTCCAGTCGTTCTGTTTTAATGACCACAGACTTAGTGGTTTTCCCAACAATTTTTCATTGTTTCTCCAATTGAGGACCATTCTCCTAACGCAGAACTTAAAGTCCTGTAAAGATTTATGAAGAAGAAAACTCAGGGTTCAATTTAACTTGAGTTTACCAAGAGGAGCGAGCCGGTTAGATTGAATGGAGCAGATTTGGTTTTCATGGTAACTCTCAAAATCTACAAAATATTTTTCAATGTAAATGTTAAAGACCCAAGTATGTTTATTATCTTACTCTGCTTCGAAGTAAGATTATAAAGAATAGAATGTGTTCGAAAAGAATAGGAAAATGTAAATAGTTAAAGTGTTTACAAATCAACTGTAACAGTTCATAAAAAGTTATATATTTACAAACACTTCCAACTTAGTGGCCATTACGTGGTGTCGAGTTCGTATTGTGTCGCCGAAACAGCTACACAGTAAACCAGTGGCTGATGCTTATTTACGTGTTCAGGGGAGCCTAGCATTAAAATAAGCCACCATTACAGAGTGATGACGTAATAAATCTCTCTCATCCCGCTAATCTAGACCGGATCAAGCCCGGCCGCACATTTATACCCGATACATCCGAGCCGAAAAATAATACGCGCAGATTTCCCTGGAGGTCGTCCGGTCGCGGAAAACATCCCCGTTTTTATCTAAACTACAAACTCGCCGAGATACGGCCGCAGAAATAATAAAACGCGCGCAGAGACACAACGGAACAGATAAAACGGCGGAAATATTGCCGGAATAGGAACATTTCCGATGCTTTCGTATGTTGTACCTACAACACCCCCAAATACCTATGCGAGAGGCGTGAACCGAAACGAAAAGTGAAGTTTATGTCGTTGTTGGAAGAAAAAAACAAGATGGTATCATTTAAGGGGTTGTTTTGTTATGTTTGGGGCGGCTTACCGGAGTCTACAAATTGAAACATCTTTTTTCGTAATCCTGTTTGCTCTCAGACTATACTAACAGGATTCCATTTCCATTCCATTTCCAAAGAAGATACTTCACAACAAACCTCATTTTACATAACTGATTGAGTATCACGCGGTGTTTTTAATTAGAAAATAGTTTCAAATCTCCTGAATGGTTTGAACAAAAGGAAACCTATCAATCAAACTTTGAAACCGAATGAAATTAGTGTTTTATGGAGTTCGAGCTCTGCTCGGGAGTGTCTAAAGCGACTCAATGGTAAATTACCAGTGCTACTTGAACATGTCGGATAAGAGAGCAAATGCCATTAATTCCTCGAAGTTTCCGACTGCTGCTTTTGAAAGATGGAGTCCCGCTGAATTTTTAATCGCCGCCGTCGATGATCTATTGTCGCTGCCGCTCATCACAGCCAATTTCCGTAATTGACAAATGGCGTGCCGTTAAATATCGCTTAAGCAGTTCCAAATCACATACATCTATCCAGACGGATAATTTGTAATAAATTATGTTGGCTTTCATAACCGATCGAGGAGGCTATTTGTTAGATATATGCGACCGTGGTTGGTAGCAGCAGCGACATCAAACAATGTCAATTCTTCTTTATTGATTGAGGGCCTGCTGTTTAGAACGAAACTTTGCAGACAGCAGACGTTAGTTATTAAATGTTTTTTCTTCCAATTTATAGCAAAGACTTTAAGAAAAAGCTGGTGTATTTATGCGAATAGTTTGAATTTGGCGCCAAGTCGCGATTTTGTTTGGCGGTAAATTTAAGCAGCAAAATCATTTTAATTATGAACGAAGTCTTCTATTTATATAAACAAGTATTTCTGGTTTGCTTTAGTCAACTCTTGATATCTGCTTGGTTCAATCGGATCCTCTACTTGACCTACTAAATCTTTTATAAATAACCGCGTTCGCTAGCGGATAAAATTCTTCAAGACCTACCTCGCAGCAACTACTTTTAAAAACGTAATAAAACTTGGGCGGCAAATACAAGATTTTATTAAAATTACTTCAGAATATTTATTCCATCCGCGCGCAAAGCTCAGCGAAGTATTATTAAATGCATTCCCAACTTTCCTTCCTCCTGGTCTAAAGAATGTGCAATACATCTCCGGCGAAGAACCCCATCTAAAGTGTAATGTACCGAAGTACATGGAACCCGGCGTGGTACGCAGTGCTTTAGATAGACATCGCTCATTATGCCGTAAAAAGATTCTTTGTTAGCCAACTAATCAAGATTGTTTGACTGAGTAGCGTCGTTCAGAAGAAACTCCACACCAGAAAGAACTCGACGTATGTCACCGAGATTTCCAGATAAACGAGTAACGGATCGTTACCTAAATTCGTATAAGGACACAGTACATACATAACGGTACATAAATAAATTAAATCAATTAGCCGAGCTTAATTTTGGAATTCCGTAACGACCGCGTAAGTAAATAAATAAATTTATGTAATCGATATTTTATCACACAACGGGATGGCCGCATTAAATATAAATAAACATAAATCACAATATTTAAGTAGTTGGGATTTATGTTCATTGATGGTTCGTGAACCCGTCGACCTTTTGATTTAATGAAATTCATTGTGTGACTGCCGAATATAAACAGATTTATTCCTTGGAGCCCGTGGTCTCTTATTAAAAGAGGAGGAGGACGAGATTTATTTGCTTATTTCCAAATACAACTCTTGATTAAGGCCTTTACGTTTTAAATATTTGCTTTGTTACGGCCAGTTACACGCCTGTCGACATAAATGAATCTTTAAACGTTTCTGCATTGATACGTCGATTGGAGTTGACCTCAAGTTTAAGTACGAAAGGAAAGAGTGTCTCAACAACGAACGGTTTTGTTAGGAACTTTTTTTTATTAAAAGCAAGTTCATTTCTTTCGAATATAAGGTATTTCGTAACAATCAGTCTTTGTACATACACACATAATTGGTTTTCATATTTGCTCAGATATTTGAAGCTATATGCTCTTGGGTCTTTCCAACTATCATTTCCTTGAGTTATCGTCTTTTCTGTTCAAGTGTTGCTACCACCAAATACTAATTTGCAAACATGTAGTAGTAAATAAATCAGTAGCGAAGTAAAGGGATTAACTCCCTTTTTTTAATTCGGATGAAATTAATTTTTGGTTAATAACTCATATTGAGAATTTAATTTATACAGAATATTCATTTTTACCTGCAACGTGTTGAAAGTGAGCCCTGAGCGAGTAAATTGCGGTCTTAATTAACAAACCAAATATTGACTTGGACGTTTTCCATTCGCGCATTTGACGGGCACTCGACAGGACTCGGGGGCGCAATAACTGACGGCGAATTGCGATCGCAGGATAAAGACTCAAAGCAACAACCCATCTGTACAAATACGGCGCTAGGCTTATTGAAGAGCTTATGTGTTTGTTTAGGACGCTCAATTTTTCAGATGATTCAATAAACACAATAATGCTTACTATTTATGGGACGGATAAAGGTACTTGTGAATGCATTGAAACGTTTGAGGCAGGATTATTCTTAGAGCTACGACCGTGAATCACGGCTTTGTGCCTTTGGGCTCGCTCTCTCTCATTCCAAATCCAATTTTGGGATCCCCAGGATAACACAATGCTCCCGGTACACCTGCTGCTCGGGAAAATACACTTTGCCTACCGCAAGGTATTTTCAAAAATTAAATTAAATGCCCCGCACGAATTGTATGCGAGCCTATTTGTTTAAAACTCCCCGGCATTTGTTTAACTGCACGCGGCGAAATTTACTGCAATTTTCAGTTTTAAATGTAAATTTAATTAAAAACCGAGCCCCCAAACCCAAAACAAAGTCTGCGCGCAAAACGATTTATGCGGCGCATCGCAACAAAACAAAACACTCCCGGATTATACCGCGGGTTCGATTCGGAAGGCGCACGTCGTTTCACATGTAAATTCGGCGACTTTCGGGGGGGCCAGGACAAAAGTGACACTGTAGTTACGTCCTGTCATCACCGGAGCGAAATAATTAGGACCGGCGTTAATTAACTCCTCTGATGAGTATCTTTTAAGGACCGTCGGAATTTACAAATTGAATTGGATGGAAAATAGTACAAAAGTCCGGGCGAGTTTTGAGCATATTGTTATTCCGGGGATGTGGGGAGCGTTAATTAGTTTGCAGAAGGAAGATATTTACGTGACTTGAAAGTAAACGTAAAATACAATTTCGTCAGAGCCATATTTCTTCAGCGATTTAAAATCGAATTCTAAAAGAATCTTCAAGAAAGGTTGCTGTCCCCCGACTGTGAACACACAAAAATACAATTTTTAATTCAATTTTTAAACCAAAAAGTTAACAATTGTATGAAACTGTTTGTCAATGAATGATTTGAACTCCAAAAGGATTCAGTTCCATACATGAAAAAATGCTCACACTCACTTTTAGTAATTTTGTGTAAAATTAACCTTTCGTTTTGTAATGCACTGTAGCTTTCAAAACGAAATGAGAACGTGAGTGTACACACACACACACACTCATTTCGCCCGCCCACAGACGTAAACGCGGCTCACTGATATCTTGGAACTGAAGAAGTATTAATAGCATTAGCACAATTTATGAAAGACAAGAACACAAACTTTAACACGCATTTTCAGCCCGCCTTGTTCGCGCCGGCAATTAGAATTATGTATGTTCCCGGCTCCGATTTATTTGCGCCATTAAAGCGATAAATTACGGCGAATAACCAACTTTATCATATTTATTGCTGCTAGAAGTAAGTATGAGGAAAAACTTGCTGCAGTTTCCATAATAACAGAGAGATGAGGATCTTTCTGATTTTCCCGATAAGAAAAAGAAACCTATTTAAGTATCGGCGGAATTTAAAAGATCGTACGAATTACTTTTATAAAGAGACATTTGATTAATTTAGATTCTGTTTGAACAAGTTCCCACTTGAGCAAACGTTTCCTACCAAAATACCTATAGAACCCAACAATTCATTAAAGTGACCAATAAAACGTCATGTCATTAAAATTACATGCCCAAAATGTTTGCGTTACATTCCGACAAATTAAGCACCGCCGTCAAATATGAGGGACTTGTTTGGAAAGAGGGTCTGTCGTATATTACGATTGCACTCTAAGAAACCCTCTTACGTTTCTTATTACTGAGGGCGCGTTAATACATTTTACAGCACCCGCCGTTTCCCAGGAATCCATATTTGATACTACGTTGTTACGTTTTCTCTTCCAAGAAGAAGAAAAAAAAAAAGATTAGCATCTTTAATATTGTGTAACTCTGTATGGTTCGGATGGCTGGCAGGCAGGCAATATCATTCCAGAAGGGAAATTGAAAAGAACTTTTCTCGTTATTTAAATTCGATTCCGTCCTAAATATGCTGCACGTATTACGCAATAACAAAACAGGGTTTTTGGGCGGCGGCGAATCAATTTCTCCAATTTCTTAGGGGGGCTTACATAATCGTGGGTGGTCACAATAGACGGCGGCGGCGGCGGTGAAATCTCCCCCTTCGTTATACTTCAGTTCTCTAACACCATTGTTCAAGTCTAATGGAAGTCCATTAATAATAAATCAGTAATACCACGGCGTTCACTGAGTTATTGCTTGGGGTGCACCAGGTAGTGCGTACTTAACCCCAATGTGTTCTTTGCCTTGCCCTGAATTATTTATGTAGCACACAAGAAGAAAACCAACCACCAACAGGAATGCATGATTTCATAGTGAAGAGGTCCGTTATCCTTAACAAATCGCGTTCCTCATTTAATTTTTCGCGTTCGCACAAAGCCGAGCGATGTTCCCAGGCTATAAATCCGCCAAGAAAATTTAAGGTCTGTAATAACACCGTCCGGAGTCACGGATTGTTTCCGCTTGACTAAAATTTTCGCTCGTCCGTCACGTTGCGATTAAATCTATCAAATCGCGCGGTTTCAATAACCGACCGTTCGATGCCATTGTTGCATTGAAGTCGCCGGTTTTAATAGAGCGGAAAATTTCGCCCGTTCTTTTGTTGTTATGTTTGTGAAAATGGGGGGAGCGCGCAAAACGATGCAAAACAAATATTGAACGGCGTTAATTTAATATGTAATTTTATTTCGTTCGGGGGAGGTTTGAAAAAATGCAAAAACGCTGTTTTTAGTTGTGCAAATATTGTGCGAATTGTTTCTGGTGTTTGCTGATAACGCTGTGTGTGTGTGTAATTTGAAATTTATTTAATGTTATACGAGCATTATACGAGTACATGGATCATTGTTAATATCAGCTAGCATCAATACAGAAAAATTGCCAATTTTTTTATTATGATTAATTTTTCAAGCACTCGACGTAAAATATTTCCATTAGAGATCAATAGAATGTGCTTCTCACTATAATGAAGATAACATTCGATAATAAATGAGATTAAGTGCTGGTACTTCAGTCACTGGTTAATATTTGCCAATTGTTTTCATGATTGTAGTCATGGGAATAAACCGACGGTTAAAGTTAATCAGTAACTAAAGTACCGGTCCTAAGAGTTTTGAATAATAGAATACTAATCGAACACTCCATAATTTTATCGACCATCCTTGCGTTTCATTTAATTTTTCATTTAATTTTCATTTAATTTTTCAGTTCAAGTTTAATTAATTATTTGAAATTATTTATTTAAAAATAATGGTGTTTACAAGCTAACCTGCAGCCGTCAAAAATTTTACATTGGTAGGATTTGTCGCAGTTTTTTGACCAGATTTAAGGAACATTTAAGTGAAATCCGAAAAACCCAAACTTTCCTTCCCCCCCTGTACCAATTTAAATCACGCTTTGCAGAACATGTCAGTCTCTCCGGGCACGACTTCAAAATAGACAAAAATTTCTTTTCAATTTTACATTTCACTAATAATTTTAAAGACAATGAAATCCTTGAACAAATTGAAATTTCCAAAGCTTTAAAAAACCGAGATACTAAACACTTCTGCCTTAACGACCAATCTGAATCCAATAAATTAATAGTTGCAAATAAATTTTAATTGTTTACATTCCCCCGTTGCCGATTATCCGAACGCACTCCATCATTACCTAACTTACCGACTCATTCATTTCAACACATGTCAAATGTCAACTTTTCAACTATTTGTTGGTCTTTTCTAATTTCAAATTATATGTGTCATTAAATTCAATCTAGTTTTCAAACCACACTCATGGTGTCTTAGGTTAATGGTTCTTTGTTTTTTCATATACATTTTCATTTTATTTTTATCACCATACCTAACCTAAGACACCATGCCTCACCACTCATGTTAACTTAGGTAAGTTTTCTTTAAATCTTGTTTCACCTCTTAAAGGGTTTTGTTCTAGCCTGAAGATGGCCTCTTTTATTATTTGATATGGCCGAAACATATGTAGCAGAGTGTACTATTAAATACCTCATGAAGTAGGTGTGAGCGTTTCATTATTTCATTCGACCACTTCATTATGAGCAACCACCATCATTTAAAAATAATTGTTTGAATTTCCCACTCTCATATTTAGTTGGTGCAAATTTCAATAGATAGCGTCCACTTACAACTGTCTGGAATTAAAAAGTCATCGAAAGTCTCGCTGATAATAATTATTGTAATTGTTTGTCTTTTCTCTTTGGGAAAAAATCAAATCTTATAATAGATTAGCTTGTTAGGTTCTTGTACTTTTGGCCAAGAAAAAAGGTCAAAATACTTTATTCAATTTTTTCTTAAAAAAAAAATAATGGAAAACCGCCCACATGTTTAGTTTCTACGTGTTCTAATAGATGGCGCTCACCTATGAAAAATCACTAATGTCCCCTGGATTTAGCTTTTTGTTTAATTTCTCTCTAAAAGATATATTGCTACTAGAGTCCGACCAGCTTCGGCTTCGGCTACCTTCGGCTACCTTCACCTTCAAAAGTTGCACCTTTAGCAAAATAATCGGTTTCGGCCTAATTAGGGCCTAATTAGGCCGAAGGTTCATTTAATAATCATCATTCATTTAATAATCATCAGCCGAGAAGTGATGGACGTAGCTTTATACTGTGCAAGTATAGCTTCAGTTTTATAAATTAAAAAAAAATTAAACACTGTTTGTATATTGTTTCTATTTTTTTTTCTGATAAAGAAACAATATCCAAACAAACAAAACCGATTGTCTTAGTTTTTGCTTTTGGAGGAACAAGAATGTGATATACTTACTTTCATCAATTAAAAAAATCAAAGCGCAACTTGCCTTAAATAAATTTTTGAAATAATGAAAAATTCTTTGAATTTCCCGCCACATAATTAGTTTCTGCATGTCCTAATAGATGGCGCTTGCTTATGAAAAATCACCTGAAGTCTCTGGGTTTAGAAGGTAGTGGAAACTTCAGGGCCAACTAAACTCTCTTCTTTCTTTTTTTAGTGATAAAGAAAAATCAAAAAAGTCGAAATCAATCGTCTTATTTTTTGTCTTTGGAGAAACTTTCCTTAATTAAAGAAATGTCCTAATAGATGGCGTTCGCTTATGAAAATTCAGATCCAATAAAAGATCCAATAAAACCGTTTCTCTTTTTTTCTGATAAAGAAAGATCCAAAGAAACGAAATCTAATACCGTATCTTTTGCATTTGAAGAAAGAAAAATGCAATATACTTACTTTCATTGTTTAAAAAAATTCTTTCAACTTCAGGCCCGCATATGTCAAGATGTAGCGCGCACTTGTAATCAAAATCTAGTCAAAATATATTATGCGATCGTTTTTTGTTTTTCCTTTTTTACTTTTTTTACTTTTCCTTTTTCACTTTATTAATGTTTCTCTTTAGCTTTTGGTGAACGAAAAATCTAAAACATATTTTTAATTTCTCCTTACTAAAAAATAATAAATGCGAGATTGACTATAACTTCGATTATCTTTCTGTTTTTTTTTCTTGATGGTGAAAAAATTGAATTCGTCTTTTGTTTTTCTTTTTTCTTTTGGCAATAATTGAATAATTTGAATAATAATAATAATAATACAATTTGGAATAATCGAAAAATTTAATAATTAAGTTGAACTCAATTGAAATAATTTTTTTCAAACGTTTATAAAAAAAAACCGTTTTTGGATAAAACTAGTGAAAATAAAAAACAAAAGCAGTCGAACAAAAGCAGCGACTGTTATCTATTTCTTTCATCTTACCTATCTGAAGGACAGCAAATTGTGCGAGTAACTTCGAAGTTCTCCAGCACCGTCAACTAAGCTCCTGGAGACAGGAGGGTTCAACGAAACTCCAAAAGCAAAGGGTGGACAAATCGAATAAAATAAAACTCACTAGCTGAGCACACTTGTTTTTACTTGTAAAGCTCAAAAATTGGTAAAAATAAAATGAGAAATCGATGAATCAATGAATTGAACAAGAAGTGAATCTAAATATGTAACTTTGATATCAAGCTAACGAACAAATTAAATTTCATCCGATAAACAGATCAGCTTTTCGTTCACAGCAAAGCCTTAATGTAAAGAGTGAAAAACACTTGATTAAAAAAATCAAATAATAATATCGTCGCATTTAGGTGAGTCAATCAAAAAGGTAAATAAAAATAATTAGAATATTTCCGACCTTGTAACCAAAATCCACCGTAATGACAAAGAGCTGTCACTAGTGAGAGAGCGCACTCCAATGGAGGCTAGTGCTGCCAGTGACATAATTCGGCGTAAATACTATGTCACAAAGTGGCGTCACGTCTGCAGGTCAGGTCCAATATTTTCGGACGAGGCGTGGGCTGTGATGCTGGGAATTCTAGTCGTTACGGCCTTTTCTTCCACCCAAAGGAATGTCGATTATTTTACACAAGGGGTAAAACTACTACTGGAAGCCTAGTAGGGGAAAGATACGCGTTACGAAACAGCACGTATGTACAAAAGTACCGATAAGACCTACTTGTCCTTTGTCCCAAAAACCGGCCTTCAAGAAGCTTGAAATATTACTCAGCGTACGCTTGAACAAATCTCTATCAAAGATTCACATGAAAGGAAGCACAAAGATCAGAAATAAACAATGGAAGTGTACGCTAAGAAATCTATCGGCAGACTGAATGCGACGCGGAAGCGGAAGGCTGAGTTTTCCCCAACTATACGTTGAGACGGGGGTCGTTACGGGATGAAATCAGTTTCAGCCGGGCGAAAGAGTGAAATGGACAAATACCGTAGGACTAAATAGCAACGTATGGTTAGGTGTTGCAATCTTGTGCAATGTGACGAATGTCACGTAGGTCCAGCCTGGCCGTTTGATTCCCGCACAAATACAGGGCGACTGCTAAATGTTGTGAATAACTTAAATGAATTTTTCAACCTTAACAATCTTATCAAGCTTGTCGACATTTCGATTTTTCCTGGTATTTGCTGATAACGCTAGTATCAATGCAGACAAAGTAACGAAGAATGGAATGCGCTTTTCACTATGATGAAGAAAGATCCGATAAAAATTAGACTAAGATTTTTTATTAATAAAAAAATTGAATACTAATCAAACGCTCAATGACTTTAGCCACCTTTTCGTTACTATGTACCACCAAGGAGAAGAAGTATGCTTCACAGTGACATCTGCCATAGCATGAATTAGTAAGAGATCAGGAGAATCAAGAAGCTTAACAATGACTCTACGAAAAACGAAACAGATTCTATGTTTGAATTGGCTTCCGGTTGGAACCGCGTCACGTTGACTTCTACTGCCGACGTTTCGTTCGCCATTGCAGAAGCACTTCCCCAGGGCTGCTGCTGCTGCTTCTCGTTAGTCGTTGAGACACTTATTGAAACAGATTCTACTTCGTCAAAAGTCAAAACAAGATGTAATGTTTCCAATGAAATAAAATGCTGCATTATGAAATGAAGAACATGAAACGTAGCTCAGAGTAGAGACATTAAGGAAGGAAACAGAAGAAATGAAAAGAACGATCACCAACGCGGTTCTGTTTTTGATCTGATTTCTGTTTTCTGCACATTCCTGTTCGGGAAAAGTTTTGATAATGATAATGGCCATAAATCAAAATTGGAGTTAACGAGCAGAGCGTTTCCTGAAACCAAAAAGTTTTCAAATTTTAGGCCGAGAGGTAAACGAATGCAAACGAGTTTCATGTTGGAGGCCTAATAAAGAAACGTCCACGCATTTTCACAAAGGGACACAACTAATAGAACATTGTGTGGAATAATTACGGTCACTGCCAGTTAATTAGAAATCCGAAGGAGCGTCGTGATTGACGATACAGGAACAATATGGTTGCAGCAGTGCCAGTCGGTCGCATTCCATTGTAGCTCACAACCGAGATATTATCTGTACTAATGTAACAATATAATGTTTAATGCCTAATGGGACGTCAATACGGGCGTAAAATGCCTGCGATATTAGCTCCGCGTATGAGCTATACGTGAGAGATAGCGTAATGACTACCAAGACGCTACTAAAGGTAAACGCTGCACATAATGATATTACTCGGAAATGCATTATAAGCGTATTGTAGAGGGAAGCAAACGTTTGAACATTGTTGTGTTTGCTCCGTTGCGCGTTTTGGATGATTAACAACTAACTTGCAAGAGCTTACACCCACATAATCGTCTTTCTACCTAACAGCAAACATTAAACAACGTTAGAAGTTCATTTAAAAAAATGCAAAATAAAATAATTCTAGAATAATGTTCTGGCGTTTAAATGTTTAATAACATGCTGTCCCAAATAGTTAATTCCAGGCACGAAATAATAATAATCTGTTTTGGCGCGGGGCTCTCTCCCTCAAATAACAACGGGCCTGTTCTGGCGTTTAAATTATGCCAATCGCTGGGTTATTAAATTATTAGCGTAATCCGTTAATTGAATTAATGACTTGTTAAAACTACATAAACACGTATTTTAAACGGGATTACGGCCGGAAATCCGAATTAATTTGGACGGCCCACCAAGCCAATTTGTTGTCGATTTAATGCACCATCATCATCGACCACGGATAAACTAAACTGTGAAATGTATTTTGCAAAAACAATTTAAAGGAAAAACTACGTTAATGTCTTTAGTTTAAACCAAAAATAAGTTTTTTACCGGTTGTTACTTAGAAACTTAAAAAAAGGAAGAGACCTAGTTTATGGGTATTTTCTTTTTGGAGACATGTAGTTACGATTTATAGTGTAATATTTCCTAATCGAAAAACTTTATTAAATCGTAGGTACGTAATTGAAAACGCGTTGGAAGCACACGACACACGGCGAAGCTATTTGTAGACTTGCATTTCACTTAACCTTTCATACTTTCATCTGCGTTTGACGGGGGCCACATGGGGTAGAAAACAAAGCCGAGTTTTAAATTACAGTTTAAAATATAGACCCTGTTACTGACAGCCCAACAATATTACTTCTGTCACATGAAACTTTATGATGTCTGCGATAATGTACTGCGTTCGCTTCGACTTTTTCTCTCGTGATTTATATTTCGTGTAATTTTGCTCCTCCGTGAATTATGCTCTCGTCGAGGGACTCAAATTATATTGTTAAACATTAACCGCCAAGAGCGTGCGTGGACAGTTTATTCAATTGTTTGGATTCAAATAGTTTTGGACTTCTCGTTACATTCCTGCACGTCTTTCCCTATTGTAAAAAAGCGATCATCTCTAGACGTGAAAGTAATTGTGTTCTAAAATTAAAACGGGGTGAGACCATCATAAATCATATCAGCAGGAACGAATGCAGGTTTGGGGGTCGGGTTGACTAATGGCCCCAAGACAGCGGCCTCGCGTTCATCTGTCAATCAGGCGTGCCAGAACAGATGCTGCGACCATCCATCACCGACTGACGTCGACGTCGGCAAATATGTTGATGGTACTTGAAAGTGAACGCGATGCAAAAACATGCACCTCGCTGTTCGCGACCGAACCTCGGACCATTGTAAATTGTTCCCGATGACAGCATAATGAATTGGGATCATCACATTAAGAAACGCTGCTGCGATGCCTTTTCGATCGTTTTTGGTTCGTTCTTGCAGCACATGCTCTTCGTTTACGCTCTATTACAAAACCATTAGTAAAAATAAACCATAAGAAACACCACCAAATAAAAGACAAAAGTTGTTTAGTTGGAAGTACCTCAACACTTTCAAAACATTAGTCAACTTTTCTTCTGGGAGGGTGCAACTATTTTCAGATACCTCTAAAACCTCTTAGTTATAACCCATTCAATTTGATATTTTAATACTTTTTACGTCTGATATAAGGTGTATCGACTTGAAATGATGTAGAATGAAGTAATGAAGGAGCGAGTTCAAGGAAATAAGCGTGAGCTCACATCGAGCCGAAGAAGAGATGCACGAAGAGACTCCCACGGTCACCCGGCGATTAAAACCAAGTACAATCTAAGAAATAATAAATAATTTCACTTTGGCGCTATCTCAAGTTACGTAATTAACAACGCTGCGTCCAGCTATAATAATATAATTTATGGCGAAAGGTCACAAGTTATTTTCTTTTAAATAAGCACACTTCAATGCAACAAATATTTATTTATTATTTCTTTTGAAACACTCTTTATAAGAAACATTCCCCAGGTCCACGGTTATGAATACAAGTCTTTTTGTGAAATCACTAAACGTACTTGGAAAAGAAAAAGAGTAAATGAAAAATAAAATAAATATCTCAGATAGCAGAAGGTTTCAGGAATTCATTTGAACGGGCGACAATGTCCGATGGACGCGCACCAGTAAATTCCGGATTACTTTTTTTAAACTTTTACTTTTTCATCGCGAAGGCAGGAGGCGAAAAAACAAAACAACAGGAACAAATTTAATTAAGCGCGTAGAAAGTTCGGAAAAAAAAGTTCGCCGTCGAAGCGCCGGCGGAAATAGGATTAACAGAATTAACAGGCACTCGTCGTCAGCCAAAAACTTCGTGAAACAAAAAGTTCCGTCCATCTGCCGCCCCCTCCCCCCACCCCGGATTCGATATGAATTCGCGCTAATTATACAGAGCGCTTGAAAACGCGTGCACACGCCGCCGAAGCGACAGCTGTAAATAATTCCGTTTTAATAGCCGCAAGTCCGATTACGGACCAGATTGAATATTGGTAATTGTTTAATGCTGTTGTTAGTGCCGATTTAGTAGAGGGCAGGTTTATCGATCACTCCCGTCTCGCCTCGTTAACGAACCGCGCCCGACGCTATAACTTATCGTTATAAAATAAATCCATTAGCGAGTATTAGCCATTGTGAGAGCGAATGCACATTTTACTCCCGGCCGTCAGCACGTGACTTACAGGTCGTCTTGTTTCACGTGCAGATACTTTATGCCCACCTTAAAACCGACCCATTTTGATGTGTGTATCAGACATGACGTGCACGTGAGGCATAAACGTACCGGGAATTATTATTTACTGCCTTCGTAAAGGAATGTATGTCTTCTTGCTTTCGGCTCTCGTTACCCGTATTTGTAAAGTCGAGGAATTACGACAAACCCTAACAAGGCAAGACGTTCGGCCTTATTTGTTACAGAATTCCTACAACAATAAAAAAGGTCTTAATTCCATAAGAATCTTATACGAATATTATACGAAGGGATAAGAATCAATGAATCTGCGTTATTCAAAACGAGAAGTCAATATATGTACAGTGATAACCGAAAGTAATGTCATAGGGTGAGGTATTAAATGAAAGGCGAGTTTGTTTCCTTTTCAAGACACATGCAAGCAAAACAGGAGACGATTTATTTTAAAATCTAAACAAACTCGTGTAAGTACAACAAGAGGAAGTTTCGCGTTCGGTTAAAATCCTTCCCGAATTGAATCCGCGTCTGTTTTACATCGGAAGCCCTAAACAAATCTTTTACCCGGATGTAAAAGCGGGGGATTTATAAACATACTTAGACAGACAGATTTTTATAGTGTAGTTAAAAACACGGAGCAGAATCCCGGGGGAAATTTCCGTCTGTGGTCGATCCGGCCGTCGGATTTAATATGTCACCTTGTCTGATACAAGTTCACAACTCACCCTGCTCCGACACGACACCCCTCTAACGACGTTATATCTCCGGGACATCCCGGCGCGCCTCAAAGAACTCCTAATGCACTGCAGTTCTTGAACATTCTCCGAACGCCGGCCTTTAATATCATCGCCTGGTGAATCTGAGCTGGATATGCAACTTGTTGCGATATTTTCTACTGATTCTACTTTTATGTAGGTACTGCAGTAAGCTCCGACGAAACATGTTACTTCAGCACAATTGATTTATGTACCGTCCCATTCACCTTGCCTCTGATTGTACGTAACATACAAAGCACGTGCATCTTTTCTCCTCAATTACAGTAAAATGTAATAAAACGTTTCAGTTAATTACAATGTGTAAAACGTACTGCAGGTATAATAATGGAAAATATGAATTACTGGCTACCCTATACCGTTGCTTGCGTAATTAACCGCTAGAATCTATAATTGCAGCCGCAGGCTCCAAATCAATTGATACCAAGGTATAATTTATTGAGTATGCATCGGAGTTTATTTGACGATGTACAATTACGTCCAAAAGTAATGGGAAAGTACAAAAGCTTTTTGGGACACGTCCCAAATATAATATTTCTCTCCGCGCTAATTTGCTCGTTCGTCTTGGTCTGTGGCAAACGAATATGCGCGCACACAGGCCGGATGCGCCAAAGATGAAGGGTTTATTTGTGTTCGTTAATAAGGAGGAAGGTCGGCCGAGACGCCTGCTCATAATAACTCTCTTATGCGCGGCCACATATCACCCAGGACACATCAAAGCGAAAGTGCACTTTGCTCGTGCCTTTTTCGATGCACTTTCCAGCAATCGACCGCTTTACGTCGCTTAAATCATACACCGAGGAGAAATCTGGACAAAGAGCGACATCCGATCAAAAATAATTTGCACAAAACGGGATACCCTCGGAAAATTGCCTGAAACCATTAGCTTGAGACGGGGCGAGGAAATGAGGGTTTCATTTCTAACGGTTTCTGCTTGACCGCGTGGTTGTAAGGCGATGGCCAATAAATCTCGCTAATTTTCCATAACTGCGGCGAGGGTTGCATGATATTTCCATTCGGCGAACTTGAGAATTCAGTAGGGAGGAAAATAGACAAGAAAACTCCGAGCAGAAAACAAACAATTCGAAATATTACAAGATACGAAGGATGTGGAAATTAGTTTTTAGAGGACGTCCTTAATTTGAAACTAATTTGGGCTTGAGATATTTACGAACGTGTGCGTCATGTATAACCAGCGATATATTCTTGTAACCGCGTTTTTATCCCCACAGACATCTCTTAAGCACGATTGGGTTAAATTAGCTCTAGCACGACGGCCTTAAAATATTACTACACACCTTCAAATGAAAACTAAAAAATAATATGCTGTAAATTAATTATACACTAGAAACAGATAGCATATGATATTTTAAGTGTGACTTATTGTATGGATTTCGTTATTTATTAATTTTTTTATAATAACTCAATAATATTGTCAAGGTCTCCACAAATCCTGTTTGTAATTTTATTGGAAAGTTTCTGCAGACATTGTATGTACAGTCGCAATCATAATTCATGAAAGTGCACATCATACCCATCTCCTTCAAAACTATGAATGTCGAATGAATCCAAATCTTACTACTTAAAAGTGAATCCGGTATGTCGTAAATTATTTATTACTTAGAAGCCACAAATATGGTTTTGTATCATTAATAAATAATAAACCGGTCGCGCCACCTATGATTCAGACAAAATTCTAGTGTTTTCCAGACTCGTACTGGATGGTGGTAGAATTTGCTGGAATGATCGATGTTTGTTCGCCGCTATTCCAGAGAGAGTGAATTACTATATAAGTCCGGGGCGGCGGGATACTTAAATCAGTTTTATTTCGAAAGCGATGTGTGTAGCTAGCGAATTAGTAGAACGATTAATTTATAAAAGTGTTAGGTATTTGTTAGAAAAGTGTTACAACTAGATATTTGTGCTTTCATATTGTTAAGCGATCGTAGACATTAAAGTGTTTTTAAATTAAACAACAATTATAATTTGTGAATTCCGAAGTATTTTTTTAATTATTTTGTATTTCCAAAAATGTAATATAATTTGTGTGAAATTTCACTTTCCTCTAATAGATGACGCGACGCCTTGAATCACTTATTATAGTTGAAAACTATTGCATAAATTATTTCTGGTAAATTCATAAAATAATTTTATTTCAGTGTTGTTATCCTCAGTAAGAAAAATTGCAGATTTCTTTCAACAAATTTTTGTAATAGTTTTATAAAATTTTCAAATTCTAAAGGATACATACATTCAAGGACTCCTTAAAATGAGAGTCGTTTGATTGAGGGCTACATTGAGGGCCTACACACTTGGTCCAATGAAGTTCCAATTTTTTCAAAAAGTAGCTTTTTTAAGGGCTACAAAATACTCATTGACAATGGTGATTGGACATGGTTTTCTTCCCAAAGAGCCAAATTTTCAAGTTTGGGAAGAAGAAAAAATCACTCGGGGTTAAGTCCGGAGAATAGGGTGGATAAGGAATTTAATCAAAATCTAAATCAAGCTATTTTTCCAATGCAATTGTTGA
The DNA here is from genome assembly GCA_958336345.1 of Dorcus parallelipipedus. Classification (NCBI taxonomy): domain Eukaryota; kingdom Metazoa; phylum Arthropoda; class Insecta; order Coleoptera; family Lucanidae; genus Dorcus; species Dorcus parallelipipedus. The sequence continues at coordinate 15,177,909 of OY284475.1, forward strand.
CTGGGGCGATGGGGCATGGTCTTGGTCGAACAGCACTTTCTTGTGCCCCAAACCTTGGGCGATTTTGTTTCAACTGTTTTTTCAAACAATCTAATAAAATTGCAACCAGGACGATTCCTTGTGAATCCAAAAAAAAAAGAACAGTGGCCACCACCTTCCCAGCCGACAAATGATCCTCGCCTTCTTCAGTGCATTTTCATCATTCGCAGACCGCCGTACGCTTTTTTGAATAAAAAGTTTCATGACTGGACAAAATTTTCCTTTTTCCATTCTTATGTTAACAGCTACACACTTTTAACATTTGTAACACTAAAACAATGCATGGCTTTTGTTTCAAATTTCGTATGACTGTTTGAAAAGTAACACTTGCCAGCTATGACTCAAGAAGATAGTGGCGCCATCTGGCAGAAATCTACCTGAATAATCAAACGACCCTCTTAGATGACTCTAGAGTGCTTTTTCTTTTTTTTTCCTCTACTGGTTAAGGTATCGGGTTGCGGAATATTCCTCGTACCTTTAGGCTCCAACTACTAAGGTCATATGGCCAACCCTACTAGAATTTAGCCGAATCTAAGGGAATTCCACCCCCAGTAGGGATTTTTAACGTACCAAACACCATAATGACACGGGACCTACGGTTTTACTTCCTATCCGAGAAGAAGGTACCTATGTTTGCGCCTTTCATCCGCAATTGAAAAACCCACCGCCGGGTTGGGAGTTGAACCCACGTCCAGTATTGTTAAAAATGTTCTTGTGAAATGCAACTCTTCTTTTTCTTCTATCCAGTAACGGAGGGGATGGTAAGAAGGTCCCTAGACTTACCCTCAGATTTTTACTAAATAAAAACAGAGGTATCGAGGATTAACTTTTTCAGTATTGATATTTTTTAATGGCATGACGTTATTCTGAGTCATAACTGTAAGATGAACGTCATTGTAACGTCGATTTTCAAATTGGAACTGTATGGTAATTGGAATTCAAGAAGTTCCACGTTATAAATTTTGCTTTTAACTGAAGGCTAAAAAGAGCTCGAAACGATACACTTTCAAGAATATTCTTAGATGGCGGATGGTACAAAATAGTGCCATGCCATAGCCTTGCGAACGACATACCAAAACAAGTGCGCCCCTGAAGACCTAGGGATAGAAATCGGTTGTTTTATTGTAGCCAAGGGTCGTACTCATAATCGTGACCTAACCAAGTGATTAAGACCGTCTTTTATAAGTTCTTTCTATACGTTTGAACTGTGAACAACTTCGAGAACAGTGAAGTTTTTAAGTGACCATAGTGAAACGTTTTTAAATAAGATCGCCTTGCGTAAGTTAAGGCTTCAAGCAAATGCTTAAGATTTTCTTAAAGCCTGTGTCTGAATCTACTCAACCATTACCTACGATTTTCTTAACTGGCTATGAAAACTGGTTTGCGACTACAAGTTTCTGCAGACCCTTCCAAACTTTCAACAGTTTCCTCGAGGGTCTTCCTACCTTTGAGGACAGTGAAGTTTTTAAGTGACCATAGTGAAACGTTTTTAAATAAGATCGCCTTGCATAAGTTAAGACTTCAAGCAAATGCTTAAGCTTTTCTTAAAGCCTGTGTCTGAATCTACTCAACCACTACCTACGATCTTCTTAACTGGCTATGAAAACTGGTTTGCGACTACAAGTTTCTGCGGACCCTTCCAAACTTTCAACAGTTTCCTCGAGGGTCTTCCTAGAGGAGAATTGTTTGTGATGTTGTTTGGCCTACCTTCAAAAAAATGGTCACTTCTTTTGTTCGTTTACAGAAAAATGCACCAAACTTATCTGTGGAGATGCAAGAGGTATAAGGGACAAAACAATAATGTTGATTGTTGAAGAATGGGGATGCAAAGAAGATAATTTTGGTAAATGAATTATGTTAAGTGAAGACGGAAAGACAAACCAACAGAAAGAAATAAAACTCTTGGTAGATGAAAATGGAAAAACTGAGGTGTGGTCAAAAGAGAAACAGTTACCCTAATATAAATGATCTTTATTTTGGGAAAATGTAAGTTCAGACATACGTCAGACCTATGGATTGTTATATAAATGAAATTGGATGAAACCACGAAACTTTTCCCATCTAGCCATTGAATGTCTTTTAATAATAGGTCTTAAGATGGACCCTCAATGTAATACACGTTGTATAATAGAATCGATTGATTATTATTATGAGAGTATTAGGAAAGAAAACCGCATTTGGACTAATAATAATTCATACCCCGTCGGTCGTAAAATCCATAATTTCGGGATTTATATACGCGAAGCAATAGTAAAACATGTTCGGAAAAGCATAAAATGTAACTAAGTTCAAAAGCAATAAACTCAGAAGTACATATTGATTCGAAGAGTCCATCAGTTCGGGAGCACGGTCGTAAAGGTGGCCCGACTTTTATGGGGATCGCTCGTGACGGCGTGAAACATTTAGTATTCGAGACGCGGAACCGACCCGGCGCCGGCGACACCTATTCGCGAATAATGAATTCGCATATAAGGCCGAAGAATTTATTTCGACATTTTATTTCAACTCTTTATCACGTCCAAGGAAAGAAAAAAGAAATTGGTTGAGTCTTTCGATTTACCAAAAATATATTTAACTTTTGCATCTTGTTTCCAATAATGGAACACCCTCTATTTAAATTTTGACTTTTTTTTCCTTTCAAATTAGAGACAGACTTATTAATGTGAGTCTTCTTGTATTTCTTGGAAACTTCTTGTAGGAGTGTGGTGTAGTAAGAGTGTTAAGCACAATCATTCATTCACACTTCATACGAGCATAGCGTTCGAAGTCTTGCGCTGAGGAATGCTATTTATCAGCGAGTACCCTCCCTCATCTATTTATATAACAGCCACACCACAGCTGCTTTGCTCTTCGAAACGCACATAAGCAAAAGGGTAGTTAGTCTTGTTTTGTTTTCGCGCGCAATTAATAAAAACAGCAACAAAAAGTGTCCGTCGCAATAAGCAGCCCCCCGGAAGGCTCAAGGAAAAAACGAAAGGGGAAGAACAAGATTTGCTAATTAATTCGCCTTTTGTATTCCGGGCGCACTATAATCGCAGTAATTACTCGCCTGTTTGTTCGCTCTTAATCGGGCGCTGCTGCGGAATTTAAAACTTTAATCGCTCGCGCAAGAATTTACGAATGCACGCAGTCCCTCATATTTCTGTAAATGCCCGGCACTTAGTAGATGAAAAGTGTAATTAAAATTTCCGGGACGGAAAGTTTCTGGAATAAATTAAAAATAATGAAGCGGGGAAATCTTTGTGTTTACAGAACGCCTTTAAATAAATTGTAAGTTTTCACATAGTAAGGAAACCGATTTTTTTCTTTTTTAATTTATAAAAGGAAATTTTATTTTTACTTAGCTTCAGTTTATATAGTTTGATTCTTTACCATTTTCAAGAAACGCTTATTTTTTTAACCTCACGCACAATTTGGAATCTTAACCAAAGGAATTTACAAAAAATTAACAACAATCGTAGTAAAGTTTCTAGCGAAGCTTCTTCACAGTTAAACTATTTACTGGTTTTATAAGAAGTTGTTTGCTCAATTGGACAAAATGTCCGCAATTACATTTTAATGCTAACAGCTGCCGTTGACTCGTCCTGAATCTAAGGGAATTTTATTGCGATCATAATTTACAGTGGTATTATAGCTGAGAGGGCTTTCATGTTTCAGATTTATAAATGTATGTGTGGATGTGCGATGACTTAAATTGCAATAATAAGTAATCGTCTTTCGTTTTCCAAATCATTCGTGGAATGTTCACCGATGAGATACTTGACGATGGGAGATTTGATGAATCATTTTAACGAACTACTTGATGAAATAATATCATACTGGAGAAAACTAAAATGCAAATTAAAGAAAGCGTTCGAGGGCCAACTTATAAAATACAAAAGGAATTTCTGCCGAATGTTCAAGTAAGTGCTTGAACCTATTTTAAAAATAGGAACCTTGAATGTTAAAAATCCGCGCGTTGTTTCGTCCACGTTCAAGATAAATCTTATTTTCTTTGTAAACACGTGCGATGAAATAAAACATAAAATCGATCCGATTAAAATACACTGAGAGGCGCACGTGTTACAAATTAAGATCTCAAAGCGCAACGTTCACATTCAATTTTAAAACTTGTCTCCTCTTGATTTCCTGCCTTAATTCTTTAAGCGCGACGGATGGAGTGAAACCGTCTCGGAAGAACGCTCGCTAACAAAGCATTTTCTGTAAACGTCTTCTTTACTTTCCAAGTACGCTCGCAGCGACACTCGTCGTGATTTTTATTTTATTTACCAAGAAAAAGTAATTCACAAATATTTTAAGCTCTTTAATCAGGGCGCAATCGTGCCGGGTAAATCTATTATAATCCGGAAGATTCCTCGTTTAATGAAGGTTCCTGTGAAAGAACACCTGATGCCCTACCCCTCGGAAAAATAATGCAGTCCCTTAATGATTTATTTTTCGGCGGTTGGCGGAGGTATAATCCCGTCTCGCCCGAAACTTTCGTTTTAACGATTTACCCACCAGAGCTTAATATGCGCGAAAGCTCAACACCTACACCGAGCTTTCACTATTGTCTGATGAAAACGAGAATTAACGTTTGCGTTTGTGTCAATACTGAACTTTGCAAAACAATTTGACATTTTCATAGGTGACAAAATGCCAGTTCTACAAATTAAATGTTGTGATGTTTTATTTAAATCGATCGGAGGCGTAATGAGGTGCTGCAAGTGGCAAATAAAGAAACCTCCTCCTGAGTTGGGTAAGTAAAGTCCACGTTTTTGGTTAGATCTGAACGTAAGCAGATTTAGGCGGATTTCTTCGTTTGGAAAGGTCTTACCATAAGCGCAGGAATGATAAACTGCGTCGTAAAAAATACCCATTGAGTCCTGACGATAGGAAAAGTATTGGGAAGAAGGACTCTAGGTATAAACAGAGAAGATATGATAAACTACCTACTCCTTCGAACATAAGTGGAATGGTATGTTCCTTGTTTTTTTTTTTTAATTTTTTCACTCAAATAAGGGCCATAAAATATAGTATTTATATTTTGCTTTCTTTTAACTCAAAAGGGGAAAGGCCTCTCATACTCCCTTGGTTGTGGTTGTAGCTGATGTTGAATTGGTTGGTTATGATTGTTTTGAGCAAAGGCCTCATAATAAGGAACATTTAATTTCAAAACGTAATTCCTTGATAGAATGAGGAATGATGACATGACATTGGACGAGATTCCTGTAGCATACAAAAGGATTTTATTTTAATTTTTCGTACTAAGAAGTACTAAGTAGTATTAAGATGAGGCCAAGTATTATCCAAAAGACGAAAGTGGCTTATCTACGACTTATCCCGAATGAAGAAAAACATCAAATTTTATAAATAAAGTAACTAGAAAATTTGGAGGAATAGGAAACGAGCCTCAGTAATCACCAAGGTTTAGGCATTTTAAAGAAGAAGTAACCTAACGAATCATTCCCTCTCAGGTTCTTTTTTTCTTAGTTTGGTGAATTTAATTACGTGATAAAAACATAGGCCCTTATTTGATGATATTCAAAGACGAAACTTTTAATTTTGTTCTTTTTCAGTACATACCGACTTTGCAGAATCCAGAAGTGCAGAATAACGACAATTAAAAAGATATATGTGAAGCTTACTTTAAACCATAAACTAATGAGGAGGAAAATCAAATGTTATTAAAAAAAGTTTTGCCTTCTTTTTCTACTTGTCAAGAAAACGCAAAATTATTTCAAGTTTTAACAAGTAAACTGAATTCAATGTACCTAAACATTTTAGTTGTTTTATTTCTTTGTTATTTACCTAAGGGCCCCTTGTTTGCGAACAGTTCTCTTTTTTCTGGAAACTTTCCGAAAGCCTCCGGGATTTTCTTTTTCCTAAGGAAATACAGTGCTTCTACGAACAATTTATATTTATCTCAAAAGTTGAAAAGGACTCACTATACCTACAACTTTCCAAAGAGGTGAAATATCTAAGGAGTAACCTTGGATACGAAGCTCAGTTGGAAAACGCAGTCATGTCAAAAAGACAGTTTCAAAGGCAACGGCATTTTTTCGGGGCAAGTCGTAAGCTCTTTGGTAAAACATGGGGCCTGGGACCTGAATCCGCGAATGATTCAATGGTCATATTCGGCAGTAGTTACTTATGCCTCTTTAGTGTGGTGAACAAAGACCACTGAGGCATAACAGTGTCTGGGAATAACAAAGGCCTTGAATACTACCTCAACAGCAGCTCTGGAAGTCTTGCTAGACATTCCACCACTTCACTTACCGGTGCAGAGAGAGGGCATGCTAGTTTCCTTGCGACTAACCCGGAATAGGAGATACAAACCAGGTGATCGCACAGGTTATCTTAGAATACTGAATTTTTGGCAGCCAGACATATTAGAAAAACCTTCAAACATGATGGCGAAAGTGTTTGACTTTGACTTACCTTATGAAGTGGATATTAGTTGCCGCCATATGGTTCAAAGCCAAATAGCATTGTTAGGCAACAATATCTCCATATGGTACACAGACGGATCAAAGATTACAAAGAGGACAGACCCAAAGTACAATAGCCTTAGGTACTACCTCAACAATTGTGCAAACTGAAAGACTTGCAATAATCTTTGTGCCCAGAAGTGTCCGAGAAGGAATTCAGAGGGCAAAAAGATATTTATTTGCCTGGCAACTATAGGGGAATTCAAGTCAAACTGCACTGAGTCCTTTTCCATATGGGAATGTAAGGAATCCCTCAAGGAACTAGCTAAGAGCAACAAAATTACTTTTCATTTATTGGAACATCCAGTGGATCCTCAGTCTCAGAGCTACTTACCAGAGTAGTCCATGTCGCTACATCCATGAACTAAAATAGTTAAGGCATATTAGGTATCAGTTATGTTTCAAGCTAATTTAATACCAATGGTGTTTCTGATATACATAAATAAAATTTGATTGTGCATTAAGAATTAATTAGTTCTAATGTAGACATCAGAATAAATTTAAACTTGCGCATTCGAGTATCTGTTCAGCATCGGCATAAATTACACCCGCAATTTCCTCGTTTAGTTCTGTTGCCCTAGAGTCTGTCTGTCCAATATTCGTCTTCATTACTCGCATTTAAGCCGCTGTTACGGCAGGAACGAACGCTCTCCGTGATACAGAACACCTGCCATCGTTCCTGATGTTTGTTCCTGCCAGGATTTACAGTGTTCTCAACGACAGCGTCAGTACATCACCGATGATGCGGGCTAATTTTACGTCGGGCCCCCGATTCGTGACTCCGGCATGTGTAGATGGCCCCCCTGCTTAACCTATCTCGCGAGACGTGCGTGTGTTTACACGGTAAATAAACACTCGGCTTTTCTAATTCCGGGAAATTTGAATTTATTTTTGGCCTAAAACGCGTAAGCAAATATTTACGCAACTTATCCTTCACTCTTCCTCGTCCGGGGAATGCGCTTTTCGGTGATCAAACTAATGCCGGCGCAAATATTGTTTCTAAGATTTCACTGCCGCATAAAATTTAATATTTCACACGGAGCCGCGCACGTTCTCCGATGATAATAATAATAGTAATAATAGTAAAGCGAACACTATCCTCGCAAATAAACTCGGGACGCTTTAATACCTTTCACCATAAATCTCTTATATGTAAGTCTATGAACATAACAATTGCCTTAAACTTTAGAATAAGAATCGTACTACATAAAGTAACGGGGAACATAAAGCCGTACCAATATTTATTGTCGGAGTTAAAGTTCTCGTTTGCTGAAGCATTCATTGTTCTTGATGCTCTTTTGTAAGAACGAAGGACGAGATGAAATATTGATAGCGCAGTGACGTTTTATCTTGCTGGAATATACTGCGACTAAAGGTCTCAACATTGTTGTTACGTTACAATAAATTCCAGTCTTCGCATGTAAATTTATTTGTTCAATTGATATTGTGAAGTCTTACAATGTTTTCTGATTAACTATGTATTAAATTATTCTAAAAGAATGCTTTTCGAACACGAAGTGTCACCAGTGCAGTTTAGACAAAATTTCTTTATAAATTCGCGTGAGAACAAAACAGTGATCTAGGAGATCTTTATAATCGAAAGGAAATAACACAGTGCGTTGTTTTCCTTGGCATCGGCACGTGAACTTATAACTCTTCGCAAGCAAGAGGCCGCCAATCCAATTAGTGTTATAGGTGTACGTTACGACCACGAAACCGAAAGCGCCTCTCGTTTATCGCGGAGGTGTCACAAACAGCCCTCGTTTTCCCACTGAAGATCGCGCCACCAGTTTCTCTTACGTCGGAAAACATTTCACCCCTACGCACACACACACGCGCACGAGTATTTCGTGAATTTTTACCGCGATTAACATCGAATTTCATCGCGTGCTCGATAATTAAGTCCGCCTTATAAATAGCCCCGGAGGGTCTCTTGATAATGAAGCGTTATTGACTAAAGAAAATTTGTTTCGTGAACACTTACGTGCGCGGCGGTGCGTGAGGCTTTCAGTTACGCTCGAACGTAAATAAATTTCTTGCGGGGCTTCGCCCCATTTGCAAAACGTTCGCGGTTTCAGTAATTTATATAATATTCGTGGAACCCCCGGACGGATTATTTTTATTACGAGGGATTTTTAATTTAATTCTGTTTCATTGTGGCCCGTTAAAAAAAGAAAGAAAAAAATGGGTTCAATTAAAAGTGAAGTGTGGTATGGGGTAAGATGATAAAAGCGTCATTGTCCCGCGGTGAATGCGGTAAATCACGGTATTCCGGGGGAGATGCATTTAGTATGCGCTTGGAAGGGAAATGTAAGCACCGAGCGTGGGAAAGAAGTTTTTAAAAAAATTGAGATATATCATAACAGCGCAGCGAAACGATTCTATTCATGAACATTCTTGAACGCCAATTTTTTATTTCTATCGTAATTGTATTGGATCAATTTAAATATCTATCATACATTCAATGTTAAACAATGTGCTAGAATGTGCTACAATATTTTGCAATTTGCATTGGCGCTGTTACATTGTTAGAAAGTGATATGTTATTTTTCGCTTGGCACATCTAATGCCAACGATCACTACAATATTGTAGTGCCACCGGCGAGATGGCATCTAAACAATTACCTCAGTTAAAATGTCTCTGACATGAAATATTGATAATGTTTCTGTTACACCGAGATCTAAACATATTGGTTTTCCCCCGAACAAACACGAACATTAATGCTAACTAACAACCAGCAGAATTCATTAATATTAACGTAACATGCACAGTGTGTGCATATATACACGTACAACGTACATACCCGAGATAATAAATTAGCTCGTGTTATGAAACCATCCGAGCACTTAACGATCAAGTTCGGCTTGTACATCGGCGTCTTAATTAAATATCTGATATTACGTAGCTAACACACATACCTGAAACGATTATTAATATTAACAATGATTACACGGCATAGCGGGAAAGCTGAATTTCACATCATTAATATTAATTACTCCGGCCAGACAAAGGCCCTCTGCAAGGGGTTAATATTGCATATTCTATCTTTTGAGTGTGGTCAGTTTCCCGGCAACCGGTATTGCCAATAAATTATTCAGCCCTCACCTCTGCGTCTCCGCCATCCCGTATTTCTCATGCAGAAATGCATTAAACATTCAAGGCGAGCACTTCAAAGCCGGCTGGCTACTTTCTGGCTGGCGCTTGGTAGCATAAATTGTTAGCCGAACGATACGCGCAAAAATGCAACGCTCCTCTTAATTTGAAACAATCTCCTACGCGAATAGCAAATCGTACATCACTTATTAACTCCGTTTCCGTGATTTACGTCGATCCGGAGCGTAACGCACTCTCGGCTTTCAGAAACTCACAAATCATCTACGACAGATCAAAGGCATTCTCTCTCCCGATTTGCGTGTGCAGCAACACTTTTAAATGCACTTATACAGCTGTATACGTCCCGACAGCACCTAATGAAAATAGATGAGACAGTAATGAGTCGCAATATAAACCACGCAAATATTTGCTCAACATGTGCCATAATAAGATTGCGCCCGGAAAGCTCAGACAGAGATGGAGCGCTTGCATTTACGAGGTTTGCTGAAATGTTTCGTCCAGATCGTTTCAGCTCGCATTATGATGGCGGCACTGTAATGTTTAGAGGAGTTTATTTGCCGTGAAATTATCAAAAAACTACTCAACAATTTACTCCTCAGTGCTTTTCCACATGGAAATCCGACATTCTTTTCTCATTCCTAATCTGATCTAATTACACCCGAACTGAATGTATACTTTTAATGCAGCTATATATTTTTAAATAGCTCATGAGAAAATAACAAACCGAAGGCATGAATGGAAATAGAATGAATAGAGGAATCATCAACTTCATAGGCAAAAAAGTTTAGTACTTTTTGAATTAGTAATCTTTCAACTCTGCACTTAATATCGTTCCGAATTTCTTTTAGAAGTTAACGACGTGAAACAGGAAATTAATCAAAACGAATAAGCCCCGACTGGCCGATGCAATGTTTGCTTACTCCGGTGAAGTACGACTTCGCTAGATGAGCAGTGTGACAGAAGACTAATGCAACTCCATCAGTCTTCCAGATTTGTACATGGCAACAATTAAAATAATGAACCACCAACATCATACACCGCTATGATATATGATTCGAGACGGGAATGCCATCGCCGTAATTATGTGGGAAGCGAGCGCGAAGGGGAAGACGAAACCAAAACAAATCTGTTTCTTATCTCGTTACTAATTTATCCCGGTGTGTGCTGAAAGTTATTACGCACGCGGGAAACCGCCGAAGATGCAACAGCTTTGATCCACCCACTCGAAATTCGGATGCAACAAATAAACATAAATATTGCTGCGCTCCCGCCACCGTTGTATACATGTGTTAGGAAAAGACAATAAATAAACAGCAGCATATTTTATAAAGACGTTATGTATGCGTGTGTGTGTGTGTACATGCGAAAGAAGTGTTGTGTGCAAACGTTTAATACGATAAATTTCCCTAACCGGTTTTACCATGTAGTACTACATACAGAAGCATCCACCTATACAGAAACTCATTATTGTATATTTAATTAAAACTTTGTTGCGCACTCGCTCACTTCGTCGATAAAAGAGTTGAATTTCATTGGAAACAAATTGTTATTCCGGAAGCACATACCGCAGCAGGTTTCGATTCATGACCCATCCCGAAGTACAAATCACCGGGATTCGGAATCAGCGCAAGCTCTCTGAAACAAGCGACTGCTGAATAGCAGGATTTCTTCCTGCATGTTTCACCTCATTTACCGCGAATGTGCCTGATACCGACTTCGCGGCACGAACGCATCATTCTGTTATTTATTTTTTCATTTGCGGGGAAACGGAACGGTTTCGTTATGTGTACATGTTTCGCTGCGGGACGTGATTTATAAGGACGAGCTGGATGTAACAACCACCGGTTTAGTTATGTAAATTTTAAACGGATTGCAGTAAAAAGTAGTTTCTTTTTAAACAGATTTGAATGCTATACATAAATATAACAACAAGGCAAATTAACATCGTATCAAGAATAACAAGAAAATGTAATGAGTGTATAAACAACAGCAGTTAACACAGGTACATGGATATATGGATGAGTGGTAATGAGAAACAAAAGAAGCAAAGAAAGTGTTACTCGCATATACAGGGTGTATATGAAGGGGTGAATTCTGGACGACTGATTTTTAAGTAAAAAAGTTCCTATAACCACGCGGCCCAAAATATTTCGTTTTCGATATACAGGTTGATAAAGTGGCAGCACGTGAAACCAGCCAAAATAGTTCAGCGAGTTCAGTGCCGGTAACGATGCGAGTGGCGGTAATTTCCTAAACCTACTTTAATTTTTAAGGTTCCTTACAAATATCTCCTGCCCTTGTACCAAGCAAAAAATGTAAAGTGTAGGTAAATTTAAAAACGAACTTTATCACCCTGTATATCGAAAACAAAGTATTTTAGGTCACATGCTTATAGAAAATTTTTAACGTAGACTTAGCTCGGGAATCACCTCTTCAAATATTTTTGTAATCATTAAGTTACACCCTGTATACTTAATATTGATGGATATTTGGCAAGGATACGACAGAGGAGGCAAAAGGAAATGGAGAAGATACAAAAGGAGACACCAACTCATAATGAGGATAGATAGATGTTTGATAAGTAAACATAACGAAGGAAAACAAAAGAAGAAGAAAAAATAGACATGAACGACAATGGAAAAAAGAAAATGAAATGGAAGAATAAAAAACGAACAATTTAATAATTTTTAAGAAAATAGGAAGACTACCAAGAGAAACTCAATTTCAAGATCATCACAAGATTTAACATGGGCCTCGAAATAGCAATTTTTGCGCGAATGTAAGTGAGGGGGGTGAGGTCTGAAGACAAACGACTAAATAAGTTACCTAAGGTTTTATCAAAGGCCAGGGTTTTGAGGAAAAGTCGTTTCTTGAGTTAAAAATTCCTCACAAATAAAAATTTTAAAATATTTCTGAAAGAAAAACTTACAGATACTGTTTCGTCCAAGCCCTTGGATGTCTTAGGCACTTTGTTGTTTGGTTATCAACAAAGTACATTTGGAATTAATTAAACATTTTGCCAGTATATTTTGAAATATAACAAAATCAAGTATTTTACAAAACTTTTTTAGTATACGGTAATTTTTGATATACAATATAATGAGGAACACGTGGTACAAATTTTATGAGACCAGAGAAATGGGGAAAATGAAAAATGGGAGACCAAGATATACAGAGTGTTTCAAAAGTCGTGACGAAAAATGAAAGCGGTTGGAATTTCAACTAATTTTTCTCATATAAACACGTGTCCAATTTCTACGTATTTACTAGATACAGGGGCTTACATTTGTTACACGTAAATTTCTTGAACGTAGGTTGCTATATGAATAGATTGTGTGGTTTGTTTAAAGTAAATGTTCAAAAACACCTCCTCCAGCTCCAAGATTTAACTTGACATTGACGTTCGTCGATGTTATTAAACTAAAAATTCCCGTTTTGGATTTCAGCGAAAGCTAAATTAATTGTTTCTAAAATATATTCTTCTGGCAGCAAAAAGCTATTTCCTTAAAGTCGGAAGACCTTGGACTTTCGGTTTCTGGTAATCTAAAAGTTCTTCTGAAAACTTTGTCGTCTATTAAGAAATCTCTGCATGCCTTTTTAACATCTTCACCACATTGTTGGCTAATGCAAGTTAACACTAAACAATAAAGGACGAGTCAAGCAGACATTTACGTAATGCGTTATTTACTAGTAAAAGAGAAATAATCAGACCCATGTTTATACAAAAAGATTTGTTTAAAATTGCATTTGCAACAACCTATTTCAATTTTTGTCGCCATTTATGAAACAGCCTGTACATATATGTGTAAAGAGAAAGTAACAAGAACTGCAGAAAAGAGAAGAGTCAAATAGGAGGAAAAAAAAACATGGAGAAAATTTTGGAAAACAATAATATGTAGATATATTATGTGGGTTCTGGCTCACTTTCTTATGGAGCATTAACATTATGCACTAAATGTGTAGGTATGGTTGTCTATCGTCATTCCGACAGGCGCAGTAGACAGTGATTTTAAGTTAGTAGGTTGGCTGTCATGTTTGATTAAACAAATTTAATTTGTTGTCATTATAATATACGTCAAATTGTGACAATTTAAATCAGATAGATTAACCGGTGTTATCAATTCTCATCTTGTAAAAATTTGGCTGTCAATACACCTCGTGATGGACAAAGAAATTGCAACATTACCTAATTTGGAGTAACCTTAAAATGTAAATTGACATGACCTTCATTGCCAAATTTTTGTTACATACTGCGATGACAAATAGTGAATGAATAGAATATAGGCAACCATACATACACATTTGTACATTTTGGTACATAATGTTAATTCTCCATAAAACAGTGAGCCAGGACTCTCTCATTAACTCACTCTACCCTTACTATACGAAAGGTAACCAAATTTCTAGATCAAGTAAGTAATAAATAAACACAACGACACTCAAGACAACTCTAATAATTTTATTTATGGTCGCTGTTATTCGCCTTATTCAAATCGTTCTTTTGATTTTAATTTACACAGTTTCCGAGCCTTCAAATCGCTTGACTGTGGAATGAAGTGGCTCACCCTGTATATAAAATATCAAAGAAGATAAATAATTAATTAGAGACGCGACAGTAACTCGTATTTTTCTTTCATTTTTAATGCAAAAAGCAAGTCATCGCCTAAATATACTTATTTGTTAAAGAGCCGATTTTTAAAGTTTCATTTTTCATAATTAAAGATAATTAGAAGCGATTGAACGAGAGCCTGCCTAATTAACTTTGTAGATTTTAAAGTAAAACGCGTTGCCATTAAACCTCCCCCCTCCCAAATTAACTAGACACGTGTTGCCCTCTATTATTATTATTATTATTATTTTATGTAAATTTGTATATACAGCGTGTAATCGAATAAGTTTCACATATTGTAACCACAACTAATACAAAAGAAAAGAAGCGAAGTTACGACATACGTTTGAAAAAAATGTCAATAATAACTCCGGAAAAATATATGTTTAGTTTTGACGTTTTACGTTTGAGAACCGCTGGCTTTGATTTAAAGCCCCGGACGGCCTGAACGGCTGAGCGAAATTTACTATTATACGCAATAAATGAGAGCAGTAAACCCGCAGATGCGATACAATAAACGTTGAGGCAGGTCATTTATTACTTTCGTACGAATTCCAGCTGTTTTTTTAATTAATATTTAAGTAATAGATATGCAGATTTTTCCCAAAATACTCTTTAAATAATAATTTTATTTCCTTAATTAAAAATAAAACAGTAATCATGAATCCTACCTAACAATAAGTAAAAAGAATAGGTCACAATTAATTCAATAAAAAGGTCACATTCTAAAAGTATTATTGGAACAAAAAGCGCCGAACTTATCATCCCTTAATTTATGATTCTTTATTACGTTCAGGCTAAGCAAAAAAAATTCCGAAAGATCGCGGAGGTACTGTGTGTACGCCTGTTCACAGAGTCAGCTGATTACGATAGTTGCAAGTGTTGTGTTGATATTTGCCTTTTTAATTATTAGACGTTCTTTAATTAAACAATAAACGATCGTATTGTTAAACTCGAGCGATAAAATCGCACCTAATTGCTTTATTACAGCAAATGACTTAAGAATGTTCTCAAAACTTAGGGAAAGCGTTAAACTAAACATTTGTATTTAGTGCAGTCGATTTATTTGACGGAACCGAAAAAAAAGTTCGCATCCGCAAAATTCTCCCGTCACCAATTTGTTTCTTAACAATGTACTTATAAGTACATAAGTATAACTTACATTCATTATTTTAACATAAGAAATTAACAAATTATATCACATAGTGTGTTATTTGTTTACAAAGTGTGAAATATGACGATGTAATTATTTTGGATTATTTCATGAAACAGATGTTCGAAGATTCCGTTCCAAATTGTATGACACTAATCCAGTGACCGTGACATTTGTGGAATTTATCGTTTTACGATGCGTCCATAAAAATCGCAGAGGCACTTACGAACGAGCAGAGGTTTTCAAACAAAAGGAGATGTGCTCTTGTGGTAGGTCAGTTTTTTTATTTTCGAGCAAGAACATTGATATTTGCATTATGTGATGAAGAACTTACAGTATTAATATGTGAAACTTATTCAATTACACGCTGTATTTATTCTAAGCATTTAAATTTATTTTCCTAAGGAAATTTATATTAAATATCGACGGGCATCAGAAGTAGGATAACTCGCTCGCCATAACATTTTGTACGGTTTTTAAATGAATTATGTACGCGCAAAGCTAATTTCCATTAATTTTAACCGATCGTTCCATTTAAATAAATATGAGCGCAGCGCAAAATTAATTTTGCAATCTAAAACGATAAAAAGACTAATTAATTACCGGAGTTAATTATAAATAATAAATTAAAATAGCGCTTTGTGTTAGGTTATTGATTTCCTGCGTTGTTAAACCTGCGCTTTCCTCGGCCTCTTTCTAACCTCAAAAACGCACGTGCGCTTTTGAAAAAGCTCGCGCGCGCTTTCGGGCGTCTCTAGTGGCGGAAACTTCCGCGCTCGTCGCCACTTGCTTGGCGCCGTCCGTTTGGCGCGCGGGCGTCTTTCAACAGAGGGCGCGGCGTGCGCGCTACGAAGCTTTCAAACATAGCCAACCTATGCAATCAGTCACGATACGGCACTATAAGAGCATTGGTGTGCTAATACTCGGTCCAATGCGCTCAGCACATGTCTCAACGATATCGTACGAGTGTTGAGTGTCGCTTTAAAATTTAAAAATCGCCCCGAACTCTACTTGTGAAAGCCGATGAGAGTTTCACGTGTACATGCCGGTGAGTTGTTATTTAATTTAGGGCGATTTGTTTTAATATTGACGGCCTGAAAAGTTCGGTCGGGTGTTATTTACACGACGGCGGGGAATATTCGCCGGGCTGAATATTTACATTGTAATAATGCGAGACTGAGCATGTTGTAAGCAATTATCTGAGAAGTAACTGACATGTGTTATTGACATAATTATCTAAATAGCCCGCATACTTTACGAGCGCTTCGTATACACACGCAGGAATATATTGAAATTCCGGACGCGTATTTTATAAAATTCCTCTCGGCGGATTGTAGATGCCAAAGAATTTTTTTTCTTTTAATATTTATTAGGTACTTTTAAAAACGAATTTAATTTTCCCATTAAAAAGTTCCTTGTCCAGTATCAAGTATACTGTAATACAATCATAAAATACATAAAACCTGTTTTGATAGAGTTTATAACATTTTGGAATTTGCTACACATGTTGCGGCTATTGTTAAAAACCAGCCCTTTAATTTTGTAATTTTTTTGAAATCCATTGTTTATCTTTTGGCCTCACTCAATACATATTTTAGTGGCGTTTTTATATTCGAAAAATAAAAAAAAAACGGTGGCGGTTTCGTGTAGTTGTTCAATTGTATTTTGGTCTTTGTTACATATTTACGCTGTGCCATTGTTATAAAATGAGGCCTTCACTGGAAGGAACAGGCACTTAATTTGGATGTCATTAGATAATTGGCTCCCGCAGAGTTACATCGAACTCCCTATTTAAGTGGCATCTGTGTGTTATAACCTTGCCAATGTACGACGGTGATAAAAATTAGTTAAACAATAAATGGTCAAGGCCACTTTTTTTCGATTTTATTTTATTCTTAACCTAGTTTCTTATTTTTAATTTAACATTACAATTTGCCTATCGCATACATCGTTTTATTAATTGTTGACTTCTCTTTTTTTTACTTTTTTTACTTTTACTTCTGTAATTGCATCAGTTAGTTCCGTGGTGATGCTGTTATATTTGTCTGTTTAAAAGCCTTATGACAATATACAGGATGTTCTATTTTGATTGAACGTACTGCAAAATTGTTAATGATCAATAGAGGCAGAGCGTTCAAACGTTTGACTGCAGACTCGATGGACATACTGTATTTATTATTCTGATTTTTTGGTACATTACTTCTAAATGGAAACAAAATATCGACCATTTCGTATTCAAAAATGTTAGATTTTTTATTTCTTATTTTTTAAATATGTTTTCAAATCTGAAAAACAAATTTATTAACTCTCTTAAGGTTTTCCTTATGCTAAGAGTTTTAAAACGATGTCTTCTTAGTTTGAGGTTTGAAGAAGCATTTAAAAATGATGATTACAAGAATAATAAGATTTCTTTGGTTTAAACTAAGAAACCTTTAAATAAAATGAAGAGAAGACGAACAAAATGGTTAATCAATTTCTGATAGTTCTTCATCACCTTACATCATGCTTTACGATTTTGCTTCTGCGTTTTCGTATAAATTTAACAATTCTGATAGGAAATGAAATTTAGTTTAAAAAACAACTTATCGTCCTCAAATGACCTTGACACTCTGATGTAATGCCTAATCTTTTTCTTATTCAATGCGATTTCGTATTCTTAGTTCTCCATGATTTGCTCAAAAAGTTCTGTGAAAAGCCTGACTACCGATTAGAGTTTAGTTTAATTATCAGACAGCGGACGAATTATATTATTCAAGGTTATCGGTGAGCGAAATACCTGCAAATTGCATTGTATCGTGTCGGTCAGCGGCGTCGTAAAAATCGTCGTTAGTAAAAAGCAACTAATTTGTAGCTAATGGAAATGGGATGCGCTTCTCCCACCCTGCGCAATTCAGCACGCCTCTGATAGATAACATTTAGTAATATAATTCGTCCGCTGCCTGTTAATTCCATATACAATAAATGTCGCGCCCCTATAGTCACATCGTTAATATTCGTTATGTGGGGAGAAAGATGTACCACAGTCCAGAGTGTAGCTTCACCCGTGTTGCCAGAGATGGTACTTTGGCACCATTTTGATACTTTTAGAAGTTGTTAGTACCAAGATACCGCCTACATTTTGGTACTTTTTTTTTCAAGCAAGACGTTTGCAATAACTATAACAATAATTATTAGGCCTGAATTGAATTCACTCAAATGGAATAAATTTTTTTAATATTATTGATTGTTAAAAATTAGGTAGGTATATGTTTAATTCTAAAGAGGTTATGTTCTCCATGTGCAGTGGATAATTTTAAAGAAGGAAACACAAGCGGTGTCACGCTGCAGAATTGTTTGAAATTTAGTTGAACTTTAAGAGAAATATTTAAACCTAAAGATTGTAATTTTTAAAACTTAATGGTAATAAGGTAATGAAAAATAGTAATTAGATGAAGGAGATGGGGTGGTTATGATAGGATGTAGAATATTATTCATGAACTTATTTTTAGTTCTGCGAAAAAGATTAAAAATAGATTTTAACGGGAAGTTGTTCAAGTGGGCAACCTGTAAGATGTACTAATTTCATTCATGAAGTCCGTCCGTCAAATTCATGGCGATGCTCAGGACCCTGTGGAAAAAAGAACGAAAAGCAGCGAACTTATGTTCATACGGGTGAAAATACTGGAAGTTAATGCAAGGGTAAGTGTAAGACGGTTTTTTAAAAATTTGAAACTGCAGTGAATCCCCTATCCTCGATATATTGTTTTCTCATTGCAAAGACTCATCAAATTTTTATTACCTTAGTGGCGTTTACTTGTTCAATTGTGACACCTGCTCAGCTTCCTATATTGGCCAGACTGGCAGTTGGCAGAAGCTTAAAAATTCGACTTAATGAACCTCAGATCTTTTGGCCAGGTTGGGAAAAAATGATTCCACCTTCTGGAGACTGCGCACAGTTTTGTACCTAATGATCCAAACGTCACTTTATTAGTAAGTTTTTAGTAAAACGAATTTTTTCAAATCTTTATATTTTTAAAACAGTAGTTCGTCATGTTGGCAGACGATCCCACATTTTGTTCTGCGTTGTTCTAGTGAATTTTGTTATTTTATGTTGGTAATTCTTGTTCCGGCTTAGCAGCTAGCCCTTAACGTAAGTTTTATTCTATTAATCTAAAAGATTCTTATTTTTATTATTGTTAGGTACTTGAAAATGTCCGATGGACGAAACCGTAGAAAGAGAAGATGAGTTCTGCAGTGTGACACCGCTTGTGTTTTCTTCTTAATTTAAATTCTAACCTGGCAATAAAGGGTACTTCCTAATTAGTTTTATGTTTTAGTGTAGCTGCCGGTTTCGATTTTATAGGTCTGTTTTTTATCCTGCACTGGTGTACACCAATGCATACTTTTTCGCAAAGTACTCTTTAATGCAACTTGAAATGTTTGTGTGGTATGTCAGTATGAATGAGTATGATTCGTATTAATACATTATCAATGAATTTAGGCTTCATTAAAGTATATTTCGTAAAAAAGTGTACACTAGTGCACACCAGTGCAGGATAACAAACAGACTTTATATTATAGCTATCGTCAAAAAATTGTTAACATTGAAACCAGCCATCATTGATATTACTTCTTCTTCTTTCTAATGATGGTTGAATTCAATTTCAACAAGTTTTTCATCAAAAAATTGTTAAAATTCAATGACATTCCTTCTTCTTTCTTTTTTTTAATGATAAGAGCCCAATGAAGATACAATATCGAAACTTAAACCTTAATTTTCACAAATTAATTATTGTTATTCCGTGAGAAGTTCGGGTTTTTACCGGATAATTTATATTATTTCGGTCAGGTTTTTCACAAAACCTTTCCAAAGTTTACTCATAGGTCTAAACGATGGTCCGGTAAATATGTTCCATTGCATAACATTCATAGCATTCGCGTGTCAACGATATCATAGTGTGTCGAGTCGTAGGTTCACGCGATCACTAACACAGCGCCCTTATTTGTTTATTTTCCGAACTTCTTACTATAAGCTACAGTTTTCTTCATACATGAATATTTTAATTATCCTATTGTATCCAATTTTAACTTAATTCCTACGTATTTACATCTTAAAAAATCTAAATAATTTATTTATAAGAGATAGTTACTTTTTGATTGATTATTTCTAACAATATTTAAGAATATTAAGAAATTGGAAGAAAACTCGAATTAAATTATTTCTTAAACAAATCTGCTAAAATACACTATCCTATAATTTATTTTACTATTTTCAAAATTATCTCTTATGAAATTTTCAAAGAAATACGTGCTGTTAATAAACACCGCAATATAAAGTTATAAATAATAAAACAGTTTTGAAATTAGATAACAAAACCTTGCCCAAAGCTGATTTTCGTGACCTTGGATCTCAAAATTGATACCTTCTGGGTAAATTTGATACTCTTTTGCTTTAAGCTTGGTACATTGCTTTTCTGTACGCTGATAACGGTGAGCTTCAGCGTGATACGATGTTAGCTTTTGCTTGCACACAGTGCTCCATGTATAAAATCTGCTATACTGCGTTTTTTTCTGTAATACCTATAAAATGTTTCTGAGGTTGACACCCGTTACCTGAATACTAGGAAATCTCAAACATTTGTGTTCTAAATGTAGTGATAAAAGCAGTTCTGTTCCAACAGAGTACAATGCTATTTCAACAACTACGACTATTTCAACTATTATTGTTGCTAAGGGTTTAAGCTTTGGCTTAAATTTAAACCGGTATTGTACAATTGAGCCTCAGAGTATCTGCATCTTGCTTTAACTTCATGTAATAATAAGAGGTGAAGATACTCTGAGTGCATACTAATGCAGTCAATCGAAAACCTCATAGGATCGAGATTAACATGATATAAGTGGTGCGAAGGTTTGCGATGTTGACGAGCCTGACCATAGGGTCTTAACACGTTCTGTATATTTGATTCCTGGCATCTTTGTTAGCTCTAAGGAAAATATCTTCATTTTTTCTAAATTTTATTTTGAGTTAAAATTTTCAAATTTATAGCGAAACAAAGAACACTTCAAGTTAAGAAAATAATTAATAAGCATTGGGATTTTGAATAATAAATAGAACTTAAGTCGAAGCTTTTTTTTTCGAAAGTAATACAGTCGTTTTGAGCTTCACAAATATATTAATCTAATTAATTTGAATTTTTAGTTAAATAGGCTTATGAAATATAGTAAGAATTTGATGTTTATAAAAAACATTAAATATATATACAAAATATATTTTCTACGAGGGAAAGTTAGAAAGTTGCCAGGCAGGTAATGTATGGATTTTGCTAGATGGAACCAGCAACGATCTTCAACATGAAAGCAAAAAGCATATGAGGAGAGTACATTCTGAGCTTAGAGGGAGGGGAGCAACCACTTCCACTTGAAACTGAAGGGGGGAACTAAAGCTGTACAATATTTCACGTACACTTGGTGATTGGTGTTTAAAAGTCAGTCGAAAAACTGTTGTTCTTTATAAATTTAAAATGTTTTAAAGGGCTTATCAAAAGAAGGATCAGAATCAAATGCTGATATTAACACTGTTTTTGTTGGTAATACAAAAATATTTCAACAAGGATACATCGTAATCTCTCTTTTTCTTTCTTAATTCCAGGTGGAACAATGGTGAAACAATGCGAACCTTTACTTTCTGATTCCTCCTCGTATTTTAATAAATATATTCGAGGAGTGACGCGACGTTAAAAAGGAAATATTGTAAATTTCTTGCTTTCTTAATTATTATTTTCTTTTCATTTAAATTAAAAGAGTGATTAAAAGGAATACTTTTAAAAAATAATAATCATAAAGGGAATTCATTTCACCTTCTGCAGTTTGAATCGTTTCTTAACCGCTTCGGCGAAATAACGTTAATAACAGAAATTTTATATCAAATTAGCAGGTTAATTTGAATACCTAACAATAAAAAACAGTTGTTAACAACTGTAAATCACATGATTACATGCTTACTTACATCATTCTAGGATCATTAGTCAAACATGCCTAACGGGTATAAATTCATTAAAACATTTGATGCCATGTAACATCGAGATTTATCTTATTTTAAACAAATTCAGCTGACACTCTTGTTGATCATTCTTTATAGAATTCTTCTGCGTTTCATCTCACAGCGTATTTTCATTTAAAAAGTATTCATTCGGGCTACTATTTGTGGTCACTTCTGGAATGCTGTTCCATTTAATGGCTTCGACTTAAATAAATTAAATAAAATATTTACTAAATTCTTGAACCGTTGATGCTATTTTATCGCGGTTTCTGCTTATTTTAAGAGTGGAAAGAACGCGCGGAAAAATTTGTTTAAAGGAGTTTCGCCGAAATTTACGAGGAACGCGTTCGATATTCGTTCGACATAATCAGGCATCGGCGGGTACGTTTCATCAAGCGGAAACGATGTTTTGCCCGAGTGACGAGAGAGAAAGACCTGAACGCCCCGGCGAATAATACTCGGCGCTGTCGCTCCAACAACGTCTCGAGTGTGCCGTTCATCTTCATTAATAAACATAACCGAGCATAATAGTCTAAATGTTCGATCCATTAAACTCAGCGCCCACATTATAATATGTAATTCTCCATTAGCATCAAACTGTAGCGGTAATGAGTTTAGATTATAGTAATTACGTAATCCTTTAACATACAAATTATCTTCGCCGTTTCTTGTTGTAATTGTAAATAATAGTGCTCTCACCCCCGATGGAGTTTCTAGTTGGCTGGAGGAGATAAATTTAACTATGTATGTACTGGGGAACTATACATACATATAGCTACATATAGTAAGCACGCGTTCGGCTTACCTACAAACGAATTCAAATATAACAGAAATAATTTTAATTTAATTTGGGTACTATACGTTTACATAGTACATAAGTGGCTTTTCGTTACTGTATCGAAACGAAATTCGTAAATTCGACATTTGTATTCGAAATGTGCGAGTATTTTTCCCTAAAACTCATTACATTATCGACTGCGGGGCCGCCGAAAAGCCGGAGGAGGAAATAGAAATATGAATAAACCAGGTCACGCGGCCGGCGAGTGTCCTGAGGGAACGTTGTGCCTGACATGCGACGCAAGACTGTCCCGTTAGATACCTTAGATATTGGAATAGTTACAGGAGGCGCCGTGGCGTTTCCGGAACATCTACATCAACATCACGCCCTCCTATTGTCGGCCGCGTTTATTAGGTTCCTCTGGCACTCAATAAAACCGGATACGTGGACGGGTTCCCGATCTTCTTTAACAAGCAATTTTGCGCATTCTGCATGTCACGGGATTCCTCTCTAATTGAATAATTCCGGACGGTGCTACGTCTATATTTACGCAGAAGTTACGGAATTGTTACGGAAGAGTAATTAAACGGAGTCTCGTTTTAGAATAATTCTGTAAACCACGATGAAACCCAAACGACATGTTTTGATACTCTCAGCTTATCTCAACTCTGTAGTGAATTAAAACGACGCCGACGTCGTAATATTTGATATAAATTACATCCAGCAATTTTAATATCCTTTGACGATTTCATGTGAGCAGTTTAATTATTACGTCCTCAACTCAGAGCCATCTCATTAGCGTTTTAAGTATTTTAGCATTTACTGTGTTTCGTCTACCTCTTTATATTTATATTCTTTATTTCCATTTCTCCTCCTCCCTTTTCTTGATCTCCACGATTCCTAATTTGTTAATCCTTGATTTATGTTAAACATTGCTTCTCCAATGCATGCGTCATTTAATCGGGAATTTCCTTCCTTTCCATTAATAAACATCCAATTTCTAACTTTACTGGACTAGTTACATTCACACCTTTATATCTTGTATAATGGTTATTCTTCCTCTATTTCTATTTCTCCCTTTCATCTTTTCTTGGCATCGGCAGTTCCTAATATATTAATTTTTGCTTCTTGAAATTCTTTTCCTTCCTCTTCTCTATTATGCATCTTATAGTACAACCGCAACTTACTCAGGAAATTTCTTCTCTTTTTATTAATAATAGATTAAACTCCTCTCTTCGTTCGACTGGTTTCATCTACATCTTCATATTAGGAAGGACATCTACTTCGTCTATTTGCATTTCTCTTTCTCTCCTTTTTTTGCTCTCCACGATTCCTAATGTCAAACTTTGCTTTTTGAAATAAATTCTTCTCCTCCTTTTTCTGTGTTTTGCACCCGCCATTTACCCGAGAAATTTCTTCATTCTATTCCTTATATTATTCCTTCGTTTAATTTGTATTAATAGGTACCTTCCCTCCATTTTCATTTATCCTTCTCCTTTCTTTGTCGTCTCTGCAATTCGTAATATATCAATCTTTATTTCTTATACCAACTCCTGTTCCTTTCTTGTTAAATCTTTAACATTCCAATTCACTGCTTCCTATTTTTCCCAATTTGTGTATTTTCGCTCGTTTTTAAATGAAGTTTCTTGGTGCTGTTTTATCTAGCCCTGCTCACTTTATCTTCATTGCCATTGCAGTTCTATTTTCCGATTCTTTTAGGTTTTTGAGTTGTTTTGTTAATACTTGGAAGATCATCTGGGCTTCTAAATTTCCTAGTTTTTGGTCTTCTA
The DNA here is from genome assembly GCA_958336345.1 of Dorcus parallelipipedus. NCBI lineage: Eukaryota > Metazoa > Arthropoda > Insecta > Coleoptera > Lucanidae > Dorcus > Dorcus parallelipipedus. The sequence goes on from OY284475.1 coordinate 15,202,881, forward strand.
AAAAGTAGCAATATAAAAATTTTGGTTAGACTCCGCAAGCGTTCCTCTCTGAAGAAATCTATCTTTTGAGAAAATTACTTAGACGATGCCTTATCATCTTCCTTATTCTCTGCCTATCCTTAATCTTCTGCACTGTATAGGCTTTCAGGTTCTTCGTTCTTTTTTACTTTCCAGTTCTTCAGTCTTTCATTTTTAGGAAGTTGCCATAAAAATTTTGGTAAGCCCTCGAAGTCGTTCTGTGTTGTCTCTTCTTTGAGAAACTCTCTCTTCTGAGGGAGTCTATTCCTCTCTTCGTTTTCCTTTGCATTAATAAGTACAATCCCTCCATTTTCACTTATCCTTCTCTTTTTTGTGTCGTCTCTGCAATTCGTAACATATCACTCTTTATTTCTTGCACCAACTCCTGTTCCTTCCTTGTTAAATCTTTATCATTCCAAGTTACTGCTTCCCATTTTTCCCAATTAATGTCTTTTCGTTCGTTTTTAAATGACGTTTCTTGGTGCTGTTTTATCTAGCCCTGCTCACTTTGTATTAATTACCATTGCAGTTATATTTATTTTCCGATTCTTTTAGGTTTTTGACTTGTTTTGTTAATACTGGAAAGTCATTTGTGATTCTAAATTTCGTAGTTTTTGATCTTCTAAAAAGTGGTAATATAAAAATTTTGGTAATACCCCGAAGTCGTTCCTGTCCGAAGAAACCTATCTTTTGAAGAAATTACTTAGAGGATAGCCCTATCATCTCCTTTATTCTTCAAGAAGTAAGAAACTTTGGGTAAAGTTTATAAAATGTTGTGTAATTTACGTTATTATTATTATCTTTCCAAATAAATCTGTTATTGTTATATCGAGATCGATAACATTTTCTTAAAACATTTTCTTGGTTCTTTAAATTTGACGTCGCCTATTTTTTATATGGAATGTTATGATTTCTAGCAGTGGCGTAGCGAAAAGTTTTCGATAAAATTGGGATAATTTTTTTTAAAATTAGTTCTACTTCACTTTTTCAAGATCGAGAGTTCTTCAACACTCTTCGACAAAATAAAAACAAATGAAAGGCTGTATAGGCTCTCAGGTTCTTGGTTCTTTTTTTTCCAAGTTCTTAATTTTTCATTTTTAGAAAAAAATTTTGGTAATTTGGTAAATTTTTACTTCACTTACCAGTTTCTTTTTGTTAGCATACTTAAGAAAACCCCAATATTTTCGATGCACATACGCATATCAGTTCTCTTACAAATTACGTTCTTCATAGATTGAAAAATCGAAAAATTAAAGTTACAATTTTGCATCAACAGATGGCGTTGTGAAGTACTCATCGTTAAGGTTACTATATTTAGAAGGTAGCGCCATTCATTTCCGCGACTTTCGTCTACCAATTAAAAAGGACGCGATGAAACGCTAAAGATGAAAAAGGATAGATACATAACAAGTTACTGTTGCTAGGGAGTTTATGAATGAATTTGGTTAACCCCTAATTAAAAGAGATATAAAGTTGGCGCTACCTTCTCAATACAGTAACCTTACTCATCGTAATTCTTGCAACAAAACGTTTGCCCTTATTGCAGTTAAATCGATTAATCAATGCTATGATTAGTTCTTTAATATATTGATAAATTATTAATCGATTCGGTCGATATTTATAAATTGATTTCTTATTCTTCGATTATATTGAAAAGCAGACAGAAAATAATTTAAAATCGCCGTTTTCCACCAACAGATGGCGCTGCGAATCATCCTTCTTGTGATACGCTTCGAGCAGTTGCCCTGAAGAAATCTTCGCCTGCTTATGAGGATTTGTCTACGTACTTATTAACGATCAATGATGAAGAAAAGTTTATTGATTGATCACGTCTTTAAAAAAAATAATACATTCTTAATCAATTTAGTCGAAATCAATTGGTTTCTAATTCGAAACTAATCTATTGTTTGTGTAAAGCAAATATTACATCATAAATGAATCAAAATAGTCAGCGGATTTAAAAAGTTAATAATCGATTAATACAGTCTTTTTCTATTGCTTTTCCTCTTTTTTCAAATGCGTTTCCTAATTGGTCAAATGACTTTCCAATCCGTTTAAAGTATAGTAGGCCTGAGGATTGGAAAGTCATTTGACAAATTCGGAAACATAATTGACAAAAGGGGAAAAAGCAAAAGGAAAAACAATCAAATTGCAGTCGAGTAAATGCGCACAAATAATGAATCGAACATTTTTAAATTGATTTAAAATCGAACTCTATCCTTAAATTTAAAAGAAAATTTATTCATGATTGATTTCATAATAGTAAAATAATTAAACGAATCCGTCGATGTTTTATCGAATAATTAAGTTTATTATTAAAACATAATCGACTCAGCCAGCCGATATAGATTAATCGAAAATAATTAATTAGTAACAGATTAATGAATGTTTAATGAAAACGTTAAAATAACGGAAGTTAATTATAAATACATAATCAAATTGTCGATTGTTAATCAGATAGATTTCAAAGAAATAATCGATCAAAAATCAGAGTTTTCATTATTATCAACAATCGATTACTTTTTATTTATACAACGTTGAGGTGATCGTATTAAGATCATCTTCACTATAAACTGTCACTTTCGGGTCCCCACACGAAAAATTCAATCAAATACATGTACATAATTGATTGTGAAATGTGAACAAGCAAATAAAGTGTAATAATTAAATAATCTAAAACAATTGATTAATTAATTGATCAAGAGCGATCAGTTGCTTACGATCAACTTCTACTGTTAACACTTGATTAACAGGCTGAGGATGACTAAGGATAACTTTAGTATTCTGCACCTAAGGCATACTTCATCAATTTTTTGTGTTCGTTTCCAAATCTACAGAGTGCCTGGTAACTCACCTACGTAATGCAGGTACAAAAACCACTTTAAATTATAGATCATTTTAGAATTCAATAACAATGGTTAATAAAATCGCTTGTTGAGAACCACTGTTTTATTATTTTTGAAGGGAAGTTCACATGATACAATTTATAACAAACATGAAGACATATAAGAAAGCGGCAATTTCGTAAATCATTAAGTTCATTGCATAAGTTAAATTCGACACAACGTTGCCTATGTGATCGCGGAAAATGCGCTCACCTATATAAAATTTATGTAAACAAACGTTACAGCGACTCGCTTTATCAAAAGCCTTGGCCGTCATGAGTCATGACCAACAGTAGGCGAATGAGATTCCGCTTGCAACGGTCCGTCTGGGTTGCTGCTTATACTGTGCATGTTTATGTACGATCATTGCGTTGGACGAAATTTTAATTTCATCGCGTAAGAAATTGTTAAATTTAAACAAAATTTAGTATTAAAAATTAAATAAATTAAATTAAACACTAAACGTTCTTTGCTATTGCAAATTGTGCATACGATTATTTGCTATTGCCGTCTCGAGTGCAGTTAGATGTGACTCTCTTGCCAGCGCGAGCGGAACCTGATCGGCCTAACCGTGGTCATGACCTTTGCAAATTGCTTTCGGAGAATTCCAGCTGCATAGGTGACTCATCGAAAAAAGCCAGGCGTTATGCAAGCATATGAGCAGACGGTCTAGAAAAATCACGATGAGTCATAGGGGAAGGGGTCCACATGTAAAGTTTTACGTAATCGGAATTTCCGTTATAAAACCATATAAACGGGTTTTCAAACTACTAAAAGCTGTGTGGTCGTGAACAAACTCCAAAAATTCATCCATCTCTCTATATCATGGTTTGGGGAAGAAAATAATAATTTATTTTGCTAAATTAGTTCATTTATTATCTTATGGTACCTCCACTATTTATTATTTATTACTCACTGTACTGCCACTTTTTAATTTTAATCTGTCGTATATCTTATTCATATTACTTAACAGTACCTGACATTAACTTTTTAACGTGTATGTTTTTGTCTGTACATATTTACTTTGTATATATCTTTTTGTATTTCTTATTGTTAATCGATGGTACTGGCAAATGAATAAACTGAAACCGAAACTATTAGAAATTAACAACAGCTTTATTTGATTTACTGAACGCTGATTTTTCTCGTTATAAGATTATTTTGAATTTGTTTTGCATCGTGTCGTACAATATCGTTCTGAAGTAACCTTCAATTACATTTATAATTTTACATGTGTCTAAATTATGCTCTTTAATAATTTAATTGAATGATTATAATTGAGAGTAAAATGTTTTCTTGACCGGTACTGTATTCTTTGAAATAAAACTTCCTGAATCACGGTCTGAATGTTTTTTATTAATTGTTTAACATAACGTTTTCGAACCTGGCCAGACCGTGATTCAGGAAGTTTTATTTCAATGAATGATTATAAGTATTCATTTTTATTCTTTCTTAAAATTGTCTTAATTGTGATTGATACTACATGATTTAAGTCATTGTTTTAATACTCTTTGGAATTTCGCTTTATGCCAAATTCCTTAATTGACTTGTAATTGTTTTTACCTGTTTTGAATATACACTGTCTTCATAAAATTTGGAAGAAATTATTTTTCTACAAAATGAACGATGTTTATTTAAAATCCTGAAACACGTCGATTTTTAATTACAAAATGACACTATTTTAGCACAACTTTGTATCTCCCCCTCGTACACCCCCTTCGAGTGAGAGATACCCCTTGAAAATTTTTAAATGGAATGAGGGGTCAAACTCCATTTGAAAGGCCTTTTAATTCTCTATTCAGAAGTATAGTCCATACAAAGAAGGCTAATTTAAATTCAACAAAGCACTACTAATATACTGCTTAATTGATAAAAGGGTTCAAAATCTTGATCTTTTAATTTGTACACATCTTTTCCCCAATCCTGCATGAAAATTCATGGTAAAAGAATTAAGTTGTTACTAATTGATGAATAAATGACTATGTAACAATTCTATCGCATTTTCTGGATCAGCTGTTAAACTTAAAGTCAATAAATTTATAATTTATCTTTTTGTGCAGAGACTGAACGTATTAAGCAAAGAGTTTCAAAGTTGAGAGTTCTGCAGGGTAGTGCCTTTTGGCCTTTACCGTTTGCGTTACTTATACACGATCTCAGAAGTACTTTTACAATTTATCGACGACTCCCCCGTACACATCGTCGATTGATTTCAAGAAAGAAAACAATAAAAACAAAAAAAATCCTATCTAAAGCACTATTATAAAGATGTTAAAATAAATTAAAATTGCTTGCTAAATTCAGTGACACGAATTGCTTAGTCAGCCTGCATATGAACGCAACTCTTTAAAAAAAACTGTCCTGAAGATTTACTCGGCAAGAGTGAATGAAACAGAGGTCAAGAGATAAATCGATTCCAGGACAAAAGCTAAGCGATTGAATGAGTTATGTCTTATTAAACGAAAAATAAATAACGCGATTATAATTATCTAAACATAACGGAATTCAAATAAATAAATATTTAATAACCGATATATAATTCCGTGCCTTTATTTGTTTTTATTCGCCGTGCGTTTCATACTTTAGGGAAACACGTCTGCAATTTCCTTTATTTATTTTCCCACCTTTTCTTATTTTTCTATTTTTATTTCAGTTTGGAACCAGTGATGGCTCTTGTGTCAAATAAATCCCCTGAAGGCCGGTAGTTTTTGTATAAAAAAATTGTACTCCTATTAACTACTACTTATAAAAATAAATATTGTTGCGTAGTTTATATTTTTTCTGATGACGTCTCAATATCAATTTTCTTTCGTCGAAACTTTCAGACAAGACAATTTTTCGCCCGCGTTATATTTATGAAGCCGCGAGTTCGAGATTGCGATTTGTTAACCTGATATTTTTTTAACAGGCCCTCGTTTTTCAGGAATTTATCGGGAAAGTTTCGACGCACTATGATTGATAACGACCGCCCTCTCGCGTATAAATTTCTAGGCGAATATTATTATAATCACTTCAAAACTGAAGCGATAAAACGCAACCAAATTTCGTCGAAAATTATTACTACACAAATTTAAAACAGCGTTGATTTAAGGTACTTCCTGTGGTTTGTCCTTTTTTTTTCTTGTTAGATATTTTCTGCTTCGTGGAATTAATTACCCGCGAATAGACGCGGACACGTGTGGAATGTCTCAGATGTCTCTTACGAAGCAATAAAGGTTACAACTTCAACAGAATGTGCCTCGCCAAGTCGGCTATCAAGTTTAGAGACCTGCGTTAATTATGACTGACTTATATTACCCTATCAAAAGAAACTCACTATGTATCACTAACTCATACATTTTTATCAAGGAATTACTAAGGCTTGAGATTATTTGAAAATCGCCGAGTGAATTAATCATTTAGCGTTTGGAAAAATGCGATAAAGTCCATTATCTATGTAAGTCATACAAGAATTATTTATGAATGACATATCAGTAACTTCACGACGACACAATCTTATTGCTTTAATTACGATTACTTCTTCTGCTTACATTAATTGTGTCTATAAACTGAAAAGGACTTAATTTTCAATTGAGATATATACATATACATGCTAAGCGTCTTGGGTAGTAAAGAGAATTTTACATCGCCATCTAGTAGCTGACTGCGTCAAATAAATTCTTGTGTCTTCTGTCTTCTTTTTGAGTTGACGACATGGGTATTGAACTGGAACTGAAAGCTAATGTGTGATACCATATAATAGAGCTTAGCAGATGGCTCATCAAATGCTTTAAATTTGACGCCCCAATTTGGAGCTAAACTCGGTGTTAGTTTGCAGCTAGCTCACCAAATACGTGGTGGCGCTGGAAAAACGAAACCTGTAAATAAAAGTAACATGCAGACAAATTCTATAACTACATGAGTGGTGTGATGCAAAATTTTAAAAAGGAGAATTAATAGCAACATCACATTAACGCATCTAGGCACCACTTTGCATTTATTTCGCTGTTATTTAAAAGAGACATCTGGCGTTAAATAAGCCAATTGAGCTTCGGAATTAGCAAATGGTTTGTAACAAATGTTCAGTTTTCGAATTTGTTAAATACTCAATAGATGTCACTAGTTTGCTCAAACTATTTCTACGAGCGCTATCTCATTGGCTATCTGATTGTGATATGGAGCCAAATGTCAGCCAAAAAATACATATTCGTAAATATTTTTCTTAAGTTTATTGTGTATGTATAGCCGCCTTCTCAGACTTTGTGAGGGTACATTTTTCTTGCTTGAATTACCACAAAGAAAAATAGCTTTTCAACTTGGAACTATACGTATATTATTGCGGCCATTTATTGCACTTATGCACACGTATTTACTTAATGACTTGTAAGCAAACAAATGCTTTTAACCATTAATGAAAATGTGTACATGAAAGAAAACCAATAGGGGCATCGAGTAAACTGTTACCTTTTTATTTACATATAAAATGTAAAATACTTCGCTTGTTGTTGGAAAAGTACAACGCCATTATTTCAAACAAGTTTGATGTTTGGGTTTTCCAATTCTTCAACTGCACATTAATAAGGATTATTGTCCATGCAACAACAGTTACACGGCTTTGGGAGTTGCAATTTAGATTTTCCGCTTAAGTATTACAATCGGAGTCCACTTTCAATACTGCCATATCCTAATTCACAGCGGCTTTACCAACAGAACGCAAATCCTCGAAACCTTATCAGATTTAAACGTGCAGACCATGACTAACGCAAATCATTATTCAGTACTTGTCCACCTGAAAAAATTCCAAATCCCCCAAAGATTCCTCATTAACACGAGACGGCCGGGTTTATTCTTCGCGAAATGCAAAGCTGCTTATCGTTCGCAATTTCGTTTAATCAATTTTATTTGTTCGCTGACGTGCGTAGGCTACGACGTAGTACTTGTAAGCGGTTCGTCTTGATGTTTTCGTATGCTTTGTGTATAAAATAAATTCATCCCGGCTCGATCCCGCTGCTAATGTAATTTACTTCTCCGGCATAAACGTCCGTTGTACGTCTGCTTTACTTCTGACGAAATTTATTTCGCCGGATAATGAAAGAATAACTAATTTTCTTTCTTCACCCGTGCGCGCCAATTTAAGCAAGAAAATTCGAGTGTGATTTAATTTTGATTATTATTATCCCCGCCCCCCGTGCCGAAAAGTTGTCCTCGGAAACTCTTACACGATCTGATAAATTAATATAATTTAAAAATAATTTGTAGCGCAACTGCAAACATGCAAAAAGAAGATTACGGGCTCCCTCTCGAACAACGAAATAAAAGATTGGTGATTGCCGCTCGGGCTTAAATCGCCCGACATTTACAACTTCTGTTCGTCCACGAGGAAGAAAGAAGAAAAAGCCGGGCGGGCGAGCCTTGTTTTGAAAAGCATGTCAACAAAGGATGATATTTCTTTCGGCGACGCTTCATTGAGCACCGTTCTCGTTCTCGGAGGTAATGCTGTTTCAGGGGCTCGGTCAATAATTTTTCTCAATTCGAATACATTTATCATTCGCTTCGATTCAATAAGGAAAGTTAAGAATAATATTTTATAAGATGTACGCCAATAACATGTCAGAAACTTCGGTTATTTTTCTTTTTCGCGTCTCTCCTTTTCATCGCCGTTCGTGTGAAAATATTTGCCGAACAACACCTTGCAATTTTTAAATATATTAGCTTTATTCAAATAAAAAATAAAAGTAGTATGCTTTCAGATGCATAGTGATAAATCGTTCCCTTCTTTATAGAAGAAATGACTAGCTTTTCGATATTTGAAAAAACTGAAACACAAACAAACCACGATACCAATAAAATCGATGCATTAATGCATTAATGACGTTTTGTATTAACTTCCAGTTTGCAGTGCGCCCTGAAAGTTACGAAAACGCTTTCCCCCCTTTTATTAATGTACATAATTCCACGCTCGAGTTACTTAACGTGCATTTTAATATGAGAAATTAAATCCGCGTTGCAGTTTAAATTAATTATCGACGGAGATTAATGCTTCGGTGTAATGAGTTGTTCCATTAAACGTAAACAGGATTTACTCCCGAGGGCACCACAAAAAGAAAACTAGTTCTTTAAAGAAATTGACTGGCGTTTGTAAATTAATGTATAAAGAAAAAACACCGGCGTTTTATAATATTAATTGCAATTTTCTTGAAGCACACATCTTTGTAAAGTACTTAGTCAAAAATGAACTGTAATTTTTTGAAATTGATTATGAGTTTGGAAAAAGAATAATTCAAAACCCTGCCATTTTGTGGGTTCGTATAAATAAATTTTAAAGAAGTAAAGTTTTCCATTTTCATCCAGCATCATCAGCATTACACAAAACATAAAGCTCCAGCAGTATTTCCCAAATAGTTATTCGCGTCTGCATCAAGGGCGCAGAAAACTCGTCGCCTTTATGGCCTCTGTTATGATCCAGGAACACATTCGAAACGAACAACAGCGGCGTGCGTGAACCGATCCTTATAGGATTTCCATTCTTCGAGCACAAAAGATCCCTGATTGCCGTCGATATTTGCCACGTCTTATTTTCCTCCGCCGACGTTCACGCAAAACGTTCGGCCCGACCGGATGATCTATGTACGTACGAGCGCCGGGCTTTGTATCTGCGATCTAAACAGTTAAGTGTAGTTTCGATTATTACATGAAATATGAGAAATTGTTGCCGATAGAGAAACATTAATAACAATGGCGGGCGCTAAGTTTAGAATGGCCGGAATTCAATGAAGCTCGGTTATGGTGCCATAACTTTCGGCGAAAACTTCTGAAGTCACAGTCATGGTTCGCGCTTATGAACAATGTACCTTGTCTTCCTTGCTCGCCGGGTTATCCCCGCAATGTGGGGGATATTTTAGGGCCACGCTTCACGTCTGGTATTTAGATTGTATTAGGAAACTTGCGAGGTTATATTTTGGGCGACAAAATCAATTTCATTTCAATCGAGTCACAAAGTGTCACTATTATTATGTAAATAGGTATAAGCCAACCTTTTGCTAAGCTGAAATAAGCAAAAATTTCTTTTATGTGTTAATTTTCATTATAGACCTCGAAAGTCTGTCGTGGATCTCTCGTGACCCAAAGGGTACAAGTCGTGTTAATAATGATTTTCACGTGGAACAGAGCGAGTCATAATTTCGTGTAAAACCAATCGCTTCATTTTCCACTTAAATGGAGAAGATCGGGCTAATGTAATCGGACGTTGATCAATGGGTTCACGAACTGAGGTGCTAGCAGATCAGCGACCTGACGCCTGGTGGCTCATAAATCCGAAAGCCCCCCTCTTCCCCGTCTAATTGGTAACGGTCCCTAAGCTTTGTGCGCGCAATACGTCAATTTCACATACTGCCCTTTGATTAAAACGCGCGCCCCGTTAAACTGGATGCCATTAAGAACCTGATCCGCAATCGCGTGCCTTTACTATCACGTGTGCCACGTACATGTAAATTTTTCGATGAATATATTCATATTTTTGCTGTGGTACTACTGTCCTAAATTAACGCGTTTCGTAACACGTCGGTACATTGATTTTTCTTTCTTCGGATGCTATATCATGTTTTTGGGCGAGCCATCATTATGAAGATTTGCGGCACATATGAAGGAGAAGATATCGAACGGGCCGCCATAAAAAGGCCGGTTTATCCTCGCGTAGTCCTAAAATAGCAACTCACTCTCCGAAGGCGATCTTCTTCGTATAACGACCTTTCAATTAGGAAGAACGCCCACGATACTTGGAGCACGTCTGGTCGTGGAAGTTGTGTCGTCATAAATGCAAGAGCCCTTGGCCCCTGGCGTTCGTCGTCGATTTATGTTCTAGTCTCGTGTTCTGCTGTGGTATAGGTCAAGGTGACGCAAATAATGGAATTAGCTCGGCGTGAGAGTGCACTAGTTTGCTTGGGTTATTAAACTTTATGTTCGATTGCACAATGCAAAACGGAAGCGTCCTCGAATAATCCTCACGTTGAATTGGGACAGATTCGCTTAGTTCTATTGCCTTTTAAAACAGAAAGAACGAAATTGGAACATTTTGTGGGCGACCTTTTCATTACTATTACTACTACATCAATTAGTCATTTCGAATATTCAAATATTTTGGAGGATCGGTCCTTTTCATAATGAGGATATCACCCAGTCCACTCTGATAATGGTTAGGTCAGTCAAGGTGTGATTGCCTAAAATAATGATTAGAGAGAAGGTAAGGAGAAAATTGCTCCATCGTAGTGAATAAATAAATATATGAATAATGGTAAACATAAGCGCATTGTTTGTTTTCATTTCACTCACGAGAATGCCCCAATACCTGTGATAATGTTGCTGTATATCGTCGAAACGACCTGCACTCTAACTTCATCAAATATTAACGCACACATTTTATGAAAAAGTTGCCTCAATAAACCCAAACGAATTTCCCCGAACGCTTTTTTTATTCCAACCAAAGAAAGAAGAGAGGAGGCCCCAAACAGACAAAACAAATCATCTTTTAAATACAAATTTAATAGAAATAGAACGCGTTCGATTTTCTTTTTTTTTTGGAATATTAAAGCACCTTCATACGCCGTTGTAACTCGTCACATTCGATTTGACTGAAAGAGCTTTTCATGATCGAAGCGCCGTCTGGCGGATGAGAAGTCGGAAAAGTTCGTCGAAGTGGTTTTTAAGCGCTCTCCGAACAATGGCCCCGTTCGTTTCGTAGGTAATTAGGGCCGGAGTATTGCGAGAAGAGAGAGAATTAGATGTGATTATCTCAAGTGTCCGGAGTAGGTGGTGGGCGCCAGTGGCGGCTCATTGATTTAACCTGCGGCGACCTCTATTATTACATCGTCACAAATAACGCAGTCACACACACACACAATGTAAAAGACGCCGTTCAGTATTTACAGCCATTACCGGCGGCATTTATATGTTAATACGGGATTTAATGCGGTTGACTCACAATCGCCGGAATGTTATGCAGGCTCAACGGTTGACAATGTTGTGTTGATTAATCAATGCTCTTCAAGCGTGAAAAGACTGATTTGTTTACTTTAATGTAATTTACACGGCTGGGAGCTTAATGCTGTTCGTTTAAGATGAAAGATATTGACACTAAAATAAATTATTTATTTTAACGACAGACTTTACAGTGCTTATCGTTCCAAGAAGTAACACATCAAGATAGATACCAGGACAGCTTTTTATCCTCAAAAATTACATATTTTAAATACTTGTAGTGCACAATAGAAATTTAGATCTAAATTAGAATGTCTTTTAAAGTATTTTTAAGGAGCAACAATTTTCAAATTTTTGACTCTTCAAATCAATTTTCCACTCGTTGAGTGTCCACTTTTAATCGTGGCCCCTGAAGACTTTGAAATAGGCAACCCATTTCTCAAGTCAGAAACAGCTTCGTGTTTTTATAGTGTACTGAATGTATAGAAGTAGAATGTGTTGCCTATTTTAAGGCGTCACGATTTGTAGATTTTGTAGTTGTACGTCTCTGCCACCATATAGATTTAGTGCTGTTAATAAAAATCTATTTCCTAACAGATTGAAATTATTAAGATTTTGAAATTTACATATTCATAGCATGGCCGAGATTGTGAATTAAAAGCAGCAGGTGATTTGCATATTCGATTGTACTTTTTTATTTATTAACTAAGCCTGAATGCATTACGCCGCATGCATATTAAACGACCGCGAACTGTCGAAGCACATGGAGTGGGTGCACACCGTAGACGGGCACACCATTATACATTCACATTCACATGCAGTACCTCCCTTTGTCATTCATTGTGTGGGTGACGTGTGCTCGAGCAACGTCTCATTAGGGCGAAGAAGACGCGCTCAATAACGTCGGCGGACGTTTTGCAAACGTTCTTTCTGTCATTCAATTAAAAGTCTAGACTAATAGCTGTAGGTACCACAGGGGGTGGTGGCGGTGGTGGAATCGATCGGCCCTTCATCGTCGATTAGAACGTTAATTAAGAAGCCTGTAGACAGGAATCTTCGGTTAATGGAAACGCGATCCGGCGGCCGTGATCAAACTCTTAATATATTTCAAATTAAACGTCATGTGGAAGTGACTCGGGACAACGTCTGCGATAGGGATCGATGGGACTCCCCCCTGGTGGTAAACACCGACACAATGGATGCAATAATATCACACAGGTCAAGTACACTCGTGCAATACCAAAAGGTTATAGACACGTATCGATCGTAACACACTGATATTATAACTAATAATAAACAACCTTCATCTTCATGTATAGGTGTCCACGAAAACCCTAAAGTTTTCTTGACATATATATAAAGTTGTTTCCAAACGTGCAAATCAAAAAGGATTTTTTTTTCTTTTCCAATCATAAATAAACTCTAATGTCGTTCCTGTTTGGACAATTTTGCAATTCATCATTCGCTTTGAGTCGAATCCGAAAACTGCATCGGCCGAACTCGATTAAAACGGTGCGCTTTTTCATGCGCCAATTTAATTGATAAAACGCAATATCTGAGCGTATCGATCACCTGTTCGAATGTGGGTCTGGTCGGGCCGTAAATTGGACCGTGAAAAAAATTATTGCTTATTGTGTGCAGCGTCCGCTCGCTACAAATATCGACGTGTCCGGCGGCGAAAGCCAAATCGCAATTTACCTGTTTCGATTAATCTGAACTGAACGTTCCGCAAATAGGGTTTGTGTGGAAAGAAAATTTTAATCCGCTACTTATTTGCTGCGGTCCTTTTTGTCCAAGGTAATTTGATTTAGATTCAATCCACTCCTCAAATAAGTATTCAAGGAGAACAAAATTGAACTATAATAAAGAAATTAAATTAAATTGTCAATGAATTACCAACAAAAATGTAGCAACACCAAAAAACCACAAAAGAACCTATCCTATAAGTAAGTGCATGATATAATAGAGTTTAATCAGTTCAAAAGTGTTTGAAACTCAATTCTGTTACAAAGTGAATAAATTGGGAAAAGGTTCGAATGGGTTTTGAGGGTGTAGTAAGGTTCGGTGCAACCGAACTGCGGTTCGTTTTTCGAAAGTGACCGAATTGCGGTCAAAACATTTCTATGTACGTGGCAGGATGAAAGCCTTGTCCGAACTGCGGTCAGAATTTCAACGTGGGCAACATTAAGGATTAATAAAATGTAGGTACAAATTTAATATAATTTTATATTTGGTATCGATTAAAATATAATTTTGGCGACAAAAATATTAAGGGATTAAGACCCCCGCCCGGGATTTAGGGCCTGAGCACAGTTCAGTCGCGAAAAACAACCTCCTTAATGACCTTCTTACCTGTTTCAATTTTGACCGCAGTTCGGATGTCCCCGTAAGGTTAATACTGACAGGACAAATCGATCGCAACTGCATCGGAAATCTACAATTATTACTAAAAGCTGATTGTCTTTTTTTCTTTAAAAGATCCTATTCCTTTGTTGGTTATTACTCTGCTTTTTTCTTAACTTCTTTCGTCGATTGATCCTAATTGCCCTCTTTTTATTATTTCCTTTTTCTATTTTCTAATTAATTAGTCGCCCTCTTTCTAGGATGGGATCCTTTTGTTTTTCCTTCATCACAGATCAGCTTCCTTCATTAGTGAACTGTCTTCTATTTCTTCATTATTTGTTTTAACTTTCTGTTAATACGTCTACAGGATAATTTGGGTTTCCTTTCACTTCCCTAAATAGTCAATTATTATCAATCTCCATTAAATGATCTGCTTTTGTTGTTTTTTTCCTATGTGGTTATTTGTAAGATACGTTGAGTATTACTCAAGAAAAAACAAAGAAGAGGATGAAAATGAGAATTGTAATGGAATGAGTTGGAAGTCTTACAAGAATGAACCCAAGTCGATGATGGAAAACCTCCTTTCATATTTGGAAACCATATACATTAAAGATCTAGGGAGGAAGGGTTTAGGACCAAGCTGGTGTTAACTGTACCGTCAAAAAACTATAAAGAAGACCTTGAAGAAAATTACAGTTAAAAATGGACGACGATCTTTAATTAGGAAGAAGAACTATTGTCTTCATTTTTGTCTTCGTTAATTTTTTCGTGTGTGAAACAGGAAAGGAAATGAACAGAAATTGTAAAAAAGAAGTTGCTTCTGTATCTACCTTAGAGCAGTTTCGACGATTTTGGTTAAATAAGCCATGGTTTGTCGAAACTACGAAGAAAAGTGATGAGAGTTGATATATCCCATACCTTTCTGTCAAACTATCATAAGGCACATTTCATAAAATTTACAGGAAACTGACTACACAAAACTGTAGTGTGAGTTACTCCTGACTTAATTACTTATATATAATCTATATATCTTTCCAATTTTTCTTCGACTAGCAGTAGTGAAGAATGGGTGTGAGTAATTATATGTTAAAGTAGGCGCCAGGGTGAACAAAATACGAAATTGTCTCGGCTTTGCAGTTGATCGTTCGCAACAATCTCAAGAAATTTGATCTACTCACTTGTACGCTGAAGGTAGTGACACAAATACACAAACAGCTAAAGTGATTATTACTTTAATTACAAACCCACAGAATATTTACATAATTACAAACCGGTTATAATAGTACGACGGAATATCACTAAAACACTGCATCTAACGCGACTCGAAAATATTACATCCGAGTGTACAATTTACTTAATTATTTTGGCAATAGCAATTCACTTCAACTAATTATGGCGCAAGATCTATCGAAAATTCGCTCTTTACAACGCAGCGTCACAAAGCTGTTAATAAAGATACCTATTGATTAAACTCACGCAATTAAAAATATATCCTATGGGTCAAGGTCGTTCACGCGTTCCGGTGTGTCTTCTGCACGAAGTCCGAAGCGATTACACCCCCTTCAGCCGAGCACGTACGTCGTTTTCGGTAGTATGCAACGACGGGGCGAGTATGATGAGTTCCGAGAGCAGAACTTCCAAAATTAACCGTGTATTAAAATAGTGTCTCTAAGGAAAAAGCCTAAGTTGAAAGAAGAAACAATATAATTAATGACAAGATGACGTCACGCTGTTTGTCCAACATTACCGACGGTGAATTGAATACTAACGGTGGCAGCATTCAAGAGATATAGCGAACGGTTACGTCATTGTATACCCGCTTCTCCCTTTAACACATTAACTATCAAGCAATTATTAACTGTCACGGTTGACAGTTTGGTTGACAGTTAATATTGGTTATTATTGTGTAAAAAGAGAAGCGAGTGTGCGGTGACGTATGGGTTCGCTATCTCACTTGAAGGAATGCTGCCATCGTTAGTATTCAATTCACCTAGATTTAAACAAAACCAAGCCTTGGCAAGGTAGTGGTAATCTTCCCTAATCTCGTTTAGCGATACATTTAGGAAAATTCCGGCCACGTCGAATGTGAGTCTCCCTAGACTCCGATAATTGTAATCACAACGATACAAGCATCACGAGAATTAAACAAGTAACGAAGCGTTATAACAAGCTAAATCGGTTGACGCGACACGATCGCGGATGCTGTCAGCTTCCACTAATCAGAAATCACTATTATCGAAAATGTCCGTATTAAGACATGTTATGTAGCGATCAATACTCGTATGCCTACACTCGGGTATCAGTGTTGCCATAATAAATTCTAAGTTGACCGTAAATTCCTAAATATTGCCAACCTATTCATACATTACCGGTTATGTGTTACGATAATGTAAAATCGGTCATATCGCAATTTTAATAAAAGTAAGACTTATAATATTCGGGCGGATCGTTCCTACACATAGTGTTTTTGACATACACAAAATTTCATTTTCTCAAAAAATGTCACTTACGATACTTTGGGATATTTGCATCGATATATCAAGTGTCATAATTGACAACTTACAACAACAAATTTCCTATGGGATCGCCGCCAGCTGATCGGCATTTTACGTAGACAAACATTGTTGAAATTTGCACAACAGAACAATTTCGACATTTCTAACTATTAACAAGTTATTTTCGTGTTTCGAATTTCAGCAATTTCACAATTTCTTTCAAACAACGTTTAAATGTCACACACATTTACGTAAAACGTTAGTTTCATAAAATACCTGCAGAGGTCGTGACCAAATTTTGAATTCCCCAATAGCCAAACGCTAAAGCGTTTCAAATATTAACTTTAATGACAATTTTGATCTGACAGCATTCGGTACAAGGATTTTCACGTTTTCATTTATTTTGATAAGGCTATAAGTTCGATACAAAACTGTTTGTTTTTCAGATAGCTCATAGGGTGTCCCCTTGCCCCTTGATATGGCCAAAAGTTACTGAAGTGTAATCATATCTTTGCACTTGCCCTTTCCAATTCAAATTTTTTAAAATATTTCCAGGGCAAGGAAAATAATAAGAAAGGAATAAAATTGAAAACTCCAGTGAAAGAACTCTTCATAAGTAATTGAAATGATTAAAAAAAAAACTAATCTACAATTTAATCTGTTATGCAAAAAGATGTTTTGAACTTGTGATTACTAATTAACTACATTTTTACATAAATAGGAACTTGAAAGACAAAACAAAAAAAAAGATGGATTAATCTACATTGTGTTGAAAACTTCAAGCGAACAAAGTAAAGTTTATTCGGTTCACCAATTTAAAAGTTCTTAAACCGAACAATATTGAAAACTCAAGGAGACTATATTTTCGATTCCAATTATCTTTTGCCTTATTTATTCTTGAAGATCGGAGCAGATTTATTTTTTTCACCGTCCACCCACGTGAGTACACGTAATATAAAATCCTTTTTTTAGAAATCTTCTTTACGTAAATCAGTCCGCCCTGAAACAAGAAGACGCTTGTTAACCCCCGGACTCCGATTGCATCAGGAAAATCCCTTCTTTTCAGCAGCGACCTCTTAATTTATCTCCAGCTAAACGCACGACAAACACCTGGTGTCCTTTCGAGAAACAATATTAAAACTGAAGCCGGCCGGAGCGAGTTTATTTATTTTCCGCCTTAATTATCAATTAAACTTTACAACGCCTTATTAAATCCGTCCCTGCAACATGTGCCCGCTTGCGAAATTTAACAAGCGAAATTAATGAGTCAGAGTAAGGTAATCTACCGGGCCGGATCGATACGTGCTCCAATAAGAGGCCCTTTCTGGTAATGGGGCAATTATAGGTGGCATAAAGTGGTTCGAAAATAGAGTGAGAGGCGCCTTTCAGCATCTGCTCCGGAAGTAATCTCACAGTTTTCAAAATATGTGGAGCGTTAGCCGTTTAATTTGATGGCGGGCTTTTATTGCGCTTCTTTTTATATCAAAGTCATTCCGTGGACTTTTGAAGAGCAATAGAATTTTATTTGCCCCAGGGTAATATAAATTTTAAGAAATTAAATTTCATACATTGTAATTATGCGGGGAAAAGTAAAAATACGATCCGCAAAGAGGAAAGGAGAATTACGTTTACTCAGGACAACATAATACCTAGGAAAGTCTAGCGATGATCATTTTCTGTGGAGCATTGTAATAACATGCAAGGTACTCTCGCTCATATACATAAAAACAGCAAAGCATGGTTTCCACGGGAAGAAAATCCACATACAAATAAGCCTTTTTAAATTAGATACTTTTAATAAGAACTAAACTGATTTCGACTAAGTACTATAATGATCGAGTACAACAGTTGGAGTATCGCCATCTCTGATGTGTTTGACAAAGCTTGATTAAGTGTTTTTCATTGATTTTACTCGTTTATTAAAATTATGCTATTGGTGTGACGGGTAAAATTTATGATATTGCTACTATTGCTCATGGTAATTACTGTACGAGATATTTATCACAGCGCTGGCTGCGAATATCCCCGAGTATTTAGAACAGTTTCCTGGTAAACAAATTTTCATGGATTCATTTTCGAATTATTTGTCTATTGCAGGATCAAGATAGAAAGAAACAATCAAACTTTTAGGTAATCTACGCCGTGATAGCAATTGGTCTTCTAGGATTTACTGTTAAGATACGGTAATTCCAGTGGAGCCATCTATCGTCCACTTATTACAACTCACTGTGGAAATACAATACATTTCTCGTGAGTAGATTATTAGATTAACGCAACATTACAAATCTTTATTATCTATATAAAAACTTCATAAAATTGCTTCTACCCGGTATAATAATTCCTACCTGGTATAAAAATTCCAGAAGAGCCATCTATGATGTATTGGGCAAAGCAATTGTTACACATCTTAATTATTTGTGAGAGCGTATCGTAAAGAAATAGACGATTCATAAAGTTCTTGCAATAAACTTCTGATAGTCGATTTCCCAAACTTTTTTCTTCGAAATATTTGTCTGTTATAAATGAAGTAAACTGACGCTGGGTTTCACGAACGTCACTTAACTTTAATCATCGATTAAGAATAATCATTCCTATACCTTCAACACATGTAACAATGGCAACGTTTACTTTTACCGAATGATTAAATTTAAGTAACGTTTGTGAAATCCGCCATGAGTCTACTAATTCCCAGTGCCATCTGTTATTCCCCCATGGAAACTCCAATTCAGTTAAGAGTATTTATAGAAGCACCTTTTTTTATGAACGTCGAAAATTGTTTCAACTAATCACGACCTAGTAGATTTCTCAAGGCCTCAGGCCTAGGCAATATTTTATTTAACGCAAATTTTTCATGTTTTGACGCTAGTTACCCAAACAAGAAACACCATAAATAACGAAAGAAAAAATCACAAGGAAACTGTAATTAAGCAAAAAGTGCAACTGTGCTTGCTTTAACCTATGCGAACTTGACATTAATTGAAAAGGTCGGATTAACCCACTTCCTATTTTTTCTTTTTTAGATTTTTTTAAGGCACTCGATCTCTGTCTGTGGACACAGGTACTGCCATCATATGTTTTTGACACTGACAGTGGCTATTTGACCTTGAAGAAATTAGTTGTCAAAAATGACAAACTGGAATACTTTATGTAAATCAAGGCGCAAATTAGTTTAAATTTTCATTTTATTGACACAAAGTGTGAGTTTACAGTAAATTTAAGCGTTTATAGGAAAATATGACATGATAAATAAATAAATAAATTAGAAAACTGTAAGTAATAACCAAAAGAACATACCTGAGATATTCCAAACTGAAAGTTAACTTATTAATGTGCTAAGCTTTTCATAATGTTTATTAGCTTTACTAGCGACAAATTAACTGGTTTACATACACATTTTCTTGGATAAAGTTCTCATTTACAAAAAAATTTGCGTATACCTACCTATACATATTTTGGATCAAATTTAAAAACAATTTCTGATGTATTTTAACAAATTTAGTTAAAATAAACAACAAAATGTGTCTTAAGTGAAAAAATACATTAAATTATACTCCTATATTATATGAAATGTACAAATGTATCTATTGCGAGCTTATGATATTTTAAAAAGAAAAGCTGTATGTATGTACCTTTAGGAATGTAAAACACTTTAAATTTGCAGTATTTGATCTGTAATGGGCAACACAACATACTTTAGGCATTATCTAGGCTGTTTTTAAATTTATTACTCCAAGAATCGAAAATTGAATGGAACAACTGTCACAATGACAACCAATTTGTTCAAGGTCAAATAGCCACTGTCACTGTCAAAAACATATGATGGAAGTACCTGTATCCCTAGACAGAGATCGAGTGCCTTAGATTTTTTGAGTAAGTAGCGCCAGCGGAAAACACTTGAACTAAGTATTGCGCAGGCCGGATAAGACACACTGTTCCGTGAAATCTAGTAGGTCGTGCGATTAATATTCCAGCAGCGCCATCTATCACACGGAAGCTAAAACTACAGAGTATTGCCATTGTGATTCGCTAGTGAAGTATGTCGTAAAAGAGATTCATGATTTATAAGTTTTTTAGTACACAGATTTTACAAGATTTTTTTAACAGCAATTAATTACCTGATTACATCAGCGGCATCTGTCATCATTTGCTTGTCCAAGTACAATGAAGCACTATTTAGCTACTTGGTCTACATCACACTTTGTGGATCGTTTCTTGTTTAAAGAGATTAAAGAGATATCAAAACATCGTTAATTTTCTGGCCTGCAATTGTTTCTATTCGATGTAATAATTGCAGTGGCGCCATCTATGATGCGCTATCTTAACTAAAATGCGACATAAATGAATAATTCCTGGAAATTACTTGTTTGAAGAGCTTTATGTTGTTATAAAAGATAACGTTAGTATTCTGTACAACGAGTATACTTTAACAGTATAATTCCGGCAGTGCCATCTATCATACGGAAGTTAATTACACAGTATTGCCATCTGTGATTTGCTAATAGAAGCACATCGTAAAAAAGATCCAAGATTCACGAAGCTTCTGGTACACATATTTTTTTCTTGAAATAGCAAATCATTAGGAAAGCTAAATTGTATTTGCTGAGTACACTAGCGCCATCTATCATCATTTGCTAATTCAAATATAGCGCTTTAGTTAACGGGTCTACTGCACATTTTATGGATTGTTTTGTTCAATTAAGGAAAAAATCGCAAGATCTTTATTTTCTCGCCATTCTCACAATTATTTGTTTTCAAT
Source organism: Dorcus parallelipipedus (assembly GCA_958336345.1). Taxonomy (NCBI): domain Eukaryota; kingdom Metazoa; phylum Arthropoda; class Insecta; order Coleoptera; family Lucanidae; genus Dorcus; species Dorcus parallelipipedus. The sequence continues at coordinate 15,224,327 of OY284475.1, forward strand.
GTAATAATTGCAGTGGCGCCATCTATGATTCGTTAACCAAAATGAGACATGAACGAATAGTTACTTTTATGAAGAGCTTTTGTTCTTAATGTTTTTATAGAAGGTAACGTTTCGATCGGGTGCAATAAATACAGTATTGCCATCATTAATCAAGTTACACGAAAATTCAGTTAAGAGTGCCAACAATTTCAGTGGTACAGCAAAGCTTCTGTTTTGGGTTTTTTCTGATTTTGTTATAAAATCTACAAATGGCTTTCAGTGAGTACAAAAATCTACCATCTATTACTTACTAGGTTTAATCTCTAGTAGTAGTGTTGCGTTTTGAGTTTATCGAGTAAATTTACAGTGCTGCGACATCTCTGTTTACTATGAAATACAATAATAAGACTGTCGTCATCTATGTACTTTACATGCAAGTTTAATTAGTGTATGAATCAATTTCGAATTAAATTATTTTTCAACATGTTTTTTTTTATGAATTCTGTTTCCAAAATCCTGTTCTTATAAGAACAAAAATTACTTGTTACTAAAGCACGGATTTAAATACATTTTTAGGTTATGAGTCGACTTTTTAGTCGAGCGTGACCTAAAAATGCACCTAAATCCGCGCTCTACCTATTATTTATTACTCCAATTTCATCGCCTTGGAATAATGTGATGTAGATATGGAAGAATGTTAAAGGATATTTGGCGAATAGTTATTATTCGGCGAATAGAGCTTATTCCACGATTGTAAAACTGGGCCTTAATAACGAAAGTCCCTTTTTTTTCTAATTTCAAAATTTGGAATTATGTTTTCTATTAGGATTATATTCTCTCTAGTGCTGAAAGAGTATGAGTGTTGAAATGGAAATTATTATGATTTTAGTATTGTTTTATAAAAGAGTACTCTGAGTACAGTAACAACTCGGTCAGGGTCATTATCTGTTTGTAAAGATCTTCTGAATTCATAAAATTATATTTCTTCTCATTCACTCAATTGTTGGCTAGTTTTTTCTTTTTTGTGTTAAACATGACAAACATAAATATAACATAAACTGATAACAATGTCAGAGGACCGAGTTACAATAAACATTCACTCACCCTTTGGTTAGATCTCTCTTTCCCTGCTTTCTTTCTCTCTTTCTCGTCCACTGCGGAGCTGAGGGTAAACGTCTTAACATCTAGGCTTCTCTTTTCGATTCGACAAGGACGTCATGCAAAATTACAATTAACCATTTACGAGTATCTACTCAAGACTATAGGACTTATGTACTCACCGGGTCCCTCTCCCGGCCCCGCACCTTTCCAGCGGTGCCTCTAGATGCGGAAGCTCCCTGCTGGCTGGGTTGCGAATTAACGGAGAAGGTGTCCTCGAATGTCCATCTTCGTACTTCGCATGCATAAAGACAAGCCCCAGGTGGATATTAGCATACCTTGCCTTCTGAGCGTACGTTCTTAGAATCATTGGTGCTACTGCCTCCTACAGTGTTGCTACACTGGCCTAAGCACAGTCAACACCAAGTCATGACCTTTCTTGGAAAGCACAATGCAATCACCTGGTCAGGTATTACAACTAGTTGTATTTCCGGTATCTACTACTCACGCACCTGCAGTAGCGGATTTGGTCAGATACCGTACACAGGTGAAGTGATCCCCCAATCTCTCCATTTAAGGCGACTGAAGGGCGATCGCCCTTCATGATAAAATGCCCAATCTCTCTGCCCGAGCCATCAGCGGACATCACATGATTGGCACCTTACTCCACCTCAGAGTATCCTCTACCATCAGCAAACCTTTTACCCTTGCACAATTACTTCATCACATGTCCTTGCAATTTATTATAACACTCGCGAGCCCGTTCGCGTAATTAGCGTAACTTTACCAAGACGTTCGCCCTACAAGAATCACCGCCCGAGACTGAAGTGCTTTCGTTTCATCCCTCTACTTGAGACGTACCCACGTATCGCATTTCAAACCATAAGATAAAATAAACAAACGTGCTCGTGTTTTACGGATACATTGAAAATGTGTGAACTTTCCTAAATTCTAAACTTGATAAAATATACAACGACAACACAATTTATATTCATTTTAAAAGTTTTAAAGTACTTCTATCGGTTAAAGTAATAAACTTTCGTATTTTCATTTGTTATAAAACGATTTTTCTTTCAGTTTTCTTTTATATCTTTCTTCAGTTGACAACATTTACCAATTTTATAGCTGTTTGACAACAAGGTACGTATTGACAGTCTCGGAGACAGATGAATAAACATGAATAATCCCCAGACTTCTTTGATCTACAAGGAAGAGAAAAACCAATATTTTACGTTTTATCACCGACGCGATAAGGCAAACACAACCGGCCTAACAAACAAAAACAAAAAAAAAACTGCAATTTGCGACACCATCAAACTAAATATTGCGCGGCGACGGAAAGCGCATATTTCCCAGAGTTTCAATTTATCTTTATCGGGCGAAATAAAAATCGGCGGCAATGTCTCGCGCAAAGGAAACACAAAAAGCGCCCGATTTGTGTTTTATATCCCCGTGATAGATACACAGGCACGTTTTGTTTTTACGAGAGGAATTCGTAATACGTTTCTATATTTCCGTAATAGTGAAATATTTGTTTTAGCTTTCGCAAAAAATATTCCACCATAAATTTGCATTGTTTAAAAAAAAAATTCAGTGACTCCATCTACTGGAATATACGGATATTACAAAATATAAATTTACTGGTAATATCGGCGGAATTATTGTTACTCCTGTGCGCTAACGGTATCCTTATTATCCTTGTGTGGTGTTCGGTTTGCATGGGCGAAAGTGTACATAAATTAAAAGGGGTATGATGAAAACATCGTTTGGAAGTTATTTAATGTCGTTTAAACCATTGTTCTAAACCGTGAACTGTAGAAATTTAGAAAACACAATTTTCTATAAAATGAGTATCATTAAATATAAAATTAAATGCGAGTCATAACATTACTGGCTGGTTTCAACACGCCATAAACCATTATTTTTAGTAATAAGGCATCGTAAACACGGTTTCATTGCATATCGTTTTGCAATTAAAGCTCCCCATAAAACTGGGAAAAAACGTACAAAACTCCAGGTGTATCTAACTACTACCCGTACGACTCAGACACCCCCCCACACGACCCTTTCACGCAAGCTACAATGACAATATTGATTATACACGGGTCCGAAAGCGAACACCTTGCACCTTTGTTACCTGATATCGTTCCGCTTTAAACCAAGTCCACACAAAGCGCGGAAAATTCGCCCCGGAATTAAAGCGGCCGGCGCAATTTCTTTTATTAAACGCTCCGTCCGCAATTCGGTTAAAATCCGGGAGGCGTTTTTTTTTTCCGGGCCGGGTTTGAAAATTCGACCTACATCGCATCGCCAGGGAATAACTCGGTCGAGATTGGGATTAATCTCTTAAGAGGCGCGGATTTGTTTCCAGCAAGATTTTAAATTTTCATTCATTACGGGGAAATGCCCGCTCGGAATCCAGGTGCCGACGTGAAAATTTAACCCGATAAAAATGGAATACGATCGACACCTTGAAATTGGAGATTTTCCCAAACGTGAAACTTCGCAAATCTTTCTGTAAATTATTTGCTCGTGTTTATTGCAGCAGAGACAGGATGAGAGTTTACACTGACAACGTAAATAAGAGCGCAAATAGTGTATCGATTTATTTGAACGCGACTGTACATACATACATACTCCTCTACAAATACCTACAAGTACACTGATCAGATCTTTCGCGCATTCTACTTCCAAAAATGAAGGTTGTTATAAGAATCATTTCTTGTTTTTAAATAGAGTAAATTTTTCTTTTCCGAAATTACTTTCCTGGAGAATACTAGCAACAAAATTCTTGCATAATACATTCTAATACGGAAGTCGAGGGTAGTAGTTACCCTGGCGCAAAATCCGCAACGAGATTTGCAGTGCTACAAAAACCCTAACAGGATGATACAAGCCACAGCAGCAGAATAATAAGGCCGGCTTAGGGAGGCAGCGTTTTGTAAATTAAGAATTATGCTGCGCGGAACGAACCTGCGAGAGAAAATTATATGTTAATGCCCGGGGGTTCGCCGGACGTAAATCAAACCGACGGAATGGAGATTTTTTTTCGCGATCGAAGCAAATAAATTAGCGGTAATCGAGCGTCGGTTTCCAGCGCGGCGGCGGGCGGCGTCCAAACTAATACCTCGTTTAGATCAAAACGGGAGAGCAGTTCGACGTGCGTATGATTTGTGTTAACGCACGTTTAGATAAAACAAAACAATAAAAATTGAAAAAGCGGATTTAAAGAGATTAAAATCGAACAGAAACTGACTGTTATTGAAAAAGTTTCCAAATCAGCTCTGAGAGGGAGCCAATTCTACGATTACAAGTTTTCTTCTATAACCAGCACCCTCTGGTGTACTATTTTATATTTTAGTTCCAGCGCTTATTGAGTGACTTGTAATAAAATGTGTTTGTTTTAACACAACTAAGGACCGTTCAAATGAGGTTATTGAATGCTTTCAACATAATTCAAGACGCACTTGGTGGGTGGACCTGGAGGAAAACGAGAATTTTGAAAGAGATGCAGGAAGAAGTCAACTCAAGAAACCTGTCAAAAAATCAAAAGTCCTAAAAAAGGACTTGCAGTGCGAGCAATAATATCTAGAGAGATGAATTCAAGATACCAGATGGATTTAATCTAAATGCACAGTCAAACCACTATAAATTCTCCTGTACCAAGGTACTTTGGAAGTGGCACATAGTCTGGCTGATATTTTCATCATTTTTGGCGACCCCAGCATATTAAAAGCGACAATGGCAACCACATAGTTCAGGGTGTTGGATGTATTAAAGCCGAGATGCGAATATCTTAGGAACATGCAAACCAGGGTATTGAGAATGTGCTGACGACTTGGACAGAAACAAATCAAACTGCACACTGGTCTGAGGGAGTCAGATTTATTCAATTCATGACAAGCAGAGCTCACCATGCGACTCCAGCAAAAGTTAATCTTACAACTTCATCACTTTCTAGTGATGCCATTAGAAATCTACAATCTGAAGAAGATCTCCAAACCTTAATAGATTCTTCGTCGAGTGCTCCAGAAAGAGACGAGGGCTGGACATGTACAGAACGGCGGCGAGGAAGTTGGACAAATAAAAAACCCAATCAGAAATTTATTTAGATTTTCAATAATTCTATTTCATTGTTTTGCTATCTGTAAAGATTTCCCAAATCCTGTCAAACATTTTATGACATTTTACCAACCAGTTTCAAGAAATTTCCAACAATTTTCTCCAAAAGGATCATTATCAACAATTTCGGGAAATCCTATCCAAAATTCCATGTGATTCTGCCATAAAACTATAATGTACAAATTTACTGCTATATTAGGGATTAAGATGTAAGAGGTGGATAGTCCCAAAGACTGACACGTGACCAAAAGCGCCTTTCCTCTTTAATTAAAGACATCGAAGCGTAAAGAGGATAACCACACTTTTTATAAGCGTTTAGATTTTCTAAACTTCGATAGTTTAAAGCAAACTCTACATGTTCTAATTTCTAAAAATAGGTATAAAAAGGGTACAAGTTCGTTACGATCCAATTCCTTATATGTTTCGAAATGTTTTGCGCCGTGATCCAATTATATTATCTAACAACAAATTTTGTTTTTGCAACTTTTTGTGAAAAAATCTGATGTATAAGAATTGTCATGAAAAGAGGAACCGCGAACTTACAGTAACTGATTTGGTCTCATGGTGTAAAAACCTCAGAACTTGTTTGATTTGTGTAGGTTATTTCTTTCCATGTTGAACTAGGTAGGTACTTCCTATTTTTCTTCTAATTTATCCTTGATTTTCCAACTAGTACGTTGTAGTATGTAGTTGTGTATTGTTGGTACTTGAGGTCTCCTTCAATTTGTTTAAGCAAAGATTTTTCGTTGGATTTTGTACTGATCAAGAATCCATAAATGTTGTGTAATGGTCACTTATTGTTAGTACCCATTCTGCAAACAAAGTCGAACTATTCAAATCTCTTTGACTTCTTCGATTTTCACATTTGTTTTTCTTCAGATCTGATTGAAATTATGTTTCGAATTCATAGAGCAGAATTGGAAGGATCGGTTAACGAAGGACAGTGAAGATAGCAGTCTTTCCAAAGATGCTTATGCAATTCTGTAGTAGATGCCATCCTCTTCTCTTGCACCTACGACCCAGTGCGATTATAATATTAGTATCGACCAACATCAAGTCTATGATGAAGTGATCCTTTTATTCAATTCTGCTTTTACCTTCGAATGCCATCTTTTTCTTGATTGTGTGAATCATTTTTTTTTTAGGGATTTAGAGAATCTTCATAGACATCTTTCGCGGTAATCCAAGCGTAAAACGTGTTGGATTCACCCTCGCTGTCGCCTTCATGGCTCTTCAACAGGGGCGCCTACCAACTAAACTACTTTATCCTCTTTTCAAGCTACTGATTTCTGGCATCTGCCGTAAGACATTTCATCAGAAATTTCCCTTTTTTTCCCAGTTCTGATTTTTATCTGCTAAATAAATCTTTTTCTTCTGTAGCTTTAGTTCTTATAATGTTCCTTAACATGCTCATCACATTGTTCCATTGAGTTTCGTTCTGTAGTAGTACTAGTACTGCCACATTCTCTTTTGTAATGTTTACTCCGCTTTTCCATCTGGCTTGCTGTCTGTACTCTTCCCTTCTCACGCAGTCGAAGACTGTATGTTCTTCGGTGTCTGTTAAGCCACAATACCAGCAAGAATCGTTCTAAGTTTTCCCTATCTTGTGCAGACAGCTGGCGAAGACACCATGTCCTGTCATCTCCTGGGTGATGAACTGATCTATGTACGTCCCCGAAATTTCTGCCACACCATTTGTGTAGATTTTTAATGAACGTTTTGGTCCAACCTCGATAGGAGTCCCAGAATGATTGCCATTTGTGCATTATTTCTTCTTCGGTGTCCGCAGTGGGCAACCCCAGATGATATCGTTTCCACCTTGCCTCTGCTACTAGCTTTATGGGTGGAAGAGCTGCGATCGCCAGAATAGCCTCAGTGGCGATCTGTGAGCAGAGGTTTTCTGTTAATGGATTTGAACAGACCCTCGTAGTGTTTGAACTTCTTGTCCTCTATTTCTAGTGTCATGTTTTTTTTTAATTTTCTGGGTCCTGCCAGAACGATGTTTTGGCAGTAGCTAGTTTCAGTTTGTGATTATGTAGCCAGTCTTGCCCTGCTTATGGCATATAGGGCTTTATCTTCTAGGTCAGTGTGTCAACGAAGCAATACAAGAACAAACTTCGGTCTTATTGGGGAACTCCTCAAATCCCGATACATCTGCTTGAGCCAAAACCTTCAATAAAATGCACCAATGCTTCCTATTAAAGATCGAGTTAAAGTTGGGGTGAAAGCAATGACGATTCGTCTTTAACTTCGAATTCACTTTTCTATGAACTTAAGGACGAAATCTAATCGTAATGAACCGCGATGTGGTCGATGTTCTTAAAAACTCTCTCAAAAAATATTGTCCTTGCATTTTTTGCTACCCCAAGGACAAAGGTATCAGATTTTCAGATTGGCAAGTAATGATCAACAACCCAAGATATCTAAGACCAAGATAACTATGACCTGCTCCAGAAGAGTTCTCGAATTTCGAAAATCTTCACTTTGTCGATGTATCTAGATTTCTAGGTTATTTTGGAAATTTGCCTTTTCATCGTTATTTATTTTTTTTGTATGCGTATTTCTGGTGAGTTCATAAGAATGTACCTAAGACGTGGGTTTGTATTATTTTTCTTTTTCTTAGCGTAGGGATTTTGGAGTTCGGGTTAAGAACTCCTTTCAGACACCAGTCACATGTATTAAACATGCCTTGTGATTGAAGAAAAAAAAGGAAACACTTCTCGAGCTGGGGCCCTAGTGACTCTAAACACGAATTCTGAATATTCCATCCTTAAGGTCAGTGTTTGCTGAATGTGTTAAGATCCCATCCGAAATTGTATAAAACGCTGGAAGGTAGGTCTAATGAATTTGCAAAGCAGTCGCTTCATGGAGTCCGAATCATCTCGTGGAATTTTATTCGAAACAATGAAGTGCAGGACTAACATAATCTACCGTTAAAACTGGGATGAGATTAAGGAACAAGATGAAGGGGATACAAGGCTTTCTTCGAGGTTCCTCCAATAGAAAGACTCAAGACCTTCTCAATTTGGCAGAGTAGAACTGAAAAGTTCCCAGCAGGATTGCAATCTTAAAAAACACTGTGACGCGCCCCCCCAATTAGACTAGCTTATTGACTATTATTGACAAGTAAACAAATAATAAAAATGTACAAACAAACCCCACTTAAGATTTATTGCTAAGGGAATGACTGTCTAGCCCGTTTACCTAGAGTACCGAGAAAGCCATCTAGATGATCCACTACAGCTGTGCACTCTACCTGCTTACTGGGGTTGCCGGCCGGCTCTAACGGTTAATCCTACGAATTGGGTTACGGTTGAATGACTTTTGCGGAATTCATTCAGTACTGGTAATATTTATAATATTACCTAATTATGGCCCGATCGTCAATGTAACCCCGCAAGTACGTTGTGATAACCTGGTTCTTTTGGTACGAGCAGTAAAATAATTCTCCAGGACAAGGAATTAGATAATTTAATAATGAAACGCAGCAATTAAATTTACTTAATTATTTATTGAAAAAAAAAAGAAAAAAAAATGGGAAAAACTCCTGATATCCGCCTCTATGGGATCGGAGATCTTGAGAGAAAAACCCTTGCGTTTGAAATCAATACAAATAAACAAAAATTACGATTTTCAGAATGTACAGTATAAGTCGTTTAACAGATATCACTTTCGAATATCGGCGCGATCTACTTTCTTTCGATTCACACCGCTGGTGGTTTAATGTCTACACAGATATCGGTTGGAGAACTCTGCTCCTTAATTAGATTAATAATTAATTGAATTTCAAATTAACTCGAGTCTTGGTACAGTGTTCGTCACTTCTGATCGTACTCAAAGACTTATTCTGTTTCATAAACCAACGCACAAAGTGTCTCAGTGGGACCACAGTATACTTAATTAAGAGAGTTAATTAATGAATTAATCAGATGGTTTAGAGAAGTATGTGATGCAAATTGCGCCTTCATCGATCAATTTGCAAGTAAATCAGTAGCAATCACCTGTATTTCAGGGACTCCCCGTGGGAGGTGATAGTTTAACCCTTTCTCTAGGTGCGTGTTGTGAGCCGAACTATTTATGCTCCGTCACCTGAGCGTTAATTAATTGCTTTGAGGGCGGTGCTCTAGTTACTCTACCCACTTGCCTGTTTTTCCCAGGACCCTCTGTATGTCGCTCTTTCGCCGCCTAACCTAGCTAATTAATTTATAGCGCAAGGAATTAGTTGACTGTGTTTGCACTTCACTATGGGTGGTTTTGGCTTGCAGTCTCTAGGCGATCGCTTCTAATTAACCGACAAATCTCTCGGCAAAGAACACAGTTTGACCCAACCCCACGTGTAAAAGAAACTTGGTTAAGAAAATGGCTAGGAATGTAGTTCAAATTGTTTGGTTTCCAATTTGCCGGAGAAAATCCCCACGGGTAGAATGTTTTCTAAAAGTACACTGTATTGAAAGCTCAGGTAGATGTGGGGAATAGTTAATTGTTGTTGGTTGATTAAATTACAGAATTTGTCTACTAATTAAAGGAACACTGACCAATCAATTTTTCTAAGATGAAGGTCACTAGTGAGTTTTAATACTCGCTGTAAAGTAACTAAAAATAGTTGATTAAATTTATCTCAATGTAATGGTACTATGAACCGTACTGACTCTTTAGTCTAATTAATGCAAATCAAATTATCTCTACGCAGATATTACCACCAAAGGTGCGCTGAAGGAAATAAATAAATGTCAAATACCTACGGCGTATAATCCGTGTCCACTTACGCACACTTCACACCTTTTTATTCAATCAATTATTTAAACCGTACGAAATAAGTGATTTAACAAAAAAATGAATAAAGACTACAAGCGCCTAAGGAAAAACACAATTAAGCCAAATTAGAATGAACTCAACCGTTCTCGTCAAAGCGCCAATGCCATCTCCCGCTTCTTCGCGGCCCCTATTCCCACGAAAACAATTACCCCATCCCCTCGGACTTTGCAGCGAAATTCGGAAATCACTTCGACCAATGGTAACCGTTGACTTCAAACTGTCATAAGGAATGCGTCGGTATCACGACATCTGCGATTCGTTTTCTCTCTAACTACGCTTCAAGAGCCTCTTGAATTGACAAAGAATTATGACGCTAGACTGGGAACAGAAACAGACAAAAACAAAACACTTCAACTCGAGCGTAATTCGATATGCCTTTTCCGTTAATGTACATGCAACCGTGATTTCGACTGTATACAGAATCTAAGAAAACACCTCTAAACGTCGAATAGATTTGTTTTTATGACGCCCGTGCCGTCCTAATGCCTCTGCCTGGCGCCTGCGATTACCGCGGGACTAAATTTTGTACAGAACTTCGAAATACCAGATAGGTTATTCTGACAGATTTACGACTTGACCGAGTGCGGTCCACTGAAAGGAAAACGCGGCGCCTCGACTTGTTGCGTTCCGCTCGCAAAACCCCGCTGCAAACTCCAAGAAGCCGGCCATATGGTTGTTATTGAAATTAGACACGTAATAATCGCTTTTATTTTGAAAACAATTGTCGCGCCCGCTTCAACACTTTAAAAATTTCCCAAGAGTAAAGGTGGAGGAAGCAGCTTCATTTGATAAATCACGGTGAACTATTTTGGCTAACCGAAAAAGGATAGACTTCTTAAGGGTACATTGGATCAAAGATAAGGGTACCACTTCTAATAGAGCTGTCCTTTTGGGTTAGAAACGTCAAGGGCATCAGAATTTTTTACGTTTGAAACCCGAATGACCTTTTTTTTTGTAAAATTTCTTTTAATGTTGCCCATTCAACGTTCATTTTATAACGGTTTTAGTGAAAAACTAAATACATTTTTTGACTAGGAAAGTTTCTTTGGGAGCGTGCGAAAAACCGCCGGTGTAAGTGACACGGAGATGTATGTGTCGACGTTATCTTCTTGTGCCACTCGTAGGGATATGTACCTGCACTTCCTCTGCGAAATCGAGCCCGAGTACCTATTACAGTCCGCGATAAGCACATGACAAATGCTCCGGCGACATCGACTTGAAAATCGTGAGAGTTACGTAACAGCCGCCACCGGAGGGAATTAAAGAACAGAATGCATGCAGAAGCGATAATGAAAGAGAGGTCACCGCGACCGCGCTCTTACGTCCGCGTTTACTTTTAACGGCCGAACTGAAACTGATCGATAAATAACTACTTTCGTCCGCCTGTGTCAGGCACCAACCTGCGATCGTATCTCATTGTAATGTCATATTCTCGAATAAACGGGAATGATTTAGGTTTCCACGTGGAGGTAGGCACTCACGTAACTTGATATTTTTCGTGTACGACGCTCGCGGATGAACGTGAAGAAACTTAATTAGGTTTATACGATATTTTAATTAAATTTCGGGGGCCTGCTTCTGACGTTTATCTGGAGGAAATTAATGGCTCACGTACCAGTTCAGACATTCGACATAAATATAACATGTCAGCCAAATTTGTATGTTACATGTTATACGCTCGAGTTTACAAGCATTATCTGTTACAGCTGTTTCTCAAAGTTTTCTATCTGTGATATTCTTTGACGTCATTCCAATTATTACAAATCCTATCGGTTTTAATACACTAAAATACGATGCAGTTATAACAAAAAATATAGGATGCCATATTTCAACCAAATTCAAAATTTGCTTATCATATTAAGAAGAAAGTATGAAATTATATTGTGGGGATTCGTACGTTGCTTAGCGACCAACGAAGCACGTCACTCACAAGCCTCCCGTGTAGCAATTGTCGGGAGCAACCCGAAGCCTTCTGTGCAGCTATTGTTGGAAGCACATCCAAAGCCTTCTGTGCAGTTATTGTCTGAAGCACACACAAGCCTTCTGTGCAACAAAATAAACAAAAATTACGATTTTCAGAATGTACAGTATAAATTGTTTAACAGATATCACTTTCGAATATCGACGCGATCTACTTTCTTTCGATTCACACCGCTGGTGGTTTAATGTCTACACAGATATCGGTTGGAGAACTCTGCTCCTTAATTAGATTAATAACACTATGCAACAAATTAAATACTTTTTTTTTCACTGGGTTTACAGTATGTAATAATGATACCTCACCGGCAACTCAGTTAAGGTTTATAAATAAAATACTCATGTCACGTCAGGTTTCAAAGTGAAAAGCGGTTATTGATTTATTAAAAAATACGACACAAAATTTATTTTTCATTGAAAAACTTATATTTTTTTGATCGATTGGCTTTCCTCTTGTAGTCAGTCCTCGCAGTATCCCTCTGGAGGCATCAACAGAAGTCTGCAAGCATGACTGGTTCCCATCTCCCCTGATAACGCTTTTCAAAATCTGCTATTTCCTGATGAAAGCGTTCTCCATGTTCATCGCTAACCGAGTCCATGTTGTCCGGAAAGAAACTTAAATGCGAGTGTAGAAAATGAATTTTTAACGACATATTGCATCCTAGTTGATGATAGGCATTCAGCATTACTTTTATTTTTTCATGGAAATCTGGTGACTTGTGGTTGCCAAGAAAATTTTTTGTGACATCGACAAAAGCCAACCATGTCTTTTTTTCTAAGGAACTGAGACTGGATACAAAAGAGGGATCATTGATTAATTTTCTTATATCTGGCCCTACAAAAATTCCTTCTTTAATCTTGGCATCACTGAGCGCAGGAAATTTATTTTTGAGAAACTGCATTCCAGGTCCATCTTTACGTAGCGCTTTAACAAAATTCTTGATCAAACCAAGTTTGATATGCAATGGCGGTAAAATGATTTTTTCAGGTGGTACTAATGGCTCATTTTTAATATTTTTCTGACCAAGAACGTACCCAGTTCTTAATGGCCAGTTTTGTTTTACGTAGTGTTCTGAGCGCGCTCTGCTATCCCATTCACAGAGGAAACAACAATATTTCGTATAGCCGGTTTGCAATCCTAAAATTAAAGCCACTACTTTTAAATCTGCACATATCTGCCATTTGAACGCTGTATATTTGATCTTTTCCAGAATAAGTTTTAAAATGTCGTAGGTTTCTCTTAAATGACCGCCGTACGCCACAGGTAAAGATGGAAATATATTGCCGTTATGGAGTAAAACTGCCTTTAGACTTAGTTTTGATCCGTCAATAAATAGTCTCCACTGTTCTGGCGAATGATGGTGGCCCAGTGCCGACATTAAACCATCAATATTGTTACAGAAAACTAAACTATCCTCTTTTGAATAAAAGGTAGTTAAGGAATTGTGACGCTTTCGGTAAAATGTAATTCGAACGTCAGTCTGTAAGAGATTCCACTGTTTTAGTCTCGATCCTAATATTTCTGACTTTTCTTTGGTCAAATCTAAATCTCTGATAAGATCGTTTAGCTCTGATTGACTAATCAAATGTGGTTCTGCAATAGTTGGAACTTGAAATACCTCTCCACTAGAAGGACCGGGTTCACTATCTTCTTCCATAGAACTCGATGAACTTGCGCTCAAAGACGGTTTCGGTACAGGAATTTCAGAGGAATGAGGTAGCGGCATTGTTACTGATGGTACAATGGCATATTTCACTGAACTTTTAGATTTTTTAGAAAAACCCTTCACATTTGTCAAACAGAAGTAACAATCGTCTACGTGGTTCTTCGGTTCACGCCACTGCATTGGTACGCCAAAAGGCATTTCTTTTGTAGTACCATTATACCAACCCGTCAAATATTTGTAACATTTTAAACAACACACTTGGGGCACCCACGATTTGTCTTGATTTTTAATTACAGCCTTAAAATAAGCTTGATAACACGTTTCAAGCAGCGGGGAAATTGGCTTTTTTTCACTTTTAGGAGTGAACTGACCACATAACAAAATAGGTTAGGAGAATTAACACAAACGCGCGGTATTTTGTATATTTAAGAGTAATCTAAATGTTTTGATGACTTTTGTACACAGAAAAGAAATATTTTTACGACTAACCTCAAACAAGTGTTGCGAAGAGTAAATAAAACAAAACACTAATTATCCACGTTATGAGATGTGATATCTAAATAAAATTTTGTTTTCTTTAGTTTACTAGGTATACCTAACACGAATCACTATTCGAGATAACGGTGAATTTTTTAGTGTTGCATAGTGTAATTAATTGAATTTCAAATTAACTCGAGTCTTGGTACAGTGTTCTTCACTTCTGATCGTACTCAAAGACTTATTCTGTTTCATAAACCAACGCACAAAGTGTCTCAGTGGGACCACAGTGTACTTAATTAAGGGAGTTAATTAATGAATTAATCAGATGGTTTAGAGAAGTATGTGATACAAATGCCCCCTTCAGCGATCAATTTGCAAGTAAATCAGTAGCAATCACCTGTTTTTCAGGGACTCCCCGTGGGAGGTGATAGTTTAACCCTTTCTCTAGCTAACCTGATTAATATGGTGCGTGTAGTGAGCCGAACTACTTCTGCTCCGTCACCTGAGCGTTAATTAATTGCTTTGAGGGCGGTGCTCCAATTGCTCTACCCACTTGCCTGTTTTTTGCCTGTTTAAGAAGAAAGTATGAAATTATATTGTGGGGATTCGCACGTTGCTTAGCGACCAACGAAGCACGTCACTCACAAGCCTCCCGTGTAGCAATTGTCGGGAGCAACCCGAAGCCTTCTGTGGAGCTGTTGTCGGAAGCACATCCAAAGCCTTCTGTGCAGTTATTGTCGGAAGCACACACAAGCCTTCTGTGCAACAAAAACACTAACAAAAATGATCTACGAAGACGCTATAACATGAACATTGCTTATATTCCGTAAGTGACAATCATATAGAATGGCTTTAGTCTAAATCCGACCCTGATTTCTAGTTTTTGCAAACGCAAGTCAAAATCATCAAGAAATGGCTGTTGGGGGAAAGTTTCCTTTGAATTGCCTACTTTAACCTGAAGCTTTAAAAAGTACATTAACTAATGGAATTTGAAGCAAAGAAAAAAAATTGAAATGACAATATTTTCTTATAATGTAATGCATAGTTCCAGCTCCAGATCAGTATGATGAAAGTTCCTCTTCGAACGGCCACATTTTTAGTTCTTTCAGGTCACGTGCCGTCATTCCCAGGCGTATAAATCCGAAAGCGCTAAAGTTTCCAATTCCGCACTCCACAGGTCACACGTTGATAGCTGCTGCGCTCGAAGAACGCCACGAAGTAATCTTCGACGGAAGAATCCGCGCAAATCTAAGCCGCCCCCCGCGCGCGGAAAACAAAGCGCACATTTCATTTGTGATTTCGTTACGGGAAATGCACGTAGTTTCCGGCTCGTAATCAGAAATCCGCGAGGGATCGGATCGGATATAGGAAAAGAATTATGTTCTTGTCAGGTGCAGAAATGGGTTCGCGGCGGCGGAAAAATGTGCGATTTCTTCGCCGGGAATACAAAGCTAAATATAATTAAGCGAAACGAGAACAAAGGTACGAAATGCTAGGCTAGGGGTTGACGTTCGTTCGACACGTGCGGAACGAACATGCTCGGTTGGAACATTAAGCAAACTTAAACTAAAATTTAATAAAATTTTAATTTGTTTGATTCTCAACGTTTCAGAACAACTGGTGACTATTGTTACTATTATTACCAGAGCACGACCAATTTTAGGATTTTCCGTCAATATATTTTGATTCGGTTATAGTTCAGATGACCTTAGGTAAAACCTAAAGTCATCCGATCTCAGTGAGCCCTAGTCAACTAAAATTTCAAGAAATGTTAAACATATTTCTTTTTTTTTAATATTTGGTAAATTTAATTTTATTTAAAAACCTCTGCCAGGGGGGATGTTGTTTGCCAAAAGAAGATTAAAAACATTTTCCTTGAGTTGAAGTTCTTTATGGTAGTACAATAAGACCCTGGCTTTCAAAGTCAAGGTATTAAAAGGTCAGCTATTAAAATTATCCTTTTACTTTGGAATTTGGGGGCCTGCTCCTTGTCCCAAAGTTAGAGTTTCATAATCCTTCTTTTAAATTAAAAATTTCTAAGTTATTGCAACTGCATCCTTCATTTCAAGGACGGGAGGAGATGATGACCCTCAACTATTAAGATTTCTTCATTCCAGAGTTTGCAGACTGTTCATCCCCAATGGAGCTTTTTCTTCTAAAATTAAAATGAATGCAGTTGGCTCCATATTTTCAAGGTCAATTTGATGGTGGTCAGCTAGTGAAATGGTCTCTTTACATTGGAATGTTGAAGGCCGTCCATTTGGAGAGGATGCGTCTTGTCCAAAATCACTTCTCTTATTAAATTAAAGATTCGTGAGCTAATGCTACTACACCTTTCGTTTCAAGGCCAGGAGATAAAATTCAACTGTAAAAGCGATTTCTTCACTTTAGAAATTTGAGACCGGAAATTATTTTTTTAGTAATTCGTTTTCTTGATATTTACGATAATTGCAATTGCATCCTTATTTTTAAGGGTAGTCTGATGGAGGTTAGCTATTAAAATGTTGTCTTCTTGTTGGAATTTTGAAGACCGTTCATTTCTTGTCCAAAATACGAATTTTGGGCCATTCCTTTTTTTAATTAAAGGTCTACAAGTTAATGCAACTACACCCTTAATCTCAAAGTCAGGAAGATGATATTCGGCTATTAAAACGAGTCCTTCTTTTTTGTGGACTGTCCATATACGATGAGGGAGTTGGTCAATTTGCAACTTTATTCGCAAGGTCAATGTGATGGTGGCAGGATATAAAAATGATCTTTTTACTTTGGAATATTGAAGGCCGTCCATTTGGCGGGGTTGTTTCTTTTAAATGAAAGATTTGTATGTTCTTGCCACTGCACCCTTAATTTGAAGGTCCGAAGGTGATGTTAAACTATGAACACGAGTTCTTCGTCTCGGATCATCCTTTGCGATAGGAGTTTTGACCAAAATCAAAATTTTACTTTAGTTTTCTGGCGTGGAGGGTCTTTGACGATGCAGTTGCAGTTGCAGAATTTTGAGGGAAATATCTTTATAAAAATGCACGTCCACCCTTACTTTCAAGGTCGTTAGTTGATACTTCGCATTCAAAAGTTTTTTTTTTATATTAAACTTTGAAGGTTATCTATTCATAAACGTTTCATCCATAATTAAAATATTCCTTTGAGCAAAAGTTCGCGCAGATGCATCCTTACTGTCAAGGTCAAGCTGGAAGGAATATTTTTAATGAAAACTCGTTTGGACGCGGACTGCATTGTCTACTGAATAATACTGGATGCGACTGAAGTTGAATCATTTACTAAAAGCACGCATAATACTCGAGAGAAAAGCAAATTTTGTTACAAAAAAATCCTACAAAATTAATTTCCTGTTTTTTAAGTAAATAATAAAATTTCATGGTCAAGTTAGTTGGCACTCAGCAGTCATAATTAGAAAATTGTTTTCAGGGAAAGCAGTTTATGTTCACGCAAATGCATCCTCACTTTCAAGGTCAAGCTAGAAGGAATATTTTTAATGAAAGCTCATTTGGGCGCAGAGAATGCTTTCATTCCTACAAGAACCGTTTAAGAAGAAATCCTACAAAATTCATTTCTTGTTCTTTGAATAAATAATAAAAATACTGAGAAATTAACGAAGTTGAAGATTATTTATGAAAATATTTACTATTACAAAGTAACGGCTTATTCACTTATGTATTTAAATGTATTAGTTGACGATCTAAAATGAGCGGGTGAACAAATGTTCCGTTGTTTGAAAAAGGAAAAGAAAACGAGACTAGGGCTTAAGATTTAGAGAATAAATCTTGTGAATACTACAGACTCAAGCATAGTTACACCCTGTATAATTCAGACATAAAATTTGCTTGGATCTTCAACCTTTCGGTACGGATTATTATCATTACGTGTTAATTTAACTTAAAAATAATATTTAATTTTAATTACGTATAGCTTTAGAAGAAAATTATTTATTGGCATTTGCTGTTTTTTTTCGCACGCTCAAGTCTGTGCTTGCACTATCATAGAATTTTAGGTCTGTTTGTTATCCTGCACCGGTGTACACTTTTTTTACGAAATATGCTTTAATGAAGCCTAAATTCTTTGGTAATGTGTCAATTCGAATCATACACATTCATACTGATATACCACACAAACATTTCAGGTTACATTAAAGCGTATTTTGCGAAAAAGTGTGCATTAGTGTACACCAGTTCAGGATAACAAACAGACCTTTTAATGGCGTTTTCCACTGGCTGCCCTAGTGCGCACTCGTTATATTGTCATCTCATTTTAACCTCATGTAATAGTAAGAGATGCAGATACACTGAGTGTGCACTAGTGCAGCCAGTGGAAAACGCTATAAGTTAAGTTAGATTAGTATGTATGTCTAAGTCAAGACTTTTAAATTCCTTTCTGTAAGGTTTGGATGGAAGATCACATTTCTGTGAACCCCGCCATATAGGGTTTCCCTATTCATTTGTACTACCTATTTTGTACTAAACTTATTGTACTGCATATTTTCAGGGAAATAAAGAATTCATGTTCATATTTCCACAATTTCATACTAGAAAATCACAGATTTATTATAGGAAGCACTTGAAACTTTCTTCGTTAAATCAATGCCCCCTAACTTTCCGATTTCTACACCCGAAAAAAAAAATTAACGAAAATGGCGGATTAAGTTGCGCTTTTGATCGCGCGCCCGCCGATTAAATTTCTATTAAACCGAAAACAAAACGTCGCCGAGCTTATTTCGACGATTTAATTAAATGCGAGGCTCATTTAGAAAGGGGGGGCCGTTTGACCTATTTCGAACACTCGGATTTAATTAATGTCGTTAAAGCGGCTGTATAAATATTTGAGCATTTGTGACGTGAACAAACGAATGCACCACACTTGAAACTAAACAATTCTATTGTACGGGGTGTCCGTCGAAGAAAATTTCATTTCGCATACGAAAGTTTTTTTTATTAAGAGCTTTGTTCGCGGAGACGTTCCGGACTAGTTCCGGAACCAACAAATGCACGCATTCATGAAAGTTGTACACTTGAACGCGTTGTTAATATGATTATGATTAAGAACTTCAGAACGTTTAAACTTTTTGCTTCTTTTTTTTATAGTATTTGTGATGTAGTTAGTACTTTTTTATGGCACGGAATATTTTGATTTATTTTAAGAAAAGAGGTGAACGTACGTTGTAGAGGTGCTCTAAAAACGAAAGTGTCTAAATAGAGCAAGAAAGCAAAAGCTCCGATAAAAGGCCTCCTTTTATAACTCATCGATATATAATTTTATAACGCATCAATCAAGATTTGTCAGTTTGTCAATATTTTGGCCCGGTGCGTTACGCAAGAGGAAAACCACCGACGAAACTCACCCGCCTCCCGCCCCCAATTTCAGGCCACAAAGACGCAAAATATTAATTCGTTTAAACAGGCCGCGGTTAATTAGCCGAGAAAATAATTATTGCTCGCTTTGTTGGCTTCTCCGGCGATTTGCAAACTGCGCCCGGCGGCGGCGGAGAGTAAAAATAGCGGCCGATAAACAAGCTTGTTACACTGATTGAAACAAATAAACGAGATAAGACGTCGGGCTTTGTGCGACGGCCTGCGGAGCGGAAGACGGAATTAGTTTAATTCGAGTTTTGTGTTCGTTAAAAAGCGAAACGTCCCCGTCGACGACTCTTGGGCGGACATAATTAACCGTGAAAGAGGAAAAAAGTTTATTTATTAGTGAAAGTACACGACAACGGGAGTTTTTTTTCTTTTTAATTTGTCTTTGTGACGGACGTAAATAAACAAACTGTAGGTATATAAATTACTGTCACTTTAAAATACCAAACGATCAAAAAAAGAAAAAGAATTACTACGTACATACATACATGCATAAGGCATGTTACGTCCCGTAACATTTGCTCGCCAGTGTATATTAAAATAACAATTAGCAAATTAAAAAGTCAGATTAGATAGATGGGATGTTTCAAGCTAATTGCAAAAGGCAGACGAAAAAATCTTAATCCGAAGGAATGCAGAGCAGATGTTCAAACTTTGAATTTAATGCGTTTGAAAAAAGTCCCAAAAATAGATTTTTTGCGTGTGGCATTATCAGATTGTAGGCAATTCTGAATACACTTTGGAGGAAGAGTCATTCTTGCTCTCCTCCTTGAGCGGAGACAAGCAACAGTTGTGCTCCCATGACGGATGTCACGACTGAACTTGATATATTCCCGTCTTTTGTCACATGATCGTTTTAGATGGCTGATACGTGATGCTACGAGGAGCAGGCCATTTGTTTAACGAATACAAAATGCGCCTTCTACGTCTCATGCAGACGGATATTTTTAGGAGATAACGCCGGCTGATTGTGCGGCTTCGAAGGAGTCGATAAGGACACTGTAAATAACTCGCATTTTCTTTTTTTTTTTTTAAACAAATATTAATGGTTTATTGAACTTTGTTTAAATTAAGTAAATAACCAGAATAAATACAAACGGTCGAGAAAAAGAGAGTTATTGAAATCTTATGATTGTAGGCACTTGACGAAGCAATCAGTAAATAAAAATTTAATGTATTTAATGGTGTTGGATTTAAAAATACAAACAAGAATCGAGAATTCTCTTTGAGTTAATTAGAAGAACACTGGACACAAGGTAAAGATTTTTTACTTGCTCTTGCCCTTGCCAGAGCAAGAATGTCTTAAATTTACAGTGATAGCAAAACAATTATTGTAAAATGAATGAACAAT
The DNA here is from genome assembly GCA_958336345.1 of Dorcus parallelipipedus. NCBI lineage: Eukaryota > Metazoa > Arthropoda > Insecta > Coleoptera > Lucanidae > Dorcus > Dorcus parallelipipedus. The sequence continues at coordinate 15,245,185 of OY284475.1, forward strand.
GAGACTAAAATAAAATAAAAACAAAAAACGAATCGATAAAGAATCTATCGCGTATGACAAACGCGAATTAAGGCCTTCGATAGAGACGCAGACTGGTGAAATAATAAGCAACAGTTTAAGTCGCGACATCTTACGATCGATTTTTGACCTAAACTGTCGATTGTTATTAATGTACTCAATTCCGAGGTAATTAGGACAGGTTGGTGAGATTGGAATGGAATTCTCACCTACTGTAGGCGCCCCAAATAGGGCCAAAAAAAGCATCTAGGGGATTCTTGTGTGAAAAGTCTTTACACTAATGCAGTTGGCTTCATATTTCCAAAGTCAATCTGATGACTCTTTATTTTGAAATATTGAAGGCCGTCCATTTGGAGACGATGCATCTTGTCCAAAATCAATTCCTTCTCTTAAGGGCCGGCCGGTTTATCAATCACAAGTTAACTCTAACTTTCAGTTTGTTCCCATAGTAGCCACTACGAAGACAATTGTTGTTATGGTAATTAACTGAAGGTTAAATTAACTTGTGTTTGATAAACCAAGCCTAAATTAAAGATTTGTGAGCTAATGCAGCTGCACCCTTCGTTTCAAGGTCAGGAGATAATATTCAGCTATAAAACCGATTTCTTTATTTCAGAAATTTGAAATCAGTTTTTTAGTAATTAGATTTCTTATTAAAAACTTTACGATAATTGCATCCTTACTTTTATGAAAAATTTCCCTTGAGTTGAAGTTCTTTATGGTAACGCAATAACACCCTGGCTTTCAAAGTCAATGAAGCTATTAAAATTATCCTTGTTCACAATAAATTGGAGTTTCATGATATTCCTTCCCGTAAGTTAAAGATTTCTAAGCTATTGCAACTGCATCCTTCATTTCAAGGAGAGGAAATGATGATCCTCAACTATTAAAATTTCTTCATTCTAGAAGCTTCCAGACCGTTCATCTCCAATGGAGTTTTTTCTTCTAAAATTAGAGTTTTGTGTAATTCGTTTTCTTGTGCGAAAAATCTTTACAATAATGAATGCATTTAGCTTCATATTTTCAAGATCACTCTGATGGTGGTCAGCTAGTGAAATGATCTCTTTACTTTGGAATGTTGAAGGCCGTCAATTTGGAGAGTCTTGTCCAAAATCAACATTTTATGTTATTCCTTCTCTTAAATTAAAGATTTGTAAACTATTGGAATTACACGTTTCGTTTCAAAGTCAGGAGATGATACCTCAACTGTAAAAACGATTTCTTCATTTCAGAAATTTGAGATAAAAAATCAGTTTTTTAATAATTCGCTTTCTTAATAAAGATCTTTACGATAGTTCCAATTGTATCTCATTTTCCTGATTAGTCTGATGGAAGTCACTTGTTACAATGTCGTCTTCTTGCTGGAGTTTTGAAGTCCGATCATTTCTTGTCCAATATCCGAATTTGGCTCATTTGTTTTTTTTAAATTAAAGATTTGCAAGTTAAAGCAAATGCGCCCTTAATATCAAAGTCAGTTCGATGATATTCAGCTATTAAAACAAGTCTTTCTTTTCTGTGGACTGTCCATTTACGATGGGGGTTTTGACCAAGGTCACAATTTGCAAGGATGCAATTGCAACTTTATTCTCAAGGACAATGTGATGGTGGTAAGCTATTAAAATGATCTATTTTTACTTTGGAGAGCCGGGGTCCTTTCTTTTCCGAAATCAGAATTTGGATTATTCCTTCTTTTAGGTGAAAGATTTGTAGGTTTTAAACTACGAACACAAGCGAGTTCTCAGTCTTGCGAAAGTTTGCAGGCCATTAACTTTGCGATGGGAGTTTCAACTGAAATCAAAATTTTGTGTTTCGTTTCCTGTAGTGAAGGGTAAATAAAATGATAAAGCAATAGTATACTTATTATCAAGGTCAATGTGATGGTGCTCATTTAGTGAAATGTTTGCTAACATCAAAATTTTGAAGGAAAAATCTTGACTTCCACCCTTACTTTCAAGATCATCCATCCAGAGAACGCCTTATTTATAACATTCTTTCAAGCAAAAGCTATTTATGTTCACGCAAATGCATCCTTACCTTCAAGGTCAGACTGGAAAAAATATTTTTAATGAAAACTCATCTAGAGGATTCTCTAGGAATCCATTGCTATTAGCACCGACTTGCAACAAATTTCTAAGGAAATAATAAAGTGCTCAGAAAAAATGAGAGAAAAGAAGCAAAACTAGGAACTATTTTCAGCTATATGTATGTGACTCTCAAGACCACCGACAATCAACAAGACAACTAAAATTATTTAAATTTAAACGTATCCAGAGGTAAGGAGAAGAACGATTAATAAGAAAGGTATTTGAAGTATAAAGAATGCTTGCAAAAAAGAAATGAGGAAAACGTCATGGTGAGACGAAACATAAAAGAAGGGCTAACAGAGGTTAGAATTATTAAACGGTAGGTAAAGGAAAAAGCTGGCAAATACGATATTTTGCAAGAATTTGAGAGAAATTACCCTGAGGTCAACCCCTTAACTATACATCGACATTGACAAATAAAATAGTTGATTCATATCCAAAAGATGGAAGAAAAAAGATCAATAAAGTGATATACGAAGTAAAAGGATTATGGAAAATCAAAATGAAAGAGAGCAACAGAGATTGGAAACATTAAATGGAAGAACATTTTAAGTAGCAACATCTTTCGATCGCTTTTTGGTCAAAGATCGAAAGATGCCGCTACTTAAAATGTTCATTACTTTGACATCGCATTGACGAATAACCTAGGATAGATCGGTTTGGTTTGCAGTGGGATTCTCGAGCTACGGTTCTGCTGACGAAGGCCCAACTAGGCCTGAAACAGCTGTACAGAGCCTGCTCGAGGAATCGGCTGTAATCAAAACCGATTTGCACATAATTTTATTAAATGGAAGGTTAAAGAAAAAGTGGGTTAACATTATCTTGAAGGGTTCGTGTAATGGCAAAAATATCAAACTTGCACTTGTATGCCTTGCGCCCTTTATTGCTGAGGATGACCACTGTTTTTTGAATTTTTAGACCTTTATTATTTTATACGGGAAATGAAGTCAAAACTCCACATCTATTCCAGTCTTTAAGTTAATGTCGATGGAAGATGAAAGAAATCAAAAATTAGGTAGCAATTATAGGTCGCAATGAGCTACATAACTTGATCGGCAAAAATCTTTGCATCTTTTGCAAAGAACTGTATCATTAAGGTGTGACGAAAAATACCGCCCTTCTCTAATAAACAGGACCACCAAGAAGTTTCACTTATTAATACTGTAAATTCTTCATCACATAAGAAACGAATTCTGCAAATATCAATGGTTTTGCTCAAAAATTAAAAACTGATCTACCACAAGGGCGCCTCGCCTTTTGTTGGAAAACCTGTGCTCGTTCGTTAGTGCGTCTGCGGTTTTTATAAATGCATCGTAAAACGATAAATTCCGCAAATGTCACGGTCACCAGGTCAGTGTCGCCCGCAACACAATTTGATATCGAAATCCTCGTCCATCTGTTTCATTAGATAATAATTTCATCATGGTATTCCATACTTTGTAAACGAATAACACACTACGTGATTAAACTTCTTAATTTCGCGTGTTATAATGATGAATGCATGTTTTAAGTTAATTGATCAGAAACAAATTGGTGACAGGAGAATTTTGCGGATGCGAATATTTTTTTGGTTCCGCCAAATAAATAAATGCATGACTGCACTTAATAAAAATGTGTAGTTTAGCGCTTAATAAGGTGCGATTTTATCGCTCGAATTTAACAGTACGAACGTTTATTGTTTAATTTACGTATAAATCACTATTTGCTTTCAGAATATTAAATGATAAACTACGTTTAATAATTAAAAATGCAAATTTCAACACAACACTTGAACTATCGTAATCAACTGAAACTGTGAACAGACTGTTGCTTATACGGATATTTTTAAACACCAGTATACACATAGTATCTCCGCGATCTTTCGGAATTTTATTCGTTTCGTCTGTACGTAATAAAGAATGATAAATTAAGGGATGACGAGTTCGGAGAAATTTTTATTCCAATAATACTTTTAGAATGTGACCTCAATTGAATTACTTATTTTTTTTTACTTATTGTTAGGTACGATTCATGATTACTGTTTTTACAGTAATCTAAGCGAGCGCTTCTCGAACGTTTTATACGGTACCTATATTTTTCCGGAGTTATTATTGACATTTTCCCTAAACGTTTGTCATAACCAGGCTTATGATTTCGGCCCACTTCGAACATATTGGATTGTAAATTCGCCGACTTCGCACAACAGGGCAGGTAGTAAATATTGTCTACATACTTTTTTGACTTATGTTAAACTTTATTTAATTGTTTATTGCGGTCGCGTGGCCCATGGCAAATTTTCAATAAGTATGTTTAAATGCGACGTGGGCCGAAATCGTAAGCCTGGTCATAACTTCGCTTCTTTTCTTGTGTAGTAATAGTGGTTACAGTATGTGAAACTTAATTGATTAGACGTTGTATTACGATTATTACCTACGTCATCTGGTTTCGATGCGTGCCATTTTAATGGTCGCGTTATGCGAAAGAAGGAAGAAGTAGTATTTGAAGTACCAAAAAGAAATGATGAAAAATACAACTGGTAGTGTGTGTATTTAAAGGATTAAGTAATAAAACGTGAGGGGTATATAGTTACAGCACGGCTTTACAACATTTCCACTCAAACAAATACGTTAATTGCAGGGCCACCGACGAATCCTCTAAACGCGAATCACGTCGGAATTCCATGAATATGCAAAAACCCGAAGGCATCCGAACCAACAATGAAACAATACAATTATACAACTGATAATTATTGACTGCCGGCCATCGGGATTTATATTATGTGTAATTTATTCGGATGCGGCTTGGCTGCACACAGGGTATATTAATCAGGTGAATACTTAATAAACGGGCGCGTTTATGCCCTGTCGCATGAAAGCAAATTGGTGTAATACAATTTGCGATGGGATTTAAAATGGTGCGTGCTCATGTGCTTATTTACGACTTGATGAGTTGAATGCTATTGTGCGATTTATTAAATTGGTTTCGATTGGTCTTTTACATGTGCGAATGGAATTAATTTAAAATAAATTAAGTGGAAGCATTCCCTTTCGCATAGAATCGAAAAATTTTCCCCAAGTGTGCCGCTCTGCTTGCTAGTCGAGCACCTCCAAGTAGTGTCGGTTGATAAGCGGCTCATATAGTTAAAATTAATTCAGTTTTTTTTTCGCGCGCTGCGGGGTGAATATATTAAATTTAGCGGGCCGTTAAATTCGCGGGATTTTTTAATTAGGGCCGCTTCATTCCGCAAATTGAAACTTATGCGTGTAAATTAGTCACATCGGCTAATGAATTTTTATGAGCGTGTTAAGTGGCCGTGTTTTGCGTGAGTTAGAATTCCATTTTTTTAGCGCGGGCGGGGGGTCTAGTTTTATTGCACCCTTATTATTTTAAAAACGCAAGTCCTTTTCAGAAAGGAAATAATATTAAGTTACACTCGGTTTTCTAATTACATACGTACGAGTAAAACTGCTCTCTGTTTTTAAGTCTGATTCTATGAAAATTAAAAACATCAAATTTAATATTGCTTTGCTTTAATAACAGAAAATAAAAAAAATCGTTAGTAATACTCGGAGCGAAATTAAATTTAATCTGTTGTAAATCTGCGTTATCAAGTGCATTAAAGTTCTTAATGCAGATATTAAATTGTGCCTGCAGCTCGTGAAGATTTAACGCGAAATTTCCGAGGAAGAATTAGAGCGCGGGCGCTTTATTTAAACTTATATACGCCGGCATTGTTCGAAGATTAGAATAAGAACAACGTCCCTCTTCCTCCTCCTCCTCTTCTTCTTTTATATAATTCGTGTAAGGCAGCCCGTTCTGTTTCTGTTGCAGGGCGTAGGAAGTGATGTTCGAGAGGGCGAAACCAACAATCACCTGTCATCAACGTGGACTGGTACAAAATAGGGTTAAACGAGCCAACAAAGACGGCTGGGCGAGCTGAGTGTGCGTGAGTGGAGAGTGCGTGAGACACGGCGGTGTGCGTGCCATGCGGACGGCCGCGTGATAATGACGGCGGTCGGCATGGGCACTATCGGACCATCGACGGTCGCGGCGTCTGTATTCCTGTTGCTTCTGGCTGCTACCACTGCAAGCTTAGAACTAGGTAAATTATTATGTTCAAGAAACTTGAAAGACCCTACGCACGTGTTAACATACTTGTAGATTTGTTCGCAGAAGCAGTAACGAAATCACTTTATTCAACACCTTTTGTGTGTCAAAACCCTCAAAATTAACAAAAAAATACAAAAGATATTGAGGTCGACCAATCCAAAATAGATTGACTCTAACATTTCAAACCTGACAGTGTTTTGCAATCTATAAACCGACAAAATATGACTGGGTACTTAGTTTAGAAATTAGTTTCAACTTTTTGTCTCTTACTAATCTGAAAGGGGAAACATACTGTGCGTTTCATTGGTTCGTGAACAAACTAGCTCAGTTGAGCTACCCGTTCAAAACTGAGCTAGTCGAGCTACAATAAATCGTAATTGTAGCTGCCAGCTCGCAATGACATTGTTCAAGGAGTTTATTAAAGTATAGGCCTTCATTCTATATTTCTTTCTGATTTTGGTTATTAGAATTTTATGTTTCTGTTTGATACATTACAATGATTTAGGCCCGATTTTACAGTCGTCGGATAAGCATTATTCTTAGAATAACGTGATGTAGATATGGAGGAACGTTAGAGAATATTCGGCGAACAGTTATTCCGTCCGTATTCCACTATTGTAAAACTGAGCCTTAAAGGTTTAAAGATTTAAACGCGTTCGTCTACCACAGAAGATCGTTTCTGACTTAGGAAAAGAAGAACAAACAGTAGAGGACACAAAATAGTGTCGGGAGCACTAGGGGGTTGGTTAAATAATCGCCGTGGTCGCCTTCATTAGATAGCTTTTATTTTCACACAACTGCACTCACAAAACGATCATCTGACGTGTCTGCCTTCTTACTGTTGCCAACTGTGTTTTTATATTTAGAATGGCGCGAAATCGCTAGACAGAGCGGGAAATTTAAATTAAGAATAATTCTCTACAATAGATCCTTGGGGAACTCCAGTTCTTCTATTTAACAAAATTTAAAAATGATCGTCTTCAAATCTTCAAGTTACCCCATGGTTAATACTATCAAAAGCGCGATTAAAATCACAGAAAATTATAATGTGTACTTGGTAGCAACGGCGGTTATCAGTTATCGTCAGTGACCTCACTTCAAAGGAACAAGAGATACAAAAGAAGGACTTATACTTTTACATCTGCACCTACCGTATCCAATTTTTACTATTCTTTTCCTTTGTTTACTTCCAATGGCTGCTGCCTTTTGAAAGTAAACAAAGGAAAAAATAGTGAAAATTGGATACGGTAGGTGCAGATGTAAAAGAGGAATGAAATCAATTGAAAGTGAATATGACAACGAGGATCATGGAAGGAAAGACCTGGTAAAGAAAACAGACAAGAATAAGCACTTTAAATTCAGAGTTACAAGGTTGATCAAATATCGAAACAGTGACTTCACTTCAAAGCAACAAAAGATACAAAAGCAGTCATTGAAAGTAATAAAGGAAAAAATAGTGAAAATTGGATACGGTAGGTGCAGTCGCGGCCAAAAAAAGTGAACACTTCATTAAACGTCAATTTTCTAATACTAAATCTCTTGCTGGGTGGTTGTAATTATGAACTGATACCTACGGATGACAAACAAAAAATATTACTGTTTGTCATCCGTAAGTATCAGTTCATAATTACAACCACACAGCAAAAGTTTTAATATTACAAAACTGACGTTTAAAAAAGTGTCCATTTGTTTTGGCCGCGGCTGTACAGATGTTGTGAAGTGGAAATGAAATGAAATGAAGGTGAAACTAGTAGAATATAACAACGAGAATCACTGAAGGAAAGACCTGGCAAAGAAACAGGACAAGAATAAGGAGTTTAAATTTATTCAAAGTTACAAGGTTGACCAAATATGAAGACAAAGTTAGCAGAAAAAAAAATGATGGAAAGAACAACATGGAATGTATGAACTCTAAATCAAAAAGAAGAAGGACTATAGTAAGCCATAAGGGAAGTGGAAAGGCATAGAATAAAAATGTTATGAATAAATGAAACAATATTGAATAAGCAAAAGATGATAGATGTAATTTAGTCAATGACAGAATTATCAAGACAGTACCAAACCTAAATGAAAACAAACTTGCAATAATCCAATTACATGTCTCAAAAGAACTAGCCGAGCTTGAATTTAATGAAGCGTTTTATGCCACGTTTATGCAATGAATACAAACATCAGTTTAGACCGCGACATCTCATGGCCGATTTTTTTACCTAAAATTGTATGATCATTGACAAATAGCAACTAATTTGCTGCCCAATAGGCTATCAGACACAAAGTGGCCCAATAACACTATTACAACATAATTAAAAAAAAAAATTTAATTTAAAAAGTCGGTTTTGATTGCAATAGCTGTTTCGGTTCTTTTTGGAATCTTTTCAGCAGAAGGGTAGCTTGAGGACTCCATTACAATCTCGCCGGCCTGACCTATTTACGCTCAGAAACGAGAAACTGAGCGTCAGTAGCTCAGGTCGATGAGATTGCAGTGGGATTCTTGGAGTACACCACTGCTGAAGAGGCCTCAAAAAAGGCCAGAGGATGCTTGAGGATTTCATAACAATCAAAACCGTCTTGCCACAAATGTGTAGGTAATGAATACGATTTCAAGAAAAATAGTATTTGGAGGTGTTAATGCTAAAGTTGATTCTGACAACTATGAAAACGGTTTATTCCAACCGCAGGTTCTGACCAGTTCAGGACCGTTCGAATCAACTGGCCTACGAAGTAGTGAATTATTTTGACACCTCCTTTGGGAAGTACAACTCTGATGAGTGTGTGTTTTGAACTGTTCGGAAATAGTCAGAACTCGCGGTTCGAACAGACCTATTAACTCTCAATGCTAAAGTTTGTTCTGGAAACTATGAGAACCCTATTCTTAATGCTAAAGTTGGTTCTGACAATTATGAGGACCCTATTCTCAATGCTAAAGATTATTCTGACAACTATGAGAACTCTATTCATTAATAAGAACTGTCATAATTAACTGACATATTGCCAAATGAGAAAGTAAAACTCAAATAGACACACCAAGTAAAAGAGGAACTGATATAGAATCGGATCGCTATGCTGTAGTTGTAAAAATAGATAGATAGAGTAAAGATCAAAGCAAAATATAAAAGGAAAAACAGACAATGGTTCAACATAAAAAAATTGGAAAATGCAACTGTTTTAAATATATCACAGTTAATTAAATCAAAAATAATTTAATTGTTTGCGATTGTCGAATACTTTAAAAATTAATCAACATTATTAGGTATTGCTTACAACATTATTATTATAACGATTTTGAGGGTTCTCTTAATTTTTATTTTAAACAAAACACGAAATAGTTAAACTAATTTATTAATAAGCAAACTAATTTATTTGTTATACTAAATATAACACTAACACTAAATTATTTACAAGCTTATACCTAATTTATTTAACAGCCGAGCGAAAGTCTAACGCGAACTTTAATGCCGAACTTCCTTATAAACCGGGCCCTTTTTTCGAGAATCGCCTGGAAGGCGACGGAGAGTCTCAGATTGATTCCACGGGCTCAAACAGATAATTAAGGGAACTTTATTCAAAAAATCATGTATTTCATTGATATCAAAAAATAACACATTTAGTTTAAATAGACTTTTATTAAATCGGAACGACCCCTTATTTGACTGAAAATGTATCTAGATGTTTGTTTTGTGTTGAAGAAACTGAAAGAATAGTGTTGACATTCTCAGTGACTGTCATTGTCTCATTTGATTCTACGTCATTTCACAATATTATTCAGTATTGTTTATCAATAAATATTTTTGTTTTTGCAATGTCGAACATCACCGAAGGTTTATAGATGTTTTCAGTATTAATTTAGCTGCATCAACGAAAAAGATGAATATTATTAAGCACATTTGATTTGTCTTGAATTGTCTCATATTCTAAAAGCCACATCTTTTTTTGCAAGAGTTTGCATATCACTAATTATGTATTTTGCTACTCTTGAAAATGCAATCTTTTGTTTTCTAATCAAAATACGTGCCCGAACTTGCCCCTTTTCTGACTTTTTTGAATTATTGTTTGTTATACAAACATGCATGTTTGTTATACAAACATACATGTTTGTTATATAACGAAATACAAGAATTTATTCCAAAAGTGGTTAACTCATAAACATTTAACTCGTGTAAAAATGTGAACAATTAAAAGTTTTTGTGTTTAGTAAAGACAAGATGACGGATTTACAACATTTAAATAGAAAAAATGAATATTTTATTAAAACTATAGAAGAAAAATGGAAAAAATGTAATCGAATCTCATCGCGGTTTCTTGCTGGTAATTATTCACGGTTAGAGAAAGCTCATCAATAAATAAGTATAAAAAATTAACTGTAACTTCTATTTACATTTTTTTTATTTTATTTTTACTAAGATAGTACATAATCAAAATTATCTAACTACTTGAATTAGTAATTTTTTGCAGATAGACTATTTTTTTAGCTATAATTTCTTAATATATTCTTCATTTTATAATAATAAATTATAGTTATACGTAATTATGCTTTTTTGGGTCAATTTTTAAAAAGACTGCTCTTTCATTGTTGATTCAATAATTTACTCCTAATTTACTATGTGAGACCACTGTGCGCTGGCGTGATCTCGAAGTGCTCGAAGTTTCTCGTCTAAGGCGCGTCGGCGGTGACGCATGAGACGGGCTGGCACCGGAATCGTCACATTATTATTATTATTTAAGCAATTTCTTTCCTTATCACTCGAACCCTTACATGTTCAGGTACCGCAGCACCAGCTATACGCCAAAAGCCTTAGTCTCGTCGTTATTTTGCCCCTGCTAAGAGATTCGGGATTAAAGAAGTTTGAAGGGTAGGGTACTTCACATTGAACTTAAAAAATCTCTATTAACACACTTGGATATCAAAACAAAATTGGCTAAATTTCGCGTCTTCTTTTAAAACTGTCAGAATGCGTTATTCCTATCTGTTTTGTTGGTAGCCCATGCACAAGGATGTAACATTATTAATTTACCCCATGACACGTTAAATTAAATAATCGTTTTGTTACACGGTAATTAAAAAAAATGCAAAATGTTGGCGAAAATTGTAACAATTCTAAAATAATTATAAAACAAATACCAATAAAATACAATAAGAAATAAGTACAAATACAAACTATCTAATAAACTTCTGTAAATTCAAGGGAAACACGACTTACAAATAAATAAACAAACGTGGCGTACAAACGAGTTGTTTTCGTAGTTCGGAGCTTGCGGTCTGCACTTGCTTTTTATTTCAGTGACACGGCGTAACTCCCTGGTATAGGACGAGTGGCGCACTCTGCCTTAAAAATGGGGTCGTAAATTACGTCCGGGAAACCGTCCGGTTTTTCCCCCGGCGACTTTCGATTTTTGCAATGATGTTGCAGACAAGACCGAAAGATATTTCAACTGCCCTACGCTCTAATTTTAAAAGCACATTTTTTTTCTTGACTTTGGACATCTTCATACTGTAAAAGTCAAGAGGCCCTTCAAGTAAAGAAGATTAATTTCGTAACAAAAGTAACTTTTCCGTGTTGGTTTTCAAAAAGGTATGAAAACATGAAGGGGCAGTAGAGAAAAAGACTTAATCAAACATCCCTCTCCACACGTTATTATGCAATCGGAATTAGCACGCAGATGTGTGGAGAAGGGTGTTTGGGTAAAAGTTAAAAGTAGTTTGGAAAAGCGAATTGGTTGCTTTTATATTGTGTTTACAATTGTATTCAGTATGATTACGAAAAAGTATTATAAGGACCCTGCCCATATTAATTAAAGTTAATTTAGCTTTTTCATTCCTGGGATCGTTTTATTTCTTATTTCTACTTAATTAACATAAAATACGCTCACAATAAAATTCGCTGATAACGTTGGAATTAGGCGAACTCTCTGAAAAAGAACGTCCGCAATTAAGTGCTAATTTAAAAAGTATAACACATTTTATTATCGTTTTTCAGCGGCTTATCTGGCGAATGCAAAATAAAGGCCCCGCGCAATCTGCGCCCTGAGCGAGTGATATTTAGCTTTGCGGAGCTAACACGCAATAAAAGCTTTAATAAACTGGGTTGATGTCGATGGTAATTAAGCTTTTATATGCACGGCTGTTTAACGTAATGCATGCTTTTAATGTTGCAATGTACAAATTTTATTGTGTACGTGATGTCGTATCTCACTCGCTTATTCCAACACATGAACGTGAACAAATGCAAAGTTTCCAGCTAAGACTGACCAAATTGCTTGAGCATGTTCTTTTGAGACGAAACTCTGATTACGAACAGTTTCATTTAAATTTATTTATCTAAAGTAAAACCGCATAGAGAAGCAAAACATTTTCACCATGTCCTAGGCTTCTGGTTTTCTTCTTCTTCTGTTTCTTTGTGTAAAAGCGGATTTGGAAGTTTCGGAATTAGTTTACTTGTCGGCAAATTGGATTTCCTATGACGCGCTGTGTATGCGAATTGCTAACTTTACTCGTACGACTGCGTGTGTATGTATGTATGTTTCTTGTTCGGTGTCGATGTGTTGGGGTTGTTATTGGGAATATACTGGGGTTCGGTTCCTAGCAGTGGCGCTGCTGTTGCTGCTGGGAGAAGGTAATCAAGTCGAAATATTGTTGGATGTTAAACGTATTATCCGAGGAATAATGGTTCGCAGATTGTAACAACGTAATCCTGCGAGAGGGTGAAAAGGGGTTAATTACAACTTCAACTATCAAATTATTAAAGCAACTCAGGGTTCAATACTATAATTGTGTCGATATTTAACAACAATCTACAGCGTGTGCTGAGAGGAAGTTCCACAAACGAAAGAACGTCTTCCATCGTTGAAAGTGCAAAGAAAGTTTCGTGTTTGATCAAGAGATGACAGTCGTTCAACCTCAAACGTTTTCGCAAGAAAAAGTCCTCGTTTATTTCATTTAATAAATAATTTAAACTGACACGGTCACAGGAAAGATTTTTCTAATCGTCCAGAGTCGGCGTTTACCGCAGATTAAAAAAAAAAGAAATAAGGAAGAGATACTTCTTTAATTTGGATAAAATTCTTCTTACAATTACAGAAAAATACTTTTTCACCATCGATCACATGAAGGTGAAAATGAAACACGAATTAGAGTTGGCGATGCAACCAAACATGCGTGTCTGCACTTACTGCATCGAACATTCCTTTTGACGTTTCTAAAATTAAAACATCCAAAGCAAGAAAAACGTTTTATTTAAAAGAAATTAAAGCAAATGCTTAAAATGACCACCTAATTGACAATTAGTATTAGTATGACGTTATCCATGACACGCATTTAAATTTCAACGCCTACTCTAATTCGTTTTTATATTGATCACTGGTTACTTGTTTAACCATAAACACACTTTACAGTCAAAATAAGAAATTGTCGGTTCCTTTTTGGCAATGTTTTTTATTGGTCCAAAGATGGCGCTGTTTACTTTCCTCTTTTTTTAAGTTTTTTACAAGACTTGGATAAAAGCCTTGTTCTGCTTTCAGTGACAAGTTTCGTATTCTGATGATAACTGTCGTCGTAATTTCAAAATTACGCCTTATTTCAAATATTCAAATACAAAATGAAATTGGTAGATCGTTGTCCAAGAGATGGCGCTTCAATTTATCGTTATTTTTTTATTTTTTTTTTATATGTGGTGGTTGCCCAACGGGGTCCTAAGTCAAGGACCTCAGGAGCGGGAATGTATTGTGACAAGATGCAGGTAAATTCATGCATTGGATTTATTTAGCAAACTTGAGATAAGAGAAAATGCATCTTGGCGGCGCCAACAGATATGACCTCGACACACGATGCAGGTGGTAAACCTTGAACACGTTGGAACGGATTTGAATTATCTCGTAATCTCTCGTACCTTTTCGGCGTCGGTACAATTCGGAATTGCTCGAATTACACTTCCTATAAAAACCCCGCGATCTGCATATAAAGATAAGATTATTATCAGCTGTCAGTACAGCATGTAACTTCTTGTACTTTGATTTGTGTTGTGAATTAAGGATGTAAGTATTTACGTTATATTTGTATAATTAATGTTTGTCTAGTCATATTTCTAATATAATATTTAAGCTATGCCCCTTGTTTCGATTTATACCGTAACAGTATTTTAAGTGCGTGTAAAGTTTTCCATGGCCTTGTTACTTCCAAACCTTCTCGCCGTTTAAGAGGAAGCAGTGATGAATTTTATCCCCAACACTGAAGGGTGCCTGAAGTCGATACCGACCAGCCCCGAGAAAAATCCCGAGCGGGCTTCGAGCCGGCGACCATGCGATTGCAAGGCCGGTCCCTTACCACTTAGACCGTTCAGACATTAACAATTACATTACAGGAAAAGAAAATATGTTACTTAGAAGAGAAGAGAAGTATTTTTGCTAATTTTTGATGATTTTCTGCAAACAAAAAAAAAATTAATTATTCATTATATTTCCTGCGATAGCAATAACGCTTTTTATGTTATAAAGATTTGCTCATGCATAAAATCCTCTTTGTTTCTGTTGATATAATTAGGTATTAAAACGAAGTTAAAAATTTTGTGTTAAATTTGATCGAACTCCTCCCTTGTAAACTTAACTTTTATTATAAATCTAAAACGATAACTATGTGTATACTATTTGAACAAATTGAACAAAAAATTTTTATATTGTGATTTAAAACAACCAACAGAGAGCTTTTTAAAATCCAAAGGCAGAGTACTGAGAATTTTCGCAATTTGAAAGGAGTAAGATCTTTGGTATAGAGCTGTTCGATGAATGGGAGATGTGAGCGTAGCCTTATATCTTAGATTAAGTATATGCACATCTGTTCTAAATGTGATTTTGTTATACAGTGTGGTGATAAAGTAACGCACCAAGCGAAAAAACACCCTTAGCGTTGACTTTTTCGAAAAACGCTCAGACAGGTCGATTTTATTTTAAAAAAAGACATCTTTTACAACCAATTTTAATTTTATGTCAGTTACCACTTTTATGCCGTGACGTCATCGACATTTTTTTAAATGACAACCTATTTCTTTGAAAATGTCATTTGAAAGCACCCATTTTTCTGAGTACAAAAATGTTAATGAATCACTAATTTTGAAGAAAAAAATTATTGAAAAATGGAAATGTGATTTTTAATCTTAATAAAATTTTAACCTAAAATAATACTTTCTTGTAAAAACATAACAAAACAACTTGATAAAATTACAATAAATGTTGGAAATGTCCTCCACCAACCACTTGACAGTGACCAGCTCGTGTGTAAACGTTGTTAATTAATTTTGCGATGGTTTCACGGCTAATGTTATTCATTTCCGTCCTAATTTTGTTTTGTAAATCTTCCAAATTTTGAGGTCTGTTCACGTAAACTCGACCTTTTAGATAACCCCACAAAAAAAATCTAGGGGAGTTATGTCGGGTGAGCAGAAATGAATAACATTAGCCATGAAACTAGCGCAAGAGTCATTAACAGCGTTTACACACGAGCTGTCACTGTCAAGTGGTTGGTGGAGGACATTTTCAATATTTATTGTAATTTTATTAAGTTGCTTTATTAAGTTTTTATAAGAAAATATTATTTTAGGTTGAAATTTTATTAAGATTAAAAATTACATCACCATTTTTCAGTAATTTTTTTCTTCAATATTTTCTTATGCATTAGTGATTCATTAATATTTTTGTACTCAGAAAAATGGGTGCTTTCAAATGACATTTTCAAAAAAATAGGTTGTCATTTAAAAAAAATGTCGATGACGTCACGGTGTAAAAGTGGTAACTGACATAAAATTAAAATTGGTTGTAAAAGTTGTCTTTTTTAAAAATAAAATCGACCTGTCCGAGCGTTTTTCGAAAAAGGCAACGCTAAGGGTGTTTTCTCGCTTGGTGCGTTACTTTATCACCACACTGTATAAATATGCAGGTTGCTTATAAGTAAGTATTTTATAAAACAAGTAGGTTTTTCTTAACGATCTGTAGTCTCTCATGTTTAACCAACCGATATGATTATCAAATATTAACCGCAAACAGGAATTTTTGCACTCTTTGTATATGAGCACTGGCATCCACAATTAAGCAAGGTTCATAAACTGATGAACAAAAAGAAAAATGAGATAACACAAATGTTTCACAAAGCGTTTTCTTAGCTTGAATTGAGAGATAATAGGTGGTATGCATAAAACGAAGTACATAGATGCTACTACTTCTCAAATTAGTATATTCTTCGAAGTACTTATATACTTATAGTAGGTGCTTCTATGGTGAAGTAGAAACTTCTCTGTACTCTATGTACTTCTCTGTACAGATGCGGATATGCTAATATAGTAAATACTTCACTTTCGAAGTAAATGCTTGAAGTATTAGCATGTACTACGTTTTATGCATACCACCCATTGTTTGCGAGGATAAATTAGTTTAAGATTTAAATATGCTCTTTTGATATACTCAGTAATTTGAGAATTATAACGAAATGAATTATCAGTTATCAATCCCAGGTTTTTAGCTATCTTCTTTACAGGAAAACTGATGCCATTTATAGATAAGGAAATATAACACAGATGTTATTTAATTGACCACTAACAGTTAGTTCAGTGGCCCCCAAAATCTCCCTAAAGATTCATCACCCCCAATTGATCCCAATAGGTAAATTGACCCCTTTCAAATTTTCATCGATCTCCAACAGGTCAATATCGATGCTGTTGGGAAGCCTGTATGTATATTGTTTGCAGAATAAGTGAAATTAAAAAATGAGGCCACGTTAGAAGGCTCTGCCTCTTAAGAAATAATTTTCGATTTTTTTAAATATTAATCACAGACACCGCAGTGCCGGTCTCTTTGAAGAATTTTTTATAGTGTCACGCTAAGGACCTTCACCATGTCGCGCTAAGCCTCCACTATGTCGCGACGGTACGTCCTTAGCCTTCGGGTTGATTGGGGTGCGTAGGTTTATCAGAGGGTAGAGCTTTAAGACAATGATTTAAAAAAATTAATACCTCTTTATTACGTTAACTAATTAATTTAGTTGAGGGTGGTTTGTCCATTAAAATTGGGGGTGCGGTCCTGGGTCGTTCGCGGCGACTGGGGTTGTTGATTCGTCTAAGACGGAACAGCGGGCGACGTTTCCTTAGCCAGGGAAAACTGGCGAAGCCCGGGGCCAGTCCGTGACTGGAGTGGTGGGTCAAGGTCGGTCTCGGTGACAACATTCCTTGGTTGGAGCACGACTCGTCCTTGCTCAGCCTATGGGTGATTGTTTTTGGAACAGCGTGGCCAGGGCAGGCTCCGGTGGTGTCTTCTTTTGGACAGCTGGCGAGGGAGATGGTTCTCGTTCTCTTAGGACGGGTTCGGCAATGTTGTCGGCGGCAGTGGCAGATGATGTGGCTGCAGCGATGCTGATGCTGGGGTGGCGACAACGGCGACGGTGGCGTCGACGATGTTGGGCGTCCCCTCGTAGAGTTGGCACTAGTGCCCACTGAGTCGGTCCGGTGGCAACGACTACATGACTGCATCACTGACTTCCCAATTTTGTCCCGCACTTTAAATACACGTTTTTTGCCTATTCGAGCGTTGCATGTTTTCGTCACTTGCTTTGTGTCTGTTTGCGTCACTCGTATTCGCTAGTATACGCGCGTGGCCCCGTTTGTAATAAATTCCGCTGATGTGTTATTATGAAATATGAACCTTTACGTTACGTTGTATCAGTTGTCATTATTGTCATCATTATTGTGTTTACATTTCGACACGGCCGCAATTTGCCCTCAATTACACAAGTTCGCGTTTAAATACTTTTTATGTTTTTTATTCGCGGAACACAGAAAAAAAAACCTCGTGGTTTTTAGAAAATTCCCCCTCGTGACAATAGCAAGATCATAAAACCGATACAAAACTCTTTGCTCGCCGCTATTCTAGAATAACGTGACTTGCTATATAACCCTGAGGCAGCGAGATATTTAAATCAGTTTTATTTAGAAAGCGATATGTGTAGCAAGCGAATTAATATAACGATTAAGTGTTATTTTGTTAGACAAGTGTACAGCTCGATATTATTGTGCTTTCATTATGTTAAATGATCGTAGACATTAAAGTGTTTTTAAAATAAACAACGATTGTAATTTGTGAACCCCGTGGCAATATTTTGACCAATCAGTAGTACATAGAAATTCGTCGTATTTAAGTACCGATTGGTCAAAATATGTCATTTAACGATCTTTGTTATTTAACAATGTCGTTATGAGTTACAGAATAAAGGAGATTAGTCTCCGAATAGATCACATGGTATTATATTAAAAATAATGTAAAGTAAAACATAAACTTTTCAAGGAAACGTGTCAAGCAATGCGAAACTTTATTTTTATACTTTTTTATATTATTATTAATATTTTTAATCATTAATTAAATTTTTTTTTAATTCTGCACAAAACTTACCGCTAAAATATTCTACAATAAAAGACAAAGCTGTTGCTTTCGTTGCCTTTTAAGAACTGAGTTTTTCCAAATTTTTAGATAAATTTGTTGCTTTATGTTAAAAAAAAATCTGTTGCATTTATCAAGATTGCGTTTCTGCAGGATCCGTGAGAGTCGGCATTAATTAAATCACAGCGACAAGCTTAATAAAGCTTGGGGAAAAATTGGTGCATAAGAAAAAATAAATTAAAAAAAATCACGTTTCTGTAGGATCTGTGAGAGTCGGCAGAAACAAAATTATTAATACGAATTATTCTACATACATGCAGTTTTAATTTCGCTTTTCATTACAGATTAAAGTCATGTATAAAATCAGTATGTATATTAAATGTAAATTTAGACTAATCACGATAAAATTTGAAAGAATTAATTTTAAAATTGAAATAAAAAAATTAACAACTTGCAACATTGTATTGAAATGATATTTATCGAATCTCGTTTAATGAAATTCGTTCGACCTGTTCGCAACGCAATGAAATTAAAAAAATTACAATGAAAGTCAATTTCTCATTAAAGAGCGCCTTTATTTTATAAAAGCTTTGGAAACTCGTTCCGCTTAGTAAACAAGGCGCACACGGTATAAACCGTGCGTACCCGCACATGACAATCAATTTAATTAACTGGGCAAACAGAATTTACGTGGAAATAAAACGCACAATTTAAAATAAACGCGGTCGTCCTGATTGGAAAACAGGTACGTTTTTCAGGCCGGGCTGGAAATAAAGACGGGGATTTTACGGACGGAACGAGAAAGCAAAGCGTATTTTACGCCATCGTGTGTCAGTTAGGACGGGGGACTCCATGAAATCTTCCGTTTTACAATTTCTTTCTGCTGTCATCTCGTAGAGTGTAGACTTGCGAATTGCGAAACTGCCACTATCTTCAATATTATAAATTTCCTCGCCGGCATATCTCTGCCGTATATTCAATTTCATGCATACTGGCGTTGCATGTTCCAGAAACTTAAGTGAATACTTTGCATTTTTCATGGAACTAGCGCACCGCACTCTACCCCCGAACCTAACCGGTTTAGTACTTCATTCTATAAAAATTTTACGAGCCCTGGATTGTTTTATATCGAATAAGTTCTAAATTGCATTCCTCTCGGGTTATGATTACTACGAGATTAAGCTTTGATGCCAGCTGACACTTAATGGAAGGGACTACCGCCACCTTAACTTGCCTCGTAAAATTAATTGTGATTCACTTTGGAAGTGCAATTTCAATTCATAATAGTTTCAAAGATGGGGAAGGTTCAACATGAAACAAATTAAATATGTAAGTACATTTAGTCGTCCGACTCAATTTCCTTTGTCAGGTCATCTTCGTTTAAAACGCAACAATAAATTCCCGCCGACTTTTTGCAATTTACCTCCGACTTTTATTGGCCAGGTGCACGATTTCAGATCGTATCTGCTCACATTTACTGTCAACGTCATGCAGAAGAATCTGTCGCTCACGATATCAAGATAAACCGACCTGAAATAAGTCAGTATAATCGCGCTCATCTGAATCCTAATGTAACCCGAAGAGTTCCATTTCCATGCTCACTAATCCCCGGACCCGATAAATATCATCGTTCATGCTTTGTCGACTTCCTCTCATAAATAAGTGACAAATAAGAAGGCCCCTTAATTCCTTTCAGTGCCGATGTGATATTTATTAGATCTGGCGCAAAAACTATCTATCGTCTCAAGCCAACGTCGGCGAGTGCTCACTTTGTTGGCCTTTTGTCGTCGTAAATTAATCTGCTTATGTTCCTTTGTTAACGGGGCTTTTGATGACGGTTTGCTTTCGTGGTTCCTCCAACTTTCGAACGCAAACACTCGCAAAGAGGTAGTGTTTAAGTCGCAATTATCATTTTTGTCATTCACCGCCACTACTTAATTAAAATATTAAAAGTTTTAGTCCTCGTACCTTAATATAAAATGTCTTTGTATAGAGTGTCCCGAAATAAAATAGTAAGAGAGGTTTCCTTGGTAAAAATTAAAGAGTCTTAACTTTATTTATATACAGGGTTCCCCAAACTGTATTTATATACAAGGCTCCTTAAACTATATTTATACATATAAAGGGTGCCCAAACTACAATGATCAGCTAGATACTCGTATATCGTTCTGCCTCTACAACTTGTACTCATAGTTTTT
The DNA here is from genome assembly GCA_958336345.1 of Dorcus parallelipipedus. NCBI lineage: Eukaryota > Metazoa > Arthropoda > Insecta > Coleoptera > Lucanidae > Dorcus > Dorcus parallelipipedus. The sequence goes on from OY284475.1 coordinate 15,265,982, forward strand.
TATTATGAGTTGATGCGTGTATCATCTAACATAGACGTAGGTGCCATTCGTTACAGACTTCTTTAATTTAGATGTTATAATATAATATGATGAAAACGTCGACATTGAACACTGCTTCCACTCTTTCTAGTAGTTTCCTCGCGTCCATCTGCACAAGTAGTTAAAAACGACGCGACGCACAGTGCGTGGAAATGTGAACAAAAATCGAAAAAGCAATAATTTTTTTATGCCAAAAATTGTTTATTATTTTCTGGAATGTATTTAAGAACTCTTTAAGACAACTATTCCATTAATTATATTATTTTAAAGTATAATTCGAGGTTTAGAACGCAGAGGTTTTACAAATGTTGTAAGTATCACGCGATGCATACTTCTAAAATGTTGGATTTATAACAGAGAAAAAGAAGTATCAATGAAGTATTGACTTTTGCCTTATTATGAAGTCTTCAATTACAATTAGGCATGACATTAAACTTGTTTGTATATACAGTCTGTGGCATTTAACCGGGTTTCTTCATTTTCGCCTTTTCTAATGAAAATATGGAAAAATGTTTTATACAAAAGTATCATATTTTCAAGCTCCGCATAATTTAATCCTCCTGATTTTTAATTAATGTTAAAATGCAGAAATTATAAAATAACGTTAAATATCTCCTGAACCGTCGGTAATTGGTATAGGGAAGTGTATAATTAATTGAAAGATACTTTTATGGAGCATCTAACAACGATATAAAAATGACACCGTTCCATTTAAAAAACAAAAGTTATCGCCTTTCAACTGTTGTCGAAAGTGAAAAAGTTTTACTGAATCCCTGTTTAATGAAAAGTAAATTTTGTTACTGCGGTAGATACCTTCCACTTAGCTCGCAACAGCATCACAATATCTGCTTTCTAACATTCTTCGTTATTGAGATATTAATTATCAAAGTTATATCCATGTTTTCCAAAAACCGTAAACAAAGCCTAATATCTTAAAAACTATAGGACTTAGGTATAGGGAACCCTTATGAAACTTACCCTAAAATAACCTGAAAAGGTAGAATAATTATAGTTGTACATTTATTAGAAAGTAATTAGAACAATGTATACTGAGGGGAAAAGGATTCTTAGGCACGATTATTGTATAAAATATAAACATAATATACATATACATGTATTTATTTATCAACCAATTGCAACTCTGCATGCCTATAACGCAAACAGGCAGAGTTAATTAGGCACAGTTTGTTGATAAACAGACATTATTAGTTTGTACCGATGCGAATATACATGTGAACGTAAATATAGCTGGTGCAATACGACCTATCTGCGTTCGCCGATTGCGTTAAGTGCGCACAACGCTACGGCAAACTATTTCGGTAAACCTCAAACGATGCACAAATTGTTGCGAAGCTACATTAGGCATGCAGCGAAACGGAAATGCACTTCCCATTATTTAACAGTTTACCTCTTGCTTACGCCGTATTGAAATTAATTGCTGGCGTTTACACAAAGGTCGGGAATTGATTCCAATAAATCTAAACTTATAGATAGATAGTTTTTGTATTTCCATGTATCAAGGTATTAAAGTACGAGGGAGTATTTTCGTATACTTTAAAAAATAATATACCAATATGACATACCAATATGTCAAAGAGCTTGTTTTCGACCATGTATGCATGTGTATATATCGTGTTTAACTCAATTTGTAGAATCTACATACATGAAATAAGACTCTTGCTTACGTCGTTTTGAAATTAAATGCTGGCATTTACACAAAGATGGGGAATTTAATGGATTCTAATAAATCTAGCCTTAATATATGTGTTTTTACAGTTTGACGTAAAGGTATTAAAGCACGAGGGAGTATTTCCTGTGTACTGTGTAAAACAGATTTATTACTTTATTAGAAGTCAACCAACATGTCAACGAGCACGTCTGCGGCCATGTATACATGTGTATATGTCCTGTTTATCTCAATTTGTATAATATACATGAAGTAAGACTAACCTTTCGGAATAACATTAAAATGACGACTTTCTTGACTATATTAATGAAAATCTGTGCTATACTTGTGTTAATAAAGACATTTTAAATATTTTCGTGTATCATGAAAAGTAAAAGTCAACGAGTATAACTGCAAGCATGTATCTGCGTGTGTGTTTCTTTTAACTCAGTTTCTATGTTATATACGAAATAAGAGTAAGCTTCTGGGTGTAAATTGAATTGTGTACTTCCACGAGAAAATCGTACGGATGTTACGGCTTTAATAATGAAGTTTGCTCGTGGTAGTGCGCCATTGTAATGATATTCTGCGTTGTTGTTATGTTAACCAAGACAATTTGACTTACAATTTGCGAAATGACCCTCCGCTGTGAGTTATTATGCTTGAGCTAAACACAATATTTGCATTCGGAGTTTGCGCTCCAGAAAACAAGCCGCTGGTATTGCGGCAATTACCGAGCATAAACTCGTTATTGTCATGGTAAGCGTGGGGACGAAGCTAATAATTTTGTTGTCTTTTCATTAGACAGATTAGCGTTACCCTGTAATTCTTCTGCGTTCGGTTTTAATACAGGAATGTACTTACCTCGCCGGCCTATAGTGAGTGAGTGCCTTTTATTCGAATCGAGGTCGCTCGTTTCGTTTTGAAAGCGAATTGTACACGTGGCTTTCACATGCATACATTTGCAAGAAGACGGTAAACTGTCCATTTAATCAAGGACTGGCGAGGGGGTTTTCTGTCGTAAAGACGAAAGGGCATTCAGGATAATTGGAATACACGTAGGGTATACCATCCTTCCTATGTATTTTAAAGAGTACATATAGCTCTTAGGCTGACCCATTTAGTATTCTTGTATGACAACGATAGATGGCGCAAGAACCGATGTACAGTACCACCATCTCTCGTCTTGAATCTGTATTTGTTTAGATGTAATTATAGGATATCATTTTAGTTTGGATAATTTTCTACTCATTTCTTCTTTGTATATATGTAACTGTTTTGGGGAATGATGGGCGAGAGTCAAGTGATATAAAATGGCGGTAGACGATTTAGTCCTGTATTAGTTGTAGATTCTGTAGATGTTTGATGTTTTAACTTTCTAATTGGGGCATTTGAGCACAGTTCTTTTCGTGAATTGCTTCGAGTGCAAATGCAATTTATTCCGGAGAGGACCTCTCCTCGAACATATCGGGCCGTTTGCCAAAACTTTGTACCAGTAATGAACCCGATAAGAATTCTATATTAAATATCTCCTGGTCATGAAGAGGGTACGTGTTAATCAAGCAAATTGATTCCCTCGCCGAGCTCAAGTGGTCTAGGCATCTGCAGATCTGATGATAGCGGCCTGGATGCCTCCTCCCTCACGGGGAGCTCGCTAATTAGTATTTATGAAGCCCGTCTGAAATTATTCATTATGTTCTAATTACCCTTGCAAAGTTCGGCTGAGACAGCCAAACAACAAGAAACAAGTCGGGTTGTATTTCCCGTTCGCCGGCATTAAGACGAATAACTCCTTCAGGACGGGATTCCCGAGATCGATTCCTCTGATTATAAAACACTCTATTAGAGGCAAACTTTCCGCGCTTAAATCTATATAAAAGTTCGGGGGGATGCACGGTGTTAGGACGTAAAAGTTTCTCATCTATTTACTGGTGAAATTCTAACAGTAAATTTTCATAGGGCATATCCAGCTGAAACAAATTGAGATTTACGAGGAGATTCTAAAACTTGTTTATGATTAGATCATATTACGAATTTTATAAACTCAAATACTCAAATATGTTTACGATGGTTTAGATGGATAACAAAGGTTAAAAGAGTTGGGCTTTTATATTTAATAATTTTGAATAAATAAATAATCAATATAGTGTTTGTGAGTTTTAATTTATTGAAACGTGAAATACTGTCATTAATATTGACAATACTAATTAAATTAATAGGAATTTCCCTCGGGAAATTCCCTCCCCGAATCTAAGGTTTATGTACGCAGCCCAAATGGGTCGTTCAGATAAACTATGCCGGTCCATTACAAATTAATCTATGTGACACATCTATGCCGGGGCAAAATATTTATCGCCGTCCGTAGTACCATTACACACATATTTTACGCCAACGTTTTTATTCAAAATTATATGACAGGCCTTTTTTCGTCGGCATTTTACAAACTCTATCCGCGCAAATATATCTGTTTGTCGCTTTCAGATGTAAATTTATGTGATTCCGAAATCGGGGAATCCTTGCCAGATATTTCACGTTCGTTTCTACGTGAGTGTATTTCGCGGCGTTATGATTTGGCCTCGTAACTGTCGTGGCTTTAGCCCGTATAATGGCCTGCTAGTAAATATTTGGAGACGGGAAGACTTTTATGGCTCTTCGGAACCTAATAATTCTTAGATTACAACGGATATTAAAAATAACTGACGTGGTGTGTTCCGGGTCGATAATTGTCGACTGCGTTGTAGAAAAACATCGAAACAACAATTACGTTAAACCTGAAGATATGTTGGTCTAATCATGCAAGAACGAGGTCACAATATAACTTATGATTCTTGTCATCCCGGCGCCTCCGCCATTTAATAACCAACTTAACAATGGAATGCTGCATATTCAAAAATGTTTCTGTTCTGATAGACAACCAAGAAGAAATCATTTTTCGCCCAGTTACACCCTTAAATCGGTTTTCAATATCGCGACTGAATTCATCGGTTTTGCAAACAACGAGTTTTAAAGAAAAGTCATCATCCAAGTTCAAATTGTGTTTCCGGCGACGCGACGTCCTCGACGCTCGCGAATTTCGCGGCAAATCTATTTTCTTTATATTAAAATTTTTAATGTTGTACGTTAGCTGCGAAACTTCGTTAAGTTGTGAGAGACGCGAAAGATTTCCACCGGTGTTCGCCCGGAAAATAAATAGCGAACGGCGAGGAGTTCGTTATCAAAACCGAAAGGTTTAAACAAATTAGAGTTGAAAATCGTAAACATGCGATCACTTACAATAACAACACATTGCTCTTTACAAATAGTTACGTAAACACTTTTATCGGTGGGAATTCTATTATCTGCATCGTAAAATGCGTACGGAAACAGAAAGCTCGCTCGGTTTGTGTAAAGTGGACTTTATTGTGTTCTTATCGGTAATGTTTACCTATCAGCATTACAAAACGCGTGCGTAAATATTGAACGGCTGGCCCGGCGATGTGCGTTCCATTTGTGTTCTACTCGAGCCTTGACCATCTTGTTTAAAGTTCATAAATAAATTAGCAGGAGCTTTTTACGATGAAAATTAGAGAGCTTGGTTAAAGTTAATCACATTCATCCAATGGAACAGAAGATTTTATTTTGTTGAGTTAGGACAAAAAGCTAACATCGTCGCCAAGTGATATTAGACAAACATACCGAACACCATCATCAGCAGCTAAAACCTGATAGGACAATGGGCCATTTCGCAGTGCGAACTCGATCTTATCGCGTCTCCTGTTAAACACTGTTAGCTTCGACTTTACACTTCACCGAGATAGCTTCGGCTAGTAAAACGCTGATATCGCCCATTACGTGCCTCTGGAAGCGTCACGCAAATGTCTTGCAGACGTAATGAACTTCCGGCAACAACGCGTACACGTTCTGATGTTTACATTTCGACGTCGCCGCCGCCGCCGATTGCAAAGCGGAGCTTTAAGGATTAACTTTTCGAGCGGGCTTATTGAAGGCCATAAAGTAAATAGCCCGTCTGATAGTTTAAACTCGGTCGGCTTATCATCCATAGATTTGCGCTTTGATGCTGTCGGTGGTAACCGCGTTCCTAGTTCGCTTATTTAATTTCCAGGGTAAACTTTATCAGGTGCGGTGTTTATTCGATTTAAGTTCTGCGATTTTCTGATCTCGTTTCCCAGTTAACCGTACCACATAAAATAAATTGACACAAAGATTCCAGTGGGTTAAATAAATTAAAAATTCCTTGGAAGTTACCAATAACTTAAAAAATGACCTTAATTGGGTATTAAAATCTAATTACGGAAGGTGAGAATGGGGAGAACTCCATGAAAGAAAGAAGATAAACCACACAAAGCAAATGAAAGACAAATTGGAAGATTATGAAGGTGAAATCCATATACACGATGACGACCCAATTGTGGAAAACGAAGATGATAATTTAGATGAATCTAAAGATGTAAATGATGGATAGATGAAAAGTACGAAGATCTACCAGAAGACGAGGATTATGATTGAGAAGATTGGAAATAGTTTGGTGAAAATGACTTCATTGTGAAGTATACTCGTAGGTGTAAAGCGAGATAATTTGGATGTATCTCATAGATGTAAAAGATGAGTGGATAAAGAGTATGAAGATCTACACGAAGATGAGGATTAGGATTGGGAAGTACTTGTAGGTAAAAGAAGGATAAGCGTCTCAGCAACTGGAAACAGTTTGGTGACTTCATTGTGAACTATAAGTGTAAAGTGGTTGATGATTAAAGAACACGAAATCCATTCATCTTACTGACGTTCGATGCCAAAAGCTCAGCGAACACTTGCTGTTGATTCTGACTATGAAGAACTTGAAAAGTCATTTAAGGTTGTTAGCAGGACAAAGGTGAAACCCTTGAAAACATTAAAAAGAAAGACTAGGTGATGGTAAGAAACCAATTAGAAAATCTCTATATGGAGAACTTTCATTTCCTCACCTGCCTTGATGGGGAAATTCGCCACACAGAACCACCAGAACTTAGGAAGTTTGAGAGAAGTGCTAAAAGCCTTTCCAGTTGACCTAAATTAGATGCCAAGGCAGAATGAACCAACTATTTCTGATCAAGTTGCTCATTTAAGTGAAGAAGCTAGGAAAAGATAAAGCCTTAGTTTCTTGCAACATTGAATTTCATCAACCTGAATTAAACATAAAGAGGCTTTAAATATGTTCATAAATAGTCGACAAATATGTTCTTAAATCGTATCAGCTAAGAACCAAAAGGCATAACTTGATTTTTCTGTTTAATAAGATGCGAAGTTACCAGCTGAATCAATGTGGAAAGTCATATTTTAATTTCTAAAAATGACGTAATATGAAAGAAAACACAAAGTTCACAAAACACTCAAGAATTGAATTATTATATCGCTTAGCTAGGAAGAGAAGTTCATTGTTGTGGAAAGGTTGCTTTATTAAAAATAGTGAGAGAAAACGAAGATGGCCTGAAAAGAAGAAGGTGTAAAGGTGTAAGAAACTAGGATTTCGTAAATCATTAAGTTTATTATGTAAGTTGAACACGATTTAACGTCGCCTACGTGACCATGGAAAATTCGCCCATCTAAAAAATGTATGTTAATAAGCGACTTGCTTTTTCAAGGGACTTGTCGTCGTGAGTCACGACTGAGCTTATACACGACTGCAATAAAATTGCATTCGGAGAAAGACAGCAGCATATTGCATTACCATATCGTCGCCGAGTGATAAAAAAAAGCCGGTACAAGTAAGACGGACGGCTAGGAAAATCACGATGACTCATAGGGTAAGTGGCCCACATGCAGTTTTTCGTAATCGGAATTTCCGGTCTAAAACCATATAAAAGGCGACTGGCTTTCACGATACATATCATACAGCTAGTAGTCGTATGATCGCGAACAATTCCCCAAATTCGAAGGCGTAATTAGCATTCGAAGAATGTCATACCTGTGATCAAATTTCGGAAATCCGCCTGTCTCTCTGCATCTAGTATCATGGTTTGGGTGAGCGAACATTAATTTATTTGCCGATTAATAATGTTATTAGAATGTAACAAATGCTTTATTTAATGTACAAAATGCTGGTTCTTCTCTTTATACGTATATATTTTTTGTATTGTGTCATCCTCTGAAGTAATTTTCAATTACATTGAAATTTTACACGTGTCTAAATTGTGCTCTTTAATCATTTGACTGAATTATTATATTGTCTTAATTGTTAATCGAAAATACATGACTTTCAGTTATTACTTTAATACCGTTTGAGAATTTCACTTTATGCCGTAATCCTCAATTTGATTTGTATTTGTTTTTAACTATTTTGAATATATACATTTATATATTTTCTCTCTTTATTTTTAATTGAGTTTCATTTAAAAGAAAGAACGTAATTTCGTTAATCCCGAAAAATATAATATGTAGTAACGGGCAAGGGCTAAAATCTCATTCCATATAAAGGGGCCATTGAGAGAGCAATATCTGGCTAAAAGATCAAACCAGACACGCACAAACAAAGAAATTGCTGCTTGGGTCCTTTGTGGTTTCATGAAAATTTCGGTAAAAGCGTGAGGAGAAGAAGTGGAAATTGTTGACTATTTCTGTAAAGTGAATTAAGACATAGAGTTTAGACGTAATAATAGAACGTCGTGACATATGTATCTATGCATGGTGTCTCGACGAGGCCTTGAAAAATTGATAAATCTGAAAGTAAAGGATAAATTCATCCCCTTTCTTTTACCATTTTTAACCACCCGTCCCTCACGAATGTGTAGTTATTTAGTTGAGTCTTTACTAAAAGCGACACAAAAAAAAATATATTAAAAGTCATTTAATTACTGTAAGGCGTTTGCATTGTTGCAAACTAGTTCAAAGAGATATAAGAAATTAAGGCCAATCAAACACATGAAAGAGGAAGAAGAAAAAATTGCAATTTTTTTAGAACTTCTGGCAAACAAAAAAACTGAAAATTTTTCAACGGCCCCCCAACTATTATTCAGTGTTCATTGTTACAACCTTAGTCAAAAGATAGCTCAAAAGGTCATTGTAGAAAATTGATTAATTTTTAACCCCCCCCCCCGAATTTCTAGCAACTCAAAGAAACGATGAAAATATCGAAAATGAAATAATTTTCTTGCTGAAATTAATGCCTTAAGGTGCAATAAAAACACGCACAAGAAAGAATTTAATTATTCAACACAATTCAATATTTAAATACAAAAAAAGAAGAGGATTCAATAGACAACAAATCAGAGTCAGAGGAACGTGAATTCCAATTCTAAACAAAACAAACAAATTTGTCTAAATTAAAAACATAAATAAATAAAAAGTAAATTCGTGAATGCTTCGATGTAGACTTGTGTTAAATGGTTGAAAAAAATAGCTAGTTTTTATTTTGAATCAATATTGTTCATCATTATTGTTTCTGACAAATTAAATTTATCTTTTAATTGCAATTCAATAAAAATTTAAAAACACGTACTTTTTTTTAATGAAAACGTTTTATAATCGAATCGAATTGGGTTCAAAGCATAACTGAAATAACAAATAAATTCACTTTTCTCTGCGCACATAAGCCGTTCGATCACAACTGTAGATTTACAGTTACAACATCATTCTGTTCGATGTAATTCAGAAAAGTGCACGTAGTAAACTGTATGTGCATACATATTTACGAGTGTTTACGTAACCGAGCATTCAGGATAACAACGCAGGTTCCTAGATTTGACAAACAGATTTTAAATTCAGACGCGAAACGAGTCGAAATGTAAATATTTCATGGCAAAAGCTCCGCTCACACACACACACACACAGGTAGAATAATTTACAGTTATGCATAAAATATCTCACCCATCCTGTTCACAAAGCTAAGAACCAAAAAAACATGGACGAATAAATAAAACCCGTGGCAGGTGATCCGTTTAAAAATTTCCGGAATCCTCAGTCATAATTGTAATAATAACAGGCAGCGCAGTCGAGATTTTGTGTCCGCGCTGTATTTCACTTCGTGCCGTGCGGGGGGTTTTTGTTTTTATTGCCATCGCTGCCTTGATATATCTAACAAAAACAGATTATTGTCCTAAATGTGTCACATAAATGTACCGACTGATATACGGCGGTGAAATTGCTGACGCTTCAGTTTATGGCGTATAAATGCCGGTGCGCAACAAATTTCCACCCGTTTGCTTGCAGTGGAGTTATGCTTACGTAAAATTTCAACAAAAAATAAATAAATAAATGAAAGTTGATTCCCTAGATTAACTCAATGTGCAACCCTTAAAAACATATAACATTTAGGTCCACGTTGAATACGAGGGCCGATCAAAAAACTTGCACTAGTCAATTTTGCTAGAGGAATTTCCTCGTAAATCTGACATATATAGCATATAGCATTGGCGGGGGAATATAAATTTCCTCAATAACCATATCCGCAACTGTCACGTCATATGATTGACATGTTTGTGTGACGCCGATTTGCCTCCGAATTCACGACGTGCCGCCCATGAATTATTATTAGACTGAACCTGCACACCGGAGATTGATGAGCGAAGCTAAGAACTTAATAAATGTTCCTCGTGTTTTCCACCGCTTCTTTTTATCCGGCGAAGACAAACTGCGTTTCTATTAGGGGCAGACCGATGGAGAAAACACTTGCTTTCACACAAAAGGAATCGTCGCAAGCCTCAATCCTGACGTGCATTATGAAGAATGCATTGGGGCGAATAAGTTTCCCGCCGCCGGAAAATCCCGCCGACATGTGTTCCGCAATAAAAGTAAAATTTTCTTCTTTCTTTAACTTGCTCGCTCCTCGGTTGACCCAAAAAAAAGAGACACGCTTCTGCTCGTAGCCAGATTTAAATCTTTAAATCAGCAGAACGCGGGAGTATCGAAATAACACAGTTATCAAAGAGTTTTCTTTTGTTTCAGGACTGTGCGGGAACCCTCTGGGCATGGAATCCGGCGTCATAAAGGATTTCGCAATAACAGCAAGCTCTGCTTATGACTCAGGAAGTGTTGGACCCCAGCATGGAAGGTGAATTTATGTCTTGGTTTTACATTCGGCGGCGAGGTTTTATTTCGAAATATAAACTTAATATATATTCAGTTTTTATGTTGGGAAAGTTTTAAAATTGCGTGTTTAGCATATGCTATAAAAAATTTTCCCTTTTTTTCCATTTAATACCGGCGTAATGCACGGTAACGAAATTTCGACAACTTGCCCTGCCAAATTTGAATATTAAAATCTCAATGAAGAATAACAGACTAGCGCACTCAGAATTTGTTGAAAATCATAAATTTTAGAGAAACATTACATTTTTCTTGAGAGCGTTTACATAAAAATAAAAAAAAAGCAAACATCAAAGTATGCATATAATAATAATAATAATAATAATAAAGTTTATTGACCGACAAACAATAGATATACAATACAATGCATAACAATGAGTAAGTGTTGATGTCACTCAAAAGGAGCAGAATCAGTAATTCTATAAATATAGGATTCCTGATCTTCCTTCTGCCCTTAAGAGCCACTTAGCTAGTTCTGCACACAAGAAAGAAATATCCCTACACCTCAAGCACTCTGGACGAATTGCTCTCTGACTAGATGATTCTTATAATTATATTTGAAAGCAGCCACGCTGCCTCGCTTAATATAAGACGGAATACCATTCAGCGTATTAGCGATATTATAAGAAAAACTGCGCTTATAAAATTCATATTTATGAGAAGGTATAGAGATAACATTCTTGAATCTAATGTTTATATTATGGATATCTGTCCTATATTTAATTTTATTATACAGATACGGAGGCTTTTCGCAAGCAGTAATAGAATAAAATAAGGTAGCAGAATGAAGCTTGCGCCTGTTAGACATATTCAACCATGAGGCCCATTTAAGAGCGTGAGAAACATGTTCATATTTTCTTATTCCATATACAAAACGAAGACAGCTATTTTGTATTCTCTGTATTCTGCCCACATCCTCACTGTCTAAACAAGAGTTGTACAATGCATCACAATAATTGAATTTAGATAACACAAGAATTTCGCATAACTGCAACTTTAGACGCTGGCTTAGTTGCTTCCTGTTGTCAAACAAAACTTTTAAAACCGATTAGGCCTGTTGTAGTAATTTTGAAACGTGATTTTTAAAACGTAAGTTATCATCGAACACAACACCCAAATTCCTTGCTTGGTTGACAACAGGAATCAGCACACCATCGATTGTAAGATGAGTGCGATTTTGAAAGTGTAAACGTTTATGTTTGCTACCGAAAAGCATTACTAATGATTTCGAAGGGTTAAGTTGAAGGCAGTGTTTTTTTGAATAATCAGACAAGGACTGGAGATCTGAATTAATATTTTGAATTGCTTTATCAAATTCATGAGGCAAGAAAGAGTAGCACAGCTGGGTATCATCAGCGTAGAGATGAGCCTGACAGTGCCTCAGGACTGAGGTAATCTTTTTAGTATAAATGGAGAACAATACAGGACCGAGAATAGAGCCCTGTGGCACGCCAGACCCAACTCCACGCGGACTAGAAATTACGTTGCCCACTTTGACTGATTGATTCCTGCCAATAAGATAATTACGAAACAAGTCCACAGCACTCTGATCCAACCCAATGTAATGCAAGATAGCTAACATTAATTTGGAGTCAAGAGTGTCAAAAGCTTTGGTATAGTCTAATAATATTAGAATAGTTATCTGATTGCGATCCGTAGCTGTAATTATGTCATCAGCGTTATTGAGTAAAGCAGTAGTACAACTGTATTTAGGGCGAAATCCAGATTGGCTTGCAAGCAAGAGGTCATTGGTGGACAAATAATTCATCAGCTGTTTAACTATAACTTTTTCGAAAATTTTTGAGGTCGTGGAAAGTAAGCTGATAGGCCGCAGATCTCGATACGTTGTCGGATTATTATTTTTAGGTATAGGAATAATTATGGATTGCTTCCACGCTAAAGGGAACGTGCTGTTACTAATACAGTAATTGATAATATGAGTAATGATGGGCAATATAAAGGGGCAACATAGCTTTAACATACTAATAGATATTCCATCTGGGCCAGTGGCTCTCGAAATAATTGTCGACATGACTGCCGCAATATCCGACTCAGTGACCTCCTTGAAGCATAAAGCTGCAATAGTTGGTGAGCAGCGGTTGTTATTGTAATAAGTTAAAAGCTCAGCGTCCGCTGTATTAGCCCTAACAGAAGAAATGAAATAGTCATTGATGTCATTTGGGTTGCAAATATTTTCCGGTATGCTAATGCATTTTTTTCTGCTATGAATATCCATCCTTTTTAATTCGTTCCACAGTTCTTTAGCACTGGCTGTACGCAATTTAAAATCAAGGTAGGCTTTTTTTTCTTGTTTAATAGCATAGTTTGTAAAATTACCTAGTTGTTTCTAATAGCGAAAGTCGGCATCGTTAGATGAGGATTTATACTTTTTTAGAGCTTTGTCGCGAAATGTCATTAACAATTTAATATTTGGAGTAATCCATGGGCTGTAGGACTTAGTAACGGCGCGAGTGACTGTAGGTGCTTGCACGTTAAACAAGTCTAAAATAGTTTTATTAAAAAAATCAATTTTAAGATCAAATAATATCATGTAATTCAATTATAAAAAACCACGGGAGTAAAGTGACATCCTTACAAAAGACATCAATATTAATTTTTGAAAAATTACGAAAAGTGCACCTTTTTTTAACCGGGGCAGCCACATGTGATGCAATGCTGCAGGTTATAGCTGCATGATCAGAGATTCCGTGAGTATCTAATATGTCCCAACTTTCTACTAACGTATCTTCCGATACGATTAGATAGTCAATTATCGAGTTACAAAATTCAGTAGTTCTGGTAGGTTTATTGATTAATTGTTTCAGACTATAAATTTCAAGACAATTTAAAAATTTAGTATAAAGTGAATTTTCTAGCGATGCATCAATATTAAAATCTCCTAAGCAAATCAGCTCTGCAGCAATAGGAATAACACTAGACAAGCTTTCTTCAAATAAATTATGAAACACACCGTATCGAGAATTAGGTGGCCGATAGATTACGCCTACTACTACAGGAACATTAGAAAAATGCAATTTGATCCATAAGTGTTCAAAATTAGGATCAATTGTGCCGAGGACAACAGAAAATTGCAAATTTCTTTTAACATAAAAACCTATTCCACCACCTCTTCCGAGTCTCGTTAAGTGTGTAAAATTATAATTTTCAATTTGTACCAAGCTGATGTCAAAATCAGGAGTAAGCCATGTTTCGGTTAGAGCAACAATGTCGCAATCATTCGAGAGCACGAGATGTTTAAAATTGTTGAAATGTGAAGTCAGAGAGCGTACATTCAGGTGCATTAGTTTCATGGATGCATGTGTATCAGAGAATCAGAGACTTGAAACAAACCGAATAATAAAATATAAAGTTGTATGCAAAAATTAAATATGTGGCATAAGCGCAGAGTAAGACGCTACGGGTCGTGCTCCATAGCAAAAAAAAAGGTGAAAAGAAATCTAATTTAATTCCTAAATAACAACCTAAGCTTAGAATTAACGAGTAAAAAAGTAAATAATAATTACTCGAACGCAATTGCCAAGATCAGCGAGAGATACGTTAATTCAATTTACAAATATAACTAATATAACTAAACTGGATTATTTCCAGAGCCAAAAGGCCAAAAGGCGGGAGGAGAAAGTTAATAAAAATAACTAAAACAAAAACATATGCGTAACTATCAAAAGCTAAGAAAAGTACATTATGTAATCTATTCATGTAAAACCGTGCCAAATTATTTAAACGCAATATTTACAATTAGCAGATATTTGCCTTTGTGCGAAACAATACGCGACCTGGTTAAAAACAAAAATTGAACTTCACTCTTATAAGAAATTACAAGAAACGGACAAGGCATGTCAATAATATAGATCGACCAGTTTAATCAAGTGGTAAAACGTGCTAGATCGGACGCATTATGTATCACAAATCGTTTATTCTCACTGAATACGGTAATTTGGCCGTCGAAGGAAGTGACATTTTTCCTGCCTAATTTCTTTACCGCTTCCTGGAAAACTGAGAGCCGGAACTTCGTCAGATCCTCCTTAATGGAGATTGGAGATGCTTTTAGAGCTCTTTTGGCGTTGTAAACTTGCGCTTTCTTTCTATGTGAAACGAATTTGACAATGATTGGACGAGACTGGTGATTTTTAAGAACACCTATGCGATGACTACGGTCTAGATCGTCCAGTTTGATATCAAGACCCATTATTCCATTAAATATTTCCAAAACGGTCTGATCGGTATCTTCATTCAGTTTCTCGAGAACACCAAATAGCCGTAAACTGTTTCGGCGAGTATACTGCTCCAGGTTATCGAGTTTTTTATCAACTTCATTGAATTTGGCATCATTAGAGCTGACGGACTTCTTAAGTTCCTCTATAGAAGCCAGAATCGCGTCCAACTTGGGGTTCAGTTTTTCATCGAGTTTATCGAATATACGATTATTAATTTTGTTGACGATACTATCTGCCAATGATGATTCACCGTCACTGCTGAGCACATCGACACCATCTGAATTATCAATGTTGGGCAGGTGTTTTTCTCTCCGTGGTCGAGTTTTACCCATGACCGAGCAGCCCGATACTTTATTAAATAGGACGACTAGAAACGTCACGACACAGGAGCGTGGAAAACTTAGCAAATTAGGATTTGCGCTTCTGAGTGACGATTAACTATCGCCTTAGTGGTAAAATCAGAAGTCTGAAAGCTATGTTAAAAACTTTGAATTATTCAATTTTTAGTGGAGCACAAACCGACACGACTACTCGCACGCACGTATCCTCTACGACTATATGAAAAAATAACGGGTTAAAACGAAACAGTGAACAACAAAAGTACCCTCTCATCGTTGTTTAAAAAAAAGCATTTGGTGATGACCACGGCGTCCTAGATTAACAAAGGACGAAGTCCTTTATCCGGCTGGTTGCGTTCTTAGCTAAGAATCACTTTTCTGTTCCAAAGAGGGAGCCCCACTATACTGTTACTATCTTCAAAGACATGGTTGTTACAAACTAATCCATAATCTGTTTAACTGAGGTGTATATTTATGATTCATTATTCAAATTGTCATAAAGTGTACAAAATTCGAATTCAAATCAAAGTTAAATGTAACGTTCAACGTGATAAGTGATAACTATGGCAACGATGGAAGTTCAATGCAAAATAGTAGAGGGGGGCACACTATCTAGAACTGTCGCGGAACAAGTTTTTGGACTTGGCCCTTTATTCGTCTAGAAGGCTGTGTTTGCGACAGTGTAAAACAAAACATCATTTTGTATCTCGAACCAGCGATCAACTTCGCACTGCGTCTCATGACATGAAACTAACTTAATTCAGGTTATTGCCAACAGCTCAGTGCCTGATTTTATGTGGCAAATAAATGAGTAATTACAAAACACAAAAATTACAAAATGATTCAAATTATCTTACAAAGAGCCTGTGACTTATTAGTCGACACACGCTCTTATGTAATAACCAAGTATGACTTCCATCAATGTTGTATTACAAGTTTTATTACACGTTGGCAATTCCTATAACCACCAACAGGGTGACCCAGCTATCCGAAATTTTATTTCCGAAAAGTGATAAATAGTCAAAAAGGAATTACCTACCAATTGATAGAAATAAGCGCATCGACTTAACAAGAACCGGGAGGTACCAGAATGCTTCTGATCCTCCGTTAGATTTGTTACCGTCTTAGGCTAAGTTGTACAATGGCAGCTTAACATCAAGCCAAAGCTTAAACCGTTAATAGCAATTGTTGAAACAATTGTTGTCAGGAGTTTAAGCTTCAGCTTAAATTTAAACTGTCATTGTAGGTACAACTGATCCTCAGTTATTACTCGTGTAATACCCTCGGCAACTCACTAGAAGCGTAGAGCAAGGGATGGGTCGAAATTCTTAATAAGAAAGTGGAGGAAAAAAGTTATATTTAAAAGTATTAATTCGGTATTGGACGCCAACTGGAGAAAAATAATAAATACCCGAGGTACTACTATAAATCCACAAACCAATCAACTCCAGTTTCAAACAGGTTGGACGTATCCAAGATAACAAATGTACAAAATTCTCTAAAGTTCGTAAGCTACAAGCGGTAATATTTTGTTTATGACAAGACTGAATGTCTAAAATATTGTAAAGAACTATTTCAAAGTTACAAAACAAAATTATTCAACTCGGAAAGCTTTCGTTTTGTCTCACATTTAAATTACAAGAAAAGTTCATAAATCTGGTATATAAATTATTTAAAGTGTATTAAACAATGGTTCAACTTATGAATTTACTGTTAAAGTTCTAAGAAAATTTTGCAATAAAGTCAACAAAGTTAATTAAAAAAAAAAAAAAAATTTACAATCACGTCAAAAGTGACGGAAGTTCAACCGGTTATGTTACTGACTTGCAGAAGGCAAACCAAAATATACATGCAAAACAAATAGCAATGAGAATAAAATTCGGTAGTCAAAACACAGGCAGCAATTTATTAATCCAGATCAAGTGACTGGTTACCTTAGTTTAAGACTCAAGTGTTTGTGTGAAGTTTACTCGGAGGCTTCAATATTCAACGTCCCCACGAAGATATCAACAAGCTGACGACACTTGAACTGGCAGGACCCGTAATGATGTTCATACTCGTGGAAGATTTCGAAGTGTTCAGCAACGAACGTCGATGTTCCAAATAGTCGGTAAATTAAGCTAGTACAACTTGCCTAAAGGATCGAAAATTCGTTTCAGAAAAATTAATTATAACGAGAATGTAAGACTTACCATCTACAATGACTTAAAGTCCAAAAAAACTAACCAAAGACGGCCAAGAAAAAGCTTGGATAGAGTCGAAGGAATAAGATAATTCTCAAACGCCAATGTAAAAAAAGCAGAGTTTTTCTCTCAAAGGAACAAATCCAAAACCCGAGCGTCTGTGAACAAGCGTGAAGAGCGACTGAAATTCCTCGAGAACGCAAAATGGGGAACGCGTGCAGTGATACTACAGGAAATCAACAAATTTTGCGTAAAAAACACGGGAAAAACTCGAGATTATGTCGGGAACAATGAATTTGTGACCAGGCCAAAAGTATCAGCTGATTGAAACAAAAAAAGTTTTTAAATAATTAAACCAGAAAATCTAAACGGCGCGGTAAAAATACAAGATAAAATGAACTCAACCATTTGAGACAAATTAGAACAACAAGAATTTAGCACTGAAACTGGGATTCAATCAAAAATTAGGAAAATTTGTGTGTGCATCAAAAACAAGCGTGTATTAATTAAATTTTTTTTTGCTCCAACAAAATTACGAAAACGGCATCGTTTAGGAGATATGCTAAAGTATAATACTAAGTACGGACCTGCTTTCCCTGATCTGCGCAAATTTTCGTCGCCATATGGACTTTTGCTTACGAGCCAACGGAGGGCATTTCGAACACTTACTAAACATAACGATCGGAGTCCAATGACCCCAGCAGTACCTGTTATTATGTTGAGCAGGTCAGTTTTATTACAATCGAATTACGTTTGCTCTGAATAATAACTACGTGCCAATAACGCATAGAATTTATAACCGTAATTTCTCCGAAAATTTTTCCAAAAAAAAATTACCGAAGCAGACCATTTCCATTTATATTCGCGGACTCTAGATGTGTCATCGTGTAAGTCCTTGCACCATGGCCACTTATTTATGGAACATCCTGTATAATAATGGTGGAGACCTAAAGGGAATAAAACTCAAAATTCAAAAATAAACAATTGAATATCTGAATTTTTTAATTTAAACTGACAAGCAACTTCCGAAAGCGATGGCCTAAAATTTAATAAACTGTAAATTTGAAGAAAAATATTGGCAGCAATGTAAAACATTTGACCTCTCGCCAACTTCGCTCGACTATCTCAGCGAAGCTAACTTCACCTTATGGTCAAGCTGAAACTTGCAAAAAGAACAAATAAATAATTCCAAAATTGAACGCTTTTAGAAGAACAATGTCCGACTTCCAATAAGTCAGTTAAAAAGATTTGTATATATTTTAATGTTTCACTTTTATTTGTTCTCTCTTTCGTTTACTTCAATTTACTAGCAGCTGTCATTGAGGTATCATTCTTTGCCCCAAATAGTAACATTTAAAACTGAATTTCCAGCTTTATTTATCGTTTGTTTAATTTACGAACTGTTTGCGGTAGAGCTACTGATGAGGGCCCAATTAGGGACGAAATCGCCATAGAGAGGATACTCGAGAATTCCATTGCAAGCAGCAAACCTGAAAATCATTTCATTTTATTGTTTTCTGTTGGATGTAGAGAAATCGCTGGCGTAAATAACGCCCCCGCGACCACCGCCGCACAGGGTTCCTGTGGGCACATCAAACAAGAGGAAGTAAATAGTGATTCGAAATCATTATAGGTGCAACAATTCCAGTTGCGGGGGGGGGGGGGCGTAGCGTATCATAGTTACGCTAGTGAGAGATATGTCAAAGGAATTCATTCAAACCTAATTAAGGCTGCGTTAATGAATTTGCACAAAAACGTCAATGAAAGACTGATTGATCATGTGATTTAAAAAGTTATGAATTAAAAGGAAAAAAGTGATTTTATTTTTTTTACTGCAATTAAAGCAATTTTTCAGAGAGACGTAATTTAAAACGAGTGATCCTGGAGAATAACTAGAAACCAATAAAAGAATACGTTCTTCCATTGGCCCGGCATAATTTCACCCAATAGCACTCGAGGCAAAAATAATTAAAACATTCCCGTTCGCTAGCGATATTAATTGGAATTTGGACGCGTTTTGTTGTTCTGCGAACTCAAACAAATTTGCGTTTCATGTTTCCGATGATTAAAATATTTTATTCGGAATTATTTATCCGCTCGACTGACTGGCGCGAAATTGCAACCGTGCAACAACAAAACAAAAATTGGAACGCGAAAAATTCGCTGTCTGAAACCGGCCCACGAATATTTCACTTCTGCCCCGTTATGAAGTTCCGAAAGAAATTCCCGAAATTGCATTATGCAGGTGCACGAAGTTTCTATCTCGTAACATCCGGCTACACAATGCTTGCGAGTGCAATATTTTATAACGTAAGACTCAAATTCCGTGTTCTCTAAGGAGCTTAGTCCTGTACGGTTTGGCAGAGGAATTAAGGGTACCGGAGTTTTGCATATCAAAGGGACGTTGTATTTCTCTTTGCGTTTCCAGTTAATTGAAAGTGACGTGGAAAAGAAGAAGTGTGTGAGCGTGGGCAATTATTTAGGAATTTGCAAGCGTAATTTGGAGCGTCCGCGCACGAGAGGAGAACGAAATGGAGGGCCATAAAAAATATGCCCGGTCGTATAATAAAATAAAATTGAAAAGATTCGAAATGTTGAACCGTAAACGTTTTGATCGATACAGGACAAATGGCGCGGTGCTTTCCGTCCCACGGCCCTTTGCCCGATATGGCTCGACATCACCTGCCATCAAAGAGCAGAATTCCGGAATGGTCGAGACTGCGTGCCGTCTAGTGAACAGGTATGGCGTAAAATGTCAAAACGGTGATGGAGATCGGGCGGAATAACATTCCGCTAAAAGCATTTCCGGATCAGCGACCGACTTCGGCGACGCCGGATGGAAACAGCCAGTCGATATGGCTGCTGCTATTCAATTTCCTAGAGTATAAATTTTGTCGCACGTCACAACCCAAAATGATATGAACATGCACACAAACACCTACAAACAAATCAGTATAACATCTAAACCTAAAGAAACATAGCACTTCACTTCAATGAAAAAATTAATCGCTCTGAGGTTTAATAAGTCAATTCATAGACGTAGATGAATTTTTTTTATTGTTTTTATACGAATAGCAAATGAACAGATCGCAGATACTTGCGCGCACTGCTTACATGACGACGTCAAAATATGTTTTTCCGATCCCTACTCGTCATAAATTGTTGATTAACTTTGGAAGCACTCGCCGACAAAAATACCCAATCAAGTATCATTATTACATCGCGACATATTACCGAGGTTTAATTTACGACCGTGTCCAATAAAATACCCGATAAAAGCCCCGGATTTATACCCGCCGATCGGCCTCACACTTAATTGTAAATATCACTCCGAACGATTAATTTCGAATTACGAGGAGAAAACCGCGTGAAATACGGCGACGTCACGTGCATAAAGGTATCGGCTAATAAACGTTTCTGCGGCAAATTAAAAAAGCTTATTTATGAACCGCCTTGGTCGGCTACAAGAAAGTGGGTAATTAAAATTCATTAAATTACCTACTGGCCGATACTTATTCCGAGGATTTGTGCGTTGCTAATGAATGATTTTACAAGGGGATTTAATAAGGCCCACGCTGTGAACTATGTTTGTACACCTACATACCCGTTGGAGGTAAAAATTTATGGTTTTCTGCGAGAAAAAAAAACGCTTGGAAAGTTTGAATCTGTTACAAGTTCCAGTGATTGTTAGAGATCGAAATCATATATTTCAATGTGCTTTTCGTTACGCCATCTGTGTTATTATTAAGCTATTATAGACTCACGTAAATAAATATAGAGGCAGGGTTGGAAAGTTTAAAACAAATTGTTTAAAACATTGTGTTTAAAACATGTTTAAAACACCCAATTTTAAACATGTTTTTTTTACTTGATGTTCTAAATTGATTTTTGTGGTTTTAAGCGTAGAAGAAACACTTCTGATGTAAGTGTTTTGTATTATTGATACATACATATAATATGTATTTAATAATAAAAAATTAGTTGTCTTATTAAGGGCCAGTTTGATAATGGGACTTAAAAGAGACCTTAAAATTAAAGTCACATTCGTGTAAACATTTTTCAGCATTTATTATTTAATTATTATTGTAAATTAGATGTACAGTATATAAATATACTTGGTGGTCTAATAATCAAAATAAATAACTATAAAATTATTAACAATACATAAAATTTGCTTTTAGAAAGTTACATCTTAACTTTTACTTTCTTTCCACATTTCCTATTAATTTTATCAAATTTATTTCATTTAAATTATTTCATTCCTGAATTGTCCTAGGAAAAAAAATTCATGAATATTTGTTTTCGAAAATGGTATTTTATATGTAAATTTATGATATTTTCTAGTACTTGAATCATTTACTTTTTATTTATTTATTATTCATTCCATTATATTTTGAAACATAATATGTCGTTTGCATTTATTAAATATCAATAGATCAACATAAAAACATTTAGGCAGCCTGTAGAAAATTGCCTGCACCAAATGGCAATATGAGTTCGAATATTTGTATTTTGTATTTTTATTGTCGCAATAACACAATCACGTGTTTTACAAAAGTCAGATATACAAATAAGTACAACTAATTGAGAAAGTAGTAGGGTGACCATAAGAAAAAACATGCGTGTGTTTCAAAAATTCTGAAAATTCATCAGTAGAATAGAATGCATCATCTTTTAAAAACGACATTAATTTCATTTTAAATGTTTCGTAAGACCACTGCTTTACTATTATTGTAATTGAATATAGAGTTTGGTCCGTTTCTCGATTTGCTTAACCTGAAAAATTGAGGACGTTGTTGAAACGTTATACCTTAGAACGTCTATTTAGTTTACTTTTCTTTTTTTTTCTATTTATTTTAGCATTTAATTTTGTATATTCTAAATTAAATTATCCATTAGAAGTAGAAAAAGCTGGTAAACTAGTTACAATTTTCAAGGACGTAAATAAGAAATAAAAAATAAAATTGCAATTAGAAATTGCATATGTACAAAACATTTTTAGACGAAAATTGAAAGCCTACAACTGTTTTCTACTTTTTTCTATTTTCAACCCTAAAAACTGCAAAATGAATCTCTAGAATTTTTATCGTAGATATTTTTAAACTTTTATCATTTCGCAATACAACTAATAACTACTTTTTCCTTTTTACTATGTAATTTAGGTTGTGAGAGTATTTGAAGCAATTAAAATAGTGTAATAAATTTAAACAAAATATTTGTTTTATTTAATTTTAAACAGTTTTTTTTTGTTTAAAACATGATTAATTGAAAGTCAATTTTAAACATGTTTTAAACAAAAAAAAACTGTTTAAAATCAAATAAAACAAATGTTTTTTTTTTTTTTAAAAAAAACAGTTTTTTTCCAACCCTGTATAGAGGTCACTCTTTGAAATTGTTGAAAAGTTTGTTCGAACTGCAGGTTCTAACCAATTCAGAACCGTTCGAATCAGTTGGCCTTCGAAGTAGTGAATTTTTTTGATATCTCCTTTGAGAAGTAGGTACAACTCTGATGAGTGCATGTTTTGAACGGCTCCGAATTAGTCGGAACTGGCGGTTGGAACGGAACTGTTTATTTTCTCCTGCTACGTGGTAACATTTGGACCAACGATGATCAAACCCTCTATGCTCTTCAAAATAGATATCTGCAGCAGCATGAATCAATTTACCAACAGTGTAGAACCGAGTCCTTTCGATCTTTCTTCATTTCATTTATTGACATCACGAATTTCAATATTATCAACTCTGTAAGCCCCTGTCAAAACAAAAGTAATGAATATGACAGTTGTGTGAGCTACAAAAACTGGTTGAAACAGCACCATCTATCCGTCATCCTTTGGACTTTTCAGCCCATCCTCGTATAAAGAAGTGACTACCTATATAAAAATTAATAGTTTTTTTTTTTTAATTTTTCGTGCTTAAATTTTTGTGTTCCATTACTTGTGCCCTATCACTGCGTGCATGTACATACATAAAATGGGACACGTATGCTATGCAGGTCGGGTTTTAAATCCGTGTTTTTTATTCATTTGGGGCAACACGTGGACCCGGCAGCGGTGCAATTGCGGATAGCCGGCTGTAACATAAAACTGAATGGCCCTGATAATTACTCTTTGATAGCTTTAAAAATACACCACGGCCATAATTGTGAGCAGGATTAACGGTTTAAATTAAATGTGTTTCGCACTCGTAAAATTCGAGGGCGGTTTTATCTCGTTCGCTACCCGCTGCTTGCCTCCTACATTACATTGTAGTTTACAGCTGCCACTTGGAAAACTATCCATCGAAATTAATTTTACGAAAAGAAAAATCACATTTTATGGTTGGTTTGCACAAAACCATTTGCGCAAATTGCATGAGCGATTAAGGCGATTTGTTCACACTGTTCCTATAAGAGCTTTTGTTTTTTTAGGTTACGCAATGATAAGAACGGTGGTGCATGGTGTCCCAGACACATGGTGTCTCAGGACGCGAAGGAGTACCTCGAAATCAATTTGGAGGAGTTGTTCGTTATCACGGGTGGCCGGACACAAGGCCGATTCGGGAACGGACAGGGACAGGAGTACGCCGAAGAATACATGATCGACTATTGGCGGCCCGGCTTCGCAAAGTGGGTTAGGTGGAAGAACAGGAACGGAAAGGAGGTGAGCGCCGAGCAAATTCGCACGGGAAAGTAAACTTCCGTTAATTAAAGTTTCTTTTATGGAGTTTGATAGTTCGCCGGCTGCGGCTGGTGATTTATCGTCGCATTGAGCGCCAATTACCGAGATTCATTAATTACGGCTCACTTTTTAAACAATTTCGCCCACACCCCCGCCCCCCTTTTTTTTTTCTATTACGGAATCGGGTGAGGCATGTATGTAAATCTGCGGCGTATAAATCGCAAAGCAAAAGATCTGGATTAGGATTTGCAGACGTTGACGGCGTATATCTCTGAATCCTCAAGCGACTTATAGAAACTCTTGAAAAGAAGGTCGATGGGAATCGTTCATAAAAGACGTTCGGAAAACGGACTGATCTGGGAATTATTGCGCCTCGTCTCTTTTGAAACACAAAGGTATTTGTCACGCAAATTTTCACAATAAATTTGGTTGGTTTCCCGAATATAAGAAGCGTTGCCTGAAATAAACTTTACCATAATTAAAGCAGGATGTTCAATAAATTACGGACACTCAAAAGCAAAAAGTTTGTCCATGCAACTTCTGCACCATGAACTTATTTAATGTGGTTATGGTCTATCTAAAAGTGTCATATAAATTATCATTCCGTTTAACATCCAATTATACGTATGAAAGAGAGCCGTCGTAAAATCCATTTTTTTTACCCCCCTCCCCCTCGTATAATTATTTTCAGTCTGACTTTCCAGAAAATAAACGATAAATTACAGAACGACATTAATCTTCTCTATTCACTCTTTATGGCCTTACGCACGCAACTTACACCTTTCATTAGCATATCAGCATATAAAAAAAAATCATTAAATCTAATTAACTGGCGGCGACAAAAGTACTTGGTAACTCGATGCAGCCGCCTACAAACGGCTTCCCAATCAATATTACAAACCGCGCTGAAAGTAAATCCCCGGACTTAAGTTAACTAACCGCCAATAAAATTGAGTCAATAACCTCGGGAGATGCACATACATCGTTAATAATCTAGCTCGGTTTGCTGCATCGTATTCTTAAGTTGCTAGTAAAAGCTTCGTAACATGCATGTGTTTAACGTACGCTAAATATTTTTGGGTAATTTCTCCTAATTTTTTACGTCAACTTGAAACTTCCCTCTGAAACTTTTAAACGACATCATATTCCGCGTCTTATTTGCAGAAGGTGCCTTCGCTGCGTCCATTAAAACCGAATTAAGCTCAACTTATGGTAATTATCCATAAAGCAGGCAAGAGTGCATTCGGCTTTTACTATTTGCAAGCCGAACTAATGCACGATTTCTGTTTTATTTGAGCCTCGCTGGTAACACGCTGCAGCTGTTTGTCATTTAAAGTTTCACTTAACCAGGCCGGACTCCAACGTTTCCATAAAATCGTAATTACGCACTCGATTCCGACGAGCCCATCCGGCGATGGTTAAAGTAAAGGACTTTTCATATTAACGAGGCGAGGAAATCATTTTTTGGAGTGTGTTTGCATGTAATATAATAAGTCTGAAGTGAAACTCTCTTGGCTTGCTTGAAACTCGCGGCGTAATAAAGTCAATAATTTAATTGTTATTGAATCTTAACCAGCAAGATCTAATCTCGAAGCTGCTTTAAATTATAAGTTTATTTAGATTCCACAACGGGAACATCAAATTAAATTAAATTTTAATTAACGAAGTAGTCATTAAAATACATGCTCCTATCTTATGATATTTTGTCGTCGTCCTTACGACATAATTACGGCGGCATCTATTTAGTTGAATACCATTTAAGTAAACAAACTGAACATCGCGGTATTAAAATATGTAAATGTAAGCGTGTTTCGTGTAACACAAATAAACTTGCTAATTCCATTTGCGTTCTTTTTTTTTATAGTACAGTGGCATTTCGACCCCTCCAATTTCATTAAAATAATTCTAATTAAATATAAATTTAATTGCGTTAATATATCCGCGGCCCTTATCGCTGCCGTGCATGTGTTCGGCGACGCTCGCCCGGAATGATTATTAAAAAAAAACGAGGGCGTATCATCGCGCGCCATCTACATCCTGCAAAAAAGTGGTTTATTTGATTTTCGCGCCGTCATTATTCGCGCTTGTGTATTCATAGTCGTATTTGCCGGCGGCGATAATGACGGAGCAATGGAAATGAAAGGAAACGAGAGCTGATATGGATGGAAGCTCGCTTTTCAACTGTGACGACCGGAAGTTTGCAGCGTCGCGGCTCTCTCATTACGCCTAATGGCCGGGCAGGGCGCAGGCGTCTAGACAAGTGTCAAGTAACTATCCCCCCTGCACGTATTCAAAACGTAATTTATAGAACAACTCTAAAAATTAACTACTTTTATAATAGAATTATTTTCGAACAGTTAAGTTTAATAACTTAAATCTTTAGGTACTTTTAATTCTGATGCAAACTGATTATTTATTGTAAAAGGCTACCAAAATGCAGAACAAAATATTTAGTGAGACAGAGAGAAAGGGGGTGGAAAAGATTGTCTGTGCTTTTGGCTTTCATTAACAGCACCTATGGGACACCAAATGGAATTGATCTGATTTTAGGAAGAACGAAAGGATGTTAAATATTCCTGAGCATGCCATTTCGAATGTAAAAGCCAACGTCAGAATGCTTTATCTTAAATTCAAGTAGCCGTCAAATCTCTCCTCTCAAGATAACAGTACTGCTTTGAAGGCTTGCAGCACGTGATAGGCGTTCACTACAAATTTACGACATTAACATCGTTCAACACATGCAAGCGTTCGCCAAATTCAACCCCCTTATAAATCCAAGCCTAATTTCAGCCAGTAACTTACCTGCTCATAATGGGGAATTAAATATGTGCCAAAACGTAAATAATGTGGCATTTCAGCGCGGAGGCAAGTCGTAAAGATTCCCGGATTTTCCGTCGAAGGAGGAGTTGTTTCCGGTGTGACCCACTTTAAAACCATATCGGCTAAGTAATTTATGTTTACATGTGAGGTACGGCTTGAAGAAGTGCGCGCAAATTTTGTATCCTCGGCACGTGAGGCTCGGGAGGGGGTGGAAACATGACGCCGTGGAAGTTTGCAGGAATCGAAGAGATTCATGTGAATACCAATGCCTTGTTCTGCAAAGGAAATATCTGATACATAAGAAATTCTTTTAATTTTCATAGATATTTTGAATTTACTTTCAGTTGGCCAAAAGAATTAGGCTCACATAAAAAGTTGATGGTTAATTTTATCTCAAAACCTTAATGATGAAACTGGGTCGCTATTGTGGAAAGAAATAGCTTAATTGCTACCCTCCATATCGGTTCTTCATAATATATTCTTGTGAAAATTGTCTTTTGCTCCCTTATCTGTCTGGTTCAATCAATTGGGGATGTCCACAGATATCCCTCGTCCATTTTTCCCAAATATTTTACATGATACGCCTCTTTTCCAAAAGTTTTTGGAATCAATGACGAGTTTCCTGGAAACCATTGGTAGATTTGCCTTAGCGTTAGCTTGCGTGTTCCTATTAAAAAGTTGTTACAGAAGTTTCGAAGTGACGATGATGAGGCTTTCTGGGGTAAAGTCAAAACTATGAACTTGACTAACAATGATTGAGATTTATATTGATTGACGTCTTCCAGTTCGAGTTACCTCCCCCAAACAACTCATCGAAAGAGAATTAGTCAGGCATTAAACCAGTGTTTGCAATCCGTGCATAGGAAAGCTGTCACGGGAACTTAACGTCGGCGCACTCAAAAGAGATTAGCCAAATTTGTATTATGCGCTACGTAAGTAGATGCGTTTCCTCGCTCCGGAACGGATACCCAATCACTCCGGATTTAGAGCACGCTTTGTTCCGGCGCATTTGCTCCTTGTGCAAACACATGTCTGCAGTTTAATCCGGCCGAAGCGGTGGCAGCTGAGACGACGGGTTTCTATGACAATACTCATCATGCCGCCGAGATTGCTTCAACCCTTGACTACACTCTTCGGGGTAAACTGTTGTGGGACGTAATTTATAAGCTTCAAGAGCAAACAGATCCACGGTTACAAAGAAGGATGGTTCAAGAAAGAAACGGCGACGTGCAATATAATTAAATGAACCTAATTAACTCAGTGAACGAAGCAATATACCACACGCAATGTTTGCATATCCGGATACGTCCAATAAACGTTTCGATAATTATAGCAATTCTCACTCCATTACGTCCACATCACGCAATATTGCCGACTATCTGCAGCGCAAGTGACCATTCTGCGCCAGCAATTACGTGCCGTACATTCCAAGAGAGAGGGCCCATCAAACGCTCCCGTCGATATTCATAAAAGTAATACGATCGAACGACGCCGAATAAAAAAGAGCGAACGTTTATCGTCCTGCCGTCCGAGGCTCCATAAATAACGTTTTATTGTGTCACGAGAAGCGGGCATTATCTAAATTTGCGTATTTTTCGGTGACGTATAAATTATGTTTATGGCGGGCGAGCCTGTAATTTGTTCGGCCGATGCCTGAATGCAAATTCGCCTGTTTATTGTTGCAAATTGTATGGACCCGCACATTCTACCAGCTGACTTTAAAATCAATGAACGAGTGCTAATGGACTTCCAATGTTGTGATTGTTACATACTAATTAATTACCCGATTGCCAAATGATGTTTTGGTCTGTCTTAATTTGGCGAAAATTTGAATAACAAGACACTATCGCTTATTGGATATATCCGTGATAAAATTTGGGGTGACATTCGATTGTCATACTTTTAATCTACAGCCGATGAAACTCACCATCGCAATGGTGGATGAACCCAGGATTTGTCAGAAGTCGCCAATCGTCAGAATCGACCAAAGGATGAAGAATTATCAATAGGGGGTAGCCAAAACAAGATATAACGAAAGTTACGAACAAGCAATGGAATAGTTGTTCTGAGAAGGAAGAATGTCAAAGCAAAGAACCGAGGAAGCATTAGAAACAATGAAGAGAGACAAAGAAGAAGGATAAGGTGAAGGACATTAAAAACAGACAGAAGAGAAAATGCACATGTTGACGGTCGACTACGAAAAATCTTCAACAGACTACGTAAATAATGAAAGTTCAGAAGTATGTCTTTTATCTGGACTACGGTTGTCTGATTGGGAGAAGTATCCACAAAGGAAGAAAACGAAATCCCAAGAAGATTATTGAATGGTGGACAGAACAAAGATGAGATATGCCTATTAGATGCGGCCTAAGCAGAAAATATGGAAACCCTAGGAAAGGCCAAAGAAAAAATGAAAGAAAAGGCAAGAACCTATTAATCAACTACCTCTGCAGAAGAACACTTACTGAAGACCAATAACCATGGCACAATAAGAAGGAAGTTATGCGCGCACGAGACGGCCAAGACGGAAGATATTAAAATCCCAAGAAGACTTGAACACCAAAACAATTGATGGAAAAATCCCTTTCGCAAAAGTAATCATTTTACAATGACTTTGACGTTAGCATAGCTTTTAAAAAGTATCAAGGAAGAAAGAAGCAGAGAAAACGAAATTCAAGGAAGACAGCCGATCATAAGACGGCAAGACTGAGAAGAACAAACAAGCAATGTGAAGGTGTCATGGAAGAAGAAAACAAGAAACCTATTGAACACCCATCACGTAAAACCTAGGGACCAACTGAAGGAGACGAAGCCCGATTTGACCATAGCGCCGGAGTCTGTCTAGTTGGATGTGGGGGTTTACAGCAGCCATGAGGAAGACTCTGAAACGGTAGAATTCAAAGAGTGACAACTGTTAAAGACTTCTGAAAGGACATAGGGAAGGATACAGGGATACGATTGGGCCAACTGAAGGAGACAAAGCACGAATCGAACGTAGCACCGGAGCCATCCGTTAGTTAGGTATGGACAATGCAGCCAGCCATAAGGGAGAATACAAGAATATCAAGAAGGTTCTTGAACGGAAGAACTTTTACCGAACGCTCACTTCTTGGAAGGAATGAAAGCCCTGGGGGAACCCGATGAATGGGATCGGTGGAAAAATAGAATACGAAGAAGAATAGAAAACTCAAAAGGAGATGAGATGATGTCATGAAAAAAAGAAGATGAAAGGAGACTAGTGAATAATAATTTCTGGAAAAGAGTGACAACTGAGAAAGACTTCTGAAAGGACACAGCGGAGGAAACAGGGATACGATTTGGGTAACTGAAGGAGACGAAGCACGAATTGACCGTAGGACCGGAGCCATCTGTTAGTTAGGTATAGAAATGCAGCCAGCCATAAGGAAGAACCAAGAACTCTCACTTATTGGAAGGAATGAAAGCCCTGGGGAACCCGATGAATGAGATAGGTGAAAAAAATACAAGAAGAATGGAACCTGATGGGAAAGCTCAAAAAGAGACGTGAGGATGTCATGAAAGAAAGAAGATGCAAGGAGATATTTCTGGCGCAGAGTTACAACTGATAGAGAGTTCTGGAAGGACAGAGTGATGGAAGCTGGGATACAATTTGGTCGTGGCACTCTAAGAAATTAGGAGAATAGGAATGGGCTATGCAGCCAAGATAAAAAAAGAAAAGAAAATTCCAGCAAACTGTTAAACATAAGAATGCAAGGAATGACGAGAAGCTCAAAGAAGAAAAAAAAATTCCAACCTCAAATGATTTTTCCTTTTCATGGAAAAATT
The DNA here is from genome assembly GCA_958336345.1 of Dorcus parallelipipedus. NCBI lineage: Eukaryota > Metazoa > Arthropoda > Insecta > Coleoptera > Lucanidae > Dorcus > Dorcus parallelipipedus. The sequence continues at coordinate 15,296,783 of OY284475.1, forward strand.
TGTTTGATTCCGAAAGCTTTGCGTTAAATTTCAATTAGTTTTAACGAATTGCATTTTCAATGAATTAAATTCCGAAATTCGTTTAATCTCGCATTTCTAAATAATGAAACATTGAATTTGGCGAAAATCTTTATTTAATTACTATTTATTATCGCTAATTAATATCGGCGGCGGTCCATAGCGGCAACACGAATCAACGAGCGCAGATAAAATCCCATTATTTGCGATTTTAAATAACACAAACGCCTGTTAATCTCCCGGTAATTAATCTGTTAAAATCGTAAATTAAATTATGCAGGGCATAAATTATCAAAACTATGCGCCAATTGCGATTTTGTTTCACGGGATAAATTAAATGAATTAAATCGCTTCATTTCAAAATATTGACTATATTTGTAATAATTATATAAATTTTAATCGAATTGATAGTATTGGAGTTGGTACGATCTTGTTAGGCGTTTTCTTTTTTTTTGTAATTGTTGAAGATGGAGTATTTAAGATCCTTTTAAAAATATTCAGCCATTTTTCATTCGCGCTGTCAGTTGAGGTACATCCTGTTATGATTTCGCGGTGCTCATAAATGCACATTTCATATTTCACCCGAACAAAAACAGCATATTAAGTTCTGCGGAGCACTTTTAAACGGTATTTTAAGCCGGGCCGCCGAATAGCTCGGCCCCATTACAAAGTTTGTTTTATGCGATCCTCATAAGCACGTCCGCCATATTTCTTCCAGTTTTCACGAATTAAAATCTTCACCTTGCTTAGGATGTTCGCGGAACGGATTTTTTCCACTCCTTCCCCACCGCTCGAAATGAAATATTTAATTACGTCCGTTGTATTGAAATATACGGCGCGGCATTTTATGACCGAATTTCCCAGTCAAAAAAAAAATTATTAAATTTATTACGCCCGCCGCTCTCCTTCTAAATGAACGAAATGACAACGAATGCCCCCTCAGGGTATATAAATTTTAATTCGTTCCATTTGATCACTCGCCGGTTTATGTGGATAAATGCGCGTGGAAAACCGACCTGTATACGCAAAATCCATTAAAGTTGAAGGCAAATATCGTCCGAAATGCGTGTTGAGTTACAGCCGAATCATTTGGTGAAAGCTCAGCTTTTTATTCGCGCGACGAGCTTTCGCTGTTTGCCTGACTTCTTAATTACTCAAATTTTTAATTATTCACTGCGAGACATACGTACGTACCTAAACAATTTTAAATATTGCTCAGTTTGAAGAAATTAAATTTTTAATCGACTTTTCTCTGTTGTACGTGAAGGAACGCAAAAGAAAAAATTGAAGAGTTTCGTTTGTGTATTATATTATTTGCTTGAGCTTACAATTCAGTGAACGGAACAGAATTCGCTTAATGATCGCCGGCCTCGAGGATTCTTTCAGGGTGAACGCTTGTGAAATAACGCGTTTTCGATTTTCGCGACCATAAAGCTCGAGTGGCTCAATCTGGGGGGCTTTCTGTATAAATCGGTGCTCTCAAATCGTTATAAATTGTCCCAATTAAGCCCGTGAATTTCTGTACCATCTACATAAACGGTTTAAGTTTATACGAGGTCCGATCGAAAAAATTTGCACCGTTCGTCCTTTTTATTCACTTTATTTAAAGCACGTCAAAAATAATTGAATTTGTTTCCACCTAGTCTTAAAGTTCGCGCGTCGCGTTACTCCTGTCGCTCAGTGTACCTGACAAAATAAAAACTTCAGAAACTTTGTAGTTCCGTGAAGTAATGTCAGCGTTCTCCTAGAATTTAATATTAGAAACAAGTGCGCTTCAGGTTAACCTTTGTCGCAGCTTAACGATTATTTTATGATTACGCTCGGCTTCGCCGTGAACGCGGAACGAGTTATTTATGCGAGTTTTGAGACGAACGCGAAATAACGACGGCGTCTGTTGCAGCTGCTGTCCGGAAACACCAACACCTACACCGTCGTCGACCAGAAGCTCGACCCACCGGTCATTGCGACCAAAGTGCGCTTCCTGCCATACAGTGACCACGTCCGGACCGTCTGCATGAGGGTTGAGTTACTAGGATGCAAGTTTTTAGGTAAAGATATACCACACAATCAAAAAAAATGTACATACAACCTATACGTATACGTATCCTGAACCATTTGTTGGTTTTATCAAAGTTAGTGGCCCTGTGATATCGTATTTCAGGGGCCTGATAGCGTGGTGCTTCTGGTCTTGTGCCAGCGTTATGTTTAGCTAGGTCTAATGGACAACGGTGCTGAACGAGCAAGAAGGGTTTCGTAACTTATCGATGTAAAGTGTGCTGGCGATTTAATCTCTTGCAAAATATCTGTTTCTGGTACACGTAGGTAATATGTTGGGTAAAGTACACTTGGGGGCATGCTTGTTTAGCGTAAAGGGTTTCTTTGGAAGCACTGACATACAACTCGGCAAATGAAGTGGTCACATTAATTTTTGAATTGGTGATATAATTGCTACCTTGCGAAAGTTATACGTATATCAATTACAATGTGATTCAGTGCTTCTCAAAATAACTATTCGCTTTTACCTGAGCTGCAAGTATCTGTTTTATTAGAGAGATCATAATTCTCGATGCCATGGTACCAAACATCACACAGTATCACTTTGATATTGATAATTCTGATAAGTAAATACCTTTTCGTAGTTTATTAAGAGGGTGTAGGTAATAAATAATTACCATTTGTAAAGTGAAATACTGCAATTAGGCTTTGAGGTATTAGCTTCGAGTGAAAACAGTTTCACGAGGTGGCGGTTGTCAATTGCCCGAACTAAGCCCGGGTTAGATAATTAATTATCTAATTAAGCGTTCAAATGAAACGAATTCAGCATCGCCTGTAAACACCAGTCACCCAAATTAGGATTCAGCAGCAACACGAAACGCTTAGAAAACGCTTCTCTATTACGCCATGCGCCGCTCGAGTATGATTAATCGCGGCATTATTTGCGCTCCATTTAATACGTTCCCCGGAAGTTATTAATTGCAATGATTAATAGGCGATATAAATATCCAGAGCAGGTGTTCGTTGCATCACGTTGATGTGTTTCAGACGGGCTGCTGAGCTACTCGGGCCCCCAGGGAGTCAAGAGGGGACCCGAACTGGACCTTTCGGACCGCACTTACGACGGCCGCGAAGAAGGCGGGTTCCTGTCCCACGGCCTGGGCCAGCTCGTCGACGGCCAAAAAGGACAAGATAATTTCCGGCTCGACATCGCAGGACACGGCAAAGGTAACATGCGGTGTTATTTGCTCTACTTCGGCATTTGCATTTATATTACTTCTGCTGTGCCCCTGGCGCTACGAACAATGTGTTGCTCGGGACCTATTCGTTCGGTTTTATGCGTCTCAATCTTGGCCACACTTGTGCGATCTGATGACCTCAGCGGAACCCTCGTGAAAACAACTTATTGAATAATATATATGTATATACCACACGATCGAAAAAAAATGAGATTTACTTTTGGTTTAGGACGGGCAATATAAAATGACCCTCAAAACCAAATTTAATGAATGATAGCAAATTGTGCAGTTGGTCAGTATCAAAAAGAACAGAGTTACTAGAGTTTTCAAGTCTCCAGGAAGAACAATCCTTCCTTCCTTGCGAAGGAAATAGGCAAATGCTGCGTTCGCGGTCTGTGCTTGAATTGATCTTTACAGGGTTGTACTTCGGTAAAATGTAAGCAAATAAGAAGAATTAGGCCATAATGTCTTAGAAGCAGATAATTGAAGCGCATTGGCTACTCAAAAGAAGGTTCGATTGAATCCACGTCAATGTTCATCTGCACCCAGTTTATTGTAAACCGGCAGATGATGATTTTCAGATGAAAGCAGATGCTTCTGCGGCCCATCGGAGGTCATTCGACTTAACTTAATTTCACATGACCTGCCAAGAACTGCAGGTGTTTCGAAATACTTGCTATGCGGACGCAATGAAATCAAACACAGCTGTTCTAAACAATGTTCATGCTATGCAAAAAATACGATAAGTTCGTGACTCACTCTGGGCAGTTTAGGGGCGGCTCAGTAGTGGGTAAACAATCGCCGTGGTGGCGCTTACAACTAAAGACTTTAACTTTAAAATCAACTTTGAAGGGCGTTCAGGAGCATCCAAAGGCATCCAAGGAAAACTCAAGAAATTTACTTGTGTCGCCCTCTCACCGCCGATTGCTTGTTCGATGCACCTTTAAAGCTGCACGTTTGTTTAGCCCAAAAAATCCAGCAAGTTGGCTCTTCCACCAGTGAGTGACCTCTAATTCATACCGCGACCTTTCAGAGCGGACGTGAAGGTTGGTGGAGGCGCCGCCGGCGCCGCGTTCATTTTTTCACCTTTCCTTGATGATGGGCAGCTTTTAAAACCATGAATTTCCTAAGTTGAAGAAGACGTGTTTCCCTAAAGTAATATGAAGTGTTTTTTTTTCTTGGACGCGGTTCTGTTGTTCTGTCGTCAAATGAGGTTAAGAACATCAAAGGCCTTGATGACTTTTTAGCCCTAAACGACAAAACGATGACTTTCGGTTATAGGTTTTCAAAGTTGACCAACAATTTATCCTCTAATATTTAATGGCGTGCTAAATGAACTTCTTAATTTTATCACTGGATGGTACAGTAGAACACAAAAATAAATTAGGAAATCTGTTATAGTTCGCAGGCGTGTCATTATTATGAAGAAACTTGAGAGTTTTCTTGATCGCGTTGCTACCTACATGATTGCAAACGTGGAGGTGAGCAATTTAAGTTCACCTCCCGACCGGCTAGACTCGGGGATGGGTATGAGTCGTACGTAATCCCAAAAACACCAGGACAGAATTTAATAATAAAATAAAAATCTCGAGTAATCCACACTTATCGTCATTTGTGTTCAAAAGAATAAACACGTGCGACACAGAACCCAGAAGGGATTAAAATAAATTTAAATCGAACAAAAAGGTAACACACCGAGGTTGTCAAATATAAAATTCCGAAATCCGGATCCTACTTTCGCTTACAAAGTCGATTGTTTATAAGTATGCAACAAAAGGTGGCTTAATTTAAAAGACAATTAAATTGAATATTTGCATTACCGCAAAGTCACGCAAAATTTCAACCTTAAATCGTCCGCGCCCCACACATCGAGTATCGAATTCGGTGGAGGGTCGCTGAAGCGAAGAAGACGTGTCGCTATTCCTAGTGATCTCTTTCGTCGAAGTTCACCAGCAGCGATTGGTCGAATTCGAGTCCAGTTAGACAGGGGGTATTCGCTGCCATACCCCCTGTCTAACTGGACTCTAACCGTCGCTGACGAAACTGACCTTGGAATAATTTCAAGTTGGTTGGTCACCACGAAGGTTTGAGTAGCCAATGATCGTGGACCAAAATAACTGTAGGCAAAAACAGCAGCAGTAATAGCAGCAATAGCAAAGCTAAATCAGAAAAGAAAAAAACATGCATTACGGCCTAAACCATGCCCAAATACTCGTCCTTTTTACCTAATCGAAATTGTCGAGATTAGACTTCGAAAAATATTACTAAATGCTTAGGGGGTGAGGATTTCAAAATCCGGTATCTTGATTACCGTTCAATATTCAACTAGACGATTTCAGCGTGTTGACTTTTATCGAAACACACTCCGACACCAAATGACGACGTTCACCCGATACATTCTATCTAAGAACTGGCGGAACGTACCAAGTTTCGACCCATCTAAAGATCGACGGGCCAATTAAAGAAGGGGTTTGTAAAAGAACACACTTGACTTACAGGGGAAATAAGGGAGATACAGCACTTCCGTATTGCGTAATGCTCTTGTTTAATGGCGCATCATGTTAAAACGCACATAGGCAAATAACCGTCTTTTCGTGTTCCTACGCAATACAGGGTGACTCGAAAGGCTGAAAATGATTTTAACGTAACAGTGTCTTTTACCCCTTTGTGCAACGAAGTATTTTTCAGTTAGGCCGTTATCCTCGAAAGCGCAGTTTCCTTTTATCTAACTTTCCCACCGGTGACCGATCCATCTTGATCGGGGGTCCCACGAGACGTCCTCACGAAACTGTCACTGGCCAGGTGATGGCCGCCTCTGTTCAACAGGCGAGCCCCGATATTAATCCTTCGAAACAACCGATCGCGCAATAAATTTCCGCGCGAACTGCTGATTCACCCCCCATTAATCATAGCTTCGCTCGCAATTCTTCTTGCCCGGCGCGGCGTCTGCTGCCCCCCGTCGTAATTTAAATTGATATTTTCGCAGGTTACGAGTGGGTGGGATGGCGAAACGACACACCTGGCCTGACGGGACACCCGCTGGAGCTACTGTTCGAGTTTGACAAAGTTCGCAACTTTTCCGCTGCTCATCTGCATACTAATAATTTGTACACCAAAGATGTCCAGGTATGCTATGGCTTAGAAACTTATAGACAGTCGCATCCATTGGTATGGATTAAATTGGGCGCGAATGTGTGTACCAATAAGTTTTAATTGGTTGATGTTTTCAGGTATTTTCCAGAGCGAAAATCTATTTGAGCATAGGCGGAAACTTGTTTAACGGTGAACCTGTCCACTTCTCGTACATGCCGGATTTGGTCCTGGAACACGCACGAAACGTCACGATTAAGCTCCACCACCGAATCGGTCGCTTCGTGAAACTTCAGCTGTACTTTGCATCACGCTGGATCCTGCTCAGCGAAATCTCCTTTGATTCCGGTGAGCGACCCGGATTCGGCGGCGTCATCTGCGTGACTTAAGTTAAAACGCCCCGACATTAATCTCCATCAAATAAATCAGACCGTCGGCGTCGCCGGCGAAATGAACTATATCATCGATCGCCTTCGAGTAACAAGCTTATGTATTACGTCCAATTAAAGGAAATATATTTCCCGCCGCCGTAATTAATCTCGGCGGCCCCCACTTTAATAAAACGGGTTGCGATTTTGGCCCGGTGGGCGAAACGTTAAACGGCGCGGCGGTAGGGCGGAATCCAAAAATGAAAATATGAGTTTCCGAATATTTCCATAAAACGGTGATAAATTGCGCGCGTAATTTACGTCCCGCCGACGATTAGTACCCGCTGTTTATTTGGCGAGTGTGCTCGGAATGGATCTTTAATTTGTTTTCGGCAGCCAAATTGTATTGGATTATGTCCCGTTATTATACGAATGTAAATGTCAACGAAATAACTTCGGGTGGCTTAAATGAATATTGCTGAATATTATTATTCGGGGCCTATTCGTATACTAAAGTAAAAACCCTGATATTTCGACTTTCGTTGCAAAACTTTTTCTAATGATGTTTTTCGCTACTACTGCTTCGCAGAGACTGACTATCGTGCGTTTGATTCACCCCATTTATAGTGGGGGCAATATAGCGGAGCGAGTGGTGGGGCGCGAGTGTGGCAAATGACCAATGAAATGTTTCCAAATGTTGTGAAAGGTTTGCTAGGCTGTTTTCAAATTTGGAATTCGCTTGCGCTAATAAATAAATTTCGATTAAGTTAAATTGTCTTTAAGTTGAGTTTACGAAATAAATATATCCTTTTGTCGTAAAACCGTTCGTGAAACAATATATCCGTTGTAGAATCGCATTAAGTCCGCAACATGAAACATTTTGATAAACGACGGCCGGCAACATTACGTCGTCGGGAACAACCGCACTTATGAGTGATGACTTGTTGCAGTCGCGGTGAGCGGAAACTACACGGACGGAGAAGAAGACATAGTAATCCCGGAGACCGGCAAGGAATATCCGCTCCAGAGGGACGAAGTTAAGACGACAGCCACCAAGGTTAATCGCAATTCCACCGGAGCTTCGGCGAAAGGCGGAACTAATGAAGAACCTAAACAGTACATCGGTTTCGTTATTGGGATACTAACTGTCGTCATATTGATCCTGGTCGCGGCGATTGTTTTTATCGTGATCAGGAATCAGAGACTCAGGGCGGCGGTCAAACGAACGAAGGAGGATCCATTCATGGATGTAAGACTATTTTTTATTGATATTTAATTGATAAATTCTTGGAATATATTCCAGCAAAGTCTCCATTGCATTTTCACTGATAACAATTAATGCACGTTGAAATTTCGCATAAAGGAATTTACAGGCGGAGTTCGTAAACCCCGCTATTGGGTCGTAAAAATTATCTAAAACGTTTACTCGGGCAAAATGTGTCGGCGTTTTGCACAATAAAAAACGACGCAGTGCGAGATAAGGGCACTATCATAAAAAGGAAAAATATATTCCTTCGTTGTAACCTGGCCATTCGGTTATCTTAATAGTGCAGCATTGTCGAATGTCTCTGGCCGCCCTTCCGAACGGAAATTAACACACTTTGACTTACAAGGGCGTGCGATAAACCTCAAAAATAGGCTGCTGCACGGCCGACTCTGACATTTTTTATTGTTATTGTTTTTTATTTTTTCATCCCTCATTCGGTTCGTGTAGCTGGAGGACAAAGCACCCCCGTACCAGGAATCGTGCCGCCCCAGTGCCTCGACGCACTCCCGCAGCCCGGATTACGCAGGTAAGTGCCGTTATTGTCACCGACACATCCATCCCCGGCTCGGTGTGTTTGTATAATATCGGTGGGATTTACCTTTTGTTTGCAGAACAAGGAGTGAACGTGACTCTGCTCCATCTTTTCAGATACGGGCGTAAAGGTTCCGGGTGTACGGATTTCCGGAACTATGTTAATAAGGATTTTTTTCGCCTTGTTTGTCACGTACGCCATCAAATCGGTCTTGTGAAATTCAGAGAAGGCATTTACACTTAAAAAAAAAATTACGCCATTACTAACACTCCTTTATGTTTCATATACAATACACTAGTGGGCATAAATATATTTTAATTTTCAATTCACTTTTAAATCGTTTCGTAAATAAAAGATTAAAAAATTCTGTTTTATTTCCAATAGAAATTGGCTATTTATAACTAAAGCACGGATTTAGGTGCATCTTTACGTCACACCAGACTAGAATAGGTGACTCATACCTAAAAATCCGTGCTTAGTTATAATAACAAAAGTAGCACAACAATTGTTTCAAATCCCTTCATTAATTTTGACTCATCCTCTAAACGGATTTGTTTATTCCTCATTTTGTCTTGAAACTAATGTTTTATTAAATTTATAAATTATTATAGAAGTCCCAGACGTTGTATGTCAAGAGTACGCCGTTCCCGATTATCCTCGTTCGGGGAAATCACGAGGTGCTCCACCCGTGCTGAATTTCCTTCCAAAACCACCCCCCATTCCACCGCCCCCGGAGAGATACTACGAGAACGAAATCTGCGGTCATCTTCCCGTGTCACCATCACCACCGCCGATGTCGCCCCCATCATCGGGCCCATCAAGGTCCAGAATGAACTGCCAGTACATGCTACCCCTGAACCCCGAGCAGGACGATTGCGATGAAGACGACATCAAAATCGAGGTGTTCCCGCGCGACCAGTTGCTCCTAATCGAGAAACTGGGCGAGGGGCGGTTTAGTGACGTGCACATTTGTGAGATGCAACTGACGCCTACTAATGACCGGTGGGGGCTGAGTGATTGTAAACTAGTGGTAGTGAACACGCTGAAATTCGGGGAGTACAGGAGCGAGTTTACCAGGGAAGTGCATGCTTTATCTCGGCTGAGGGACGCGAACATCGCGCGGCTTTTAGGGGCTTGTTTTGATAGCGAGCCTATTTGTGCTGTTAGGGAGTACACGGAGATGGGAGACCTTTGTCAATTTTTGCAGAACCACGTCGCTGAAACTGCCACGCCACTTACTGCAAGAGTAAAGACTTTGAGGTAAATAATTTTAATTACGCACGGGAGTGTGAAAAAAATTTGAATGCCCCGTGGAAGTTGTTTTCATTTAGCTCATTGTTCATCTGGGTGTTAACTCCTGCAGATTCAAAATAACGACGGCATTCAGTCGGCGAATCAGAAATTCTGCGTGCTTTGTTTCGCGAATGAATGAACCAAATCAGGCATAATTCCGGCCCTTTCATTTTTAATTGCTGGCATTTGTTCGCAGCTACGGTTGCCTTATTTACATGGCCACGCAAATAGCATCCGGAATGAAGTACTTGGAGTCCATGCGTTTCGTTCACAAGGACCTCGCTACGAGGTAAGTCCCTAATTACTTGCCGGGACGCAATTCGAAAATCATTCGAATCGCCCCGGCCCGTATTTCACATCACGCTTCCATTAGGTAGTTAGGACTAATTAAAACGAGCCGTCGTTTCGTCAAGCTGCCGCATTGTTTATGCACATAAATATGTGCTACAAATTGAAATCTTAATGGCGAGAGGGTGCGGGGGTTGGAAACGGATTTATCGCTGCAGCGATTCCGTGGACTTCCGAACTTGCCGCCTTTAATTACCTCCGCCGCTGTTAAAAGCTCGCGCAAAGCCGCCTCTAATCAGCAGTTATTAATATTTAATGTTAATTTACTGTGAAATGGTTTCTTTTGTCGTTCTTATTTTGCAGTTTCACAGCTGCGCCGCGGAGGACGTCTGGTGTTTAAACGGCGGAAAATCGTCTCGCCGAAACTTTCCCGATTATTGCGAATTCGAAGGGGGTTATTAAACTCGCGCAGTTAATATAATCGAATCGGGGTTGGATCGTTTTAAGAGTGCATTCGAAAGTAATACCCTTTTTTTATTTGGGGAAAGAGGGAAACTGTATCTAAAAAATAAGGATTAGATAACTTTTAGATGTACCGTATAAGAAATTAACCCAAAAAAAAGAAATCGAATTAAATCAAGCGCAACACATAAAGCTCCTAATCTCTCGTTTTCACGCATTGTTTCCAGGAACTGTCTGGTGGCGAGGCGATATACTATCAAGATCTCCGATTTGGGGGCCTACCGGCAGACCTACTGCTCAGATTATTGTCAATTGGAGGGATCGGGTCTGCAACCGGTCCGCTGGATGGCATGGGAAAGCGTCCTCCTGGTAAAGATTGGATTTAATTCCTTTCATTTCGTCGGGCTCACGTGCTTGCTTTCTAGGGCAAGTTCTCCACGAAGAGCGACGTTTGGTCGTTCGCAGTCACGTTGTGGGAGATATTGACTTTCGCCCGCGAACAGCCCTTTGAGGAGCTCAGTGATGAGAAAGTCATCGAGAATGCGACGCATTATTATCAAGATGATGGCGAGCACGTGAGTACATATTTTCATGTCTTTCTTCTCTCAAGTTTTAAACTTCAAGTCAACTAACTAAGCTCACTCCTCATATTTAATTAGGTTTTCAATTAACTTCTTCTCAAATGTTAAGCTTCATGGAAACTAATGAAGTCTTTGAAAATTCAATTCGAAATGTTTAAGCTCGTGAAAAGCAGACTGGAGCAACTATATTAAGATATCGTCTTGTGTTTCTCTTTTTTACATTCTTTACTCCTTGCCTTCTGGTTTATATTTCGTATAAGCAACTTTCCCCTCTTCATTGTTTTAAGCCTCTCTCTTTATCAGTGGAACAAATTACGGAAGTGGTCTTCCTTCTTTATTTCTGTTTAGCCATTAAACTTCCTCTTTCTTTTTTTCTTAGTCTCATTCTTCAAAAAGCCCCAATTGCTGTAGGTTTAAAAAAGGGGGAAGATTCTGACGACAAGTTCAAAATGAAATATGCAATGTTCCACCCTCACAGATAGATTTTTGTTTATGAAAAGCTTAATTCAAAACACTTCTGCAATCCTTACGTAAATATTGTTTTCTGTCTCTTTTGCATACACTTTGCTTTCTCATAGCATCGCCAATTACCTGTTTAACCAAAACCACGTGTTCTTCTCTTTCCTTGTGTTATTGTTCTCTATGAATTTACCTTAATTGTAATCGATATCAGCTTTCAATTTCTTTTCCTCATCTTCTTTCCATGTTTAAATTTACCTTTTAAATGCTCGTTCATGAGAACTGGAGAAAAACAGAATGAAATTTTCGCCATTTTCTTCTTCTTCTCGCCATCTGCTCGACGTTTTCTAAATTGTGACCATCAGTGATTATTTCCCCATATCCCTTTTTCCTTTCCTAATTTCTCTTTCTTTATTTTTTCCACTTCAATTGCCTCTTTTGCTTCTAGCAATAGTGAAATTTTCTTTTGATTTCTTCAGTATTTCCTTTTTTCGCTAATATGTTCTTGCTCAATAGAGAACAATAGTTCTTCTTTCCAATGCCTTCTCTACATCTTCCCTTCCTGTCTCAATTTTTTCTAACTGTATGTTCTTTTCTTTGTATGTTCTATTCTTTGTATGTTCTATTCTCCGTTTTCTTATTTATAAACCTTTGGTCAACATCTTCGATGTTTCTTTTTTTTTAGTTAACAAACCGATTTTTCATTCAAGATAATTTTCCTTAATTTTCAAAAATCTCACAGGATTCTATTCGATGTTCATAATTTTCCACAAATGTGAATTTGAGGGCTTGTTGGTGTATGCTTTTTCTCTTCATTTTTTTGCCGTTTAATTAAGAAAAAAATTGCTTTTAATCTGAACAGTGGAAATTGTCATTGATTTCATTTTTTCAGTTTTCAATTTCTTCTCCTAATCACGTTTTCCTTTAAATAAAGATAATTCTATTTTCTCGTCTTTCCACCTCTTCTGGAACATTTGGAAATCCCTCGGAGTGGACATCTCCACCTCTCTAATTTTTTTCCTAATGATAAGCTAAACTTTTGGGACTCGAGTTAGATTGATTTTCCATTTACTCAGAAAATTGTATATTTCTTCTTCTTTTTTTGTTTTCTACAACTGATGTTCTTCCTTAATTCTGAATTATCTCTTTTACTGTGAGGTCGAGAGCAAAATTATTCCATAATTCCTTTTGCTCTTTCTTTTGCTGTACCTCCTTTTCCTACATATCTCTTATGAGTTGGTATAGATTGCTTTCAAAACCTTATCTTTTCTCTTCTCAACTTCTCTTCTTAAGCAGATTATTTTTTTGCCTTCTTGGAAAGCTGTTAATCACTTCCAGGCTTCACTTCAAACTCACTCCATCCAACTTGGCAATTTTTTCCGAATTGACCTCAAATTCCTTCATCATTTACTTCCCATTTAATTTAGATTTAATACGAAAAAGCTGGTAACTAAATAAATTTGTTGTTTCTTTTATAATTCCAGATGACGCTCGACACTCCAATTAACTGTCCCAAAGAGATCTTCGACCTGATGTGCCACTGTTGGCAGAGGATCGAGTCGAAGCGGCCTAACTTCCGCGAGATCCACTTGTTCCTCCAGAGGAAAAACCTGGGCTATGCCCCCGACATGCACTGACGCTTAGTATTCACGGATTCCAATGACAATAACACAAGACATGGGTGATATTTATACCTTGAACGGTGAACAATAATTCTAAAGTTCGTTTGTTGACGCTGTGGACCGATGCAGAATTTTAACTTACAGTTAGTCTCTCTCGCTTCTACGGTAGCTCCTGTACGCTGGGGTTTGTGCCTTCTACCTTTTGCCCTTACGTGAGTCTCCAATGAGGATTAAAGATTGATGTTGCGCATAGGAAATACGAGGAACTGATTTAGAAAGCTGCGCTTTGTTTCTCCCGATCGTACCTACTACATACTTCCTCTCTGTCACTCTGTGCGCTTTCATGTCGTACTTCTCATTGCACACGATTTTAAATATGTAATTTTTGTATTAAAAAAAAAAAAATGGTGAACGAAATTAGATTTGTGATAATTAAATATTTGACGATGATGAATAGTTGAAGAATTTGAAAGTGCTTATGAGTATGAATCAGACGATTTCGATGTAGAGATGAACATGTCTGTTAGCATGCCGGTTCGTTTGGGATACCCCGAGCAATTATTTGCTTTTTACGAAACCTAATCTCAGGGTTCCAGGAATTGTTGTCAATAAAATTTATCCTGGACGTTAAGAACTTTGTATGCTTCTTCACTTTAGTAAAACGATAAAAGTGATTCCATTATTTACTTTTTAATATTTCCTCTCTCTCTCGCAAAGTATCCAGCAGCAATCGAATCGGCGTGCGCAGCCAAGTTTGTATTTGGAGTGGCTGCAAGTTTTCAAATTCCGACAAGATTTATCTGAACGACACATCGTTAAATAACACGTAAAATCCTCCGTTAGCATAAAACCATAATACCATTTAGCGAATTTAGTAAACCCACCACCACGTTTCGATTTACGGCGGGCCTGAAAACTGCCCCCTTCTCGTAAACCATTTTACTCTGCTTCGTGTAAGTCTTTTACGGCCCCCGCGTGTGTTTGTCGGGGCCCACATAAAACGACACGTCTTGCGCATATAATTAGCGGGAACTCACCTTGCGACCCCAATTTTAGTGGCAGATATGTTTACGCGCGATTAATCCCCGAAAACCGCAGGCCCCGCTGTTTACGGCCGGCCCTTTAATATCGGCCCGTAATTATTTTCGTGAATTATAAATAAACCGCGGATTAAATTCGGGTGAAGTGGTTAGTGCCATCGACGTTTCTTGGATTAATATGTCACGGGCGTAACAATTTAATTCTACCCAATCGTCCCATAAAACTGTTGTTTTCTCCAAAATTCATTTGCTCTGTTTAAAACCATTGAAAATACATTCACTTCAAACATAAATAACATATTCAAATTTAGAATCTAAACTTAAATTAGCACATTAGCGAAAATAGTCGACGCGGATAATTCGAAATGAATTCAAAAAGGGTGTAATGGAAGAAAGAGGAAGGAGGCAGAAAGGGGATGCGAAAAGTGATTTTCATAAAAGGATTTAAAAAAAAAAACAGCAATAAGGAAATTTTTGACAAAATAAAAAGCGTTGTAGAATTTGACAGTTGACGTGAAAGGTATAAAGAGGGAACAAAGCGCGTAATAAGATGAAAACACATAAGAACCCAAGCAAAAGAGACAATACGTGAAAATTTTAAAGAATAAGAGAAGCTAAACTCGAAAGCTTTCGCAGCCGCAGAAACGGCGTGAAAGTGAATTTGAGAGCGATAGCAATGAGGCAAAAACGAAACTTTTAAAACAAAAAAGAATGAAAAGAAATAAAAGTGAGAGGAGCGGGGAAGTACAACTGATTCTAACTCACTTTCTTATAGAGATTTAGATGCATCTATCAAACTAGCATGTCATCCATCATGACTTTTGCTAGGCGTTGATAGTAGTTTATAAATTAACAGGTAGCAGTTTTCACATGACAGGTAAAAATAATTATCGAAAACGAGTTGCCGGTTATTTATAAATTGCTACAAGCGCCTAGCAAAAATCATGATAGGCAACCATACATACGAGTTCGATACATCCACGTAAAATCTCCGTAATATATCTACTGATAGAGATGGAAGAAAGGAAGCAGATATTTCTTTCAAAAAATTGAGAACAAGACAACTTATCAACTCAGAAGGACGCGGACGTATTGTAAGAATGTAGGTAGAAAGCTCATGGCCAATTTTTTATTTTATTTCTTGAGAAGGAAGGGCAAATGAACAAAGAAACGAAGCCAAGTAAAAAGTAATGGAAAAACTCATAAAGCGGGCTTAAACAACGGTACAAAATTGACCATACGGATGATCCCAAACAAGTGAAAAAGTTTGAATATGGAAAATATCAAAATTATTAAGACAGATGTTGTGTGAAAATCATAACAATAAGAAAAGGACTAAGGCCCGATTTTACAATCGTCGGATAAGCACTGTTATTGGTATAACCTGTGGTATAACGTGACGTAGGTGTGACGTAGATATGGAGGAACATTAAAGGATATTTGGCGCACAGTTATTCCGGTCTTATTCCACGATTGTAAAATTGGGCCTAAGAGGGATGAAGGCGATTCATTTTCATTCACATCATTTTCAACTTGGACCAAAAGTTCTTTGAGCAAATTGTTTTTTCTTTTGCCCGCTTGAATTCAAATTCTCTTGTCACGTCCTTTACGATTTCTGTCTTGTCCAAACAAGCCAAATTCGCCGATCCCACTGTTGCAAATGAATTGATTGATTGATAACCTGTCCGTTAATGAATTGGTGGAATAAAACATACCACTGCACTGTCTCGTTTCAAACTAGTACTTCCCGCAATTTGAAGATATAATTAATTTGTAGACGAGTTATTTTAAAGTGACTTTGACTGGCAGTTCAAACCAGGTCAGTTTTGAAAAAGGGTTTCGTGTTCGGCGTTAACTCTAAATTAGGAACGTCCAACTGCAAATCAATTTGTATGTTAGAATCGCAATTTGCATATGATTTTCTTTAATTTAAATCCGCTGGATGAGAGTAATAACCGCAACGATATTTTTGGCCGGAAATAAATTTAACGCTTCAACGTAACGAGTAAGCAAAATAAAAATAAATTAGAGTTAGTGTTACTTCCTTTATTTTTATTCTCTTCATTATTATTATTTTTTTTTTCTTTGGATTTCCAGTTTACATATTAATCCAGTAATCGAAAACAAGTTAAAAAGAAACTCATTATATCGTTAAGGGACTGTGAAAGGTATAATTACATCTCACTATTTATATGTTCAGTGTAAAATGTAAAAGTAAAACGAAAAATGTCGAGTTATTTATGTTGATCAACAGATCTAAATTTGCACCCCTTTGGAAAAGACGACGCCCCTGACATTGTTATAATTTTTTTTACACAATATATGGTTATAAATAATTTTATGAAAGTGCTGTATAAAATCATTATCATGGGGTACTTAGCGTACTTCATACGGTTCATGGAACTATGACGTAAATTTTAATTTAAAGTTAATTAGAGAAATGGCTATACCTGGAAAACAAATAAAATGTTACTAATTGTTCTAAATAATTTAATTTAATCTTCACACATTCAAAACTGATTCAGAAATATAGAAAAAACTAAAAGAAAAGATGCAGTCTGCAAACTTTAATTCGTTTAGAATTTAGCTTTCAACTTAAAAGCTCAAAGCAAAAGACAAAAGGAAATAGAACAAATGCAATTTATATTTTGATTAATTCTATTATTTTTTTCATTGAATTACTTTTTTGTGCATTTAATAAAACCATAAAAATTTCATTAATTTTATTTTTTGTCTATTGTCTACCGACGTTGCAAAAGATTGTAACATTTAATTGAGCTTTAAATTCAATTTATTTATTTCAGAAAGAGAACGTTTATATTATAATAAAAGTCAAGCATCCATCGAATTCATTTTATTCCTTGCTTCATACTTTTATAAAATACATTACATTATTTGATTTATTCCTCTATTTTAAAGCTACATTTTTCGTTTGAATTACACGTTCTCGGGCGGTCGTAAGTTTCGTAATTTATTGCCAATCTAATTTCACTGAAACTACCAGTCTACTATTTAGTGTCCAATAAAGCTTCGATTTCTAATAGAAACAGAAGTACATTAGTGTAGAAGTACATAATAGACCGGGCGTGAAAATATTTAGCGCGCATTGCAGCCTCCGTAAACCCGCCTCACCGTCACTCGTAAACAAAAAGACATTAACCAGAAGTGCAACCCGGCTGTATATCTTCCATTGTTAGTCGTTTTATGTGGCCCTTAAACACCCCCGGGCTTTCCCCCTTCTCCGCTCTCGGCTAACGACTGATTTAAATAATATTCGATAATTAATTGAGGCAAGTGCAAATAGTTTAATAATGATATTAGTAATAATTCATATCATCGATTACTTAGTTTAGCCCAAGCTGTAAATATTGTACGTAAGATGTGCATGAGTTTCTTGTTTTTGTACATTAATATATAAATATTAAATCATAAATTTGATTGTTTGTTGAACACTGGTGAATCGGACCAATGAGAAATAAAAAGGGAGATATAACTAACACGCTTTGTTTCATTTTATTATTTTCCTCCAAACTATTAGTTAACTTTTGTTTACAGGAATTATACAATTTCTTTTTCCTCACAGCTTATTCAAATAACGTAAACCGCCTTTACTAACAAATTACTCAAACTGAATTTCTTTGGCGATTTGTATTGGCGAAAAAAAAAATCAGGAAATTGTGAGCTAATTAAATCAAGGAATATCGAGAGACTTGGGAAAATATAAATCCCTCCAGTTCTTGAAAAACTAATTCAGAAGGAATCGGAATCAGCAGGACACGTGGTAGGATGCCGAAAAGAAACTACCAAAATCGTCCTTTACAAGGATTAGAAAAAGAGGGCGATTTAAGAAGGGCAATGTGAATAGTGTACCTGGTGTTGCCTCCGTTCGAAGGAGAGATAAAGAAGATAGAAGAAAAAAAACTTAAATTGTCAAAACAAGAAATATGGAAAATTGAAATGAATACCTCAGGTGGTGAGGATGTTGAAAGAAATAAAAAGGGACGATCTCAGACTCACAAATATAAGCACGTGAATAAAACAAACCTACAGTTACGAACTCGAACTTGAAAGATTTGCTAGGAAAGGAAACGCGGTAAGTGTATCTAAAAGGGGACTTCAACTTGGGGATTAAAAAAGCAGGACGATATAAGGATGACCTAAAGTCGATGAAAATAATAAAGTCAACTGAAAAGCTGGAAGCTATTTAAAACAAGCAAACGGAAAACAAGAAAGATAAGAATAATACCAATCAAAAAATAAGATAAAAGTACAGTCAATGTAAAAGTATGCAAACATTTCACTACATTTTATACTCTGCTTTTTTGCATTTAATTTCTTCTTCCTTCAGTTCTTTGTTCCAATACTACTCTAATATCTTCTTTCATGCATTCCACTTAGATCTACGTTTTTACTTCAAATTTAGTACCATGTAGGGCCATTTTGTGTTTCTTTTAGCGCATCTTCACTTCTTCTCTGTAGCTTTTTGATTCTTGTATACTTACTTTTAGACAGAGATGATTCCTACAACTCTAGGTCTCCCCCAAACGTCTTTCTCCAGTCATTCTCACGTTGAATTTCGTTTTTTCTCGCGCTAATCTTTGCAATGTCTTGGAGACCTTCTTATTTAGAACTCTCCTGAACCCTATAACCCTACTCTCCCTCAGTATTTTCCTCCAGCCGATCTGACAATGAATCGTCAATTTTCTTCGAACTAATCCTCCCCACGCCTTCAAGATCCACTTAAGTATTTATCATTTTTATGTAACTCTGCTGGATTCCTATAAGCCTAGTCTCCCCCAATGTCTTCCTATATATTTATCTCATCAACTTCCTCATGACTCTTAGCTAACATAACTCTCTCGAGCCCTATTAACCCTACCCATCCCCCTCCAGTCGTTCTGACGTTGAATTATGTCTGTTTCTTTCATCTTTTCTCAATCCCTTGACGTCTTCGAAATCTACTTACTCAACATTTTTTTGGAATCATTCTGATTCCTGTAACCCTAGTCTCCCTCAACGTCTTTCTCCTCCTCTTCACGTCTTCAAGATCCACTTAAGTATTAATCATTTTTAAGTAACTGCTGGATTCCTATAACCCTAGTCTCCCACAATGTCTTCCTGTATATTTATCTCACCAACTTCCTCATGACTCTTGGCTAACATTACTCTCCCAAGCCCTATTAACCCTGCCCCTCCAGTCGTTCTGATGTTTAATCACGTCTGTTTCTTTCATCTTTCCTCGAGATAATCCCCCGACGTCTTCTAAAACTACTTACTCAACATTTTTTTGAAATCATTCTGACTCCTGTACCTTAGCCTCCCCCATTGTCTCCCTGCAGTTGTTCTTACGTTGAATTAGGTATATTTCTTTTATCTTTTTTTCTCCTGACACTTGTCTATTGATCAGTTTTCTTTCTCTTTGCGTTGTGCTCTTCCTGAGTTTCTACGTCCTTCCATTAAGGCACCAATTGAAGCTATTGCTCCTGATTCTTCTTTTGCATCGTCTGGATATCTCTCGATCTTTCTCTTCAAATTCAGTTTCCATTTTGACTTCCGGATACATATGACCACTAGACCACAAATTCAAATAATGAACACACGTTACTATTCTCATCTAACTTCATTCACATTGTCCACTTATCGACTGCCAGCTCTACATTTTTACTTCCAATTTAATACCATTAATTTAATTTAATACCATTGTCTTTCTGTTATCACTTCTTCAATGTAGCTTTTTCATTTTTATGTACATAATACTGTACGTAATACTCGTAATACTCGCAGTAATCTTTGTCAATGTCTTGGAGAACTCTCATGAGCCCTGTAACCCTACCCTTCCCCAGTATCTTCCTCCGGCCGTTCTGACGCTTTTTTTATCTTCCTTCAAATTAATCCCCCCCACGTCTTCGAGATCGACTTATTCCTGCAACCTTAATCTCCCCCAATGTCTTCCCATACATCTTTCATCCTCCTGACTCTTGGCTAACGCAACTTTTCTGAGCCCTATTGACCCTACTTTATCCCAATGACTTCCTCCAGTCATACTGACGTCGAATCACGTCTGTTTCTTTCATCGTTCCTCGAGATAATCCCCCACGTCTTCGAAAATTCATCCGACTCCCCCAATATCATCCGCTTTAGTTATTCTTACGTTGAATTAGGTACATATATTTCTTTCATGTTCTTTGCTCCTTGGTTGTTATTCAGTTTTCTTCCACTTTTCGTTTTCCTCTTCCTGACCTTCTACGTCCTTCCATTAAGGCACTAATTGATGCTATTGTTTCTGATTCTTCTTTTGCATCGTTTAGAGATCTCTCGATTCAATCTTTCTCTTCAAAATCAGTTTCCATTTTTAACTTCCAGATCCATATGCCTTAGAATTTTTTTTTGAAGTACATTTAATGGTTTAGCTGGTGATGACCATGTCTCACTTGTTCAAACCAGAAATTGTAAAGCCTTATTCTTTTATCTCGGTGTACGTCTTCTGGCTTGAAGATTGATGACCATAGGATGTGATGTGCTTTGTTGTCGTTTGAGATACTTACACCCGTTTACTTCTCATCCTTCCTTGCTTCATATTCTACACGTTATCAGCTCCAATTGTTGGATTTTGCCTATGTCTTTCCGTGCCATCCTACATCTACTCTCCATGATGTTCCACACTCTCTAGTTGTCATCTTCAGGTTTTTATTTTATTAAAAGCCAATTTTCTTGCAATAACATTTTCCAGTAATTTATGGTATATACTCATTTTCTAACTCCTTGTATTATTGTGCTTCGTAAGGTGAGCACGAACCTAAACACCAACATTGCATGATTTCATTAGGTTTATTTTATTTACCTTCAATTGCATCTTGAAGAGAGGATACGCAACCGTTCGCTGACTTTAACAGGCAAACCGCTTCAATAGAGGAATCATCCTTACCTACTAGGACGGTAAAGAATTTCTTTCGCAATAAGGTTAGAAAAGGGTGTGTGCTTTATTATTTACTGTGTCATCTTTAGTGTCAATTAACGAATTTTTAGAGGTCATGCCATTTGGTTCTGTTCGATCAATATACAGACTGTCTATTTACATGTAGCTATTTACGAGGATGTTCCTTTAGAAAAACATTATGTAAACAATTTGTTCGATCCACGAAGGCGATGTCTTTTTACACGGGGACCGCTGATGGCACCTCGCATCAGCGCCCGCTTATCGCTATGATGGATTCTGGCGGCATATTCGGCCCTAACGATATGCAAAAAGGAAATTAAAGATTTGCCGATAGCCGCCTCCCAAACACCGCGGCGATATCATTGCGCGTTCCGAGATTAATATTTAGAGCTCCTTCTTTTTTCGGCGGCGCCGAAGGAATTGCAATCTCCGCGTAATGGACACTACAAGACCTTTAATACTCCATGTAACAAAGAGCGCTCGGTTGCGCCGTGTCTCGCCCGTTGTAACTTACAATGTGAGGGAATTACGTTCGCTGGCGGTGCTGTTGTTGCCTGTAAACGACCGCCTGAAATTCTATGGACATATCTCTTGCAGATAGATATTTTCTGTTGTGTGCTAGCGCGAAACGTGGAGACAGTTTTAATATTGCTACGACAGGTGAAATCGAAACGCTCACTGAAAAGAATATTGTTACGATAATAATAGAATTAAGGTAAATGAGGGACGTAGCTTTATAAAACAAAACATTTAATAGTTAAAAGACAATCAACTTACATAAATAACAAAAGAACCGTTCACTCTAAACTGAAGGACAATCTAATACTAATCTGTGCGACATGATTTACCATTATAAAAAGTGAGCAAATAAAAATCAGATTAGAGGAGGCGGTGCAAAGCAAATGTATGTCTGTGATTAACTGAATTAATTAATGTAATACATTCATGGACTGTCAAATTTACTGACTTTTTATTTAATCACAGACATACATTTTCTTTGCACCGCCTGCTCTAATCTGATTTTTATTTGCTCACAGGTTATATAGGGTCAACTATTTTTGGATAGCGAGGGTCGCGATATATGATTCATTGACGAATCGTTTGATGCGTTGTGCTTATATGGTAACGTCAACGTTGCCTTTCTATATTTATTTATGTTTTTCGCGGAATCCTGATGAATCGCTTTATGCAAGTTCAATCTCGAAAGTCCTGCACTGGAAGCTTCCTTTGTTACATTGTTTGCATTAGTTAAGTTTGAGCTCAAGTTAATTGTCTTCATTTTATCTGTGCACGCCCTGTATTTATAATGAGTTTGGAATAAAAGCAGAACGGAAATGCGTTGAAAAGACCTTCGTTGATTATACATGCCGGTCACGAGCCCTGACAAATATGGAAAGCCGGTGAAGAAAAAACGTTCCTAATGTCCCTTTCGCCGAACGACGAATGAATGATTTCTTGCATCACTGGCTGTCTGAGAGGAAACGCGATAAGTTGATGCCCTACCCTTGTAAACCGTTCCGCGCCGTATTAAAAACCCGAAATGATAAATGTATTCGCGCGGGAAAATTCGCCGAAATTGCGTCATTACGTGCGCGGGGGAGTCCCCCGCACGAGAATGGAAATTACGTGAAATGATCTGAAAGCGGCGCCGATATTTTTGTGAACAAACGGCCGGCACGGAGTTTTCTCATATTCCGACGTGAAATGGAAAAGATTTCGTCGGTTTAATTGAGCAGAGCCTGAAAAAAACTCACCGCGGTTTCATTTTAACTCCGCCAGACTGGAGATAATTAACTAAAGGTGTTTTATTGGCTTAAAAGATTCCACAAGGAATTTTCATTTTAACCATTTAACTTTGAGTATAAAAAAGACCAGAATCATTCTTCGATTAACTGTTTTTTTTTCTTTTCTTTTTTTCTAAGACGTACTAAGGCAACTCCGCCGAAGTTGTCGGCGTTGTTATTCTTTCAGATTTGACTTTGGTCGATAAGGTCAGGGCAGCATTACCAGTTCCATTATCCGCTTCTTATGCGATGTAGATGAGGGTTTCCCGTATAAAGTTAACACGCCGACCGGGATAAATTTCTCTCCTCGAGTGTTTGAGATACGCAATAAAAGTGAAGGTCCGGCCGTAAACACGGCGTCGAGGGCTTCAGAGTGAACTCGCTCGCGATTTCGGAAACAATTCCGATTTGAGAGCGGAATCTAATCTGACGTTAAGGAGGTTTTTTGTTTGCTTACATTTGCATATTAGAAGAATGCGATAATATCTTATTTAAAAAAATATTAATTTTTTTCCCACGGAAACGCATTCAGTTTTTAATCGAGTTATTTCGATGTCTGTTTAAATAAATTCTCGTTTCAACATTAGAATGAATGATCCTAAGAAACAAATCCAAATATATGTGATCGGTGGAAAGTCTTGGGTCCTTTAAATATTAACCCGAAAGGCCTAAGAATAATTGGATCGCCGCCGAATCTATTCCTTTGCGGCCGGCCGTTATTATTTAATCTCACGTGAAATAAGTCGGCCGAAACAATATTCTCGTTCGGGCTTTTGTTTATGACGGGAGTTAGGAGAGGCAGTATTCGACGACAGGTTAAATATTAAGCTGCTTTGTGCGCTCCGTTATTATTTTAGGTTAAATGAGGCCCGTAATGAAGACGGATGTGCGGGCCCCGCTCGCCGCCCCCGTCCATCCCCCGTGCTCGAGATTGTTGGCCGCAATTTTGAAACACACGAACTCTGATTATCCGCGCTAATTGGAAGATGCAGGGGCTGCTGCAGCCCGCTTTTGTTTCCTGGAGTTTAATATGCAGATTCCGGGACTGCTAAAAATGGTCCTTGTTCAATGGTTGGTATTAACTAGATTACGCGATGCTTTGGATATTTGCTTGCTGTTAATTTCCGTAAACTGAATTTTAATACAACTACGTTTGCATGATGAGATGCCATCCTCAGCAGCGCATCAAACCGACGACAAAGTTCTAGCTTTTATGCTCAAAGACATGCTGAATAAATATAATGTTATTATAATGAAACTGGGTCGTGGCATGTTCAAGAACAACCACACAGAACTCTAGGATATTACGAAAATAGTTTCTTTTTTACATATTACAGCTTTTCATCAAAATGTGCACAGACAAAAGCATCGTTGACATTTCTACAAGCCCCAAGCTTACTAAGCTTGCAGAGAAATCGCAATCGGCTAATCATTTATACTGTAGCTACTTCTTCTTTAGTAGTATTCGCAGAAAATCCAGTATGCATCCAATGCTCTGAGACTTTAAAGTAGAACTCGCATGTGCTAAGCGGGATCGAACCAAATGTCTGCTTGGTTATACACATTCTTTAACTCTATGATCAAAATCGATTAATATTAAGTATAACAGACGTCTCTGATATTTCAACTCAAATTCAAAAACAATAAGTTGATCTAGAACGATAACACTGGTCAACAATGATTTTGTTGCCCTGGATATGAGAGTGGTTTTAGGATGACTTTTTGCCGACTTTCATGGAACTACGAACGGTTCTGCATGATTGGCTCTAGATTTTTATTTAATTGCCATATTTATATTACACTAAAAAGTAAGATATATGAGAAAAGTTTTGATTTTATTTTATTTTTTAATATGAAAGATGAATTCGAAAACACTATTAATTATTTTATTTTATTACACAAAAATGGAAAAAGTAAAAAATATATCACATTTCAGTGAAACACTTCCTATAAGACTTTCTGTTGTATAATTCTTGGGAACAATGTCTTTGTAGAGACCAGCAGTAATCCGCCATCATATGACGATCCCATTTGCCTTGATATCTTTCCTCCATCACTTTTATATCCTGGTGGAAGCGTTCTCCTTGTTCTTCGCTGTAATCTCCCAGTTTGTCGGGAAATCTATCCAGGTGGCTGTGAAGAAAGTGTATTTTTATGCTCATATTGGCTCTTAAAATCCTGATGCTTTCTAACATCTTTTGTACAAGTTCTATATAATTCGGCGCTCTATGGTTACCGAGAAAATTTTCTACCACCGATATTAAACCACTCCAAGCTTCAGCTTCCATAATAGTCATGATTTTTATGAAGTTCGCATCTTTCATCAATGTTCGAATTTGAGGGCCGTCAAAAATTCCAGCTTTTAACTTTTCCATACTCAGCTTAGGAAATGTTTTGCAAATGTACTTAAAGCATTCTACATTTTTGTCCAATGCTTTGACGAACTGTTTCATCATACCTAGCTTAATATGAAGTGGTGGAAGTATGATTTTTTCTCTGCTCAACAATGGCTCATTCACTACATTAGCTTTACCCACAGTTAAAGAATCTCTCAAAGGCCACATTTTTTGTTCCCAATGATTTTGCTTTGCTCGACTATCCCACAGACAAATAAAGCAAGGGTATTTTGTGTATCCACCTTGTTGACCAAGTAAGAAATTAACCATTTTTAAATCAACACAAACCGACCGTTGATGTTCGTAGTAATTAATTTTTTGCAAAATTAATCTAATATTCTGATACTCTTCTTTGAGTTTGGTAGAATGGCCAATTGGGATGGATGGGTATCGGTTACCATTGTGCAGTAAAACACATTTTAGACTTCTTTTGGAGCTATCAATAAAAAGCCGCCAGTCAGTAGGTTTATATTTAGTTAAACCCATGTCTGTAAGTAACTTTGCCATATTATTACAATAGACAAGCTCTTCATTGTCAGTAAAGTATGGTAAAATTTCTTTCTCCCTTGTTCTATATGCTGTAATTGTTACTTCTGGTTGCAATAAATTTTTCTCCTTTAATCTTGATGCTAACAGTTCCGACGCCTGCTTTGATAAATTCAGGTCTCGTATCAAATCGCTGAATTCATTTTGAGTAAACAACTGTGGCGCAGACGTTTTTCCTACATATTCACTTCCACTTGTGGAAGTAGACTGAATTGAACTCTGTGAATTTCGTAACACTATTGCTTCTAACGGCAGAGAATCCTGTTGTGAGGCGTAAATAGGCCGAGGAAGTTCTTCGTTGTGTAACACAGGACGTTTTATAGACTCCAAATTAGGATATTCCCACATTTTATGCCGATTAAAGCCCTTAACGTCTACTACGCGAAAATAGCAATCATCAAAATGATTTCTGGGTTCTCTCCAGATCATAGGGATGCCAAAATCTAAACCTGGGCGTTCTCCTTTCTTCCACAAGCGCAAAGATTCAATACAAGATTTACAAACCTTATGAGGAACCCATGGCTTATCTTGTTTTTCAATTTGTAGTCCGAAATAAGCAGTATACACCTCCTTCACAAAGTCTGTAATATTACGTCTCTGTTTTGCTACTGTATACACACCACAGATATAACAAAATATATCAGGATGATATCGGCATTTTCTTCGCAATGAACTCATATTTCTACGGACAATTTTAGGAATAAGAATTAAGAATCAATAAGTAAAATAGAATTAATCGTAATTTGTCAGTAACTTACCAAAATGCACATTCAATCCTACCGAAAAACTAATCACAAATAAATACTTTCGTCTGTTTGGCCTTTAAACGTGATGAGGGGCGTAAGAAGAACGAAGGTTACGTGAAGAGCCGCGTGATGTACGCATGCGCGAAACCGTCAGGAGCATGCGCATTACAAAAAAACTACGCATTTTTTTGTTGCGCGCATGCTCATGAACGTTCTAGGACGGTTTTAGGACTGTCCAGGCGAGAACCCGAACAAGCCTAAGTATACTCCAATTACATAAAAACTGGAGCCAATCTGATACACTCATTACTTTCTTCGTAAATTGTGTATTCTTAATAACAAAAATCCGCAGAGATATCAACGGCAACAAAAAAAAAATTATTTTTGTTCACCAGTGTAATAGTATATGATGAAGGGGCTTCGTCCTTAAACAGGAGTAAAAAAGAGTTACACTGTGGATTCTTCTCAACACAAGAAAGTGAGAAAGGTCAAAGTATGCCAAAGAAAAAGAAGTTGTAGGAGCAGGCACTGGTGGAGGTTTAAATGAAGAAGAGACTGTCATGACTTATAATTGTATACCACAAGGTGGTATATCACAAAGAGAAAGAGATGACATCGACCTATCGTCTTTAAAACCACGTCTACAGAGAGAGTTCTCTGCCATTTTTCTTTCCCATGACATGAATTAAGTTTAAGGTTGTACCCAGTTCAGTAACGCCCTGTATATTCATACTGAAACATTCAAACCAAAATTTACACTGAACGAAATAAAACCTCTCTCATTACTCAATTACTTAATAATAATAATAATGAATAATTTCACCGTAAAAATTAAAACTGTTTTTTCCTATTATTATAAATAAAACAAAGTCACATATTGTACTGTTTCTAAATGTTTATTGCGATAGAGAACAAAACGGTTTATATTAAAATAAATCTAAGAAAAAGAATTTCGATTATAAGAGCAAACAAATTGGTTTAAGATTTGGCAAGTCGAGAAACGTGTGTTCCGGGCTGCGTTTCCGGAGCGACCGCTAATGAAATGCGAATTTACATTCCGGGGCATTACATATTTAAATGTATACATAAGATTCTTTATTCGGAGCCTGTTCTGTATTCCGCGGCTATTTTTCCGCCGTCGTAATTCGGCGAATTTGTCTGCGAAATTTAAAACAAGTGGGAGTTTCGAACCGGAGCGTCGCGAATCCGGTCGTTGTAAACTATCGCGGGATGCAAATAGCCCGCCCGGAATCCTACGTACGTTACAAAAATTGGGAACGACATTAACAGCTGTTTAGAATAATGCATTGTGTAATTTGTTTTTCGGTTTTGTTTTATTAATTAAGAGCTGCTTCGAAAATACGGCTCCGTTCATGTTCCGGAGCAATTTACTTATACAGGCCGAGGCCACATAAATCGCAGTGCCGGAAGATTCCGTAACAGAAAGTATCCGCGGAAGAATTCCGGTTGGGTTTGAAGCCCCGGCGTAACTCTTTAATTGCCGCCGAGAGAGGAAATAAATCAATTACGTGCAAGGACTGATAACCCAATTACGGCAATGGCGGTTTCGCAGAGACAGAGTGGCCCCAGCACCACCAGACAAATGTACAAAATCAGTTAGAGAGCAGAACCGGAGCGAACCTCGTTACGGAAATTTAGGGATATCTTGAGCAGACTGTTCGCGTTGCTTTCACTATTAATTTTCATTTTGAACGCCATCCCTCCCCGCTCTCACTTAAAACGAAATAATATGCTGCTTCGAGTTTGATAAATTCCGTCGCTTATGACTTTTGCGTTTTCTGTTGCAATTAAAATAAGTAATGAGCACGTCGGGAACAACGCAGAAAAAAATTATTATTAATTTTTACAACCAATTTAATTTCTACTTGCCTAAAATAGAACTCAAAACGAATCTGGAAACTTAATATTGCTGCATAAAATTGATAAGTCCCCACTTAACTTAAAGGGCGCTCGATAAATAGGATGCATAATTTAGATGCACGCCCGATATTATTTTTCCATTAAACAGTTATTTATCGACTTGAGGGGGATGACAAGCGTAGTCTCGTCACGTGCGTGCACCAGCTAATGTTATCCCGCAGAACATCAATACACTGCCTTCCGCGATTAACGCGCTTATGCAACACGAGGACGTGAGCTTTTAAAACGCGTTTCCACATAAGCTGGATAATGGCAATTAATAACGTTTCACATGGCAAGGGCGTTGCTTGGGTGGCCTGTGCTAATTGGATTTATCCCGCCGCGTTACCTACTGTTTTCAATTAATTTCAAGGACACGCGCGATAAATTACAGCTTCGATTAAAAAAAAAATAAAGCAACGGCCAAAAACATTCTCCTTTACACATACCTACTTGAAAATGTATAGTCAGAAACGTACTTCACCTGTCAAACCCGAACTTGACATTCCAGTTAGGGAAGTTAATTAAAAATAAATTTCTTTTATTATTATTGGGGGGATAAGAACCAATTTGACGAGATATGCTTATCCTAAAATTTCCCTCAGAGGCCTGTACAAGCATAGTAATTCGCTAACCACTAAGCATTTGTCATGTGCTCATTTTTTTAATTAAAATTAGTGATTCAACACTTGTAGTGTAAGGACCTGTAAATACTGTAAGGAAAATTCATTTTTTTAAAGCCATAAAAATTAAATTCTTACTTAGAAAATGTTTAGATTCAAAACGAAACGGAAACTCGGGTTGTCAAGATGAAATTTCGAGTCGA
The DNA here is from genome assembly GCA_958336345.1 of Dorcus parallelipipedus. Taxonomy (NCBI): domain Eukaryota; kingdom Metazoa; phylum Arthropoda; class Insecta; order Coleoptera; family Lucanidae; genus Dorcus; species Dorcus parallelipipedus. The sequence continues at coordinate 15,326,191 of OY284475.1, forward strand.
GTATAGAGTTACGTGGGAAAAAATTTCGCTCTTATGACAACTGACGCCGGCAGAAACCAGCAGTACTTTTCTTGTAGAAACTTCAAATGCAATAGCAAGTGTAAATTAATAAAAACAAAATTTTGGGTAAGAAAAGTTTGGTCCGAAGTCAGAGATTTTAGAATTTCTCCTGAACTTCCATTTTTGATTACTTTCCCGTAGCGTCCTTACAGTAGCATTTTCAAATTAAAGGAAATGCTAGTTATTTTTTGTGTCAAATATTTTTTACGACTCCCAATAAACATCGCAAGTAGATGAAAAACAGGGAACAAGAAAATAAAACGAAATTTAAAATTTTAGCCCTGCACGTTCGCTGATTGGATTGTCCCGGCTTGAGTTCTCATCGATGCGTTTACAATAGCACCGGCTAAATAAGGCAGGCGATACACCTTCCCGTGTTCGCCGCCATGAAGAATTCATGATATTGCAGATGAAATGTAAATTGGAATATTGGTTCCGGTTACCTAAGCTCGAGTAGTTTCCTCTTCTCAATTTACGAAAATATCGAGACATTCGATATTTATAAGGAGCAGTTGTTTCGGAGGGTACTTTGCGAAGCGATTCTGTTTTATGTCCTCTGACTTTAAATAAAGTTGTTAACTTATAACGAGCAGCATTCGAGTCTATTTCGTTCCTTTTTTTCCCTCTTTCTCCTGGCTTCTTGAAGGAACATTGAAAATTCGTATTCCAAACGGAACTATCAATATTTGAAAACTTTATAAAATCAAAGAACGGAACAAATTTATTTATGCGAGAGGAGTTCAAACATAAACGAAAATGGCGACCATTTTTCAAAGTAATCGCCGTTGATTGTACCTAGGAAGAGAAAGAGTGCGAGTGAAGGACCCGTATATTTTAATTAATGCGAATATTATTATCGCGCGCGATAATTCCTCGCATTCTATCACGGTTCGGCCAAGTTATTTCATTTAACATCCCAGTGTAACCCATTTACGGTATAATGATTTGCGTGACATTCCTGCCTAACCGCCATACAAATCCCGGCGTTAAATTTTGCGCGTTTGTGTTTCACGCGTTTGTAACTTCATTTGTCCGCGCTTCTTCTTGGCCATCCTGTCCGCGAAACCCTTCCCTTTTATTCTTTGGATGTGGAAAATTGCGTACGGACCTTCACGCCTTCGTTTACCACAGCGTGAAACCCAACCCGAAATATAAACAGAAACAAAAGAGTTGGTTACAACAGAATGCTTTAAGTTAATCATTTTTTCATTATTATCTTTGCGACTCAGTTTTTTTTTTGCAAACTCAAAGTAACTGTAAAATTAAAAAAAAGCGTTCTATAACGTGATGTATTTTTTTTATATTTCATTAATTAATAAGTAATTAAGTTAAAAGTTATGTCAGGAAATCGAAAACTGTATAAACATGAAATTAGTCCAGGTAACATTAATTGTGCGCAGGATTTCCAATCGGGCTATTTTCGAACCGTTTTGCGAACTACTTTGGCTTCAGATTAAGTGCTGCAAACGTGCAAACGGTCGACCACGATTGCAGAAACTCGAAACGGAAATAATCACGGACACATTTCCTATTTGCACGTAAGTGGCCGAACGATAGCAAATTTACAACATCAAATACGCGATTAGGAGGGAGTTTCTTTCCGCAAATGCATTCAGAATCGAATTCGACCCGAAACTCCATCATCAAAGAAAGCTTTGTCTCCCCTTGTCCTAACGCTACCTTGAAATTCCGGAACCGAAATGAAAAATTTAATTGAAACGTGTCGTCGCGCGGCGGCGCAAATTAATTTATTTCGGCGTGTTGTTGTTGTTGTTGTTTCCGGCCGGCCCTGCAAAAACACGGCTCCAAATTAAAACGGCGTGTTCGAAATGTTTATATATGAAAGTTTTGAATAACGAGCGGCGGACGTATTAGTTTATCGCGCGAGAACAAGTTTAATTCAAACGTTCTACATCAAAAACACGCGCCGAAGTTCGAACAAGTACAGTAGGGGTGCAGACCACGCGGGGTTTCCGGTTCGATTTTACAGAATCAAAAAAGAACGACTGCAACCCCGAGAGTTACCTTATACATACGCAAGTTAATTCAAATTGATTTAACCAAATTTGCTTTAATTAAAAAATAAAATACAATTAAAGTTTTAGGGAATGTTTGTTTTCAATTTAATTCAGGTGATTCTACACAGATGGCGCAGTGATAGTGAATGTCTCTTTGAATTCTAGTGACAATGAGTCTTAAAATGAATGGATAAGTGCAAGGCCATTTGGTAAAAAAAAAGGATTAAAAAAATTTAGTTTGAAACTCTAATTTGATTCTTGATCCTTGGAGAAAAATTTAGATTAATTTCTTATATTTTGATTTTATATTGGACCTACTCCGTTACAAATAAAAATTGTGGGAAAGTTTTGTTCTTAGTTAATATCGACCAGTCTTCATTCGTTCATTTGTTGTTTTTTGTTCTTCTTCTTCTTCTTCTTCTGCCTATCATAGCTATCAGACCTTTAATTCACAAATCTTTTAGCTTTTGCATTTCCGGTGATGCAAAATTTTGAATTGAATGCCAGAAATTCTAATGTTAAATACATCCCCCAGTAAGTCATTTCTTCCGAACTATGCATGGCCTATATAAAAATTTTCTTTGTTGTTGCAAAGCGATTTTTTTAATGTATTTTTCCGATTGAATTTGTCTACAATTTTTAGCCCTAACGAAAGCAAGTCCCCGCACTTCCCAAAAAGGACTCTTAGGACAACGTCTGCTGATAACTCCAAGGTTACAGGTTTAGACCGAATTAGGCCAAATGAGTGCAGAAACGGTAGATGTTGATATGGTTTCCCCGTTTTCTAAAAAGTATTCAAGAGAATAGTTTAAAGAAAAAAAGGAGTAAATCAAGCACTATACAGAGACGTGGAAAGCTTACGCAAAAAATCAAGGAAACAGAAAAAGTCAAATTTCTTCAAATAACAAAGGGATTAAACGGGGTTGTGTACTGAGCCCATTGTTCTTCGTATTACTGTGCCGCAGAGCAATCAGAGGGGCGCTGAGCGGAAAGAAATGGAGGAGAATGTGGAAGTAAAAAAGAAATCTTCTTGAGAGTCCATAATTAGGCATTTTTAATAAAAAATAACAAGAGTACTTCCTAATTTGATAGCTTTTTAATTTGGCTACCTGGTTTCGAAATAAAATCTTCATCAGGCAGCTATCGCCGTAATGTGAAATTTTGAAAACGAAAGGGCAAGTAAAGTAACTTCGTTAAAATTATTAATGAAATCAATGGATTTTTTTTTTTTGGTAAAACTAAAGATATTAAGAATAAACTTCGTTCAGGTAGGTAACAGAAAATTCTGGTTTTGATATCTGTGTATTAAAGATGATTTAAATTGTCTTCATAAGTATTTTATTATTTTAATCAATAAACTTGAAAAATTGTTCGCATAATGTGAGCACGTTTAAACTTTAAATGCATACATGCAGTCTACATGTACCGTGGTGTTGCATCAGCACCATTAATTTTTTCCGTTATGATAGCTTCCTTGTAAACAACTCACCCCCAGCATTTTTATTGTTTACAGCGCAAATGCATCGAAAACAACATCAGCACATTACCATCCATATTTACCCTCCACAAACGAGCTCGGCCTTATTTTCCATTTTAATCGCTCTTATTTATACCCCCACAAAAAAAATACAAAATTCAAATTAGCTTGCACGCTTTGCAATTAAAGGACGCTTTAAAATTGATCGGTTAAGTGCTTGGGTATTCCGCCGGCGGAGCTTTGCTTAAAGAGTATTCGCCCGGAACTTCCCCGAATTTGCGAGCGACACTCACCGGAAAATTAAAAGTTGCGTGATCAAATTTAATAAGGCCCCGGTTTGTTTTCGGGGAAGAACCACATCTGCTGCACTCGAAACGAAGACGACGACGACCCGCGAAGATTGATATTTATCGTCGTCGGAGGCGGCCAGGAATAATTTCTGGGGCGATTAATAAAAATTAAACGTTACGACTTCTTATTTCGAGTGGATTTGTTTCAATATGCGGCGGCGTGATTAAAAGAAATTTTTGCGTTTTGTAATAATTACGATTTTATAACAAAGAATTTTCTTGGTCGGATTAGGTGAGAATGCTAAGCCATTAGGGACAATAGTTAACTAAAATGAGGCTAGAGATCTAATAAGAATAAAACAGAATGTGGTTTTTACATTTTCTCCCAAGTGCAATTGTAGAATGTCTTTATTTTAAAAATTTATATAAAGTATTTTCTGTGCCCTATTTTAACTTTCAATGTCGTTCAGTATCACATTATAGAATCAACGAAGAAGTTCACAAACAAGTTGATGTGTTTATATAGATCTTATCGTACGTACACATTATAAATAGAATATAAATCCCTATGTGTTTATGATGTTGAGTGTTCGTATCGTGGTTCGTATCGAATAATTTAATCATTTGTTTATGGCAAGTCAAGTAATAAGCTAGTGGGGGTGTAAATTATATTGGCAATACCTTTTGATGTGGATCGTCGTATTTGATAATAATGTTCGTTTTGGTTCGCGTGCTTTATTAAGATTGCCTCCATAGGTGTTAAAACGGATCGCATAATGGCGACTAAAAACTCGGCGGTCAAATTGTATCCCGAGGCCTAAGGTACTTTATCCCGCCCTTGTTATTGTGACCAAGCTGCGATCCGGCTTAGGTGTATGGAAATCAGAATGATCCAATTTCCCCCAACAAAAATATCGAGTCTATCGCACATAAATGGATGAAAGAGCTGCGGGCTATTTGCTTCCTATCCCTAAACAAGACCGTATCGATCATGAACTTAAATTCAGCCCCTACAAGAATATTGGTTTTGAAATATCAGCGCTATAGGAAAGATTATGAAAGGGATAAAAATATCATTCATCACACTCGGCAACGTTTTACGACCGGGTTTCACCTGCGCCCCCATAAAAAAAAATCAATTTTCATTCAAGATCAAACTCATCCGCCCTCCGAAAACTCCGACCACATCTCCAAATAGAATTATGTATAGACCCGGGAGCGTGTTATTTCCCAATTAAAAGTTCGCGTTTTATTTTTTTTTAAACACGGGGCCCAATTAAAATTTTAATTAGGAAATATTTGCGTCGCTAATGAGAAGTTTTTTTTTTCGCGATGTTATTGTTGCTTTTCACGAAGTTTGCGTTGCAGGTGGCGAGCTGCAGCGCGCATTCACCGTTTCGGGTTTTAACGCCCCTTAAAAGTTCGTTATCCGTTTAAGCTCATCAAGGTCTTTAATTTAATTTCGCCTCCCGTAAATAAAGAATAATTTAAACGATTCCATTTTCTTGCGCCCCCGGAAGCGCTCGCGAATTTCCCACGGCCACTTAACAATAAAATCGGTCCTAATTTCAGCAACTTGAGCGCCCCGAACTCAATTCGGGAGCAGTTTAAGAAAACGGGCGTGAAATTTAACGCGAGTTTCACAACCTACGTGCTTATTGCAGCTCTACTGTTAAAAGTAAACGCTTCATCATAGCTGAAATATAAGGACTACGTGTTGTAGTTCTCTTTATGTTGCGCGTACTTCAAAGAGACCGTAATATGAGCAAGCAACGAAACCACTATCATCGTAATACCTTTGCATGTGTAAATAATGATGCAATGCAAGAACGTCTAAAGAGGTGGACGCAGGATTAAAGAAATCAACGGATGCAACTTGAGGTAGAGGTCCTTCGAAAACTGCTCTAAATTCTGTCGACTCGACTATTACAAAGTAGTCAAATTTGGTTTAATATCGTTCGGTTAATTATGAAATTTAATTAGTGTGATCTCTGAAGTTTTGATGAAAGTTGTTCGGTGTAATCGACGTACCTAACCAACTAAATATTATGTTTATTTAAAACTTCCCGTCTTGGCGCGGAGGTTTAAAACGAATTCATCCGGCCCTGATTTCCCCGAAGATATTAAACAATTTTTGCTCCTAACCAGAGCGCGGCAACTCCGACTGCAATACAACCGTAGTACATTGTCGGAGCCGACGAATATAAATGTCATTAAAAGCTGCCTGAAGGATGAATAATTCCCGGCGGTCCGAATTCAAATGTAGCGGCATCAATCTTGCGCGGACTAATAATACGAAACTTCATCGCCGAGCTTCCGAGACGAAAACTCGTTAAAATTGAGAGTTATTGTTGGAAAGTCGGTGTTTTATTGTTTTCTTTCGGACGCACTTAAGCAATATTGCTGCCGGCGATGATTAATATAAATTCCGACCCGTTTCATTTCCAGTGTGCACTTCAACAAAGGCATTTTTTTTCCTGCCTGGCTGCCGTGAAGTAGTATGCTAATTTAGCAGCAATTAGACCGTACCTTATAGAATTCACTAAAGTAGACTGCCAAAATACAACCGGCCCCGAATTTACTCCAAAAATCGTAAACACTCTAGATTTCATAGTCTAACAGTTAACTCATCAATCAGGAAACAAAAAGAACAATAAAATATTAAAAGAGTCATCAGTATTAAAGTTTAAATTACATGTTCCAAACATGATGCAGATTTCGGAAAAAATTTACAGGCTCATTCGGAGTTAGACTCTTCCTTCACGGATTTTAGAAACTCATCGTTGTATAATTTACGTTTACGTTAAAGTTTTGGAGGATATCTATGTCGTGATATTTCTATGGAAACTCATAGGCCGTCGACGATGAGTTCTGCCCCGCCGCCGCCGGCGCTTCCCCATTCATTTCATTACGCTAACCGAAACAATGCAATCTGTCAACAACCCAATTACGTGATTTGTCTTTAGTCGCCATCTCGACGTCTTTTACAATATATTTTCTCATTAATTTACGCAAACGAAGGAATACGCCGAGCGTTAAGAATAGCAATTATTAAGGTTTTAATTTAGCGTCGGGGCCGCTCTTCCGCTCACTGTTTTCGTTTTCGGGGCGCGTGCCATTCGCTTTCATGCCGGCAAGAAATCATGCAAATTAATTTTGAATGAAGCGTTGCGTCTCGTTCGAATAAAGCAGCACCGAGCGTACGAAATTGATATATTTATTTTATCGAGATATAATAGAATGATACAGACAACTAAACTAAAGTAAGGCACGGATTTAAGAGCATATTTTGGTTCACTCCACAACGCGTACACTTAAATCCATGCTTTAGTAATTAGGAATCAAATTGTGACTGCCATGTGGAGCGTTAAGCAGAATATTAGTCGCTATAATTTTGATGGAACAATGAACAGATATGCAGACAATCTCCACATAATTGGAAGATTTAAATGCTCAATCAGAGAGTATTAGGATGACCAGAAAGAGCTCAAACTGTTGGGGTTCTTAAAGAGATCCTAGCTGAACCTGAAAGGAAAATATGTATGTGAAAAGAAAGCATTGGAAAGTAGATACGCTACAGGAAAAACTGTATTAAAAAATCTACCGTAAAAAGAAAAGAGATGGACAATTTACAATAGAAAGGACAAGCAGAATCAGTAAAGTAACAATCACTTTATCCCAAACAGGAAAAAAAAACAAGCGAGACACATTGTGAGAGTTCAGTTTTTTTTTTCACTCTCTTTGTTTCAAAACCCAGTAGCAATATAGAAAGAATTAGCAGCGCCATCTGTTAATGGATGGAGGAAGCACATCATCAAAATGATTAACTTTCTTTTAACTTTTTGCCAATTTCGAATTTCAAATCGACTTCAGGTTTTGCTCTTTCAAAACTACAGCCACAATTGGCCTTCAAAATTTCAAAATGTTTATATTTTTAAAAAAATTGCAATTTTCTCTTAATTTCTTGCCTATTTCGAATCGACTTCAGGTTTTGTCTCTTCAAAAAATTTCAACAAGATTTAAATTTTTAAAAAATTCCAGTTGGACTTCAAACTTTCAAAGACCGATAGCAATACATGTGTAGCTAAATGTAGAGCGAATTAGCAGCACCATCTGTTAACGAACAGTATTGCTACCAGAGAAAATAATTTCATGTTGTCGTTAGTAAATAAAGAAATAATTAGGAGCGCCATCTGTTAATGGACACGATAATTAGTTTCTTGTCGATTTTAAATCAACTTGACATTTTTCTTTTCGTGGTTTTATGGAAACACAGTAACAGTTGGACTTCAAAATAATTAAAATAAAGAAAGCATTTGCAGCGCCATCTATCTGTTAATGGACGGAAGAAGCAGCACATCATCAATGGTTTCATAAGCGCAGTTATTCAGTTGTTATTTTTAAATTTTCAATCTAATTTCTTGCTCGAGTTGGGTAGAGTCAGGTTGAATTGGGGTGGGTTGACCTTGAAATCTCGAGTTGGGTAGAGCCAGGTGGAATTGGTGTGGGTTGACCTTGAAGTTTCAATCGATCTTGATCTCTAACTTCCCCCCCAAGTTTTAATTCTTTTCCCAATTTTTTCACAATATCTTGCTTGGGTTGAATATAGTTGGTTTGACCTTGAAATTTTATTTGACTTTGACATTTAAATTTTTAATGTTTTTCCTTTTTAATTTTTTGCTATTTTAAAAGATTTTTTCCCCATTTTCTTGCCTTGGGTTGGGTAGACCTTTGGCCTTTTCGAATCTTCGCGCTTGGAATTTAAATTTTTTATCATTTTCTCCCATTTTTCTGCGTTCTTTTGCCCGGGTTGACCTTGACCTTTTCGAACGTCATCTCTTGAGTTTTTAATCTCTTAAAGATTTTCCTCTCATTTTTTGCCTAGAATTGGATTGACTTAGACCTTTTAGAACCTTTGTTCTTGAAATTCAAAATTTTTAAGCATTTTTCCCAATTCCTTGCAATTGGTGGATAGTAGCGACTGATAAGGGGACATCAATTAAGAGAAGAATAAGAGGAAGAGATTTATATTCTTTTTCCATTCCTGTGCCATCGTATCAATCTTTTTTAACCATCAAAGAAGAGAAAAGATGATCAACGTTCCTCTAGCTAGGAAGTAAGAAGTTCTGTGAATATCTCTTCACCCATAATCCAATCTAATCATTGACTATTTCAGAATTCTGCCCCCGGCCCCGGTGTAAATTAGGATGAAAAGGAGAAGAAAAGAAGAATGTTTGCCTATTTCAAAAAAATTAGGGAATTAAAGTACTAAAACGATTTGAAGACAATCGCCGTGAGTTTTGGAGAAGAGGTTTAGATAACAAATAACTGAAACCAGCAGAACACAAGAACATAAAGAACTAGAAGTTAAGAAATAAAAGGAAGAAAGATTGGGTGAGAGTAAAGGTTAGTGAAAAGCAGTGGCATTACCAGAGTGAGGATCTAAAGTCTTATTTTCACCAACCGCAATACACAGGCAGCAATAAGAAGAAAATATCCTTCGTTCTAGATCCATCATGCAACACCGATGAGTAGGGCCTCAGGAGATTCTTCAACATTTCAAACACCGCTACTCTAACAAAATGCAATTCGGTGGGATGCCAGAGAAGAGATTGTGACATTACAACACACATTTGCGGTCACAAGTCACCACAAATTAACTACAACTCTAAATTAAATTAATTCTGCCTTCGACTAAATAATTGAATTTTGATTTTCAACTTAAATCGATTCTCAATAGGTTTGTTCGTTTGTTCTGCACTTTCTACACTTTTAACTTCTTTTACTCTAGTTTTCTCACTCCTACTTACACTATATTATATATATCTCACTCTCTCAGGAGCGATTGGTCCAAAAAGTGTAAAAAAGTACAGAACGAACGAACAGACCTACTGCGACTTCAGAGTGAGACTCTCTCTTGAATATCTTCTGTCTACCTGAAGGCTCCAAATTATAGGAGGGCAAACTAAGATCGTTCCAATTGCCGGCTAACTCAATGGGACAGGCGAGATCATACGTAATCCCAAAGTAAAAGGGCAGTAAATAAAAATATATAATAGTCACCAGTTATTGCGTACTTGTCTTCATTTTAAAAAGAAACGAAAGAGAAATTCAAATCTGAATCAAATCAAAATCAACCGATTAAATATACAACGCAAAAACGCTAAAGCTCAAACGACAAGAATTGTCAAAACACGAATCACGGATACGCTTTTCGTTTACGTAACAAACAAAGTAAATAGCAAAACCAAATACTTTTACATACACGCAAAAACAGTGCGCCACGATGAAATTACCGTAAATATTTGCAAATGTTTACAAAATAAACAAAATCGACCTCGTGTGATCTAATCAAACTTCACGTTGGCTACATTAGTCCCCCCTCTTGTGTCTTCGGTAGTCAAGTACAGGTTGGCAAATCCGAACGACCAAGGCGGGCCTTACCGGTACGACAAGCGTCTGCTATTACGGCACCAAAATATATCAGCGAAGATTGATCCCTAGATAGAACCACAGATGACAGGAGGAAAAAGAAAAGCCTAAATACCAAAAGATAAACCCACGTTACGACCTAAACTGCGCACAGAATTCGCCTGCATACTTGATTTAAGTGTTGAAATCAGGCTTTGAAAAGCAGAAGAATATGTTTGTATTTCACGTGCATTGCTTCCTTTGAAGTCACGGACCAGATCTCCGTTTATTTCACTTCACAAGTACACACACTTAAGAGAACGGCTACAAAGTGGCTCCAGATCAGCATTCCAACGTGTCTAATAAAATACTAACTCGGTCTTGTGCGCAACGAGAAATCTAAGCAGGGAGGGAAGTCCAAACTGACCAACCACCGACTTTCTGGAAAAACCGATACGAACGAACTGAGAAGGATCCGCGGGGTTATACAATCCGACTGGACCACGGTTTCGACGGCCATCTTGGAACATTGTAGATTTTTAACGGAATTTTACTCTTAACGGAAATTTAAACTGTAACACATCTGTCAATATTCATTTTAACTTAATCCACTTTAATTGATTGCGAAAACCTGAGAAGAAAAAAACGGAGGAAATATGACTTCCTAAGAAAATCTTTTATTAATATAAGCAAGCAAAGAAAAGAAAACTAAATAAATTAACACTTGTACAACAAATACACACAAGAACATAGAAAGAATAATATTTTTATTATTAATTAAAACGACTGCGTTTTCGCGAGCATGTGAGTATGAACAGGAACAAGATCACATTAACGATAAAAATTTTAATGAGCAAATACACACGAAAGCACGATGATCAAATATTTCCTAATAAATAATAATAAAAGGTCAAGTTTTCGCGCGCATTTGAACTCGAACGTTTTCGTCTCTGCGTGCATGTGAGTACGAACAGGAACTGAATGACATTAAGAAGAAACTCACAAATAAAAATAACAAAACCAAGATACCGACTTGACTGACGGATTCATCGCCCTAAGAATTACAAATTAAATAACAAAGTACAAAAATTTAATTGGTACTCAAAACGAGGGACACGACAAACACCAAACCAATAGGTACCACATAAAAGGCACCTAAAATCAAGAGGAAAGAACCCGACCTCACTTCACAATTGGCATACCAACATTTGAAGGAATGTGTAAAAGGATAGAGAAGACTATCCCAGAAAGTATGAGATTGGATTCCAAGGCAGTAAAAAAATCGGAAGATTTCGCAAGACAGTATAAAAAAGGAAGATCTGACAGAAAGTGAAAAAACAACAGGGGATGAAATCACGTCCTTGAGTTTTAAGAGAAAGAGATAAATGACGCTAATATAAGAAAAGATGGACGAAGACCATAACAAAATGAACGACAGAACCACACTAGATGCAAGAGATGACAATAGTAATTTGCTTTTTTTTATCTGTGGTGGTTGCCCAACGGGGACCTAAGTCAAAGACTTGGCAGGACCTCAGGAGCGGGAGTGTATTTTGACTGTGTGTAAAGTGTTCCATGGCTTTGTTACTTCCAACCTTCTCGCCGTTTAAGGGGAAGCAGTGTCGAGTTTTATCCCCAACACTGAAGGGTGCCTGAAGTCGATACCGACAACCCCCGAGAAAAATCCCGAGTGGGGTTCCAACCGACGACCATGCGGTTGCAAGGCCGGTCACTTACCATTGGACCGTTCAGGCGTTAACGGCGTTTCTTAACCTTATCACGATTATCTTCAAAGAGGTTTTGTTCTGTCATGATTTGATACCTTTTAACATCACACAAGATAAAAGAATCCTCAGTAAGAGGACTGTCTTGCTTTATCTTCCATTTTTTTTTTCTCCTAATCAGGAGAACCTACCAACAACTCTTGAAGGACGAAGATTTAATATCTTTAATGAAGTCGAAGTTGTCTTAAACAAAGAGTTATCAGGACACACAAGGAAGTGAGAGAAGTACTTCCTTCCGAAAGAGTAAGATTAATTTCTACACTGTCTTCCTTTATACTTCACCTTTCTTCACCTAATTACGATTGTTTGTCAGAAAGAGTCGTAATTAGTAAAAAAAAAAGTAAAAATAAACTTTAAGAAGTGCTTAGAAGGTGATGAGCTCAAAGCTGCCTTAAGTAGAATAAACAAATAATAATACAGGTATTAAAAAAATGCAAATGCAATGACTTTAATAAGGTACTTTATAAAACCCAATTAAATAAAATATGGAAAAACGCCCACGTTTGGAGTTGGCCATTACTTGAGGCAGCAAGAAACATGGTATGTCTTTACTTATTACTTACTCGTACATAAGAATAAAAACAAACAGAAAAGTAAATTGAGGTTAATTGCTTTTCAACGACACGAGTCGTTACAGTTCAAAATCATACCCTACTAAGGCTTGGCTTTTACATAAGAATCTAGTATCTTTTGCGTGAGTTCGTACCGTATTTTTTTTTCGTGACGCTGCTTTATTTAAGAGCGAATTTTCGACAGATCTTGCATCTCTTTCTAGTTGAATTTAATTGTTGTAGTAAACAATAATGCTTGACTTTTTTGACATTTGTAATTACTTTCAATGTGTAACTAAAGTAACCGTCTATCGTAGCTGTTTGTATATTTGTACTCTCACGTTCAACGTACAAGTGAGTATGTAATTGGATTAATTGCAAAACTATTGCAAATGCGAGATAATTTTTTTGCACTATTTTGCATTATCATCTTCAGCTGGGTAATTGTTCATCCTGGCGCCTATAACACTATCTTTAAACCACGCCCATCTCCATTGAGTTATCTTCGGACATCGGCTGCAAACTTGCCACCTAGTTTAAGAATAAGTAAGACAGGTGTAATTCATTTCAAAGTTGTGTGGTAGCAAAGTATAAGTGGGCATCTTTTCGTAAAATTGTATGACAAGTACCCACAGAGAGGTTTATTTGTTGCGGTAGGAGACGAATAAAAGTGCGAGTTTCATTCTGCATTATCTCAGTTACTAGTGAAATGGCTTCACCTTGTAACACGCCGATGTGCTACACTTGTTTGTTGACTTCTACGGACAACTAAATAATTAATAAAAAATGTCCCAACAAATAAACAAATTTAATTTATTGCCAAATTAATTGACTGGTAAGTGGAGAATTGGCTGTCTGCAAGAATTTAACGCGTATTTACCGTAAGGGGTACGGCTCGGTCAGAATTTCTGAAAAAGGTCAGGTTTTATTGCTTCATGCCCTACGTCTAGACGGCGCCTCTACCTGCAGCTCTAAAGGGAATCCTATTGACCTACAATAATACTATGCTCTGCGTCGACCTTTCTCAGACATTCCCAGAAATACCGAGGTAACCCTGCCAATATTTCAAAACAACTTTCAATAATAATTTCCTCGTGATCGCTAATTAGTGAAGGACTCTACTTATGTCTGTGCACCCTGGTACGAATCCTGGTGAGACGATAATAACTCTGAGATAGCGGGAATTGGCTACGTATAAATAGAATACGGATTTAAATTTAATTAATTATTTATTGCAAAAAATAGGTAAAAACTCCGATTTCTAGCCGCACTGCAGTCTAGAAATATGATCGGAAAAACCTTGTCATTTTAAAAATCCAATACAGAGAAACACACAAGAGAAAATTACGATTTTGTAAGAAATACAGTAGAATTAGTTTAACGGCTTTCTCGTTCCAATATCGTGACGAACTAACTGCTTTCAATTACACAGCTGGTGGTTTTATGCTTGTCCCAAAACAATGGTGGTGGGCCTTGTTATTCAATTTACATCAACAATTAAGTTGTTTTCAAAATTAGATTGGTCTTGGTACTCGTGTTTACCACTTCAATAGTACTCGAAGACACGCTCTGTATAATCAACCAGCGCACAGTGTGGCCGTGTGCCTACAGTGTACTTACTTAATAAACGTAATTAATTAATTAATCAGATATTCGGAGAAGTATGTGATACAAAATGCCGCCCAGGCGATCAATTTGCGAGAGAATCAATAGTAATCGCTAGTTTTTCACGGAGCCCTCCTGTGGAGGCGCGGGAGCCGATTTGTTTCTAAACCTAATAACGCGGCGAAGGGGGAGATTCTCAACCGCCAAGAGGTGGAGGTGCAGTAACTCTCACTTTATTTGTTAACCTCTGGTTGCGTTGTTTTCGACGATTATCTAACCCTATGCGCAATGGTAATAATTGACCGTTTTATTTGATGCTCTACGGTGTGTAGTTATGATCTCTCAGCGAATTACTTCTAATTAACCCGAAAATATCCCGACAAAGACTACACTTCGGTCCACACACAGGGTGTGAGGGAAACTCGGTTAAGAAGATGGCTATGAATATGTGATTCAAAATTGTTTGGCCTCATAATTTTACTAAACTCGTAACGGCAACTAATTGGCCTTGATTTAGGGAATTAACTTGTTCTGGTCACACTTGATTTTAACGGCAGATCTAGACTTGCCTTAGACCAGTGGTACAAACCAGTCGCCTTCACTGCGCAAATCGAAAAACCCTTTGTTTGAGTGTTTCCAACTTACCAGAGAATATCGCCAAAGGGATTAACTAATTTTACAAGAGTACACTGTATACGGATTGCACTATAGATTGAAAGCGTCGGTTGACTGCCTCTGGTCGATTTAAATTACAGAACGCCAAGCAAACTAGTCTAATAATTTATACAACAAATGGTCAACCAACTCCACCAATGTGGGTGCAACTTATTTACCTTTAAGCTCGGTTAGAATGCAAATGAAAACACTTTAGAAAAAAAAATGCGCAAGCCAAGCAAGTACTGAAATTTACAGATTATCTGGCCACAAATTAAAATGATTTTTAAACAATTTATACCACCAAGTATGTAATGAATAAAATACAAATGAAGTCAGATTACCTAAATCCGCGCCCGCGAAATTAAAATACAATACACTCACTGCACTAAGTTTAAATACACCCGCGATTAATTTACCGTGCGCGGGACCGACTTGTTTAATTTTATTTAATTGACTCTCAAACACTGGGATTTTAGGCGTACCGATATAAAATGATTTAACTCTACTGTGAAAACTAAATCAGAGAAACAAGTAAGTACCCCAAAGCAATTCGCCAAGCCCAATTAATACGACTGATCGTTTTAAAAGCTCGGAGCTAACTCTCCGTAATTTTAATTTTCATTTTTCGGCTGAACAAAATTAATTCCCCTTCCTCCGATCAGAAAACCAAATTCAACCACCCCTTGACCAATAGAGCTGTGTTTAGCATTCAGAAAGATAAACGTCCCCCGGTTCCTGGAATGTGTTTTTCTAAGCCTTTAAACCACCACCCCGGAAGACTACATGTGCTACCCTTCAAAGTCCACAACAACTTCTAAATTACAAGTACCCTCTTGACATCTTTATGTTTCCGCTTACTGTGGAAACACGGCGCTCGCCTGCAGATTTTTCTTTAGAAGCAAATAAAAATCAGCATGTTATCCCCGGTCACGCCCTGCAGTCGATAGTTTTCAATAGCAGCATTCTCTTACCGAACTTACGCATGTCAAATTGCCCAATTTCTAACGAACAACAGACGGGCATTAGAAACTCGCGTGACAGATTTATATGATAGTCAACTCAAGAAAAATTGAAAGTAACTCAAGTGTGACAAAAATTTATGACCCCACCCTTGTTATATTGCCTATTGAAAAACCGTAACGGCCTTGGTAGACCTGGCGATATTGCTTCCGCTTGGCAAGTTACAATTCCTAGAATATGTACATTTATTTGTTATTTAAAATTAAAGTTACATCAAGAACATGCTTTTTGTTTTATAAACAAATTCGCGACCGTTTCAACCTGCAGACTTTTTCTGTTGTCCACCTCCTTTTATTATGACATTACCGCTCTCATGAATCCTAGCTACACTCTGTTTAAAGTTTCTACAAAGTGTTAATGCATAGAACATCACTTCTCTACTGAATAGTTTTAAACTCATTTACCCTTTGTTCCGTTACGAAAGTGAGATCAGCTGGTCATGAATGATTATATTTCGCAAACCAACGCCATCTCCAAACGTGAGAGTTTTTCAACCCACGTTATTATTAGTGTTTTTGCTATGTTAAAGATCATCCTGACAACGGAATTCAATTACAAAATAGTCGTTTATTTGCCAGAATCGCCCGAATTAAATAACTAATGCCCCTAATGCACGCCGGTATGTTTTCAATTAATTATAAATTTGGAAACTGGGGAAATTCGGTCGACATAAATCACGGCCGTAATGTAAATTAATAAAGCGGCGCAGCAAGCAGACGTCTACGGCAAATCACCGGAATCTAGCGGCGCGCCGGATGTAATATTCACGAGGCCGTAACCATCAACGTCATACGCAGAAGTGTAGACACAAATGTATACACACGCTTTGTTGTTTATGAAACGCTTAAATGCGACCTGCAGAAATAAACGAACGCTCATTGTTCGCGTGCGGGGGAATACAATGAGATGGATCTTCCACACCGGGCAGACCTTCCGTAATCATTCATAATTACTCGATGGGATGTTAAGAAGAACAACTGCCTAATTTGATAAAGCAGAGCCGTTGTATTGTCTTGTCGATGCTTTACTAAAACTGACTTTTATTGTGGGTTGATAATTACATAATGAGTAATCTACGTGTACATGTACTCGCAGACGTGTGGAGAGGGGTGTTTAATTGAATTTTTTTATTTTAACTTTTCGCTCGTCTAGTAAGGTTAAATTTAGAAGCGAGTTCTGATTATCGGTATCAGGTAACACTGACCACCACCACGTAAAATTAATTACAGTGTAATGAGCTGCTAGGGCAGACTAATGAGGCGGTAATGGGCAACAGTTCCGTGCCCTGTTCGAAAACACGCGACTCGCAATCAATAGCTAAACACAGATATTATGCAAATGTTATGTTCGATTTATGCGATACGATGTGAACATGCGACCGGGCCGGTGCATGCGGGAATTGAATTTAATTTACAATAAAATTATGGCGGAGCCGCCGTTCAAGTAACAGCGCCGTAATTTGGAAAGTACATCTCTGCCAACCCTGTTGAGCTTATTACACGTTTATTGGAAACTCGTCTCGTTTCATTTAAAGAAACTAAAATTTGTACGTATTCATGTGATGTGCGTCAGTTGAATTGAATGAAACGCAAAGGATAAGTAGCATTCCTAAAATGACGGCGGGGCTTTGTCAAATAAACGAATGTTATAATTGCAAAGGTAAAAATGCAGCGCGCACACACAAAGGCGGATTCCTCATTGATTTTCTTTTTTTTTCGGGCAGGTCGGGGGGAAGCCAGCGCGGTCTCGTCCCACGTAAATATGTCCTTTGTATGGTGATGTTCTAAATAACGTCGCCATGTGCCCGGCATTGCCCTCATATGAAACGAAATTGAACGTTCCCATTACGTGGGGTGAACAACAGAAGCCCCGCACCTGAAATTGAAAAACGAATCCCGAGTACGTCCGGTGTCTGGCGTGTATGACAAAAACACGCTGCAGCAAGAACAAAAGTCAATATGGAGCCCGATAGTGTCAAGTGCAGGAACGCTCTGCGGTCGGGCGTCAAGGTTTGATTTATATTGGCAAAAAACAATATCGAATTACTGATACGTTATAAGCTCCGCTGGCTGGGGGCTTGGGTTTCGCCCGCAACAGGTTTGGGGAGGTCGTTACGTCGTGTTTCAATTTGCCGTTCTAATAAACTAGAGTGCGTAATATCAAGTACAGCGATATACAACATTCAAGCTATGCAAAATTGATTCCCACAACCAATCTTTGTTTATAGATCACTCTGTACTCCACTTGAATCAAATAATCATTTATTGCCTAAATTAAACTCAAATACAATTTGGTAAAACATGACACAAACTTAAAATACTTTCCATGGAGAATAATTCTGCAAGAAACCGGCGTTCTGTACAGAAATTTATTTATCTTAACTAAAATGCAATTATAAACAAAACAGTCGCTGAGGTGACTCATGAACACCTGCATTCGGTCTAAGAAGTTTGTTTATTTCAAATAAAACACAATTATAAACAAAACATCACGAGAAGCGCTTGATCTGAGGCACGCCGCATGACTCATGTCCTGGAGCACGTGTGCATCAAATTACAACTTGATCCAATCTGCAAATTTTTGTTAGTAATTAATCGGAGTTAATGTCATGAGAAATCATCACACAGTCAGAAGACGTATGGCCGTGAACTCATCGGTAGAAGTGACATTAAGAAAGTGTTTTAGTGTGATCGTGACAAGTTCCAAGTTCCGGTTATCTCTCCGGTGGGCAAGAAAACAATTTATTTACCAACTAGTAATGTTATTAGAAACTAACGACTGTTTTAATTGATGTACAGAATGCCGTTTCTTACCAATAATTTAGTTATGCACGAATTAGTAATCGTTCGAAAATGATTCGATCGAATGTGACTTCGTTTAAATATTCTGAACTGAACTTTTATATGTATAACCCAGTAGGTAGCCGCAAATAACCGAGTATAAAGATATTTATGAGTAGGTATAATCGGTCCTCTGAATATTGCAACAACGTCGTTAAGAATTCATGAACCGCCGGCCGATGATACCAAAAACGGGGGGGATAAATTGTACCTGGCAAATTTGCGTAAATTTTAAATATGGATGCGGCAGGATTACCGGCCCCGTAACGACATAATCCCCAGCCAGTAAGCCGCCTAATTCCAGCCAAAGAATTAATGCCATTCGTCGAAGACGTAGGCGAAACGTGGCAGACGTGATCACCGGGGAAAATAATTAAATCAGCAGATTATGTCGATGATAGCGCCTTTGTTTAGTGTAAGGCGATTACCTTTCGTCATCCCTCCTTGTAGTCGAGGAGTAAATAAGTCGCTGCGAGTTGTGTTTTTGTCGTAATTTATTGTTGCATGAAATCTGCGGTGAACAAAATTTAATTGGTTCCTGTTTACTTCTACATTCTCACAACCATATTAATTTAAATACACTCACTCCGGTAATTATTAGAAACCTCATTAGAACGCTGCACTACATTGTAGATCGATTCTGTTCCACATTATTGGAAAAGCGCAGTGCGAATGTAATTATTACAAATTTGATTTGGCCGAATGTTACTAGGTAATTAAATAATAACATCAAATGTGTTGGTAGACTGGTTTGATTAGTTATTAACTGAGTACAACTTCCTTCATATTTTACATTCGAGCGAGCGATTAGGTACTACTTTATCGAATGAAATTGTACCAACGCGTTACAAGAATTGGCTTCAAATTGTAGAGTTTGCAAGCTTAATACATACGAGTAGGTATTTTGGGAGCCCTCTATCATCGCTCTTACCGAAATGCGTATATTTAAAGGGAAAATAATTTGAGAACAAAGGTGGAGTATCTCAATGATCTACCTTGGACCCCATCCCCATTTTATTCATACCGTTTATGTTTTATGAATGGCCTTACTTTGGTGGAGGCGCCTTGACTCTACGCAGATGATACAGCCGTAATGGTCTTTGATTAAAAAAAAAAAACGTCGAATTTGATATATCTGGACCAATTTAGAAAACTGGATCTGGTAATTCATTAAATTAAAACGAAAATAATAAAGGGAATTAGCAGGAGTTATCCTCGTCTTTCTAGTTAATTGGACGTGTAAAAGGGGTTATAGTCTGCTTCAACACTTAACTGCGGATGAACCAGCTGAAAAAATGCCCAAACAATTGCTGCAAATCTTCAGTCGCCATTTGAAGAGGTCTTGTAGTCAAGCGAAAAGATTCTTGAAATCCCTGAGAGGCGAAAATTTACATAAAGTAATGGTTTGGGAAAGAATTAGTGCAATCAGTGGCTTCCATCAAAAAGAATACTGTTATGCTTCAAAAATCTCGCACGGAATAAGCTCGCAATATTTGAGAATTTCGGCCGACTTCAAGTTTATTGTGGCAATCCTGACCATACCGGGCGCAGGCGCAGGCTTGAAATTATTGATCGTCGCGACCAACGAGTAACGAGGTTTTTATATAGCCATTTCGATAACAACGGGTTCTGATTGGACGAGGCTGACTACATCTGCGATCACTCCGCTTCATCCTATTTCATTTTGCTTCAAGGCGTCATTTATTCGTTCAACGTTGGTGATGTTACGTCGTGTGTTTCAATTTAACGGAGTTTTCGTTATGAAGATTTAGGAAAACTTGTATTTGACGTTGTCGGAATTTTTTCTGTACCATTGAACGAGACTAGAGGAGACTTCTTTTAGCCTGCAAAGGCTTGGCTTTTACTTAAAAATCCATCTTGGGACCGTTTACCCTTGTGCTTTCGGAACCCATCGTCCCGTGGTCGCATACGGCCTTACTACAGGCTGCTTGATCATCTCGTGCTTCGCGCAGAAGACAGAGTGAAAGGCGAGAACGATTTTCGACCTACAGGAGCCCCTTTTGGACTGTGTGAATTCGTACCGTATACTATTTTATTTTACTGTTTCGCGAAACTGCATTATTTAAGAACGAATTATCGATAGATATAGCAACGTTGTCCACTTAAATTAAATGGTTATAGTAAACAGTAATGTGAATTTAATCCGAAGTATTAAGTAGATTATTTATGTACATTGTACACTCGGGTGTAATATTTTTGAATCGCTTTAGTCATAGTTTATTCTGCGATCAGCTATCATATATGTTTAATTTATTTGTATCCTTACAGCTGTTCTTCTAATAATTTTAAGTATGTAATTAAAGTAACCGTTTATTGTAGCTGCTTTGTGTTTATGTGCATCTACCTTCAATGTAAGTAAATAAAATCTCCTGGATTTATTGCAAAACTATTGCGAAAAAAATGCGATATACCTTGGGAACCATACTTCGCATTAACTTCTTCAGCTGGGTAATTATTCACCCTGGTGCCTTTTAAACCACGCCCTTCTTCACTGAGCTGTTTAATGTAAGTAAAAATCAGGAGTAATTCATTTTAGAGTTATGGTGGTAGCAATATCAAAATCAACGTCCTAGATTACCAAGATGAGGTTCTCAAGAAAGTAGTCTGGCATCCTCGTTCGAATTTATAACATTTGCTGGACCTTTCCCTTTAGAGGTTCCTGGGGCAGAAACTAGAGGAAAAAGAAAATAATCGATTTGGCCCACCTCCACCGCGAACACGCCCAAACATGAACAGAAATTATCTGCGTACTTGTACTGTAGACTTGACTAAAACGACACCGTAGTCTTATACCCAAGCCAAAGGGTGTCATTTCGTGACTCGTTATTCCTGGTAGTTTACGACGTCCCGGATTGGTACAAGTAATAAACAATAACGGTTTTTCTTCACACATATTCTGAAATACCTGGTTATGATCTATCTATAATAGAAAAATCCAATGACCCATGACCAATCTTCAGTTGCTTGGTTTATTTATATGAAAATTTGTAAATGCTTAAATAGGTACAAATCTCTTCGATTTGGTCTGGGTGTTAGCTTAACCTTTGGCAAGTGGCCGGCCCTGAGTCCCTGATAAAGTGAGCAGTAGAACAGATTAGTGAGTGCAATAGTGTTTCACAAAATTGTGATTGTTGCATGTGTTGCGGCTCGGAGTAGGCAAAAACTGACATGGATGAAGAACACCAAAAACTTTTGCATGTTCTACAAGTCAAAGAATGGTCTGCTCTCTGAGAAAGATGTCAAAACAGCCCAGCTCCAGAATAAAATAGAAAAATTTGCCGATAATTAATGTTTCGAAGCTGACTAACGAAATTCAGAACCTTTCGCTCCAACTACAGGTCAGAAATACGTCAGAGAAAGAAGACTGAGACAACTCGTCCCTTGCTGATAATGTCTCGGGCATCGAGGAAGAAGAAGAAGACGATGAACAACAAAACTCACAGCCACCTGTAAAAGTCAATGAGAAAGCTGATAACCAAAAGACAACCTCCAGTCGTCATAAGATGAAAAGAGACCTGGTCTAACGTTGCTACAAGACTAGACACTCAGATCTGTTTCACAAGAGCCAGGCACAAGAGCCCACCCAACAACTTCAAACGATTTCCGAAATACCCGTGGGCTTCTTGATAAAGAAAAACTACTTTTCGAAAAGTTGCTCCATACGCAGGGGCGTCCCCAAACAAACAGACGTCGATATTGTTGCTAAAGATTTCAGGCAGAGGGCTTCCACCCTGAATTCATCCACAGAATGAAGAGGGGTCTCGACCGTCACCTTATGCCAATGGTCCTGGTGACTGTCCAAAAGACAAAAAATAGATATACCAAATCAAGGACATTAACAGAATAGTCGTCACTATCGAATCACTAAAGCCTAAATCGCGTATTGTTCAATGTCATCGATGTCAGAAATACGGACATTCTCAAAGAAGGTGCACTACCAAGCTAGTTTCCCAATTGAACCTAATGAACACCTAACATCAGAGTGCGAGAAGCTTAAAACCACTCCGGCTACGTGTGGAAATTGTGGAGATGTTCAACCTGCAAGTTTTAAAGGAGAGAAAAAGATCCCAAATACTTGTCCCCCCAATCAAATCCCCAACCCACTGCCACCAAGACCTATGCTTAAGCAACCCAGCAAGTCAAACCCAATTCAGAACCGTCTCATCCCCTGGCACCTTGGCCGACTTCACCACGCCGATCAGTCAATTGGCTCACGTCACCGGACAACTACAGATGATTCTCCTTCAGAAGAAACCCAACTATGAATAGATGCAAAAGAAAATCTGACCACTGCATGATACCTACTCCAGATGAGAAAAGAAAATGTCAGATATTTGGGAATAAAGGCAAACGCCTGAACCAAGTAAGCCATGAAGATTCAATATATATGATGAAGTGAGCCCCCTTAAACATTAGACAATGTGTTTATAATTATGGATGTCTCTCCCTTATTTCCGGAAAATTTATTTATAGCCCTTACTTCTACCAATCCCATTTTTTTACATCAGATAAAATAAATAAGATTATAATGTACTAGCACCAACACTTTTTCTTTGATGACAAAAATCCTCGCAAATCCTGAAGCAAAAGTAGAAACTAATCGCAACGTAATTCATCCTTCTCCCCTCTCCCCAAAATTCTACATAAATAAGTGGTGCAGATTCGCGAACGGGAAAGTTTTATTAGGTGCAGACCGTGTAAACTCACCGGAAACGAACAGTTAAAGAAAAGAGTGCACCTCCGGAAAAGTTTAAATTATAACGCACTCCCGATGATATTCCGAATAAGAAGTTCGGGATTATCTCGACGAAGCTCCGCGGCGTGAGGGCGCAAAATGAAAATAAGCCCAAGATTTATTCTAATATCCCCCTTTCAATTTTGTTTTCGGAGATTTACGATCGGATCTATTATCATCTTCATCATCATCGCCTTCATCGTTATACTTCCGGTTTTTGCAAATTAGATTCAGTGTAGATTGATCGGAATCGAAACAAATTCCTTTCGCTTAAGAAGTTCTGAATCACATTCATCAAACGCGATATCTCCCCCCCCCCCCCGGAAGGAGAGTGCTTACCTAAGAGACTTTAACAACGATGAGTCAGCTCGGCGAAAAATTTTTAATCTTATTAAAAAACTCTCTTCATTAGCGTCGGGGGTATGTTGTTTTTAAATACCTTTGATAGACGGCAACTCTTTTCCGCCATCGATTTTCCGTCGTAATTAAGGGCGGAATTATTATTTCGGAATTTGCCCAACTTTTTTTTCGCTCTTTAACTTCGTCGGGTGCGTGCTTTATTTTCGTTAACGATAAAACTTCCATCAGGTATTTACAACTTATTTAAACTATTATTATTTAACAATAATTTATAGATTTTGCTCAGCTTTTTCCTGGAAATTTGTTTGAGCCTTGCCCGGAAATAACCGGATCATTAATTATTTATTATTGTAAAACAACAGGTGCGCCTCGCGTATTCATAATGCATATACATCATGAGGAATTAAAAATTGATGCACCGGGAAAAGTTTAGAAGTAACGACCTCCTCTAATGCCACATTCATAATCCTCGTCCTGTCGAACACAGGCTACATTGTTAATTTTAATTTAAAATTTAAAAAAAATCATAATTTTTAAGTTCGTGTGGAAAAGGTAGTCTCTCGTAGTTCAAGTTTGAAAATGTAGGATTTTTCTAAACTAAAAATTCAAAACGTCAATAAACCTTCGAGTGATAATAATTGACAGAAGTTTAAAAAAATACATGTCAAGCTTAATAGAATTGTAATTTTTTGTCTCTTCCACAAGCAAATTACTGTGTATTTGTTGTCGTTCAAAGAGGACGCTAAAGTCAGAGCCCGGATTAGCGTTGACAGCGAACCTCCGGAATTATCTCCGCACCACTACATATAAAAAGCAATTACCAAGTTGGCTCGCCATAGACAATGTCAAAACGCAAATCCCGCTGACCGACAAGTTGATCCCGGCCAGCCGGGGGATTACCGGAGGATACGAGCCGACTTCCACTTTCCGACTGACGCGGAGAACGTTTATCAATATTTGCTATCATAGAATACGACAATCTCGGGCATTAGAAGTTCGGTCAGGTCGTCCTCCTCCGTTCATAAACTGCGCGCATTAGTCTTGTTTAACACCCTCCCGAGTTTCGAATAACCCTCTCGCGATGTCTCTTCCCCTTCCTTCGGACGGATACAACCGAACGATAACAGAACTCACATCGATATCGAAGTTTATATACAGAGAATTCTCCTTCCATTCATCGTTATAAATAGTATACATTTAGAAGGCACAAAATAGGATACTGTTAGGAAACACCCTGTATATCAACTTGGCTTTCAAATTTTAACTTGTGTCTCAGTATTGATGAACGAAAGCATTATAGACATAAAGAGATATAAAGTTTGATTTCGAAAATTTTATGTAGGGTCTTCCAAAGCTGAAAACAAAATATATTTACGTCCATTAGTGTACGAGTCTTCTATGACATAGTTGAAAAGTTTTACTTTTTTACATTTATTTAAATAGATCAAGTTACAAGCTAAACATTTTTTTTTCCAATCTAGGTTTAAAGCGCACAGACAGACAAAGAGAAACCAACAGGCAAACAATTTTTCAGCGATTAGAAATCAACGTTAACGTAACAGCGTCAGTTTCGGTACCCAATAAAAACCCATTTCCAATTACCGATCGGCAATTGTTTAACCTGTGATCGTATCCGTGGGGGCAACCACTCTTCCGTTAATTGGAAAGGAGCGGTGTTTTACGCGACTCCGGGAGAGAAATGCAAATCTCCGCGCACCTGCCCCCTTTGGCATAAAGTAGTCGGTTCCAAGGAAACAAGGAAGAGACTTCCTAGTACGTAAATATTGCATCAGTCATATCCTGCGCGTATTCATACATTCACAGGGAGCATTCCTGCTCGGCCTGAAACGCTTATTAATAATGTTGAAACGAAATATATCTTGTTGTTATTTATAGCCGCGCACTTGTATACAAAGTGCTTCGTGCTATACTAATTCGTTCCTCCTACATCAAAAATTTAAGTACGTTCGTTGTGCTCGCTCACAATCAGATAGACTTGCACTGTGAGTAGGCGAAAACATAGTAGGCGAATCGTTCACTTTGTAAAAAATAAAATCAAATCAAAGAGAATTATTTTCACCATTTGATGCTTAGCAAAAAAAAAAAATCTAATAAAAACGGCGATAAAAAACGGTTGTAAATTATATAAAACATTAAGTTAATGTGATAAAGCCATACGAGCGATTGTGGATGAATAAATTCGTCGCTGGCGTGCTTCCAACATCGGGGGGGTTCTTGCTATGATTGATCATTATCTAGCTACCACTTTCACGAATAACACCGCATATATCTGTTTGAATAAAACATTTGCTAAGTTCCGACACAACCCCCGAAATATCTCTCTGCGACTGTGTGTATGCGAACGTGTTGTCTTTGTCACAAGCACGAAGCCGACCGCAAACGTCCTTTGACTTGGGACGATTTTCATCAATCTTAGGAGTCCTTCAGGAGCGGTAGAAAAATGCTGTGATAAACGTTATTAATTTTTCGTATAAAACACAGAAATAAAATGGCATCTTTCGGAACATTTTTTCGCTTACATGGCAGGATAGGCATCAAAAGCAAGTTCTTTTATCTAAACTGCGTTTTTGACCAATTACGAGTAGCTTCCGTTTTTTCACATATTTCCCCATATTGAATTAATCACAGACAAACAATTTTTTTCTTCCTGTTTTGTGCTGCTTCAAAAAGGGATAGATGTAGGTAAAGCACTAGAAACCATGAAAAAAAAAACTCCAAAGCAATGAACTAATTTGGTATAGAAAAGAGCTGTTCAGTAAACACTTTAAAGATATACCTAAGTGGTGAGGACACACAAAATTGGAGGTCCACAAAAATTAACCTAAATAGAAAAAATCGTATTGAGAAAAGTACTGACAAGCAGACCAATGAAGAACAATGTGATTTTAGGAAAGGAAGACCCATAATGGACAATATTAATAACAGAAAGATGAGTGGTGCATTTTACTTTCATTGCTTTGGAGTAATCGTCATAAGGAAGGAAATGAAGAAGAAATGAACATAGCCGATCAAAAAGGACTGCAGAACGTCGGCGAACCATTCGCTCACAGATTTCGCGAGGGCTGCAGAATAGGATAAGATCATAAAGAGCCTTGATACGATGATAGTGTAATGGCCCATCGACCATAACCAGTGTTGAAGAAATATTGTGCTCTGTAAGAAACCGGTATTATGTACAGAAATTTGCTTATTTGCAATTATAAATATAACGCACTCGAATCTGAATGAAACTCGTGAAAGGCGATGACCGTGAAGCCACCTGCATCCGTTTTAGGACATGTATGCGCTGAATAAATAATAGACGCGCGTCTAATTCGAAGAATAGTATCACACAATCAGAAGACGTATGCTGTAGACACATCGGCAGACTTGACATTCAAAAAAATGTCCTAGTGTGGTCGTCCTCCATTTCTCTCTCTGTATCCGGTGATATTATGTGATGAGCAAAAATCAATTTAATTGGAAATTAGTAATTCTTAGTAACTAACAATGAACACTGGCAATGAATAAAGATCATAGAAATCATGATCACTCTACGAGACAGTAGTAGCAAGAAGAATAAGCTACTACAGCAACTCTGAAAAAGTTCTTCTACAGCCAAGGACGAACCGGTTCAAAAACAGACACTTGTCAATATGGACGATAGCCACGGGAAAGGACATTCAGCAGTAAGAGTCAGTTGTACAAAGTAGATTTAAACTCAAGTTTAACTGAACCAGGTTTAAAGTAAACAAATTCGCATAGGAACTTAAGGGGATTCTATCAAGCAGCAATTTAATGCATTTTTTGTCGGCGAATTGTGGCTTTCGTTATGAATAAAACTTTCTGAAAAAAATATATGTGATTTAAGTAGTGATGATCGAAGTACCTTGACGCATAGGAGTATTAAATGCAAGTAGGGTTTTCCAAAAAAAAATCCAAACCTTCAATTAATTGGCTGTACTGTACAACGCTGTAGTGAAGTGAACTATGCACGTTTTAAGAAAATAGTGGTCCACAGCCTTTGTTTTACATGTCCTTGATATGTTGGTTAAATTTAAATTGTATTGATTAATTACAACTTCCGTAATTCGTTGACAAAATTGTGCTGCAAAACGGAGTCGGCATATCGCTATCCCTTGCATGCGGTCTCTGTCGGCCTCTGCACCTGGAACGGGCGGCGGGCAATCACTACTTAAATCACATATATTTTTTTCAGAAAGTTTTATGCATAACGAAAGCCATAATAAAGAAATAAAATTGCATTGATTTCTGCTTGAAAGAATCCCCTTAATGATGTATGGCAATTAATGCATTCATAAATAAAATTTGATGCGATTTTGTTCACTTTGAACCTGGTTCAGTTGAACGTCAGTTTAAACCTCCTTTGTACAACTGGCCCTAAGTTAGAATAACTTTCAAAATTTTCATAAGTTTGATTTGTTTTCTTTTTCGTTGCCTTGACAATAACTTTAAGTTCCTGAATACCGCCGACTGAGGGAAAGCCTGCGGTTCCGCTTGATAGGATTCCTGAAGCCCGACGGGTCCCTTTGGTTTTGACTTTGACAATCCCACCGATCTCGAATTTATCTAGCTCATATGAGAGTCTTATTTGGAAGGTCTAAAATCCGTAAGATGATCATACGGATGGAGTTGGTTTGTTACGGTGAGAAAATTCGTAGGCAAATAATTTCTAGCCTTCGGGTCACCCTGTACCTTGGCGAAAGTGTAATTTTGGAACTTGGACTGTTCCATAAACGACGCTTAGAATGCTAAATAACCCTCGCCAACCTCTTTTCTTTTGTAATGAGACTGTTCCATGTTGAAAGTGGGATATAATAAAGGCTTGTTATTGGCCAATGGACTTCTCCCCCACTCGCGAACCGTTCGCGTCGCACGCCGACCCGATTGAAATTCGTCTTGTGACCACTCGCTTTGCAAACAGACCCAATGGAGAGTTATTCTTGGTTCTGTCTAAATTTTCATTAAACGATGTTTGTTTTGGAGTGAAAAAGTAAACGGATATAATGTCCGGTCGTTAATTGTTTGCTTCGAGTACTAGGCCTTTCCAAGCTGATCCGTCAAATTTACGGTAGGTTTTATTTTTACTTGGTTTTTCTCCCCCCCCCCTCCTATTTATTCCAGATGTTTCATCAAAGTTCCTCTAACTGGGAGCTGCTTCTTGGTGGTGTCCTTGCTAACAAATTTTATGGCATCGTTGTAAACCGACCTTGGCTGTCCATCTTAATGTTTGGTAATACGACGATCATCAAGCCGCACATCGCACGCTCCTTGGAACAAAAGTGGTCACTGAAGTTGACGCAAGTAGTTTCACGAAAGTGGTTACACCGGACACGCATCCTGCTATTCGTGTCTCGAAGGTCTTGCCGACATCGGAATCAGCTGACGTGTAGCTGGATGTTGAAGGTTGGATCTTATCTTATTATATTTCTTCTTTGTTTAATATTTTGAACGCATTCTAGTGCCGACTCTCTATTCAAGATAAGAAGGTAGTAAACGTCACTGCGTTCGAAAGAAAGTACACACAGCTAACAATATAAAACGCTCCAAATTTTATATTGTTAGCTGTGTGTACTTCCTTTCGAATGCAGTGACGTTTACTACCTTCTTATCCTGAATAGAGTACAGCGTACAGAGTACATGCGAAGTCAAAGTTACCGTTGTTTATTTTCTTTTGCTAGTTGCTACCTACCTGAAGGACAGTAAATTGTGCGAGTAACTTCAATGATCTCCAGCACCGCCGCGCCCGCTAAACTCCCGGAGAAAGGAGGGTTCAACGAAATCCCAAAAGCAAAGGGCGGACAAGTTAAGGAAAAAATAAAAGTCACCAGCTGAGCACACTTGTTTTTATTTGAAAAGCTCAAAAATATAAGAAAATACGTAACAAGTAACGAGTACGACCCAGAAGGGGTCACATTGAATTGAGCAAGAAATAAGTAAACTTGTTATCACTCTCATGATTATTTAAAACTTTGACCAAGAAACAGATCTGCTTTTCGTTTACAGGAAAAAGCTTAAAATAAATATCTAAAGTAACTTGTTTAGAATTGAAATAACGTAACACAGCGTTTAGACGACGCAAACGAATAAATAAATAAATTGTTTCCAACCTTACAACCAAAATCCACGTATAGATAATCAGCTGTCAATAGTGGGGTGGAAGAATCCGAGTGAGCGCCATCCAGCGGTGGACGATGCCGCCAATGACATAAAACGCCGTTAAATATTACATCACGAACTCTCCGGTTGCGGCGTCACGTCTAAGGTGAAGTCCAACTTTTACCTGACGAGGGGTGGATCGTGATGCCAGGACTTTTAGCAGCTACGACTCCGATTATGGCTTTTTCTTCCACACAAAAGGTCATTGTTAATTATTACGAAGAGGAGGAACGACTACCACTAGAAGCCTAAGTAGTAAGGGAAAGATACGCGTTACAAACTGAAAATACGCACAAAGTTGCCGATAAAAGTTACCTGTTCTCTTGTCCCAGGAACAGGCTTAGAGAAGCTTATAAAAAGCTTAAATTTACTTGACGTGCACTTAAGCAAATCTCGGAGTAAATTCCGTTTCAGGCTTCAATCAAAAGATTGACATGAAAAGAAGCACAAAAATCGTAATCACACACAAACAATAGATGTGCACGCCGAGAAATCTTTCACAGTAATAAGAGCGTCGCGGAGAGAACGCGTTCTGCCTAACTACGCTGGGACGAGGTTGTTAGGAGATGAACTCAGTTTTAACCGGGCGAAAGAGTAAAATGGACTGATACCGTAGGGCTTAGGAAGCGGCGTAAGGTTTTCTGGTGCAACGCTACAAACGGCACGTAGGCCAAAGCTAACCTCCCGATTCCTGCACAAATACAGGACAACTGGCAAATATTGTAAATAATTTGAATGAATTTTCCAAACGTAACATAAATATATAGTTAAGTTAATAGTTTTGTGACGATCGTTTCGCGTTTTGACGTTTTATGTGACTTGATTCTTGACGTTCCGCACTCTCAGATTAACTGATTGCGTTTAAATTCCATTTTGTTTTCATTTATGTAACAAATTTTTGCGTGAAACTTAGTTAACCCCTTTTAAGGCATAACTAAAAACAAGTGTGCATTACTGGTGCTTTTTATTTCTTTTCGAATTAAATTCAAACCTTTGTATTGGGGTTACGTATGATCCAACCCATCTTCACGAGTTAGCCGGTCGTGAGATGAACTTAATTTGCACATTTCAACATTTGTAACCAGGTAAATCACAGGCTGCCCAACAATATCCTAGACTTAGGCCACATTATTTCTTTCGGCCACCTTGTTGGACTTTTTAAGATCATAGTAGAAAGCTAGCACGTTAGGTTTAGGTTGATGTGTTTCTCTTGGCCAATTGAGGTAATGGTTAAAAGCCTACAAGCTTGGCTAGGGATGAACTGAAGTATTTAGCTCGGGTTCTTGCCTGGAAATTAAATAAAATTTTGGTTAAGATTCTCTTGACCAGAGGAGGCACCCCCTTGTTCGCATCCAATTTACTCCACAGTTTTCAATTTTTTAATACTCTCCCCAAAGTATAGCATTGCTTGTCAGAATCACCTTTGTACCTTTACAAATTGAATGCATTCGATTCTAAATAACTTCCTAAAAATCTCCCTTACGTGCACCTTAAGGGTTGAAAGAAAGAATCGGTTTCTCTGTATTCATGTAGGCCAACTTAGTCTGTCTTCTTCATGGCTTCCGGTGGAACCGCATATTGTCTTCTTTTCTTCTGTCGACGTTTCGTTCTGCGTTACGGAAAAACTTCTTCAGGGTTTCTTGCTGTTCTTCTCATTGTTGCCATTTCGTGGAATCCGGTATTGAATTTTCCAGCACACGTCGTAGATTCCGTTCTCTGTTAAACTTCCAAAATTCTTAACCCTGCCAAATCTCTCGAATCCAATTAGAATTTCAAGCTTCGGAAAAGTAACAGTTTTGTTATTGTAATTCTTTGAAATAGCTTAAATATGAAATGGCATTTTGTCGTATTTTGTGAATACTGTTTTATGGTCTGGAAAACATTTCACTTAGGCGCAGTATAAATCTTAATACGTGTACCAGATTCACAAATAATAACAATGCATTCAAATTTGTGGTTACATATTCCGGCGATACGTTACTTTTATCCCGCCGCCGCACGGCACGATTCCACGTAACGGGGCTGACTCAATTTCTGGCGTGCGTTTGTTCCAAAATTGAATTTCAAATTGTAAAATATAACAACAAGAACCACCGGCATCGGTGGTAGCAGACGCAAGTGCACAAATCCCGCGAAATATACTACGACAGAAATAATAATGCGCCCCGCACATGATTTACGGCCGATACGGCGCGAAACCAATTAGAAAAGTATGAGACCATCGGATCTGCGTTAAACGTGAAATATGAATATCCATTCGGATCAGGCCGAACAAGGTGCATGTAAATGCGACCGCACGGAGTTCGCGTTCGCGCCCACAAATCTTGCTCGTTCGGAGCAGCGACTCGTGAAATCGGACGATTAAATCCCTGCGAGGAGAAGGGTGGCAGAGCCCGCTTGTTTTCGGACCCCCCCGAGCAAACGGGTGCTCTAATTATCTCTCTAAGTTTAATTAAATAACATATGATCATTCCCTGAATATATTAAGACGTAACTTAAAGTCTTAACTTTGCACGAGACGCTAATTAATTAATTAATCATAAACACGTCTGTCTTCATGTTACTTGGAGAACTTTGGTGATCAAATTCAAAATCGATCAAGTCACCCTTTACTATTATTACATCGTCAGCTACTCCTTGTTCTCTATTTTAATTTCGTCAGAAGGAAGCCTCCGCAGTAAATAATCCATTCGACTTCGTCACATTGCAGCTTAATTTAAAGCGCGCTGGGAATCTCTGCGGGTTTAAGAGCAGACAACCGAAGCAAAAAGCAGGCGGCTAATTTACTAAAATAAAGAGCCGGCTGCCAGCAGATTACATTAATACTTACAGGCAATGCATAAATAACTCGCGCAAATCTGATTCCGGCTTAGCGTTGCATCTCCACGTTTCCTATTAAGGCGAGTCCCATATGCCGGCGGCGTCATTAACGTTTAATAGACGCGTCCCGATTAAAAATTACCCGCCGGTTTAAGCTATTTGCCTAGACGTTTCAACGTCGAGCCCGGAGCACGTCCAGATAGCGCTATTGCCGGCGTGTCGGGGCATAGCGATGAGATACCCAGTTATCCGGGGGTTCCCATTACCGCTGCAGCTGCAGCGCCATCGCGTGGCTCGGCATAAAAATCAGGATCACGATCCATTGAACATCGTTCACATATCCCGTGATGTATCTGCATTGAAGACAAATATGTTTTTCTCTAACGTATGGCCACCAAGTTTGTGATTGTGGTGAGCTTTTAGATATTCAGCAAGAAGTTACAATCCATTTCTACTTTTACTAGACAGATATGAGAATCTCCTCATCTACAAATTTAAAGGAAGGAGAAATTGAAACTATGTTTGTCTAGATTGAAAGTCTACTTGGGATTTCAATTTCGTTTGAACAAGAATTAGATACTAAGCATTAAATTCGTTTCTACGAAGTAGTAGCAGTGAGAGTATCAACGATAAAAAAGAATTAGAAGTCCTGGTGAAGAAGTAACTTGATAAGGCGAATAACCTAGCACCCCTAGCGAACATCTATAAATCAATTATGATTTGAATGTTTCAAGCGCGAAACGAAAAAAAAAATATAAGACAGTCACCTCATTTACTTAAAGTAATTATCGATTTCCTTCTCCAGAAATCCCCGACGCGAATTATATTTAATTACCTCCGTTCAAGTGTCGCTTAATCGCCCCCCCCCTCTTTTTCCAATTAAACGTAATAGCTCAAATTCGAAATCGATTTCAAAACACAGTGGACGGGTCATAGTTAAATGGCGCGAGGGAGATTCGCCCCGCGCGCTCCAGAAAAGAACACATTATGTGCGACGTCTGGCCCCCGAATTCCGAAATTCCGTGTGGAAATTGCGCGGCCATACTACACGGCTCGTATATTATCCTGGGCGCATTCCAGGAAACAATCCGCAATTAAGCTTGAACGTACATTTTATGCCTTTCTGCGAGAGGTCGGTATGCGAACGGATGCGAAACGGGGCGAGCTTTCGAAACCATAACGTTTACAGGTAAATCTATTTCCTAATTACTGCACAATAGTCTTAGATTATGCATTGTTTGCAACCCTGTTTCCCCATGTTTATTACTTCTTAGTAGTTGAAGGCCCTAAGTTTTGCAATACATTCCAATACAAGATGGAGAAAGAAAAACATTTACCCTGGTTTGCACCGAACAAATAAACTCAGCTTAAATTTAAGCGTCGCTTATGAACACCATTCAAATATAAGCTCAGCTTAAGTGTTTGGTGCACACGGCAAACTATTTAACTTGGATAACGCATTCCTGACGTGTATCATATTACACGAGTCATCACAACCATGGATTTCAGGTGATAAAAAATTTAGGGGCAATAAATAGAAATGCCCGGGGCGTTATTGTTATCTGGGCGTACGACCAGACGGATATTCGCGTGTAATGGAAAAAGGACTGTCTTGATATTTCAGCTCACGAAGGCGCTCGTGGGAAGGGGAGAGGAAACGCACGCGAGCCCGACGTGAAATGAAGTGTCCGCCCTGCATACACTATAGGTGCACGCATTCCTGTTAAGCAGATCATATTAGCTTTACATTCTATAGACATGCACGAATTTAAATTTCTGAACCAGCAGGGGATGCGTGCAAGGCATTTGTGCAATGCAGGGTTTAGGAATTTAGCTTTACGTTGCAACATTCAACCCTTCAATTTGAGGATTAAATTAAGATAAAGGAAATTCTAGTACCTGAAAACAAGTTCTTTTGGTAAAAATGTAAAATGTTATAGAATAAATTCGTTAAACTCTACAACTTCACAAGGAAAGTACTTAGTTTCGCATCCCTTTAACTTTTCAAACTAGGTCTGTGGTTAACTGATGAGAACATGAACATCACTGAGATTCAACAATTTATCCCTGTTTTGTATCGGTTTTATGGACCGTAGTCGCCTCCCTGTCACTTTTTTTTATAGCAAGACCACAAAACCGATACAAAACTGGGACGACTATACCACAATATGCTGAGGCAAATGAAGTGAACAGTCGCCTATACTCGTAGGTCATAAAGAATATGAAGCAGTAATCTAGTAGAACTTTTTGCTGATAGTCTAGCACCAACAAAAACTTAATCGAGGGTCAAAAATAAGACATGCACTTTAAGCTCGCCCTAAAGTGCTGCATTAGCTTAACGGCGCGGCCTCTACTAATGCAATCAATATAAATGAAAATTACGAAAAATTCCACTTAGCGTTAAAATCCAACATTAAATAAAATTCCGGTAAATATGCATCGTGGAGTACGAGCCCGGAAATTATTCTTATGATTCGATGACGTGACCCATTTGGATTATCCTGCAGCTGAATGCAGACTGCATCGTAATCACTTCTGGCCGGTTCTTGCTGTTTTACAGATGTCTCCCTCAGGTTCAGACCTTATTTGAAACGTTGATGATCGGGCCGTCGTTCCGGTCAATTGAGCTCGTTGTTATCCCCGTCTGCTCCCGGAGTCGCTCCGGAATATGTGCGGCATAATTAAATTTTGTGTTTGCTTTCGCGTGCACGGAGGGTAATAGAATTAACCGCAAGCAGGAGCTAACAACTGCACATTCCCGGATTTGATTATTACAAATACATGTGTGTCCTTGTACATTACGTTTTCGTGGGAAACTATTGCGTTGTTGTAATTAAATGAGAACTGATTGCACAAAGGGTTCTGCGATGTCGGGAAAAGAAACTTCGCGCGGGATTTGCATAACAAAGTGCATTATCTTGCTGGCGTGCGTTAATGTACTGCGTGCGTGCTGCACCTTAAGTGAGAAAAAATAATTTCATTTACCACTGCAGCTAACAGAACGTCTATTACACTATAAAAATGTTAGTGTATTAAAAGAAGGAAAGAAATAAGAAACTGCACTCCCCAAAAGCTCCTATAATGTATTCAAATTTCCACAGGAAGATTGTCCAGGACGTATCGATATTAATAGCTGCGATGTACAGCCCGTCTGCAGGGGCTGTTTATTTTATGCCGGCTGCGCTCGTCAGATAAGCCTACAACGCTTCAGATCCATTATGCCACTTTGAGAAATTTAGTACTCGCGCATTTTGATCGCGCGAAAAATAGGACGAGTCTTGCAACACGAAAGGGGGAGAGGGCGAAAAGCGCCGCCGCTTCCCTCTGAATTATTCATTAACAGCGGCGGTGTTATGACGTTCGCCAGATCTAAAACCAGGCAGGACGAGATTCGCTCGGACTTTCTTGTTGTAAATTGAGATATCAATAAGACGATGGCGGCGGCGGCGGCGAAACAATCGCGTGGGATCTCGTGCTGAAGACCCGGACAAAGGTCGCACGCGATACCACCCCCTATTGTCCGGTGAATATCGAAACGAAGTTGTTTCTCTGCCTTCCAATTTTCGATCACGCCGTTTCTTCCGGACCTATGACACACACATGACTTGCGATCTTAAAAGATGAGCGAACTCGTTTGTGTCAAAAATATAAAAACCACGTCGCTTGTTATGCTCCTACAAATTGAAAAGTTCTATCATCAAAGTAAATCGACCTACTCGGAACATAAAATTAACGGAAGTTGGGAAGCTAAAAACAGGACTTTGCTCAAAGAAAACAACCCCCTTGATATCATTTATTTAATCACAGCTTGACCATTTATATAGGCCACTCCATGCCAGTTAGTTAGGCAACCATGCTTACACATTTAGAATGCCCTAGGTTAAATCAAATGGGAAATTGAGACATAACGCCCATAGATATTCTATTAAGAAATCATTGTTCTATGTTGTAATTTAATTGACCTCAGTAGGCAAGGTTTTTATATCGTTTTCCAGGTTTTCCTTCCATAATAGAAATTACCCTCTTACAATGTAATTTAGCTGACGCGATAAGGGCAAAACGCTTTCTCGTTCGATGCCAACTAGTTAAACAGCTCATTAATATTACATCTAGTTCACATTTAGCCCCCTCGTAATGTGGGTCGTGGGTTTTTGCAACTCTCATTTTCCGTTCGCATGTCGGCTCCGTTTCGAGGCGGGCGCGCACCCTATACTTACGCATAATAATTTTTATTTTAATTCCACGTTTCGACGTCGTTACGTTTCAATAAGCGGCCCCATAAATCGTCGGGGGATGCACGCGATGAGAGATCTGCAGCGCGAGATGCATGTGTAATTACTGGAGATTAGGAAATGTTGTTCCTCGGGGGTGAGAATCTGCGACGGATGTGTTTTCGTTTTCCGTTGCATCCCCAGGCTTGTTAGCGGCGGTTGACGAATAAACTGATTAGGGGGGATTAAAGATCAATAGAGTCGCAGAAGGATTTCGGCAAATAACTCCAGGACTCGGTGTCGTTTTATTTAACCCCCGTGGCTTTATTTTCAATAATTTCAGGGCGCCGCAAAATATGTGCGTGTAATAAAATCGGCAGGAATTAACGATCGACAAGGCCGATTTAATTAAGGCCCCGCGCTCCGTCGAGACAGCAAAATTCTATTATTAATTGATAACAAGTCGGCGTTAATTCTGAAAGGTTTCCCTTAAGTTCGCGAAGTGGAATATGAAAACTTTATCTCGCGATAAATTATTAACTAATTACTTTTAGGTTTTCGCCTTGCGAAATACGGGAAACGCGCGCTGGAAATTGAGCCAATCTTCTCGAATTTTGCGAAGCCGTAATTCGGTTTCGTTTCGCCTTGCGTCTCTCTACTTCGCGAAACTTTATTGAAATATGATTACCCCGGCAATCAGTATAAAATTAAAAACCTTTAAGTTTGATTGAAAACAGTGGTTCAATTTAAACGTAAATGTTGATTCGGTTAAATTCACCCCACAGTGTTAGGCCATCAGCACACGGAACAGTAACATAACCTCAAAATTGTTCAGAAACTTTCGAGCGAGAGTGTACATGAGTAGGAACAAAAAGAAATTCAAACGGTTAGAGTAAAATGTCGGCAACGTGATGAGGTCACACCGGACTCGAAAGACATTTGGGATCCATTTACGTGGCGGTAACGCGATTGGCGAGTCGGACGGACGTGGACCTGGCTGCTAACGGAATCGCAGTACGTTCTCCTTAACGCCCCATAACGTCCGTAATGGCTTTTCAAATCTGGCGGAACCTTTCTTTCATAAATACTAAATGCGCGCTTCGGCTGCGAAGAAAACGCATGAAAATTCAATGCAATTATCGCGAGTAAGGCGAGGCCTTCCGCCCGCCCGAATTCATATTACGAGTTTTTACTCCGGAGGCATAAAATTAAGATATACATCACCTTAGTGACCGTTTCCGGGTCGGACGTTGCTTATACGATCATATTACACGATGCTAATCTTAATTGTCTCGTTACTACAGCGCAGTTATTATACCGACTGTTTCAATGATACTTGAAAAAGGCAGAGACAACTCGGAAATAATTACATTGTAACCAAACTACGTTTATCACCCCTTTATCAGTAAATACTTGACAGCTCTTTAACTTATTTGCCCCTTCCAAAACACGCCCCCAAACTTTTCAATTTAAAGTGAAACATACGGTACATGTTTCACTTAATTTCATAACAACACGCATGATACTAAATCCCCTTTTTTTGTGTTATTGGAAGTTATTCTTCTTGAAAAAAAAATTTCAAAATAAATTAACTTTGAATTTCCAAAATAAATGTTCTCTCGTAAGTTTGGAATTTTAAGCTTCGCATCGGACAAGCGCCGCGCTGCAACAATAACGCCCTCATCATCGCCTCCTGATAAGGACAGAAGTTCGCAGAACGAAATACCTAACTGCTAATGCGAGGTTTAAATTTGCGGAAAGGAAGTTGAAAGCTTGGCAGTTTGCACTAACTGCAAGGAGTTTGGGGCGATGTTTCGCAGCCATCGCCGAATTTATTTCCACATCTGATTCGTAATGGGATAATAAACTTATCTGAATCGATGTTGCGGGGAACCTAAAGCGTTCAAAATTAAGAGGACGTTGCAAATTTTGATTATACGCGGAAGAGTGCCGGACTTGGAAACTTCGCCATGGGAGTTTTAAAGTTCGAAGCAGAAACTACTTAACATCAAAAACCATCAACAAAACTAATCCAGATCACTCGAAATCATGTTGACTCGCCTACTTGGGCGTATTTATGACGACAAGTATGCCATCAGTCCTCAAATAAATTTTTTTGCTACAAACGAACGAGATTTGTGCAGTGCCAATATGTTGCTAGCAAAGAGCCACGTACAGATTTGTCGAAATTATGAAGTTAAAGAGACTCAGCAAAATGAACTAGAAGAATGGAAGTGTTCAAACTTCAGACGCCCGATACCTTGAGGAGACTGAAAGGAAGGAAGACCTAGATGATTCTAGAATGGAAATGGTATAAGACAAGTAATAGAATAAGGAACATAAATCCTAGATAGCAACGAACGACTTTAAATATTCGAAAAGCTCAAATGATGAATAAGTATTCGAACGATGATGTGTATTCAAGGAGGGTTGGGTTAAGTAAAAGGAAGGACGACTTAATTTATAACTTGAACATTACGCTGGAAAGAATAACAAAATTGGGTAAAAAAAAAATAGATTAGAGCTAGCGCCAGATAAAACGGAAGTTGTCATGGTGTCAGGCAGGAAAAAACACAAGCCGATAGAATTTCTTATGGAAGGGAAAGCGGCTATCAGATATCTCGGAGTGTACATCGATAAAAATCTCTCTTTTGGAGAACATATAAGGCAAGTCACTGGAAGAACGCAGGTAGCAGCAACGGCACTGGGACGGTTAATGCCAAAGACACATGGGACTACGGAGGCCAAGAGAAGACTTCTGTGCTGTGTAGCAGAGTCAATAATCTCATACGCCGCGCCGCATCGGTTTGGACACATGTATGTAATATAAGAAAAAATAAGGAGCAGATACTGTGATGCCGAAGGACTATAGCAATAAGGGTTTGCAGCACGTATCGCACTGTATCGACAGAAGCAGCTTTGGTCCTGGCCAGGCAAATTCCAATAGACTTATTAGCTGAAGAGAGAAAGGAAAAAATGAGCATGAAACAGACGACTAAAAAAGCTTACGACAAAAAACCATGAGGGCATGGCAGAAGATTTGGGAGAGTAGTACGAAAGCAGAGTGGACAAGAAGAGTAATACCGAAACTACGATACGGTGATACGACAGAAATCAGATATCATACAGTACAAATGCTGATGGGGTACGGGGCTTTCGAAGAATACCAGGCAAAATAAAAAAGTTGCAGATACTGCCACATTGTAGACGACAATGTGGAGCACACGTTTTTTAGGTGCAGGAAATGAGGAGCACTAAGGCGTGCCACGGAAATTAAAGTCGGACAAGTATTAGCAGCAGAGAACATAGTTGACTTAAATGTTAGAGAGCGAGGAAAATTGGAACTCTGTGACATGGCGGAAAAGATCTTGTGGAAAAAAGAAGGGGACGAGAGGTTGCTAGAAGAAAAGATGTAGGAAAGGAACAGAGTGCTGCATTGAAGGAAAACCTAGAGGCGATACAGTCGCAGATCAGAGGTCAGTAAGAAAAGGAGTTTAGCCGGTAGGCGCTCTGGGCCAACTTCCCAGTCGAATCCGGCACGCTTTCTACATAGATCTAGAGGGAAGTGTCTTGAGAAGATTCCCCAACCTCAATAAAAAAGGAAGATTCGAGAGTCCTAAACGAATGCCTCTTCTAATCTTGATACTGACTGTCAAAATTTTCATATCCATCTGAACCCATCGAGACCATCCCATGTGGACATGAGATGATCAGCTACCCGAAACCTCCATAA
This sequence comes from Dorcus parallelipipedus, assembly GCA_958336345.1. Taxonomy (NCBI): domain Eukaryota; kingdom Metazoa; phylum Arthropoda; class Insecta; order Coleoptera; family Lucanidae; genus Dorcus; species Dorcus parallelipipedus. Next base: position 15,366,964 of record OY284475.1, read on the forward strand.
AGGTGAAGGAAAGACGACCAAGATGACTCTCGAACGAAGTGGTTGACAAAAAAATAGTAGCAATGAAAAAAAAAAGAGGCAGCTAAAAAGGGCAAGTCTTAGATAGAAATGAATGACGTTTAGAAAGGCAAAGTTGTACAAATCACTTTCATTACAATTACGAACCTGTACAAATGATGACGAAGAGTTAAGAAGGGCTTAACTGGTAAAAAAAAGCCTAACAGTATTTCAAAAGCTTCGTAATTATCCTTTTTTCCCATGGTTGGTTTGTCTATGAAAACTGATATCTGGAACCTCCAAAAAAAAAAGGGAAAGAAGACCTAGACAAAGCTGGTGATGAAGGAAGTGCATGTTTTAGATAAATCTAGATGACTTCGAAACAAATCTGACATAAAAGAAACTATTTTTCCATTGTTTCCAGAGTCTCCAGGAAGAGCAGATCCAGTGTTGCCAATGCTATTACCTTCGTAATAGATCTGTTACTGTTTACTGACTTCTAGGAGGAAGGGATCAACAAGAACTGCAGGTTTTAGATAGATTTAAACGGCATTGAAACGAAACTGACCTACAAGAATCCATCAATGGAAAAAAGGAGTCTCCAAGAAGAGCAGATCCAGCGTTGCCAATGCTGCGTAATTAAATTTGTTACTATTCACTGACTTCAAGAGGAAGGAATCAATAATAAGTGCAGGTTTTAGAAGGACTTAGACGACACTGAAACGAAATTGACATATTAGGTTGTTCGAAAAAAAATGTCGTTTTCTTTTTAATTCGGAATGTTTAGATACATAAGTAAATAAATTTTGATTGAACCATTCGCATCAGTGACCTTTTGCCATCTTCCTGCTAGCAGTTGTATTCCACGATAATATCACCCAACTTTTCCGGAATCAAAAAATTCTAAACATAATACGACATTTTTTTCCGAACAACCTAATAAAAAGTCAATGGGTAAAAGAAGAATAGATCCAGTGTAATAGACTGATTTCTAATATGATGTTACTAAAGTATATAGTTATGTTTTGACTTTTTTTATTTCCATTGATCTCTTGAAAGTGATACAAACGATGCTAATTCTAAACCATCGTGTTGGTAGTGTCAAATTTTTAGTTGACAGAACTTTAACAGTAAGTGAAAAGCTTCTTGCTATACTCTCTTGAAAACAGTACGATATGGTACCTACTACATCCTTAATTATTATGGCGCCATCTATTACTGTAGTATTAAAATCTATTACGAAACGATGGCATCTACTAAGAAGGTCATATTTTTTCTGGAAACAGTTCTGAGGTAGAAACCTCTGACTTTTAAAAAGAATAAAGTCTTATAAATTCTTTTAATAATTGACTTGTGAAACAAAATTGAGTGTTAGAATTGAAGATGGTGAAGACTCAAAGCTTCGTTGGTAATAGAACATTCGATAGAATTAATCTGGTGCTTGTAACGTTGTAACTTCCAGGCAAATAAAAGAAAGAAAGACTTAGATGTTTCTAGAATGAAGGTGGTATAAGAGAAGCAACAAAAATTGAACTTATAGGTCCTAGATGGAAAAGAATGACGTTGAGAAACGTACAGTATAGATTTTAACAATGAAGGAGACTCAAAGAGGGATCCTTGACTCTTAACAGAATGTCTTACCCAAAATCTTTTCTTTATAACTATGTAGACACTTTTCTCGGTATGTTTTCCTTAAGTAATTGTGATAATGATGCCTGAAGAATGATGATACTGGATAGTATCAATGGCGTAAAGCAAAATGTATTTAAAAAAATACGAAAAGAATGGATGTTACTTAGAACCCTGCGGAACTCCCATAACGAGCAAGCTCTGCAAAGTTATGGAATTTGTTTATTCTGGTGTGGAACTTACGTTTTTTATTTTTCTTCGTTTTACGCTCAATAATGCATCTTCTTTGAAATATCCAACCTTCCTGCATGCATCTTTACTACGCAAAAAATTCGCATTTTAAATTTAAAAAAAGTTTCTTCCCAACAGACGGGTATTTTGCATTACTCCAGTTAACAAACTGCATTTTATTCATCAGCCAATTAAAACTTCTCACCGCCGCGTCCCAGTATTTATTTAAATTAAATAAGTTTTTAATTGCGCAACTTCCTCGTCTGCGCCCAGCATGTGACGAGTTAATAGTAACATCAGCGCTTTACATTAATTAGGTTCCGGCAATTCGGATGATTGAATCAGTTTTACGAGAAGGAATTTAATAGAACAACAAATCAGAGGTTAAAAAAAAGAAACTCGAACGTCCTCGTACAATCTCGCAAAACTGCATTTAAGGGCCTCGCTTCGCCAACGCCAACGGAAACAAGGCGCTCGGAGATAAATAGCGTAGATTTAATACAGTAAACTCGTTGACAGCGAAGGGTCATGCCAATTTTATTGCGGGATTTGCGGACGTGAATGTCCGCCCTCGCAAACAAATAAAACAGCTTTTCGCTTTTACTCATTTTGGCAAAATAATTATCACACTTCGAAAAGTTGAATTGAATGAGGCATACAATAACGTAAACGTGTTGAAGATAAGATTACATCCTAATGTGTAGACCACCCACGTAACAAGGACGATGAGTTGTCTAGAATTGTCTTGACATTTCCAGAAGCTTCCGCGAGTTTTCTATTCGGCACCAGGTCGTTCGATCCGATTAGAGCAACTTTATATGAAACTACCTAACTAAACCAACTAGAAATTTAAGTTGGAAACACGCAGTTTCGGCGAGTTTCGATAAGCGTAGCCCTTGACCGATTACAACAACAAATCCAACGAAGTACTTAGCAGAATTTGTAGTGAGATCGGCGATACAATATCACTTGAGTTACGATTTTCCAAATCATTAGCGCTCGCAGTCATGCAAACACGCACAACTTTTTTTTTAAATAAATTTCTATCAACGCGCGCGAGCCATAAAAAAAGTGAATAAATATTGACACGAGATATGAATAAAAAATTACGTAAATTATGTACATACAACATAGTTACGTTTTGGTTTAAAGGAATGAGAAGCGAGGGTGTCTTGTTCTTTCTGGTAATTGAAGCTCGTCTTCCAATAATAAAAAAGTTAGTTGCCAAGTAATGTTTCTAATTCGTTTCTCTGTTTTTTTTTTAAAGGGGCAAACAAAATAAAAGATTTTCTCGTATTTTGTCTCACTTAAACGAAGGGCAAACACGGTCAATGAGTACTCATTAATTCTTGTTGACTCGGCCTCGAATCTTAAACGAAGCAAATATGCCAGGAGGTTGAAATTTCGTTAACGAATTGAACTTCGGTTCTTTCTTACCTTGCGAGTTTCATTCGGAAAGCAAATAATAATTTATAAAGTGACACTTACAAATTATCGAGTGAGAATTGAGAACTCGAAAATAATACAATTCCTAATCGGAAAACCGATTTTTGTGTTGTCCTCGTCCGAGTACAAACAACAGGGAAGCTTCATCGACCGGAGGAACAAATGCGTCCGGAGATCCGGTGTAGGCCCCGAGGTGCCATTATTCGCGGTCGAACCGGCCGAAGATAAACGGCCTCCTAGATCACGAGCTGTGCATCTAACAGTCATTGTGAAGCCATCAAGGCGGCGACGATAAAGCCGTTTATTCTCCGCGTTATAAAATAAATATTAGGCGCTTTCCTATTTTTGGAATTGCATTTTAGTTGGGGCGGGATGTTGCTGCACGCTATTTGCATGTTATAAAATATTTATAGCCCCCCAGAAAAGTTTTCAGGAACTATTGGCCTGGGACTTTGTGTCGGAACGTACAAATTTACTATTTCGTATTAAATTTTTTAAGGCGAATACACTTCCTAACATAGAAACGTACTCTACAAACATACACTTACGTATACATCACTCTGTATATTATTACTTTATTTTTATTGGTTATCTTCTTCTCTTTCAAACTTATTAAGTCTCGGCAGAGTTTAGAAGAATGAAGGGCCGCTTTAGAGTACCCTATTTCTTGTACAGGATTCGATTCAATTTCTATACTATTTCAAAATAGAACACATTCTATTTTTCAGGTAAGTTTTGAATCAATTTGAAATTTTAGTCAAATTTACTGTATACATTAAACTGTTCAGTCACTATGTTTATATTACCTACGGTAAAAACTTTTTTTTATAACCTAAACAAAAGAATAAAATAAATAAACTAAATGAAATACAAAAGGCAGGATAAAACTGTCTTTTTTCTTATCGATTCTGTAGGGGTTGCAAATTACAAAATGAAGAAGTCATTCTGGCGGGATTATCTTCCGCAAGTCACGATTCAGGATAACTACCGAAGTCCGGACGGATTTCTGGTGGCGTCCGCAAGTTCCGGTCGTTGCTCCGGACATCTGATTGTTCGCGGACCGTCGGCCTTCCGACGCAGTATTTTGATATGCTAATTTGCAGCGGGAAGTTGATATCTTTGTAAACTTTCCACAGGCCAAATAAAAGAGCGCCTTCCTCAGATATCACGAGCACTCGGAAAAATAAACGAGAGACGAGATTACGACGTCGATTTTTGGTATTAAATTCATCTCATCAAAGGCGGCTGCGATATAATAAGGGCGGTACTCCATCCCAGGATGCGCGCATGTAATTTCCTCTGGTAATTACGTCTATAATAACGTACACATTTATGTACGTGTTTGGGGGGTGCAGCGAGTACGTGTCTTGGCGTGAACGAACGCATGCAATGTTGTCACGGTTTCCCTTATTTGTAGCATTTTTTTTCTGAATTATGGAAGTCGTTAATAACACGGCAGTCATTTATATAGCTGAAAGAAGGGGGGAAAAAGACGTATAAACACCCGAAAAATACCGTGCAAAGAGTGCAACAATGCACGCACGCTTTTACTCACTGGAACCCCCTCGTAATCGCAGACTTATTAATTTTTGACGTAAATGCGTCGCAAATAAATCATTTTTATGGTTGAGAAAAAGTAAACGTGCCCGGGGAGAATGAAAAAACAAGAAGTATGCAATTTTATGCAGAAAATGCAATTTTTCTCAAAGCCGTTTTAATAAATTAACTTCGCGTGCGTTTTTTTATTTGCTTTTGAACGCCGGTTGATGTAAAACCACCATTTATCTTCGGTCTATTTTGCCAAAGTGTTCTTAAGTTATAAATTATGCTCGGCATGAAATCATGTAAACATCGTTTTGTTTGTCAGTATATTTTACATAAGTAAACGGTATATTATTTATTCTTTACTTAAGAAATTACGCAATTTCGCATTCCTGTTTTCCTTTCCTAAGTTTTTAATTAAAAAATAAACTAATAAAATCTTTATTAAAATATAAGAAGCGATCAAATGAAAAACGAATTAGAGTTGGCGACGCAGTTGTGCATTTAGTGCACCGAACGTTCCTTCAGTCACTTTTGACGTTTCTATTTGAATTTAACTTTAATTTGAAATTAAAACATCCAAAGCAAAAAAAAAAAACGTTTTATTTAAAAAAGAAAATAAAGCAGATGCGTAAAACGATCACTGTCTGCATTTAGATACTTTTGAACTCTACGAACAATTGCATGACCAACGTTGAACCACATTTCCGGCATGTTATTTATGTCACAATTGATTGGCAATCAGTATCAATGTGACGTTATCCAAAACATGCATTTAAATTCCAACGCCTACTCTAATTTGTTTTTATTGTTATTTATTTGTTTTTATTGTTATTAACAGTGACAAATCAGACGTTGATTTTGTAGTCAATGGAAACGATTAGCGATCAACTGGGAATCAATTACCTAAGTCTCTGTGACCTGTGTTTACGTGAACACTTTCAAATACTATTTATTTTGTATACACAAGTGGTTTTAGGGTTATGTAAAAATTAAATTTGAGAGGGAGTAGTTAGTAGTCAGTAAGCTAAAATCTTAATATATTTCTTTTATTCTTTAGCAGTCGATCGCCATTTGTTTATGTTATTTGGCTTGATTTTGTTTTAGCTTCTTTGCTTATTTTTGACGTTTTCATTTTTTCTCCTTTTTTCCACATTTTTGTCATTTGTCGTGATAGTTCCTTTTTTTTTCAACCAGGAATCCAGATCACTCAATCTCTATTTGTCTCTTTTATTAGTTTCGAGCTTTGTTTGCACTTTATTTTTTCTAATCTGCTTTTATTCTTCCGTGATCGGTCGTCGCTTGTTTTATTTTGTCAATTCACAGTTTTTTGCTAATTCTTGATTTTTTCACGTATTCCTTGTCATTCTCTTACACTGCTTTAGTTCTCTTCGTAATCATTTGTTTTTTATGGACGTGTTTCAGCGGTGTTTCATTCGTTTCTTCCGTCGGTTTCCGGTTTGTTTGCTTTTCGTTTTTTTGAATTTGCTTCTGTTCTTTCACGATCGATCGTCATTTGTTTTGATTTGATCTTGTTTCGCCTTCTTTTTGCTAATTCTCGACATTTTCTATTGTCATTCTATTGCATAGCTTTAATTTTTCTCTCCGTAATCATTTCTTTTCTTCGAAAGTATCGGCGGTGGTGTTTCAAACCTTATTGTGTCGTTAGGTTCATCGCCTTGTCAATTTAATTGATTTATTTAATTTTTATTTTCATTGCCTTCTATCTCTCACTTATCACAATGTGATGACGGCGTGTTTTTTTTGTTCGCAAGTTGCGTCATCGCATGTACTTTATTCTTGTTTTCTGTATGCACGTCCCTGTTTTCTCGTAATAAGTCGAAGGGTAGACGATAGAGCAACAAAAAACAAAGCGTAGAACAAAAAAGAAAAACCTGAAAGTAAAGAACACATGCGTTACACTTTGAACCACGCCCTAGTATACGCTATATTTACCTAATCTCGAACTGCCGGGACTTGGCTTGGACAAGCATCGCACCGGGGTGACGGTTTTTAAAATCCGGTACCTAATCAAAGTACCGTAAACATTCATCTCCAGCTGATTTCAGCCAAATGAATTGGAAAGCACAAAACCAACCACAACAGTGGTACTAACGTGCACACCCTACAACGAGCCACGAAGGACTGGCTAACGTGCAAGCGTTTTCAGCGTATGTAAGATATCAAGAGGGGGTTTGATAAAAGAACAGAATTAACTCACTTCATGGGTCGCCGGGTGGCTCAGCGGTAGCCTAGCCGACTTTGTAAGTCGTGTCGCTCAGGCGGCGCAGGTTCGAATCCTGCCATTAGCCATGGATGTTTGTGGTGTTTAATGACTTTGACCCAGCTTTAATATATCTTCGTGACTGTCTGGAATGGCTTATATGGCCGAAAGACATTAATTGCAGCATTGCTGCGCAAATCAAACAAACAACTCACTTCATGACAGAGGGAGACGGCAACAATTCTATATTGTGTATTGCTGGCCATCGTTTAATCGGCGTACAAATGAAACGCGCATGGCCGAATAGCGAATGTTCATGTTATTTCGCCATACAGGGCGACTGATAATACTAAAATGATTTTAACGGGATTTTCACCCGTTTGTCATTTATTTCTTCTTCCAGTTTAAAATTTAGTTTACACTTTCTGCAGTTGAAGAAAAAAATGAAGTTTCTATTGCGCTGTATTTTACTCTTCTGGTAGATTGTCATTTATTTTCCGGTTAATTTTCAAAAAAGAAATTGATATTTTATGGCTGGCCATCACTTGCGGTTTTTTTTGTTTCTAATTATTGTCGCAATTTCCGTTACGAATTAAACTTTTTCTTTCTGGGAAATTAACATTGCACGGGCGACAGTCGTTGTTTTTTTTTTGTTTTCCATTATCACTTTCTTTCTTTGTTCCAACTTCCAACGCTTTATTTTTCATTTTTCCATAAAATTTTAATTCAAACTTTTCACTTTTTTTTATTTTTCTGTTTTCTCCTTACTGTTTGATCAATGTCATGTCTTCGATCGACTGTCATTTGTTTCTTCTGCTGATGAAGGAAAATGCATTTTTTATGTTTCTTAGAGTATTAGAGAATTTATCAAATTCCCGCCAAAACGCACATTTGAATTGTATGACGACACTGTTCATTAGTCGTCAAAATCGTACGCACACATAAAATGTAATAAAATTAGAAGTAAAACATCTTATCATTACTCTGCTGTGCCACGGTGTAAAAGTATCTTGATTAAAGCGCCGAATAGATTATTTATACCTAAACGTACCAAAAAATTTAGAGAAAACTGTTGTTATAAATATGACATTTCATCTTGACATTTTAAATGTCAATATTGAAGTGGAAAAGTGTAGTTATATGTTTGTATTACGGTTGAAAAATTCATTTAAGTTATTCATAATAATATTTGGCAGTCGCCCTGTATTTAAGCGGGAAGTACGTGCCGGTCGTCATATTTTTCAATGTTGCATAATATTACATCAGAAAAATCATACGTTGTTATTCAGTCCTACAGTATAACTCCATTTCACTCTGTCGCCCGTCTAAATCTGAATTCATTCGCAACGACTCCCGTCGTAGCGATAATGGGAAAGAACGCCACCCTCGACTTCGCGCTCAGTGTTTCAATAGCGCTCCTGGCGTGCGTATCGTTTATTTGTGTCTTCATTCTTTGTGTTTCTTTCATGGGATTTGTGATTGAAATCTGAAACGGAATTCTCTCCGAGATTTGTTAAAGCACGCCGAGTGAATTTCAAGCTCGTTAAACAGCTTTTCGATGATAAGAAACAAGTATGTCTTATTGGCCATTTTGTGCCATTGCTCTGTGAGTAATCTATATCTCTCTCTTCTAATGGGCTTCTAATGGTAGTTTTACCCGTCAGAGAAAACTTTAGTCAAACCTTTTGGATGGAAGGAAAGGCCGGAATCGGAGTTTGAAATTAGCTGAACCGCCGGCAATACGGCTCACCCTGGACCTGACCCGTTGACTCGACGTCACTTGGTGACGTAACAACTGTGTCGAAGTACGTGACTAATTGAACTTACCTCCGTTGGAGGGCACTCCCTCACTGTTGACAGCTGACTGTCATTACGCCGGATTCTGGTTACAAGGTCGGAATTACTCTAATTATTTTTAATTACTCTATTGTGTTGATTCATCTTTCCGCGGCGTTGTAATTTTTATTCTCATTTAGTTGTTAATCAAGTGAATTTCTTTAATCACTTTAGGCGTTAATTGTAAACTGTTGATCGGAGAAAATCTAACTTGTCAGTTTACTTATTTACATTTCGTGTTCCTTCATTGGGACCCCTTCTGGGTCGATCTTTGTAAATTATTTTTCTTATTCGTTTAGCTATTTTTGAGCGTTTTTAAATGATGATTTTTTGAGGATGTATATCTGGGGACTTATTTAAAAAGAAAATCAAAAGCAGCAAGACGAACGAATCCACCCCACCAATCTTATGTGAGTTCTGCGCTCACGGCTGTATATCACGCGAAAAAGGATTTGTCGCGAAACGAAGCCAATTTTTTGGTCTGCAGAACCCACCGACAATGCACACCACGACGGATTGTACGGTGACGATGCAGCAGTTCCTTCACGCCTTATTACGTACAGTCGAAGCCTCTCGCTTCGCGCGAAGTGGCTCACTTTTATCCCGCTGCATCCAATTATAACTTCCATAACTATCTGTGTAATGGTTGAAGGCGAACACACGTAACAATGCACCGAAAATGCTGCCTCGCCTCTGAAAAATGAAAACGGCTAATTACCGTTGTTCTTAGCGCGACGCTGAGATGCTTCAAACAATGGCTAGGGGCTGAAGAGTGTCAGATGTCGTAATGCTTTGTTACGCTCTGTGGTCCGCAGTTTGCTTTAAGTGGAAAGTAAATTTTAGTTTTTTTATTTGGCTGACGCTAATTGTGCCATGACATCAAAAAGGACCAAACTGGCGTCAAGGAATTTGATTACCATGGCAACTGAATTCAGATTCAATTTTCACCTGTCAAAATAGTTTAGTTTTAAGCCAAAACACACAGTTCAAACTAAAATGGTTTCCTTGTCACACTCATCACTCGCCGGACGCGTTTTGCGATCTTCAAGAATCTTCAACCAACTGACCAATTCAAAGAACGCCCTTCAATTTCAACCCCTAAACGCCATACAAGTACGCCACAGGGATATTGACGTGCCCGACTTTTCGAAGTACAGACGAAAATCCGTAGAATGCCCGGACATGAAAAGCAGCGACTCCGTGGAGTCCCGAAGGGCCTTCACGTACCTCATCGTCTCAGCTGCGGGAGTTATGTCAGCCTACGCCACCAAATCCGTCATATACCAATTCGTGAGTTCCATGTCAGCCTCCAAAGAAGTACTGGCCTTGAGCAAAATCGAAGTGAGACTCTCGGACATTCCCGAAGGCAAATCGGCGACCTTAAAGTGGCGGGGCAAGCCCTTATTCATAAGGCACCGCACGCAGGAGGAAATCGACACGGTTCGGTCGTTGGATATTTCGATTTTGAGGGACCCCCAAAGGGACGAAGACAGGACCCAGAGACCCGAGTGGCTGGTGGTTTTGGGGGTGTGTACACACTTGGGTTGCGTGCCCATTGCCGGGCAGGGTGACTTCGGGGGGTATTACTGCCCCTGTCACGGCTCGCACTTCGACGCTTCCGGACGAGCACGTAAAGGCCCGGCTCCTACGAATCTAGAAGTGCCTACTTACAACTTCATCGATGAAAACACCTTATTAGTTGGTTGATTTTTACTTTTGTTAACAAAAACTTTGTTTCTTGCTTACGCGAAATATAAATAATATTTGATCACACTGTGTATCATATGTGATTCGGTTAAATTAAATGAGAGCTTTCACTTTCGCCCTCGAATTAACTAACGAAAGCGGCCCCGTTCAATATCTGGCCGGACCAGAACCTGCCCTATTTGGAGAATGTTTTACACTGGGGTTCGGGAATAAATTACAGGATATAAGCAGACGAAAGAATGATGTCGGACTGCCAGAACCGTAAACCGCGAACAAATGATGATGGGGGAATGATAATGTTCCCTCGTAACAGTCTGCGTGAAGGCAAACAGCGCGGGGTAGACTCGGCACTTTGCTTTGCTGTTTTCTTTGTTCTCGATATCGTTTATTAAATTTGCATAGATGGATTAGATTCGAGATTAAATTTCATTATATTTCTGAAAAACATTGAATACAATTTTTATTTATTTGATATTTTAACGTCCTTAGAAAATGAAAAATGCATTGAAGAGAGTAAAGAGTAACAAATTATTAAATTAATATTAATTGTGGGTATAACAAATTTTATTTATAGATGATGATCAGACTATCAGATGGCGCCTTACATATTTTAAATAATAATAATAATAAAAAGCCCGACAGATGTAATTAATCATAACACAAAGTAGCATTATATTATGCATTCCATTAAACAAAAAAAAATCTTGCTGTTTTAAGTAGTTAAAGCAGCGGAGAAATGGAAATCAAGCTCCTGATTATGTATATTTTTAACCCCCAACTTCCTTTACATAAAAAAATTAATCAGCAACGACGTAATTGTTGTAAGGGCCTCCCAATCTCACGGCCGATCTCCTCTAACTATTGAAAAGACATTCGCAGCTCCTTTGTGCTTTTCGCTGGCGTGCCGGGGACTTATTAAAATTAAAAGCTTCCTGTTTAATATGCATGCGTATTTAGTTTTGAATGCACGGCGATTCGCGTGTCCGAGTATTAACATAATATTAATAATAATAATAGTGACGCACATGCCACCGCAGATTAAAAACGCTCCTAATTAATTAGGAGTTTTTGGAAGGAGTCATTAACTAAAATCGGGCGTAATTAAAATGAATCGTTTCCATCTAATCCGTCATGTGCTTCGAAGCTTTTAAGTAATGAGTATCACCTGTTTGTAGTCGTAATAATTAAAATAAATATTGTATGTTATATACTTTTTTGATCATGCCGTATATCTTGTTGAGCTGCTTGTTGTTTTAGCCAATTAGGCATACATCTATCTATTGTGAACTGAAGGTTTAAAGATGGATAATAGTAGGATTTATAAACTGCAAGTCACTTTTCGTTCGAAATAGAAAACGTGATAAGTCGTTTCCTTGTTTTTCCCCCAGGACACACGCATTTCCAGAGAGTAAAAAATATCGCGCGTTAACCGCGCTATGTCCAAGCCCTAGTGAAATAATAAAGCACCGGAACGAAGTTATGTGGCACGTAAAAATATAAGTTGGAAAGTTTCGGCGGTGCTGAAGGAAAAGGGCGAAACAAACTTAAATAAGAACATCGTCTGCGAAATGGATATAAATTGAGGAGGAGTTAAATTCCTCGGCCCCGTAACCTGCACCTCCTCGCAGAAATATCTTTCGATATTGAGTGCGCGCGAGGAGGTGCAGCTTTGAGGGCCCGGGAAATTACGCAATGGGAAATTTGCATAATTTCGAGTTGAGGGACTCGGAGGCCTCGTCTGTCCCACAGGGTGTGTGAAGGATGTTTTACAGGAAATTTTGAATGCGAATGAGATGTTTCGGCGCCGGCGAGGGCGAATTAAAAATTTAAATGCGGATTAAATTCATTTCGACGAAACAAATATGTATTTTAAGAGCAATAAAAAAAAGTTTTGCGCGCAGATTTCTCCCGTCCTGAAGAAATGCACTAATTACAATATTTCTATAGGTAGCTTTACTTTCAGTTATAAACTTACAATTCGTTTATAAAGCAAGTATGTTTCAAGACATCTGCGTCTACAGGATTTAAAAAAGAAACCGCTGATTACGTATTTAAAATTTTTGTCTAAATGGCAATATTTGCCATAAAACTTCGTCATGAATTATTAGATGGGGTTTCTTAACACTTTCTTAAACGAACGTCGATTTCGTTTACGTGTATTAAGAGTTTCTTCAAACGATCGATCGATCGACAAGTCAAAGAACTTTTATATAGCTACCTCTTTCTAGCTTTCGTGAAACGGCCTTGCGGCTTGTGTCATGTCATGTCTTTTCATAGTATATTTTCTTAATCCAAATAAATGGACTTTGGAATCCTACTTCTGATAATTTTTAATTAGAGAACCGTCGCGACCTCTGCTTTCTGTTATTATGTTAATAAAGCTAATTAGACGTTGCCTGTTGGCACTGCTGCAACTTACCCATTTCACGCTTTAAATCAGCCTATGTACGACATGTAAATTCGTTGTTTATCATTTCCTCATTGCCCGACGACGAAAACAACGCGGCGCTAATTAACGCGGCGCGCAACTTTGTGACGGCGCTCGTTATAAAATAGTTCGCATTCCGGCCCACTTTTCCGGGGCCCCAATTTAAGATTTAATAACAGGAGTCTCCGCTGCGCTGCAGTCGTGGACAGGAGGCGACACATTCTCAAAGTTCTCCCATAGGTCATAACGCAGCGCCACAATGCGGCTCACATTCCGGCCCGCAAGGAATTCGTTGCTCTTGTTTGAAGTGATCTAAGACGCTTCCTCTTGATCGACATGTGCCCTACATGCCTTCCGACTTGTTATCATACTCGAAATGCGGGGGGAAAGCCCTCCGCTATGATTTGCGTTATGAATACCTACGTACAGTACATGAACTGCTTACGGAAGTTTAATCGCATTAAGGCCAACGTAAAGCGGGTTAACAACAACTAAAGTTTAATCGCCTTGTTCGCGTTTACCTAAAGCAGAAATAATAACTAATAACTAAATTGATCCAACTATATTTCATTAGGAATGGAGAGTAGGAGAGTTGGTGAAGAGTAGGAGAGTTGAAAAAGTCACAGTAAGAAATTAATTTTGGCGAGAGGGAATTATAATTAATATGAAAAAAAAATAATGAAGTTACGAAGCGAGGTAATAACATCAACGAGATAATGGCTGGGCGGTAATTCAAGAAAGGTGAAACGCGGGAGTTGTATATAGGGGGCGCGGGAAGATAATATTCATTACAAAATGATATTATTTAAAGTATATAAAAGATATAAATGAGCGCCGTCCCCGATGAGTCGGTGGGGTTGGTGGCCGGGGCGTTAAGTACCTCTGAGAGCAAAGAGCGTTAGGACAGAAATCTCGGGGGAGTCCCTCTAGGTAGGCCTCTTCTTCTCTAATGCCGGAAAGCTTCGAAGATGAAAGCAACGCAAGAATAAAAATATTCAGATGTCTGCAGTTTGGAATATATGAGTTTTATAAAGCCTGATCCGATGGAGAGCGGATGAAATATGCAGAACGCAAGAACTCGTATCATACGTTCGATGAAAACAAGTGTAACCGGGTGAAGAATAAAGCGCCGATAAAATCAGAATTTTGTTTGTATAACTTGATGGCATCAGTTTTCAATTTTGATTTCCACGGGCGCGGCTTTTATTTTACTTAAACTTGCGATACGGATACCAAAATAGAAAACAAAAATATTTTGTGGGTCACTAATCGCATACAAGCAAACAAAAAAAGCTCCTTGTATGTGAACAAAAAGATCAAATTATTTTTCATATAAAATAAAATACGCCGTGGAATTTAAACTTGGCGAAAACATTAATCCGTCACGACCAAAAAAAAAAAAATTTTTAAACATCGCCCACGACTTTCGCTTTTGGGGTGGGCGGAAAACTCAGGGCGCCGAATTTCATTTTTGCCTCGCGAGTGAGTTTTCTTTGACGAATTTTAATCCGAGGCAAGCGATGCGTTAATATTTATCTTTGCGCAATAAAATATTAAATTTAATCTATGGCGTCCCGAACTGGATGTATTTAGCGGTTACTTAATATTACGGCGGGTGCTCTTTGTAGTTTTAAAAGACGCCCGGTAAGAAACTAATTACTCCGAACGCAAACCTGAACCTCGATCTTTATTAATTTATTTCGAGCGCACAGACTAATATAATATGGAGACTTGTTACGTTCGTATAAAGGAACGTTCCGTACAATCCTTTCTCCGATATTAAGCATCTCCATCGATAAACGTAGCATCTTTTCAGAAATTACAATAAACGGTTTACTGTACCATGAATTTTATAGTCAATTTGTGCAAAAATCAATATACTTTTGATACACCATATGTTTCGTTTTACACCAAAAACCCTCTCTTGTCTTAAATCCTTCACTGATCTTCATGTGAATAGGGCAAAACAATTTCTTTTAACCTTAAACAAAAGGTTTATTTTGAACCGCTTTAGTTGGCGTTAATTAGAACTTGTTCATATTCATATCTGAAGAAATTGTCAGTGTCAATGTCAAAAAGCTTATAATGAGCGGGAGAATTATATTTTCCCAAGTTATCGGTTAGCCAAATGCTTGCAACGTGTAAAATATAAGCCCTTAGCATTCGGTAAAAAGCAACTAATTTGTAAGTAATGGAAATGGGCTTCCACCCCGCACAATTCAATACCTTGAAAAATATTGTAACTAGGATAAGAGAACCAGCAAAGGTGTACAGCTGAGAATCAGTCAAGCGTAACATAAACATAAAACGATAATATAAACATAAGAATGATTCCTTCGCAATTATGTAACGTATGACTCACCCGCGGTGCAGAAGACCACCTGCAACATTACAGCGGGCCGTGCGCAAAATCTAATGACTCATCTGCAGGCACAGATCTAGCGCGGAGTCGCATACACAAATGTCAAGGCAACAATTGACGTCACACCCCGGAAACGAAACCCCTATAAAAAGGCCACAAAGCCAAAGCTAGAAGAGAATTAGAACAAATCTCTTCAGAGTGTCATGTAGTCTAGTTGTCCGTTAGTGCCCCAAAACACAATGTAAGTAATCGCACTTGTAATAATTGTAATTAATTAATAATAAATCTGTTGTTATATTAAGCTATGTCCCTAATTTCATGTTACTTCAATTATTACCGTAACAATATAATTCTTCCGCTGATTCCCTATAACTGAGCAAATAATTAGTTTTAATTTGTTACAGTTCGAAATTATGGTATGAATAAGTTGGCAATATTTGGAAATTTCCGTCAATTTAGAGCTTATTGTGACAACTCTGATCATTCCCGAGCGCAGGCTAGAGATCATTAATCGATACGTTCCACGTCCTTTTATAGGCATAAGTCGACACTAACGATTTCTATTGGTCGAAGCTAACTACTTAGCTTTGTTTCGAAGCATCACTCAGTGTTACCACAGTTAGTACAATTTAAAAGGATTTAGTGCAAAAAGTGATTTCGGAAAGAAATAATAATAATAATAGGACTTTATTTATCAAATTGTACATAAGATAAATTCAATACACATTTATTTTTGGTTCAACTGTAAGAAAATATGGGAAAGGGTGATTTAAATTTTGATAAAATGGCTTTTCAACAAATAACCAAAATTTTACAATTTATCCCTCTTAGACTTTTCTCACCCTTTGTTACCCAAAACTTTTTCAAGCCGAATCGAGACGCTAAAGGCGACCCCTTTGTCAGTAGCTTTCCTGGAATTAGTTGAAAAATAGCCAGAAGTCGTTCCGTCGCTCTCCTTGGACTCGGTATGAGTTTTGGCCCTTTCGATCTTCGGACTTACTACTTTGAAATTGTTGAATTTTTCTCCTCTCCCGGTTCGGTGTACTTATTTAATAAAAAGGTTCTCTAAATTCTACTGTGAATAATGAATGAAATTCGGAAAGTAAAGTAAAATAATAACTTTACAATATCAGATTTAATAGAAACACAATTACTTGTCCAGGAGGGAAGATGGTGCGGTACGTTTAGAAAAATGCATTTTGTTAGTAACTGTCAAACTTTTAAGCCGAAAGTACGTGGAACTTACCGGGGACGATACTTAAATGATTTTTTCTCGTATCCGTAACTCAGGAAAAACACTAACGATTTATATTGACGAATATTGATTCGTCAGCGAGCGAATTTATTTAAAAATAACTGACACACAAAAAGAAAACTACACGGAAAAAGCTTCTGCTTTTTCTAACCGAAACCTAACAAACTTTGAAAGAATTTAAATCGAAATAAAACCGAACTTGGAACAAAAATTAATTAATTAAACTAAAATTTCGACGAGAATTTAACGCGCAACAAACTAAGGGGACCGGGAACTAACTCTCCTGCGCGCGGCTCCTGTGCTTAAGCACTCGCCACCGCCCTCGAACCCCGAAGTGGGATCTTTTTCAAATTCATTCAATTCTTGAAAAAGTCCGAGGTTGATTCGGGCTTTTAGCCAGAGGAGCTGGTCGCACGGTTTTTTGCTGATCCCTTAAAATTTGAAAACAATGTTATCTCCGTAACTTAATATTGTCTTTAGTTGGAGAGCACGTTCTAGATTACTGAATATAATATGTTTTTCCTGCATTCCGATTTCGTGAGATCAAGTGAAATTAAAAAAAAAAATTTATAATGATAATTTGGAAATTTCCCTACGCATTTTTCGGGTCCTTACAGAACTGTCACTTAGAATATGTGATTATTATCAAAATGATGATAAACTATTCTCCGTTCACTTTTGTAATGAGTAACTAATACCTACTTTATTATAAAAATTCGAACTTAGAAACTTGTGGTACTTAGCAGGTATTTAGCAGTTGGTAGTGCTGGTACTAAGTTTGCTACTAAGGAGGGAATTATTGGAGGTCGGAAATTCAGGCGTTGTAAGTATGGAGTAAAAAAAGTAGAGCGAGAGCGCAGCTGTTTTGATATTTGTCAGAATGAGACAAAATTGCGCAGAGTGATTACAGTGAGCGCGAAGGAATTACCATGTGGCAGCTTTGACTTTTGACAATAAATAAAATTAAGCAAAAAATCTATGTGTAATTGATTTACTTCAGTTAGTACTTTTTGTCAAAGATCTAGTACCTTTCTTACTCAAATGTTAGTATAATTTTTAGCAGTCTTGCGACAACACTGGCGTCACTTTTCGTTTGACTGTGCTGGTGCTTGCATCGTTGTGTTTAAATTATCGAAATTTCTGCTGAAAATATTACGAAACTACATTACATAAAAATCCAGGTAATATGATGGCGCCATCTTGATTCCTAATCACGTATTTTTCTTTTAATTCAAGCTTTTCAATCCCGATATCTTTTACTTTTGAATACCGTTTAGACAGAGTGAAGACGAGGACGATCTTCGACCTGCAGGACCCCCATTTGGACTGCGTGAGTTCGTACCGTATATAATTTTATTTTACCGTTTCGTGACGCTGCATTATTTAAGAGCGAATTTTCGACAGATCTTGCATATTTGTCCAGTTGAATTAAATTGTTTTAGTAAACAATAATGCGGATTTGATCTGAAGTATCGAACAGATTAATCAAGTAAATTGTACACCCGGGTGCAATATTTTCAAATCGTTAGTCATTGTTTATTCAGCGATCAGCAGTCGTATGTACAAGTTTGCCTTATTGGTGACATTTTTAATTACTTTGAATGAGTAATTAAAGTAACTGTTTATGACACCGTCAACTTACAAGTGAGTAAAGTAAAAATTTCCTGGATTTATTGCAAAACTATTGCAAATGCAAGATAATTTGGGAACACTAATTCGCATTACCTTTTTCAGCTGGGTGATTGCACACCCTGGCGCCTATATCAACATCTTTAAACCACGCCCATCTCCATTGACCTTTTTTTTGGGGGCTACCTAATTTAACAGTAAGTAAGGCAGGAGTTTTTTGGTAGCAAATTAAGTTTGTACGAAATATATGTACCTACTGATAATTGAATGTAATGTAACACTAATTTATTCATTAACATTGCCATTTTTCTTAGCGTTTGATTTTTATATTAACTTTTGCCTAGAATATCAACGAAGTAGACATGGATGGCATAGTGCTCATTTCATTTTATAATGCAGCCTGTCTTATCTCAGCGGTTTTCCAAATTTCAGTAAAACAACCGATATATTGCACAAATTGGATTCAAAACTCAAGTCACAAAGAAGGTGACTGTAAACCATCCATCTTAATAAGAAATTTTGATGTTCCTAACGAATACTGCAACTGTACATGTCTGAATTTGTATTATTAATGAAAAACTCGTGAAGTATTTCGCATATACAGGCTGGGAATCAATATAATTTACACTTTCATTTTTAAATTTTACTTTTCATCATTCATCGATCAAGTAATTGCGAAACATTTTATCAACGTTTAGAGTTTCTGGCAGTTAATGTCAAGCAAATTTTTTCACAAATTTTATTACTGCGCTACTAGCTTTTCCTGAATTTACTCTAGAAAATTCAAAGTGTAAACTGTAGCTGTACTTGCTGTTGAGATTTCAATCGAGTGATTTCTGATTATGAAATGAGGAACATAAGGATATGAAGATATAATCGTGTTTCGCAACGTTTGATTCCGCATTGCATACATCTGCATAATCAAAGAATAATTCGTTGCATATAAACCGGCACATTTCCTGTCGTGATCTTGGCAGCCGATGTTTGCTGATGAGGTCTGATTAAGCAGTACACAAATAACCTTTTAGTAAAATGTATTGTACATTCTATGCTGAGATATGCCCTTAGTTTGGGTGACAATTTAATGATGTGATCTCAGGGTATTTTGAAAATTTTCTGATTTTTTTTATTATTTAATTTCTTACTTTGTTGTTTTTTCTCTCGGATGCTGCTCTTCGATGATGAATTTTGAAGTGTATTACGTAGACCAATTTCTTTGTTGTAGAGTGCATTTTATGTGATACATTTTGGATGTAGCCTTCACATTCAAAATTATCTGCATTGTGTGTAGGTGTATAATAAAAAAATGTCATAGAATAAAAACGTAAAGCACTGTTTATTGCACCTCTTTAAATAATTAATTTTCACAAACTAATTATATTATTATTCCATGAGAAGGACTTCGGGTTTTAATGGATAATTTATAATATTTCCGTCAGGTTTTTCACAAAACCTTTCCAAAGTTTACTCACTGGTCTATACGATGCTCCGGTAAAGGTTCCATTGCATAAATCGGAATTCGCGCGTCGGCGATATCATGGCGTGACGGGTCGTAAATTCACGCGATGACTAACACAGCGCCCTCATTTGTTTATTCTCCGAACTTCTTACTATAACCTACAGTTTGCTTTACACATGATTATTTTAATTGTCCTAATATTTACAATTCTAACTTGAATTAAATTATTTCTTAAACAAACCTACTAAGATATGTTTAATACACTATCCTATAATTCATTTTATTATTTTCAAAATTATCTCTTACGAAATTTTCGAAGAAACACGTACTGTTCATAAACACCGAAATATTGCTTGTATTTGGGTCGCTAGCTCAGCCTGACACTTTCAAAGTAAAAAATTTATTTTGTTTTGTTTAAATGAGTACCAGATTACAAACAAATCTCCACAGACGAGTGACACCTTGAGTTTGCACGCTCCCCCCTTGTTTGAAATAATCTTGATAATCGTTCTTTTATGTGGGGAAAGTCACGTGTTTGCACAGTAGCAAGTTTCTCTTTTCGTTTAATTTGTAAGAGTATTATTTAATTTTAAAGTAACCAGAATCTGGCGCAACTAGACCCAATTATTAGTTTTTTAATAAATTAGTTTAAATATTAATTTAACATTTATTTTAAATTGTTCGGTTGTAGTAAGAGAATAACTCACAACTCCATCTGTTTGTTCACTTTATTTATTTATTTATTTTTTTCAACATTTACAAAGTGGCAAACTGAGCAAAGATTTCACGTTTACAGTCAAAGAAACAATTTTCGCCTTTAAGGTCGTTTAAAAGTGTCGTGTACGCGCTTTGCACTGGTATTTATACTGAAAAACAATTGAATATGCCAATTTAATTTTACGAGCTTTCACTCGCACGCTGACCCTAATATATGGTACAGCGTGAAGGAAATTTTGGCCATTTGGAATAACAGACCGGCTTGATTTTAGAGATGTAGAAATAAAAAAAATCGAAAGAGTTTTAATATGAAACGTTTCAACAGGAAATGGAATGAAATTTCACATAGAAAAAGAATGAAGTTTCTTTGATATTTCAATGGAACGTCAAGAAAAAAAATTAAAACTTCAAGTCACATTTAGAAAAATTTTTAATACAAGTATGTAGATACTTGCAGACAAAAAATTCGGACATCACTATCATTCCACTGACATAAATATATAAAACTGTCCTTTTGATTGACGTGTCATAATCACAAAAGACTTAATAAGTTTCAAGTATTCTGCTGTGTAAGACCCAACGATCGATGTCTTGGAAATATCACTAACATCTCCAAAACCTAGAAATTTCCATTCTTGGAAATTTTGAAGTGTTTTTCAAAACTTTTCTGAATTCCGTCTACCGTGAGTAATTTGAAAATACTTGCTTGACAATATTTCTGCTATATCTAATCGGGTAATTTGTTGCATAAAATCAAATCTTTCTTCGCATAACCTAACTTTCTAATTTCGTATCCGATAGATAAGTCAAAGAACTTTTATGTAGCTATCTCCTCCTAACTTTCGTGAAACGCCCTTGCTCTTTCTGTCATGTCACGCTATTTCGTCGTATATTTTTTATCTCAGATCTATACGATCGATATATAAATAAAAATTGAACTTTACGTAACTTGATATAAAATAATAAGATAAAAATTGGAGAATTCTTACAGGTCACTTAACCGTTTAGATTTCGCCGAGCTCGTTCGTTTAAATCGCGAAATCCGAGGGTAGAATTAATCCTAATTATCAGCAAATAAATCAGAGAAATTCTAGGTATCCGGCGGCGCTAATTGACGCGTTTTATAAGGTCCCCCCCGTCCGGCGTAATTTATGCGGCGAAGGAGACTTAACGCGGCTATATTTTAATCTTCATGCAGTGCCAAATATTTTATTCATTATCTAAATTCGGCCTCCGATAATAAATATTGCACGTACGGAACGGCGTACCCACATCACATCCGTGACATTTACCCGATATGTCCGTGGCACACTGCCGACCATCGATGCTCATGAAAAAGTAACTACTGGGCTTTTAGCTTTTTCAATATGCCGCCGAATAAAACGATGTATGTATATATATATTGAATCAAAAATTTATAAATGCATTATATTCGGGGTTTAAAATGAAACGACGCGGGGGATCGGGGAGTGCGAATTCGTTTCACCTGATTTTATTTATAAAATTCAGTTAATTTCGTTGCGTAAAATGCATTCGTGGCATATTGTATTTGAAAATGAAATTAAAACGGGGTATTAAATTCAATTTTTAAATAAATTAGTTTGGACACAAAATTAAAAAAAAAAAAACTCCCTTTGTAGCAGAGTTTCACGAAATAAACGATGTTTTATTAAGAGGGACTATTTTTTAAATAACGTTTTTGTGACAGGTCTTGTACCTTGCATCTAATTAATGGAAATTTAAATAAAATGAAAGAAAAATTCTGTTTCACTCAAAAAACAATATCGCTGGCGGATTTAGTAGAACGTATACGTTCGAAATCGCTAATACTTTGTCATATTGCGACGTACATCCTAAATAAATTGGCATATATTGCGAACCGGCGCCGGTTTCCACCGAGCCTTAACAAGGAAAAGAAATAATAAGAATTACGTCAAAGAGATTTGTTTTATTTCCCTGCTACTGTCGGTAGTTGTCAATAAATAAATAAGGCAAAAAATTGCTTTGGAAAACGGGGCTCCAAATTAATTTTATATATGTCATTTTTTTTGTAAGGCAGGTACGACGACATGCAGTTGGGGCGAAATTTCAGAAACGTAGGTGTACGTGATGAATCTGGCCGGTATTTTCAGACAGGGTCCTTTTTCATAAATCAAGCGCGTGTCAACGCCAGCTTATACACGAATTGTCCATCTAACGTAAGAAAAAAGATTTATTTTCCGGGGGAAATTCCTACGCTCGCATTTGAATTTAACGTCGTCTTGAGTTTTATTGCTTGCTAATTGAAACTTCTGCAGGGCCGGGGAAATTTGCGGCCGGTCGCAAATAGACTGCATTCATAAATGATCGTCGGAATAAATTACATCGCAGTTAGAAATTCCGAGTTTCATTATGACTTATGCATTGCTGCACTACGCCAAGACAAATAGATCTTCAAGAAATTGTAAGTGCGGCGAATGATTGCCTGGAAAATTGTCGGATGCTACCGAAGGGTATAATATACTTTACAACTTTAATTATATCATGGAATAATCAAACTTTATAAAGCAACAGAACTAACTCGTTGGTTTTGAAATATTTAACTGTCTACAGGAAAAGTTTTCTCGACTACAAGTTACAGCGCATGAATTGATTGGTTTACACTTTACTATTTCATTTAGAAAGATTCTAATTAAAAGTTAACAACATTCAAGAGAAAAAATTACAGGATGAGGTTGAAGGTGAAATACGGGGTGTCCCATGAAATACTGAGTCTAGTTGTGAAAAATATTTTTCACTTCTGTTTCACTGTTTATGCGCCATTTAGTGTTCGTTTAAAAGAGTTTGTGATACAATTTTTTATAACAGTTGGAAACACTGTTAATCTTCGCGCCAAATTACCGTGCGATAGGGGAGGCGTGGTTAGCCATTGTTCGCGTTCGGCGAACTTCGACGTCCATTTTTGAAACAATTCGCGAGTACGCTTTGCAGACGACCCACAGTGGGAAAAATTGTTAAATCAGACAGTAATAACTTTTAAAAAAATGTGTTGAAATATAGACTTTTGAATATTTTTTTAGTTTTACAATGTCCCAACAGTTCTAATTTAAAAATAATACGTATACGTTATTTCTCCTTAAGCAGTAAAATTGTGATCAAGGTAGTCATACATACAGTGTGTCCCAAAAAGTTTTATACAAATGGAGAAAAAGTTTATCTTACATTTCACAAAAAAAACTATTGTTTATAAAAAGCTCTGCATGACTTGTAGGTCCATAATCAGGTACAATTTTTTTTTTAAATTGGCTGGAATACAGGGAAAATAAAAAATAATGATTTGGACGGAGGGCAAAATACGTTCAAACTGTAGTGGAGAAGCAAAATGTTCATTGAAATTTAAATAAATAAATTTAAATAACTCCCTTTTGCAATATGTAATTAATAAATTTACTTTTAATGAAGTTAGTACTAGGTAAGTACTAATGTTTAATAATTTTGAATCTCCCTGTATATCTATTAGTTTTCGTTACTACAATTCTACAATATATACAAAATCATGACTAATTATACAATTAATCCGTAATTCCACATTTTTATTTAATTTCTAATTTTTACTTTCTAATATCTGAAAATTTCCCACTGTGCGACCGTCGAATATTTTGTTACGCTTCCTTTGTTGATGCTTGGGAGTTGAGACCCCCCTTAGATAAAGGGGTTTTAATGTCTGTAAAATAAATACTTGATGAATCAATTTCCAACGCTCTCAAAGCGGTTAAATTATGTCTTCGTCTTCACGTCTTTTCTTCGTTTGTCCCAATTGACTTCTGCCTAAGTTTTATTCTCGTTATCGAATTTGTTAACACAGGTGAAAATTGCGTTAAAATCATCTTCGGTCTTTCGAGTCACCCTGTATTGCGTAGGAACACGAAGAGACCGTCATTTGCCGACGCGCGTTTTAACTTGATGCGTCATTAAACAAAAGCCTTCACTACGCAGTACGGAAGTGCTGTATCTCCCTCATTTCCCCTATAAGTCAACTGTCTTCTTTTACAAACCCTCTTCTTTAATTGACCCGTCGATACAACGAAAATTCTTCATGGCCGTCAGTTCTCAGATAGAGCGCATTGGGTGTGGTGTCGGAGTGTGTTTCGATAAGAGTCAACAGGCCAAAATTGCCTAGTTTCTCAGTTTTTCGAGTCACCTGTGTTGCGAAGTAACACGAACAATTCGTTATTTTGCCATGCGCGTTTCTTTTGTGCCCAAATAAACGAGAGTCCACGAAACACGGAATTGTGTCCGTCTCCCTCATTTCCTAAGCGTGTTGCACTCTCTTCTTCTATCTCTTATGTCTTACATGCGTCGCCTAGTTAGTCCTTCGTAGCTCGTTGCAGAGGTTGGACGTGTGGTGCCTTGGTGTGATTTGCGATTCAGTAGGCCTGAAAATGGTAAATTGGTTACCGGATTTTAAAAATCGTCACCCCTGCAATAATAAGCATTGTTTAAGGCTTCTCCAAGCCTAGTCCCGGCAATTTAAGATTGGTAAATATGGCAATTATTTGGGCGTGTCAGACTGTAACGCATGTTTTCTTTCCTTATTTAGGCTTTTGCGTTTTGCTGCTATGTTTCTTTTTCCCTTTTGGCTACCCAAACCTTCGTGGTGATATCTGGAGCCACGCAAATTATCTTGAAGATTAGGGCAAGTCAGTTCGGCAACGACGGTTACATTCGCCGCCATTACTTCCCCGTCTGTCCGAACTTGGATTCACCCAACCGCTGCTACTTACGGCTAGAGTGCTGTGGAAGATTTTTCGGCGTGCACATCTACTGTTAATGTGTGTTCACGATTTTTGTGCTTCTTTTCATGTGTATCTTTTGATTGAAGCCTGAAGCGGAATTTACTCCGAGATCTGCTTAAGTGCACGTCAAGCAAATTCAAGCTCCTTATAAGCTTCTCTAAGCCTGTTTCTGGGACAAAAGAGCAGGTAGGTTCTTATCGGCACATTTGTGCGTATTTTCAGTCTGTAACGAGTATCTTTACTATTTAGGCTTCCAGTGGTAGTCGTACCCCCTTCGTGACAATTAACAACGACCTTTTGTGTGGAAAGAAATCCGTAGCGGAGTCTTAGCTGCTAACGATCCGGGCATCGCGGTCCACCCCTCTTCATGTAAAAGTTAGATTCAACCTTAGACGTGACGCCGCAACAGGAGGAACCCTGACGTAATATAGTTGCGGACAGAAAATTTCGGCTATCACTATCACTCATCTGACGTATACATATAGGAATTTCTTAACTTTTACGTCAGGGAAGTGACAGTGACATCCGAAATTTTCTGTCCGCAATTGTACATTTAGCCCGTCTTGCATAGTGGCGTAATTGGCACCACCGTCCTCCTCCGCTGAATTGTATCACGCTTGGTTTTCCCCACCTCACCTTAACAGCTGACTGTCCATGTGTGGATTTGTTTACAAGGTCGGAATTATTTTATTTATTTATTTGCGTCGTATAAACGCTGTGTTGTGCTGATTTAATTTTAACTAACTAATTTTGAGCTTTCACCTTTTGTATTTTCTGTAAACGAAAAGCAGATCTGCTTCTCGGTCAAAATTTTGAATTAATCATTAAATTGATAACAAGTTTATTTATTTCTTGCTCAACTCATTGTGATCCCTTCTGGCTCGTCCTAGTATATTTATTTATTTTATTACATTTTTGAGCGATTTCAAATAAATACAAGTATGCTCAGTTGGTGACTTTTATTTTATTTAACTTCTCCCCCCTTAGCTTTTGGGGTTACGTTGAACCCCCCTCCTTTCTCCAGCAGTTTAGCCGGCGGTGCTGGAGATCATTGTTTGTACTCGCACAATTTGCTGTCCTTCAGGTAGGTAGCAATTTGTTAATGTTTTTAGAAGCCTAATCCCGACAATTTCGATTAGATATACCTACATGGCGAGTATTTGGGCGTGGTTCAGGCCGTATCGCATGTTTCTCTTTCCTCATTTAGGCTTTGCTATTGCTGCTATTACTGCTGCTGTTTTTGGCTATTATTACTGGTGCAGCTGTTATTACTATTTTCGTCAACGGTCACCCGCCCCCTTGGCTACTGAAATCTTCGTGGTGATATCTGGGGCCAACCAACTTGAAATGATTGCAAGCCAGTTTCATCGACGACGGTTACTTGAACTCGCTCAACCGCTAATGGTGATTTTCGACGAGGGAAGTCGCGAGGGAATAGCGACACGCCTCCTTGGCTTCATAAGCCCTCCATCGAATTCGATACTCGTTGGACTCGTCGACTCGACAACTGACGTGTAGGGAGCGGACGATGTAATCAAGGCTGGAATTTTGTATTCAATTACTTGTATTCAATTTACTTTTAAATTAAGCAACCTATTGTTGCCCCAGGTCAGGAAATTACGGTGACTTTGTAAACGAAAGTCGGATCCGGATTTCGAGATTTGACAACCTCGTTGTTTTACGTTCTTGTTTGATTTAAATTTATTTTAACCTCTTCTGGGTTCGGTGTTGCACGTGTTTATTTTTATGAACACAAATAAAGATAAGTGTGCATTACTGGGGATTTTTATTTTAATATTAAGTTCTGTCCTGGTGTTTTTGGGTTTACGTAATACCCATACCCATCTCCCCGAGTGTAGCCGGTCGGGAGGTGAACTTAAATTGCACACCTCTACATTTGCAACCAGGTAGGTAGCAAATTTCTCTTGTATCTGTGTTTCTTCCGTTAGCACGTTGTGTTGGGTATGTTTTGAGGGTTAGAATCATCCCCTCGTTCGAGTTGTGTGGCCGTTTGGTTCCTTCCGAACGAGTTATGCTGTTGATACTCGGATCTCGAGAGCCTTTCTACTACGGCATCGTGTTAGCAGAGTAGGACACCTCCGTTAGAAGCTGCTGATCCGTTTAAAGCCCACTCCGAGGGCTGCACCCCCTTCCGAGACCGAACGCGTTGTAGAATTGGTGGAGAAGGTCTGGGTATTGTTCGAATATTATCACATGTTTTACGTAGTCTTCCGTACAAGTTAACTTTGGCTACTTTTTTGTACCTCCGAGTACGTTTTTGCCTGACGAAGGCTTCTGAACTCGTGTTTAGATTTATGTTTAAGATAGATTTGTTTGCGATCTATCGTTATTGTCTTGTCTTGAGGAAAACATTTTGTATTTGTCTTGTAAACCAAACAGGATATCCTAGCCGGCGATTACGCGTTTAATTTCGCGTTGTTATATTTTAGATAATTAACGTTACATTTCACTATTTGAGCGGACTGTCACGGGCGCTGCCATACTGTTTTTATTCTTTATACTCTTTAATTCTCTTTTGGTGACGTCAGTTACTGGATTCTTTTGGTGCGTTAATAAACGACTGTACTGCCATTTCTTGTGATTTTTTTGATTACGATACAGGGTGACTGTCAATTTTATCACTATACAGGTGACCGTCAATCGTACATGTTATGCGGGTATAAACCTGCGGGAATTTCAATTACTTTCAACAAGGTGAGTAGTCCTAACGGTACCATGAGTTTTACTAGCCTACTTGGACAATTTTACGCTAGATGGCGCCCTCTGTCCATCCAGGTTTTA
Organism: Dorcus parallelipipedus; assembly: GCA_958336345.1. Classification (NCBI taxonomy): domain Eukaryota; kingdom Metazoa; phylum Arthropoda; class Insecta; order Coleoptera; family Lucanidae; genus Dorcus; species Dorcus parallelipipedus. Next base: position 15,395,003 of record OY284475.1, read on the forward strand.
AGCTACCGACAAGGTATTTGTAACCCACCCCGTCTCCACTGACAATGAGTTGGGCACATTTCCATGTAGAGTTTTTATTTTAACATCGACGACTTCCCCCAGCGTCCGCAACTATACCTATACACTGTGTCCACATTTCGATGCTCACTATTGGTATCTCGCTTATTAGAAGACATAGAGCAACGGTTAAATGGGGAATGTTTTGCAGAATTCAATACTCGTGACAGATCTCATTTCAAATTCACCATAACTTATTTAAATTTTAAGATAATTTGAAAAAACCAAAATTTGCCGATTTCAATGTTCCTCAATAACTCGATAACACCTAAAGTGATTTCTTCTAAAGCTTTACAATGTTCAGACACTTTTTTAAGACAAAGCTGTTGATACAAACAGAAACCCCCGATTGTCATTTGTTTTCAAGTTATTAGTGCTAACTTTTGTTTTTCATATGGCAGCCATATTGGATTTTTGCTTAGTTAGATAGTCTTTAAAAAGAGCTTTTCAACGATGTATAACATACCCGAAAAAATTTTATTTATAGGAGAGATATTAACAAAAATATAAATTAATTTCTAATATGAAATTAGTAAGCTCTGAAATTAAGCAACAATAAGAAATGAAAGATTAAAGATATGCTAAATAATACTAAAAACGAAATACGAAACGATAAGAAAAGTCATAAAAGTAAAAAGTAAAGAAGGAGTACTAAAAGCTCAGATTTACAAAGAAACTGTTCAATATGATGACCATTCTGTTCCATACACTTTTGGCATTTTATTCTAACAGAATTACGAACTCTACGTAGTGTGTTTCCGTTTAATGATCTTAGTACATCCACCATAAATAAAAGTCAAGGGGGGTAAGATCGGGTTATCTCGCAGGCCATTCATTCCACTGGTCCATTATTTGAAAGCATCCTCTCATTAAAGTTTTCTCTCAAGAAATGTTTTACGTCACGAGTATTATGGGCCGGGCAACCATCTTGCTGGAACCAAATGTTTAGCATGTTCTCAGTTTAATAATTTCTCTCAAAGCAGGTATTATCTCGTTTGTTAGTAGCTCCACATATCTGTTACCAGTTTAAACTGTAATCAAATATGAAAGGACCTAGTAAGTCATTATCTAAAATGAAACTAAACTCAAAAACAAAAAAAATATATAAACAAAATTGCATACCAATTAAACCGCACCAGACATTAAAACCAAATCAAACTTGAAATTTTTGATTTAGCAAATGTGGATTTTCAGTAGACCGATGATAATTATGCCTATTGAATACTCCGCAATTGGTAAATCGTGTTTCATCTGTCCAGGGTATTTTCCTAGGAAATTTAGGATCATCTTCACATTTTCGTAGGTCCCACCTACTAAACTGTAATCTTCATTGATAGTCATTATCGTTTAAACCTTGTATAATTAATTGTTGTAAAGGTGGTATTTGGTTTTCTTCAAGGTTTTGTGAACAGACGATTTTGGAATTCCAGTTTCACGAGCATTATTTTACAGTATTACTTAGCATTTCTTTAAGCTTTCATTCCTTATTGTTGTTTAATTTCATAGCCTACTAATTTCATATTAGAAATTAATTCATGTTTTTGTTAATATCTCCCCTACAAATAAAAATTTCTCGGGTATGTTATACATCGTTGAAAAGCTCTTTTTAAAGACTATCTAACTAAGCAAAAATCCAATATGGCTGCCATATGAAAAACAAAAGTTAGCACTAATAACTTGAAAACAAATGACAATGGGGGTTTTTTGTTTATATCAAAATCTTTGTCTTAAAAAAGTGTCTGAACATTGTAAAACTTTCGAAGAGATCACATTAGGTGTTATCGAGTTATTGAGGAACATTGAAATTGGCAAATTTTGGTTTTTTAAAATTATCTTAAAATTTAAAAAAGTTATGGTGAATTTGAAATGAGATCTGTCACGAGTATTGAATTCTGCAAAACATTCCCCATTTAACCGTTGCTCTATGTTTTCTAATAACCGAGATACCAATGGTGAGCATCGAAATGTGGACACGGTGTATACAGGATCAAACAGGTAAAGAGATAAAGTAGGTAGAGCTGTTTTATACAATTTATATCCTGTCAAATGTCAATTTTTATTTCCGAATGCTTGTATGCACATAACTATTGTGAATTTGATCCATGTGTATATTAAGTTTTTTTTTTAATTTGGTGTGTATTAAGTAATCGTTCTTTTTGTATTGAATAGGTACGTTTTTTTATACGTACAGTTTCTCGTGAGACACCTTGTATATTTATTTATTTTTTATTAAAAAAAAGAAGACTCTAAACCCCTTCCTTCGCGTATACCAGTCCTGAACGTCCAAAAAAAAAAATAATACGTTCATCAAAATAAAAGAAAGCAAGTCGTCCTACAAACAAATTAAAGACTCGACGACCTCTGAATTTAAACTCTTAATCTCCTGTTATACTGACATCGCTTATCGCAAATATGTAAAAGCCACGACAAATAAGAAACTGCAACGAACATTACGCGCACGCGACCACAACGACTGCAGAGCAAAAAAGCCCCGGGAACAAAACGCGAAATGTCGATGTACGTTATTGCATGACGAACGGCGAATTAAAACGACACAGTTTCGTGAATCGAATGAAAAGCGACTTCTAGAATGCAAGCCATAAATAATTTCCAAGTGATATACGAGGGAAGTTCATAAATAGACGCCTCACTTGATGACTACCTTAAAGAATAGGTTTATTTTTTATACAACCTTCATATAGCTACATACACACATATACGTGGAGTGTTCATTAAGAAAAAACGATCGCTTGACTAAAAACAAGTGAGAGAGTGTAATGAATGTAAAATTAATCTTTATGAGTAAAAAAAAGAATTAGAACACTTTACCGGCTGGAAACATCGAAGATTTTAAATAATACAAATCCATCTGTTACGAGGGTGAATTCCGGCAGCTCGCGGAATTATGGATAAGTAAGAAATCGACGGGTGGTGTAAGTGAGGAACTTGTCGGTAAGAGTTGAAAATTTGTTGCAGAAAGTTGGGCAATAACTTAGTCGTATCGTTCGGTTTGAAGTGAATTAGTAGGCAAGTTCGCCCCCGACTAATGCCCCTACTGAAATGTCAGACGCCTAATGCAGTTTAAAACTTGCGAACGCCTCATCTGGGTCATTGCGGCGCGTTATTAATATTTAAGGATCGATCGCGGCCGGACGTATAACCGAACCGAACTGAGATGAATGGGTCGCCGCGGAGGTGTTCCGTGACCGGCGGATGTTAAAGAATTTCTGGTTTTAAAAATGAATTGACTTCGAAAGGATCACACGAGAAAGAAAATCTACACGATGACCATCGTCAGTTTCTTATCAACTAACTGAAAAAATAAAGTTAACACTCGCTCAGTTTTTTGCAAACATCCTGCAGATTAAAAATACTTCCTGGAAAAGGTAAAAGATAATATAAAGTTGAATGTTTCCGTCACTTTATTGAATTCTAAGACTGTCTTAATCCTAATAAACACAATAATAAACGATGACTACAAATTTTACATCAAAATGAAGTATAATCGAAGTTGATCACGAAGGAAAGTAATAATAATTTTTTATACTTACTCGAAATTAATAATCAACGAGAAACTATAAAATCAAAGAAATCGTCCTTAAACTATCTGTTATCTTCAAATCAAGAACGTTTCTCAATCGAAGTTAAGGTGGGATTACACTAAGGCAAGATATAGCATGCCGACACAGACATTATTTTTTATGTAAAGCTTAAAGTGTTCCTTCACTCTTAGTGGATGTTTCGCGGGGAAAAGAAAAGGTTTAAAAAAATTATAGTCACAAACAAAAGACGATTACACAATAAAAACAACTGATGAAGTGAATCAGAAGATACGAACTACATAAAGCAAAAACGTAGAGAACTCAAAACTCGGAGAACAAAAGAAATTAACTATAAATTCGAATCTCAAAACACGGACTGCGCCACATCATATACTTATTAGATTTTTAACTATAGTATATCACCAAATTATTTTACGCAGTCATTTAAAAAGAATGTAACGAAACTTGTAACTTGTAATACTTGTAACGAAACACGAAATATTTTATGTAATAACTAGGCAAACAAAATAGTATAAAAAAAAATAATAAGTTCCTAGTTAAAATGCGAATTATAAATTGTTAGAATATGTTCAAAAGAGAAAAAACAGTTTGTCTAAATCTTGAGCCTGTAATGGAACTTCACGTCAAAAGTCAAAATCGAACGAAAATTGTCATAAACTAATTAAAAAATTATTTAGTAATACATATCTTTTTACACCTCTCCACCGGATTCTCTCTAGATATAAAACAGAAAAGAAAAGAAAATTTAATCACAAAAGTACTATGATCCGCATCCTACCAGTTACACCACGTGATTTTTTATTCGATTTTTCTCTGAAATGCACCACATTATTTTACTTAAACTATAATCAACTAAAGGCAATGTAATTGCGAAATATTTGCAACAAAACGCTTTCTAAATTTGCTGATATTTTAAGAGTCCATTGAAAAGATTCTATTGAAAATTTTGAAAATCTTTATTCTCGATGAAATTGATACTTTATCTTAGTTTGTATTGGTTCCAATTTCATTCGATTAACAATTAAATTGACAATGCATCAAGATATGTAGTAAAATTTCAAGAGCTTATTTGAACGACCCGATTTAATTCACCCCCGTAAGACCAGAAAAACCGAAACTATATTAAAAGCGATTCGAGACTTCATAAAGATAAAGCGCAACAGCGTGCATTCAGCGGCGCAAGAGCGCGGCGTCGCGACGCTCAAGCTCCGGTCGTTTAAAATCGATGGTAGTTGAAAACGGCGCTCAGTTACCCACGTCCATCCGTTCGAGACAGACCACCCTCAAAACCCTGCTCGCAGAGACGCCGCGGCGCCACAGAAAAAGCACGCGTCGAACGTTACCAAGTGAAGTATAACCCCCCAAAAAAAATTATAAAAAATAAACAAAGCAGAAACTCACCCCGTCGGTTTAAGGTAAGCGACTTTGACTTTTTTTCCTACATTTAACTTAACGCGCGGGGTGATAAATTTGAAAAGCTAATGAGATAAGCTCGGCGGAAAAAGAAAAGCTCGAGGATCCTAGTTCTAATCGGCGGGCCTCATCAATAAAACATCCCCGTTAAATTACGAGCGGGCTCATTTTAATTCGTCCTCGAGATCCGCAGGGACTGTGCTTAACGATGAAAAGCCCTCGAACACAATGCGTTATTTACGAGTTAAATTAAATGATTTCCCAGACACGGGTGGCGCACGTTCTTTTTCTTCGCCCACCTGGGAAAAATCGTCTTTAATTTCGTACGCCGCAAAATATTAACTTTGATGTACTAAACATAAAGTTTTTTTTTATCCAATACATAAATATTTGAGGAGAATGATTGGAGACGAGAAACAAAATATTTACATACTTCAATGCCAATCAAAATTAAAATCGCCCCGGCACGGCACTTAATTAAAACTTTCCTGCCAACCAAAATTTCAGATTCCAAATTGCAAATGATCTGGACGTATTTAATTAGCCCCGTCGATGAAGAGGTGCATGTGGTGGAGTTATTAGCATTAACGATTATTAATTATCGGCGCAGGTCAAATTTCAGTCCGCATTGTTACCTCATTTTCCATGCCATCGGTCGGATGAACTGGCCGCCCCATAAATCTCACGAGCGTTCTTCGCTTCCCGTTGAAAAAGCGTCGTGTACAAGTGAAAGAAAAATGACGTAGCGGTCGAGATAAATTCCTGCCCGGGCTAGGGGCACGGGTCTTTAATTTGTTTCAGCTTGAAAATGTGAGGGTTAAATTTCAGTCATTTGTATATGCGGTCTTGGGGGGTAATCATTTGGAATGAAAAAAAAAACTTTCTGAACTGAAATTAGATTACAATAACACTTGAACTTCTTTCATTCATTCGATTGTCTCTTAATTGCTCTCATTCATTACTCTATTCGTTTATTTTATTTTCAGTATACTTTGATATTACCACATTTTGAGTATTTCTGCTTTTGCTTTTCCTGGTATCACCTCATTTACTCATTTTTTGTATAAGATTTGCTTGGGCCGCTATTTTTATTCTTGCGTCTCGTGTCTTTGTTTACCACGTTTCATTGCTTTTGTCTCGTTTCGATTTTCTTTCTTCTTCTTACTTGTTGAGGATTTCTTCTTCTTTGTTCTCCGACTGAACGCAAACTTTGCACTTTCTCAATCCGTACTTTTTTTTTCGATCATTTTTCGTTTTATTTGTTTAGTTCTTTTGGTCTTGGTCAAATATCAATGGAAATTTGCACGTTTTCCTTGATTTCTGTCCTTTTTTTTGACATTTAATTATTGCTAAGATATCATAGACTAGAAGATATCATAAACTCAAAACGAGTACAAGAGAAAGTTATCTTGCTCAGTATTTCTGTCAAAAAAATCTCAAACAAAAAACACAAATTATTTTTCTAATGCTGTGTTAAATATGAGTTTGTAAAACATATCATTAAAATAAAGAACATGTGTATTATAAACAAAACTGTGTACATTTCTCGTGTTTACTCGCTAACATGAACAAATTCTGTAACGTGAACATCATCGATTTTTTTGTGTTCACGGTTTCGAGATTCCACTGTAATAATAAAATAATAAAAACTGACTGACTAAATTGCTTCTGGAAATTTTTGAAAAATATGAAGGCGGTGGCTTCAAATCTGCAACTTTCGTCGATAATTTTGATTCTTAAACAAAGACAAAGGTAAAACAAGTGGCAATTTAGAATAAATCTGAAGATGCCGTCAACGCACAGCGAAACATCGATTTGCAAATTGATTTGAAAAGCTCTCGGACAGAAAATTTTCAATTGCTTGATGTTCAGATCAGTGTTACCAGAAATGCGGGAAATTTCAGTTACATGGGGAAATTTCAGAAACGAAATTACTTCTATGTTGCGACAAAAACGTACGTACTTCTAAATCTCAGGTTTCCTAAAAGTTTTGCAAAACTCTTCTATTTTACATTCGCAAACCAAATATTTTTTACAACTTTTGTGCTTTATATGAAACGGTATGCGAATGTACCTAACCTCAATATCAGTTGTATGGTGGAATTACCCACATCAATGTTTCCAAACATATTGTCAGTTCCACGAGGTTTGAAAATTTTTATATAAATCAAAATATGCCTTGAATTTGTGGCATGGATTGCTTGAAACCTTGAGAGAGTCTGGTGTGGAATTTTCATGTAGTGACATGCAGTGTTACCAACTTAGAAGATTTTTTTCGAATCATTAGGGATTAAGAGATTTTTTTTCTAGAAAAATTGGATTTTCTTGTGTATGTTTTCAAAACTTATTTATTGCGTCATTATAAGACATTCAACAACGCCATCTGTTGAAACTTGTCGATAATCTTCTTTTCATTTGTTTCTGTAGTCTCTAAAGCCCAGTTTGATCAAACTGGACTGACAAACTAAACTAATGACATCACATGACGTCATGGAAGCTGTTTGAGCAAATTTTCTAAATTTTAGGGGCTCCATCAGTCAAACTTGCCTTGTGATTGGTAGATTTAAATGCACAGGAAGAGGCGCGAAACGGAAGTCTAACGTCTAACCTAATCTATAAGGCTGACACTGCCACTGCTTTTTTTCTATCCATTTTTGCGTAACTTTTTTAAAATAATGATTTCCAAAAAAAATTTAACCTCAAAGTTTGGTCAAATTTCTAGTGCTAGTGTGACAGCGCAGTTTGACGAAATAACGAATTTGATAAGTCTTGACGTCATTGATGTAGTTTGTCAGTCCAGTATGATCAAACTGACTAATGATGTGACAGGGGCTTAACTCACTTGTTATTGACGAATCATGTCGAGAAGGTACCAACCGTTAAACAAAGTTTCAACTGACAGTCATTTCCGGATAGTAACCAAAAAATGACTTGCGTTGTTGTAAGACATTCAACAACGCCATCTGTTATAACATGCCGAAAGTAGTTTTTTTCAGTAGTCATTTGCCGTCAATAAAGTAAAGGAAGAAAAAAGTTTTGGTGTTTGCAATTTTTTTTAAATAATCTGTTGATCATATGGAAGGCAATTAATTCTTTGTTTGTTTTCAATTGTTTCCTCTTTAATTTATGAATCTATTCACTCTAAAATAGATCGCCTTTTGTTTTTACTTATTTTTTTAAATATTATTGTTATACATACAGGGTGGAACAAAAGTATCAAATAACATCAAGTAACATTTTTTATTTAAAAAAAGTTATGAAAAAATGTTTGATGTAATGGTTGTTTGGTTTATTGACATTCATGTTGTAAGCCTTTTAGTTTCTTTTGTTCTGTTGCTATGGTAACCGACTTTGTTTTTTTTTTATTAGTGATTTTGACAATTTTGACATTTCGAGACAAGAGAAAAAAATAAAATAAAGGAGAAAAAATTGATTCAGTAATAAAACGCGATTATCGGTTTTGGTTAAGAATAGCATTCTTGATTAAAGCTGACGATTGAGTCGTACTAAATATTCTTTCTCGCTGATTTTGTTCTTTTTATGTTTCTTTTCTCCAACAAAATTGTATTACTGAATCGAGGAAAATACGCTTACTTCAAAATCACTAACAATAATTAATTATAGGTACCACTTAAAAAAACAAAAGTTGGTTGCCGTAGCAACAAAACAAAAGATAACACGAAGGAAAGGTCAAAGCATGCGTAGGAATACATTTTTTCTTTCTTTCATCCACTTTAATCCTAAGCTAGGAGCTTGTCGGGGAGGGGTGGCGGCTGCGACCGACTTAGATGTTAATTGGTTCCTTCGGCATTCGCCTTATAAACTGAGGAAACGCAGAAAACCCAATTCGAAGGAGTCGGTATGAATCCAAAACACAATCCGACAGATAAGTACTCTATCTCTCACTAGAGCCCGTATGCACCAGGAGGGGATTCCAACCCACACCTAATAGTTGCCCGGCCAAGCATCAAACCCGTTCCAGCGGACTCGATCATTATTTTAAAAGAATTCTATTATTTCGTTTTCTTTGCTTTCTTGTCGTTCTTTTTATTTATTTCTTTTCAGATTATTTTCTTTCCTTTTATTACTCTCGTGATTTTAAAAAATACACCGTCGAGAGAGAGCTTCGTCAACCTTCTTTCATTTTTCGGTTCTTACTTTCTAACACTTCGCGAGAGGATCGCCTGTCGTGTTTTTCACCTAAATCGCAGCATCTTCTCGTTGTTATTTATTTCAGTTGTCTTTTGTTTTTTATCAAATTATTTTTTTGTATTGTACATTTTTCTTTCGTTTCGTTAGTCGCTTTACTTTGAAACACTCATCTGTCAAAGGGGTATTATCGATCTGCTTTCGCTCCACGAAAGTCGTTTTTTTCTTTTACTTAATTCGTGAAATCTCTTTATTTTTTTTCAATTTTCCTTTTTCTGTAAATTTCATGATTTTCTTAGTCTCACGATTTCGAATTTTCGAAGAGAATTTCCAATCTTCTTTTGTTTTCGATCGTCTTATACTTATTGTCTAAAACGTTTTACCCAAATCGTGGTATCTCGTTTTCAATCATTTGAATTTTCTTTTCTTTATCAAATTAATTTTTCGTAGTACATTAGATTCCTTGGAAAGAGGTTTCGTCCAAGCTTTTATTTTATTTTTTACTTAAATCTTAGTATCACAAATTCTTTGAAACGGACACTGAATATGCGCAGTAACACTTAACGTTTCGCCATCATTGGAAACGTTAAGTGTTGCTGCGCATATTCAGTGTCCGTTTCGCCATCATTCGAAACGTTAAGTGTTACTGCACATATTCAGTGTTCGTTTCAAAGAATTTGCGATACAATTTTCAACGGACGCTTTAATTAAATCTTATGTCCGGATGCACCAACGTTTTAAGTAGAGCTTAAATTTAAGTTGTGTTTAGAATATGGCATGTATGTATGGCCAGTATAATGTCAAACACATTCTGATTGACATTTAAACTTCAACTTAAGTATCAATTAGATTGCGACTAACATTTTGTTAATATGTTGTCATAGTCTAAATACCACTTAAATTTAAGTTCTGTTTAAAATGTTGGTGCAACCGAGCATAAGTGTCTTTTATTACAGTTTTTTTGTCTTTTTATCAAATTATTTTTTTAGTACATTTTTTTTTATAAATACTCCGTCGAAGGAGTATTATCGACCTTCTCTTATTTTTCTATCATCTTATTCTTCGTATTTTATTTTACGACAGTTTACTTTCTTTATCTTATGTTTTCTTTTTAATTAAATAATCGTTAATCTTTTTAGTCAGAGAATCGCAGTTTTTTATGCTGAAATACCTTCATGACAATTTTTATTTTTTCTGTAAAAAAGTTATTCGAACTTTTTAGAGAATCTCCACTTCTCCAAAATATAAAGTTTCCTTTGATTATTACGAATTTTAAAAAGAAGAGCATTTCTAATTTATTTCTTTTTTTATCTGGCGATTTGAGTGCTCCCTTTTATCGATAAATGTTTTCGAAAGCTTAAAGGTGTTTATTCTTCTGTTGCTTCAATTTCGATTGTAAACCTTATTACTTACTTACCCCGAAACTCATTTACCAAAAGGATATAGAGATGATGATCTTTCTCCAAACTTGCTTGTCTTGTCATCATTGCAAGTTCTGTGTGTTCTTCTTCGTCTTTTGCTTTTAATTCTCCTAATAATCATTGTGTCTTTCATCCTACTCTTATTCTCGAACCATCTTAGTTGCAGTACCTCTATTTCCTCTGGTGTTTTCTTCAACTTTAGCTGTATTCTTATTTCAGCACTTTAAGCTTCTTTAAGGCTCCATTTTCCTCTTAGCTTTGTCTTTACCCGAAGTTCCTTTTTATTGTCTGCAAAATGTCATAAGGTCATCCATATAGTACGTATACTCTAGTTCTAATCTTCTGTATCTCAAATGAATTTCTTTTTAACTTTTCAACCAACATGACAAAGAGCAATGGGCTCAAAACGGTACCCTGCATTACTTTCTAGTTGTTTTAAATTTATACGTCATGCTTCTATCAATTCTTATAACATTTCATTTCTTTGTATAGACTGCACCATATCTCCACCAATCTCCTGAACTTTTCAACAAACCTGACAAAGAGCAATAGGCTCAAAAGGCTGCCTTGCGTTACTTCTTAACTGTTTTAAATTTGTACGTCATGCTTCTATCATTTCATTTCTTTGTATAGACTCCATCATATCTCTACCAATCTCTTGAACTTTTCAACGAACATGACAAAGAGCAATGGGCTCAAAAGGCTGCCTCGCCTTACTTCTTAATTGTTTCAAATTCTATCAATTCTCACTACATTTCACTTCTTTGTATAGACTGAAACATCTTTACCATATCTCTACCAATCTGCCTCTGTAGTTTTGTTCCATGCTCTATTTCTGCTCACGTTATCAAAAGAATTATTTGAGGCTATAACTCCTTTTACTGCCAGCCCTGTATTTCGTCTGTATTTCTTGTTCTTTTCTAGCTTTATCTTAAGATTTTAATTTTATCACAAGATTTTTTCTTTCTTTTCAACGATAAAGAATTTTCAATAACAATTTTATCATCGAGATTACGTATTAATAAAGTTGCATTTGTTTAGGGAGGTACAAGTATAAGCGGATTTGAAATCAATTTGGATTATAAAATCGTTCTATTTAAATTCTGTCGTCGCTAGTGAAAAAAAATATACAGATTTAATCAACGTTGTTCTTGCTGATGCAATGGTACTATTTTGTTTAATATTCTGTTATCTCTTCTATTTTCTGCGGCCTTTTTAGTAATTACTTCATGTAGATCCTGCAAGAAATTAAATGAAGCCACTCGCCATATCTCAATTAGTGACAACGTTCATTCTGTCACATTCTGTCGGCTCGGCTAAACTAAAGTTGCTTTATATGAAATAATCTATGAGCGTCTTTAATATCTGTGAACAGCCTGTAGATTATGCATCAATCCAGTGCGTTTTTAATGGAAAATAGCCAACAGAGTAATAAACACAGAGCAAGGGCGTTATTAAGGGTTTAGGTGGCGGCAATTACATCGAAATATTATTACAGCCGCTTGCATAAAACTTCCGCAATTAAACAAAACACGGAAACTACATTACTCGGGCGAGAGCCTTTCGACTAAATTAGTGCGAATTATTTTGCGATATCGACCGCGTGCGGCCGACGTTGACAAAATGCGATATTACTATGCGCTCGGGTTCGGATCAGCTAAAACGTTATCTCTGTAAATAACCTTTGTGCGGATACGTGGGGCCTACATCCGGTATCCAATTTACCTGCGCGTTAAAGGAACGCTATCTGACAATATCTGCGGCGAACGCGGAGATCATCGTGATTAATTTAATCCCGGCCCTGAAATTATGATCGAGCTTCAAAGATATCAAAACTCGTTCAGCGTAATCCTTATTGTTATCAGAGAGAAAAGTTTGGCGTAAGGTTAGTTAGTGATCAATCCACTGTGCTTTATTCACCTTTCTTACCATGAGAAAGAAACTTACTTCTCTATCACAACATTTCTCCTTCTGAATTTTTCAAAGTGTCATTAATCACTTTGGAATTCTGCTAGTCTTTTCCTCTGATGATTTACTTTGAAATCTTCTTAAGGTTTTTTGAAAACGAAGCTCGGCCCCTTTGTGGTATTGTTGGCTTCCTCACTTGCTTGCTTACACCTTCATTTTTTATGTTGTCTCTTCTTATTTTTCATTGCTTCAGTTAATGTCAACTTTCGCCATAAGATTAATTTAAAGGTGAGTTCCTTCTCATAGCTTATTCTTCTGTGGTCATTCTTTTGGGGGTTCCTATCACCTTCCGTAACATCAAACAGAGAAGTTTGTGAGAGAGATGAAAAAGGTTGGTGTAAGATTTTTTTGAGTTTCGATATCTTGTCATCTAACGTTTCTTCCCTTCTTTTTATTTTCCAGTTATCCTCTTCAGTTGTTCTCCGAAGATCTATACTTATTCTTTTTCTAAAGAAGCATTTTTGATACAGCTGTGTCACATTCTTTTTGCTTCTCTGTTACATCAAGAGTATACTTGTAACATCGTTGCATTTAATGGGTGCGTTTTTCAATTGTTTGTTGCAACTAACAGCTCCACTTCTTCATCTCGTCTCGTCTTTCTTTTAAATACTTTTTGCATAGCATCTATTCTTCTCTGTAGACCTTGCTCTTACTATCCAGGATTCATATCAACACCAAAAAGTTATTTCCATCATTCCTCTAAGCTAAACCATACCTGCTTTGACATCATTTTGGTGAAGAATTTGTTTCTGATGTATTATTTGCCATTGACAGGACCTTTATTTATTTATGTCTTCTTGTCTTTCTCTTCGCCAACATTTTGGCCAAGAAAATGTTACCATCGCCAAGATTGTTTTCTTTTTGCTACAGACAATACCTTCGTTTCTTTATGTGTTTTTGTCTTTCGTTTGGATTCTTTTTGAGAAGCAATTGCGAAAACGTATTTTTTTCTCTACGGACTTCTCTTACTAACAAGAATCCACATGAACATCAAAGAATTGTTTCCGCTTGAAATCAATCTGACGAAGAATCGTTTCTATTGTATTATTTTCTACATGTCTTCTTGACGTTCTTTTGATTTCTTTTTTTTTGAAAAGCACATCTTTTTCCATGGATATTTCTCTCACTGCCAAGGATTCACATGAGTGTCAATTAAATTTGTTTTCTTCCTAATTCTTCATAACTACATATAACTAATGTGGCAACATTTGGCCAATAATTTGCTTCAATTGTGTATTGTTCATACCATCAATTTTTTTTTAATACTAAATTTTGTTTTTCAACTTTTTGCATTTTACTTGAGCTTGTGTTCTAGCGGTTATACTTATATTTACTTCACTTGTACTCCAAATCCTCCACTTCAAGTTTAATGTTCTTCCTCCTTTCTTTGTTTGCCATTTCATGTAACTCTTTTATTTTTTGATTTCCTGTTACCATCCAGGTTGATTTCACGCTTTCTATTGCAATATTCATTTTTCGTCTACTTTTATCCAACCCTATTTTTATCTTCTCCTTGCTTCTGTACAACATAGCAATCAAGTGCTTTTTTAAAATCTCACGATTACTTTCATTTACAGTTTTGCAATAACACCCTGTACGTTACGTTTAATAAATACAATGTTTAAAATGTTTAAAAATATTTATGTTTATGTTTAAAAATATTTGTTCTTCTGTTTAGGGCATTGTCAATTATTTTTAAATGGTCCACCATGTTTCTTTTTGTGCTGATCTTAGATCCTTAACACATTTTGGCTTGTTAGATAGAATACGGAATTTGAACTGATAACATATCATATCATAACATACAGACAATGAAAGCAAATATTGGAGTTACGTACGCAAAACTAAAATATATTACTCCCTAATTTCCAACTACAAACTACGTATAATCCTCGCTCTGAAATTATGCTTTACGAACTCCGAACTGCACGTTCGAACTTCACGGTTTTGCTTTCATTTTTGTCGATTTGTACTCGTGATTATCCACGGGATATCTGTTTAACATCAGAAAAAGCAGTTCACGTCACTTCCTGAAACCTAATTCTTTCTTGCAGCACTCTAAAATGATTATTTAAACAAGGTCACGTTAATGCAACTCGAATGAATTAACTCGTAAAGCTCCAAGCTGTTTTATTTTTAAAATGTGGCAATATGAAAACGACTCTCATGTTTGAAATTTTTTGTGTTTACCTGCGAACTCAGTAAATTTTAATTACGCCACGCTCCTCGTCCCACCATGGGAGTTATGTCTCGTTGATAATAATCGACGCGCCTCAAAGAAATCGCTAGAATTGCTGGATCTCTCCGAACTTTTCGTTTTAATTTACACGAACCTGTGTGATGTAAAAAAATAATTAAAAAAAAATTCTTTGAAGAAGGTGAGATAATCCAAACGCACTGGTAGAAATTAAATTTATATCTGTCCTTGTTTTACTTTGTTACTTTGTTACTTAATCTTTTATTCTTTATTGCTTATTTGTTTCTACAGAAATGCTTTTAAAAAATAATTGATGAGCATGATACAGCATTTCATAAATCGAAATGCATCAATTGTTATTTTTTAATAACATAACTAATTGGCAAACAAACTAATTTTTCTCACCCAAACCATGGTACCAGAGAGACGAGCGGATATTCGGACTTTGTTCACTGACTCTGACATTCTTCGGCTTCTAATAGCTGCCTGATATCCTCGTGAATCCAGTTCACATTCTCATATCGTTTGTTCTGGAAATGCCAATTATGAATCATCGTGCTTTCCTGGTTTGACTTGTGCCGTCAGTCCGACTCATATTGGCTAAGCTTTTGACAAAGCAAGCGTTTATGTAAATAGTTTTTAGGTGTAGGTACATATTTTCCGCGTTCGCGTAGGCGACGTTGTATCGTATTTAATTTACGTATGGAGCTTAATGATTTATGAGATGCTGGATTCTTACATTTCATTTAAAGCTGGATCACCTGTTTGCAATTAATAAGGACCAAATATTTTTCTCGCTTAAAATCCTTTCACCTGTTCAGGTCTCTTATGTAAGAGAAAGAATCTCTGTGTGGTTTCCTTAAGGCTTCCTTCCATCTTCCTTTGCCTTGCACATTTTGTTTTAACGTCGCAGTTTTTTACAATTGCTTCTCACTGTTTCCAATCACTTTTGTTTGTAAGTCTCCCTCTATACTTTGTTATTTTGAATCTTTTTTTCTTTTATTCATAATCTAAGGATACATTCTTATACAACTTGAGTCGGGAGTAATAATGTTAAAGTTCCGAATTTTGAAGTGAGTCCAAAAAAGAAAGAAGCTTTCCAATCCAATCTGTTATGTTAACCGAGTTTTCTTTCATTTTAATAAACTCCACGTTAAATAAGAAAATTCGTTAGTTTATGTACGTAGAGGAAATAAGTCCGTCGTCGTCGTCGCAGCTCATTACCGTGCTTCCAGCAAAAACATTTTTATTCAAAGTTTGTCAGTTCATCAGTGCAACGAGACGAAAGGAACAAAAACGTGACAACGGTTTCCGGCGAGCGCACTCCTTTTGTTTGTGTTTATCGGAAGCGCCGCTGCTGATTTGATTGGAGTTCGCGTCTAGTTTCCTCTTCTCGTTGACTGTCTGCCTGCACCACTTGCGATTTCCGAAAGCGGCGGGCACGTAAACCGCCGCAATAAACAACTACCGGCAACTAAATAGTTTATTCGGCGTCCGCGAAATTAGCGGCTATTGTTCCCGACGCGCCGTAATTATGGCGCTTGTTTCGGCGGATGCCTTGCAAATGTTTAATGAGTTCGTTAAAATTCTGTTTTCGCCGCTTTAAAAAACAACGACCCTTCTTTTTTTATTCGTTTCAGCCTCAGTTTGCTTTTCCGCGTTCGTAATTAAAGAACTAATGTGAAATGTTTGGAGTAACAAGAAAAAATATTAAATTGGGATAATGTGTTTGAAGTAGTAATTAACATATTGCTATTCTATTCTAGACTTTGTATGAAGAAATCATCACGTTAAATCCCATAAAGTAAAGTGGGAATGTTTCAATTAGATATGTCAACAAATCAAGTCTTAAAAAAGTCGAAACCGTTGGGAATATTACACACAAAAAACATGACTAAAGTAACGACTGAAATGATGAAAGAAAGCGGACTGAATTGAAGATTACTTCAGAACGATTCAAAATAAATTAATGTTTTCTCACCCAAACCATGGTACTGAATACAAAGAGACCTACGGATGTTCGGAGTTTTACCACGCACTATGACATTCGGTGAACGCTGATTACGTCTTCGGATTCTGGTGATGTTCACGACCATACGGCTATTTTTTTTATATAGGGGTTTGGAGAATCTTCAGGAGACATCATCAACGGAATCCAGTATCAGATGTGTTGGATTCGCCCTGTCTTTATCGCCTATTTCTTAGGTCCTCGACAAGAGCGCCTAGCAACTAAACTCCTTATCCTCTTTTGCTTACTGGTATTTGCCGTGAAGCATTCCGTCAAAAATTGCACTGTCAGGTGTTAATCATTCAGTCTCATGTGTTTGTATTTCTCAGTCTTTCCATTTGTATTGTAACTACGACGAGAAGACCACCAACGAATGTGCAGCTGCGGAAAATCATTCCAGCGAAACATTTTTATTAACACTTGCATTTATGTAACATATGACTCACCCGCGTTGCACATCTGCACCCTGCACTTGCGAATGCAAATGTCAAGGCGTGTGACTCATTCGTGTACACATGAAGGTAAATGTCGTGCCGTGTGCAAATTCAAAGACAAATGTCAAGGCGACAATTTACGTAATACCCCGGGAACAAAACCCCTATAAAAAGGCGGCAAGCCGAACGCTAAAGGCATTAGAGTAAATCTAGTCAGAGTGTCATGTAAGTAATGTAAGATGTAAGTAATTGTAGTTGTAGTTAGTTATTAATAAATGTTTTGTTACACTGAGTTACGACCCTTATTTCATGTTACATAAATTATTACCGTAACAATATTTCATCATTGGCCTTTTGCTACATGATCTCTCTCAGCATGTTGGTTACATGGTTCCTATGTTCCTCGTTCTTTAATATGATTTCGTCGATGTTTGCTGCAGAAATAATTGTGCCGCAGTTTCTGTTCGCCTTTTCTCTGATGTTGTTCCATTTCACACAGCCGAAAACTGTATGTTCCATGGTATCTACTTCTTGGCAATACCAGCATGTGTCAGTCTCTAGTTTGCCGATTCGATGTAGGTATCTGGCAAATACCCCTTGCCCCGTCATGGCTTGAATTACGTAGTAGTCTACTTCACCGAACTTTCTATTGCACCATTTGTGTAGATCTTTGATAAAGGTTTTGGTCCCATAAGAGTTGCCATTTTTCTATGAGGGTTTCTCGAGTCTCATCAGTGTCTGCGCTACCCGTTAGGTATTTTTGCCTCCTTTCCTCTGCCTTCAGCTTGATTGGTGGTATGGCTGCTATCGCGAGTATGGCGCCAGTGGCGACAGTTCTGTAGACAGAGGTGATTCTGTTTTCCTGTTTATGGACTCCAGAAGACCCTCGTAGTGTTTGTATTTTAACGCTGGAAACCATACTGGCACCGCGTAAAGGATGGTGGAAGTGACGACCACCGGGCCAGGTCGGACAATAAACCCAGCTGGTTTATAATGACATCGACGGCGCGTCATCCCCAAACCGTCTTAGTCCTGCAGAAGGCCAAAACAGAACAAGAGGCTTGGCTTAACTCACTGGTACGTGAAAGTGGGTGACACAAACACACATGTAAAGTAGATTAAAATTTATTTAATAAACAAATTAACGGAAATGTAAAGTGATAAATTATACTAAGTTGCAAATACGATACGATACGATAAATAATATATTAGTAGATGCAACAATGCATAATAGCCGAAATTCGCTCTCCAATAAGGCATGCATAAACCGGTAAAAAATTTGAAGTTCAAGAAATGCAAGTAAATAAGTCACGAAATTACCGTCAGGGCACAGTTGAGTTCATCTGTTAACTTGAGTAGTGGTGTGAAGTTGGCAGTCACGACGCCACCTGTTGGTTGGTTCCAACGCCGGCGAGCAGGTTCAAACCGGTTTTGCAGGGCAGATCCACTTTTCGCTAGGAGCCCGTAAAAATGCCTGAACTGATTTCCTCGAAAGCTCGGAAGCGTATGAGAATCGACTCGGCTTGAGTCAAACTCGAAACGATAAATGAAACTGGAACTGAAAGCCTAAAGAGAAAGAAGGAAGGCCCGTTAGCGTCGAAAATTTCGTCAGACAATTCGCTTAGTTGTACCTGAGTTTTGAAATTATTCCAAGCTTAGGATGGATTTAAAAATACCCCAAAACTCGTTCGGTGGTTTTAGAATTCTATTTCGGCAAAGCCGTAGATGCGCTGTTCTTCCTTTTCAAGCAAGAACTCCGGTAATTCACCAACGCATAAACACGACACCACCAATGTCGAACGATAAATGAAGCGGGAGCGCGAAACGAAGTCTGAGGACGCGCGCATGATATAAGCATTAACCAATGACTGAAAAGGTTACGATCACATCGTGCCTCTCAACACGCGGAAAAGCGAGGTTGTCAAGCGACTCGAGACTTGGCAAACGATGCTCTGTTGCCGCTTCGCCGCATTTTTAAATTTTTAAATTTTTAAATTTTAAAACGTAACAAATTTTCGGCCAAGAGGCCGAGATGAAGACATTTTTTACGTCTAACGCGAACATTGGGCAGAAATGTCTGTTTTTCCATGCAGCTTTCTTTGTTTCCATGGTGATGTTATATTACTTTGTTTAGAGCATCTGATATCGACTTTCCCGGCCTAAAGCCGTATTGGTGGTCATGCAAAAAGTTTTTACCGTCTAATTCCTCCATCAACCGCAGCTTGACGAGCGATTCCAAAAGTTTGGACGCTACGTCCAGGAGGCAGATGGGTCTGTACGCCGATTCATCCTCCAGAGTTTTTCTAGGCTTTTCCAGCAACACTAGCGTTACTTTCTTCCAGATCTTCGGGTAGCCACCCTCAATCAAGCAGCTATTCATTACCTGTAGGAACTTTGTTTTGTTTGCCATTCCAGTAGCCTTTACTACTTCCGGTGGTCTATTGTTCGGTCCCGTAGATTTCCCGTTTTTAGTTCTGGTTACCAAACGACTACTAGCTCTATGTACCTATCGTAAAACTCAGTCGCCTTTTATATCGTTTATAGCAGAAATTCTGATTAGGATGGGCTACTTGCCCTATGAGTCATCGTGATTTTCCTAAATCGTCCGGTCTTAAGGTCCGTTTTCACGCTCGTGCAATTTGCGCAAATGTGCTTTTGCACACAAATTTGCATGTATCGTTGGATGTAAAGGCTGGTTGACTCTCAGATAATTCGCCCAAACCTGTTTGCGCAAGCTATTTTGTACAAAATTTGTACAAAGCAGTAAATTGTCAATTTTTGTTTATACATACATTCAGGTAAGTTAGTGCAGTTCTAATTATCTGACGCTATAAAATTTTCAAGAAATGGAAATTGATGATGAATTATTATTGTTCTTTGCTGCAGTGTGCATAATTTTGAAAAAAAAAAATTAGAAAAAAAAACAAAAGAAAGTGGTCGAAATCTTGGTTATTTCTAAGAGAAATGCAGTCTCATTTAATTTGCTAAAACGTCAAAATTCTGTCCAAATTTTCTCAATCACTGTCAGATATCTGTACCAACCTCGGTTAATTTTCAAGACGAAACAGATTTCATACAAGCCAATTTTTTTAACTGCGTTTATACTTACCAACTTATTTGCATAAACTATAAACGATTTGTGTAAATTATCTGAGAGTGTAAATCCGCCTTAAACTTAATTTTTTAGCTTGCACAAGCCAGAACGTTTGGCAAACTACATGTATTTGCGCAAGCAAATTTGTATGCGCAAATGCTTGTACAAATCCATTTACGCAAATTACTTGAGCGTTGAACGCCGGTTTTTTGATGAGTCACCTATGCAGCTGAAATTCTCCGAATACAATTTACTTACATGGGTCAGTCATGACTCATGACGGCACGGTGTGGCCGAATTGCGACGACGGTCATGTTAATCTCTTTTAAGTATAACCGTATTGCGGCGGGTCAAAAATTGTACCTGGTAAGAGGGCAGCCGGATTGTGGCGAACAGTTCTTAGAATAACAATCAAAATTATTCTTGTGCTGCTGCTATCTAGAAACTTGGGTAATTGTTCTGATTTAATTTGTTTGTAACCAACAAAATTCTAAAAGAGTAAATTTCAACCCTTCCTTTTGATTTACAAAATAATTTTCCTTGAGGACAAGACAGGTTGCAGGTATCAGTTTGATTGATTTATCGTTTAAAACATCCTGCTTTTACACGGCAATATTCAGTAATCATAGTGGAGACAATATTTAGTGAGCGCGGTAAACAGTTGATTTTATTAAATACATGTATGTATTAATAAGTTCGTAAAAAGTGCGGGAGTGAAGTGGTGTTGCACAGTACAAACTTGTAATACCAAAATTTATGTCGATGAAGGACTGAAAGTTTTGTTACCATTCTTAAATCCAAAAAACGTAGGAGACCATTTTTTAAAATTTATGAGTATTCGGCCAAAGTGTAAAAAAATTGACGAATTTTCCGACTATTTGGTGGAAAATTACAACGCGTGATCAATAACTTTTCTAATCAAGTAACCTACGAAAAAAAAATTGTGTCTTTGTTTGGTTCATTATTTCAAATGCCATTTTAAATTATTTTTATTGCATTCCTATCGTTTTGTATAGGAATGCAATATAAATATGTAATTCAATAATGAACTAATCAAAGACACATGATTTTATTTCCATAGGTCACTTGATTAGAAAAGAGATTGATCACCTGTTATACAAAAGGATGGACAATTTCCACCATAAATATGGGGACATTGCACGGCTTCCACCGAAATGACGACAAATGGTTGCGAATCATATATTTGCAGATGTATTAAAAAATATGTAAATAGATACATATCTAAAACTCAATAGTGGACACATAACAAAAACAATAAATAACAAAATTATAAAGAAAAACTTTTATATTTAGAAAATAATATTAGATTATGCAAACTAGGAAAAATTACCAAATTTAACTTTGTTCAAAGAGCAGCTTATCATTTAAAAAAGTAAAATCATACCTATGTTAAAAGAACTGGTTTTAATACAATCTGTTTTACTACATGACAAAGTACGTATTTTATTTATATGTCTGGTGACAGGAAACAAAAATAAAAATAATTTGATCTATCGGTATCTGTTAACACAGCAAGATGATCAGGGCCGCAATCCGGCTACTCCGAAAACGGTCACCATTTTGAACCCTAATAAACCATCGCCGCAATCCGATACTGCCCTGACGGCAAAGCAAGTTGCTTGTTTAGGTTATTTTTAGGGGGACGAATTTTCCGCGGTCGCGTAGACGACGTATCTAATTTAACTTACGAAATGAACTTAATGATTTGTGAAATGCTGGTTTCTTACATAACTTTATTTTTACTTTAACGTTGTACTTACTTAGTAAAAAATTCCTTTGACTAAAGGTCTAATAATCCGATTAAAAATTACAGAATTAATTACATTTTTAATGTCCGTTTTGCACTCATTTTATTCCCCAAACAGTCGAGCATTGTGCTTAACGGACTCTGCTCTCATTACCGCCGTAAAAACTGTTCCGCGCATTATTTAAATTTAACGCGGGGAAATTCCTCCCCGAAACATCCGCAGCAAAAATACGCCGTGTTTACTTATAATTCCAGGCGAGTTTTCCCGGCACATTAAAGAACCTCCCAACTGTCATTAAAAATTGCCGAAAATAAGTGCCCCCCGTCTTCACCTTCGGCGTTATTGCACGCCCGGGTAAATCTTTTCAATGAGCGGAGATGTTTTTGAAGTTAACGAAGTTAATGTTCTCGGCCCGCATACTAATGAGTAATGAAAGGTGTTTTTCTTCTTCGGCCGCTGCTAACAATAAAAAAAAGTTTTTAGTATATGTAAATAGTCGAATTAATAACGTGCGTTTTTTTTTTGGAAAGTAATTTGAGGAAGAAAAAAGTGTAAACAGGAACGTTCTCGTTTAGTTCGGAAAAGCGAAATTGAATTTTGTTTGGAGCATCCGCCGAGCGCTGTTGATCAAAATATCCGAAATCGTTGCGTAAAGCAAATATTTGTTAATACGGGTCATAAATCATGCGTAATATTCCACGGAATTATAAACGACGCAAATTTAAATAAGGCCCCATGTATCGTGATTTATTTTTGTTCGTATTTCATACTTACTTTCCTCCCTCCCCCAAACACGAATGACTTCAAAAAATCTTATAAATTTAGCGCGTTTTTAATTTCACACTCGCAATAAACTGTCGACCGCAGCAAAAAAAAATGGTGAAACGACGCAATCAAGCCAGGCTTTTAATAATGGATGCGTTCCGAATCAAAAGCTGAACTTGTGCTTTCGAAAAAGCGCAAAAAAGAGCTTCATATGCGACGCCGTGAATGAGCCGGCTCAAATTTGAAATTGAATATTTGATAATGGAAGGTAAAAAGAAAAACTCGCGCGTTGCGTCGGGCAAAAGAAAAAAAAACTCATAAAACGTTTCCGCGGAAGTATGAAAGCTCGCGCGCGCTTTTTCCCGACGAGGGGGCCGTTTACATATTGGCGTTGAGGTTTTAAAGTAAATTGACTGGAGTAAGTCGGAATAGTAATCAGGACGTGGTGGTATCCATCCAACAAAAGAAGAACATTACGGCTGTACGTATTTATGAATCATAAACCTAAGTCCGCTCCTACTTTTTCTTTACAAATAAACATGATAATTCACAGACGGAAAGCGCAAGAAACTTGCAAAGAGATAGCATCCGGATAAATCGAAAGATATTCCCAGAGCTGCACTTGCTGGTATCCATCGCAAAATCTTAAAATATTTACCCGGAACTCCGGAAGATTTCCGGAGAACGACGTGGACAAGCGATCCCCGTAAAATATAAAATTTCCTCCTTTCAGCGAACTCCCACGCCCGACTGAAACTCTTCGAACCGAATTTTTAATACGCAATAAAATCGCGGAGGGCTCATTGAATTACGACGAGGCCGTGTATGTAACTGGTTTTAGATTGGGCTTTTAGCCGGCGGGTCTGCGAAGGGGGGGCGTAATTCGATCGAGGTTCGTGAAGTGGCTGAAATTACGCACTTTGAGTTTAAGAAGTTGATTGAAAGAAGGAGTGACAATAAAATTTGGAATGAATTAAATAAAGTGTCGAGGAATACAACAATGGGAAAGATTTTTGCTTCTGAAAGTATCGCTCGTTAATAATTTATAGATCAAGTCAGAGCGGCAGAATAACACTTTAAGGATCTAGGCAATCAAGTAATTGCGATAAAATATTCATGGTAATTTACCGAGAGGCAGCGAAGAACTATTACAACTGCCGGAATTTTTGCCATTATAGCACACAATCAAGTAAGTGACTTTTTATGGAATGATAAAATTGAATCGACTGCATTACGGCGACAGGTAGAAGCGGGTAGATACGATTCATTCATCAGGGGGCCCCCGGAGACTCCGCCAATATTGCCTTACACTGCGGCTGCATTCTTATCTGCTGCGGCAATTGATAGCTCGCTATTGCGGCCATCAGTCCCCTGACAACGCGGAAATACCGTAACGTTCACCCCCCCTTGGCCCCGATAAATGTGTATTATCGAGCCGGTTCGGGGGCAAAACGAGCGTACACTTGTTGAGTTTTCGGGACGAAAATAAACCCTGCTTATCGCCTCATTCGTCTGTATACAAATACAACACGATCTAGAACAAACATTTTATACTCACAGTATTGATGCACATGCACACAAGAGACATATTGAAAAATTCCTCCCAACAAAAGAAATTTAGGAATCAATTAATGTAGTGTCTTCCCCTTCACTTCAAAATTGAAAAAGCTTAGAGCGAAACGTTGTTGTAAAAGTAGTCCGATTACTAAATGCAGGGGCATTGTTATTTCATGCTTGTCATCGGTGATATTTTCTAGTATTTTCGTTTCATGAAAACCCCGCGTGAGTAGTTCTAAACAATTTGCCAACTTTTTAATTAACCAATTTATTTCCTGTCAGACGGCAACGGTAAGAAAATTAGTTCCGCGTTGTGTTATATGACTGCATGGAATATCGTCTCTTGCTGTTTTCTGATTTTTAATAACGTTACGAAAGCTCATTTGGAAGAGATAGTGAAGGAGACATGTTCTTAATTATGAATCGTGTGATGCAATGAGGCAATTTTTATTAATGATCAAGTCAGTTTTTCACTAAATTTATTTAACTATAAATTTGGTGTCACTTCAATAATTAAAACTATCTCAGTCTATTTAGGCCCAGTTGTGCAAGGCCAGTTTAAATTTAAACTGAAGCTTAAACCCATAACAACGATTATTCCTACAATTGTTGTTAAGGGTTAAAGCTTAAACCCAGTTAATGCAATTGTACAACTGGGCTTTAGTGATATTTCGTATCCTCATTTACTTCACTAATCGCAATTTAGAACTTACGAAATTAGCTTTATTCATCTTATTACAGTTTCTTGGCTTTACATGTCTAGAGCTTAAGTGGAAAAGCAACGTTTTCGCTGAAATCATTGAACTTCGCCTTAAAATCCTCAGTTTAATATCTTTTATAATACAATTATTATTTTTGTATTATAAATAAAGTCAATTATTATTATCATTATTAAGTGTCTTAGCTTGTTACAACGAGAAATAAAGAAGAAAATCCAGGAAGGTAGCTTCATAGCTTAAGTCATTAATTTATTAATACTTGTTAACATTTCTCAACTTTCCAGCGCTTTATAAAAAGAATTATTTAATATTATTTATCAAGTTTTGTGCAACGAAAACAAAAGACGATCGATGTTTCGAAAGAAAAAAAAAAGAAAAGATTACAAAAGTCCACATTGTGACAAAATCGAAAGATGCTTCCATTTTTAAAATTTTACGTTGCAACACTTTGACTTTGACTTTTGGATTTGTCTTAACTCAGCGCTACCTATCGAGAGAATACACTCGCAAAATTTTTATTTTAATGTCGTTTCAATAATTTGTTTCTAACAAGTTTCGAATGAGCTTCTCTTGAGGAAAAATTAGAGAAAGTATTTTTTGAGCTAAAAGCAAAGAGATCGTTTCTCTTTCACTGAAAACGAAAGAACAAAGATCACTAATTATGACAAATTTGGTGGCGGTGCAGTTTACACGGAAATAAAATAAAAAGGGTAAAGATAAAGTACCGCAATACCGCCATTTTGAGTCAAACTAAACGCGCAAATTTAAAATTGAATGTAGCAGGTAATGTGATTTCAAATTTGGCCCGCTTACTTTGATTCAAAATGGCAGCAATTGCGGTACTTTATCTATCTAGGGATTTTACACCGAGACTTTAGTGTTTTTTTTTTAAATTAGACAAGATTCTTTGAATTTTCCGCCCGCATATGTCGTTCCTACGTGTTCTAATAGATGGCGTTCACTTATGAAAGTTCACTAAAGTCTCTGGATTTAAGATTTTGTTTAAATTCGCCTTAGAAGAAATATTGCAACACTTGTCCTGATTAAATTCTAACGATTTTTCTTAAATCAGCGCTATCTGTCGAGAGAATACATTAACCATACACTCGCGAAAAAAAATGTGGTTTCAAGAATTTGTTTCTAACAAGTTTCGAATGAGCTTTTTTTGAGAGAAAATTAACGAAAGAATCTTCTGAGCTAGAAGCAAAAACAGATCATTTTTATTTTATTGAATATGAAAGAGGCAAGAATCAATAATTATGACAAATTTAGATGGCGCTGCAGTATACACGGAGATAAAGACCCTAGATAGATAAAGTACCGTAATTACCGCCATTTTGAGTCAAATTTAAAATTGAATGTAACAGGTAATGTGATTTCAAATTTGGCGCGCTCATTTTGACTCAAAATGGCGGTAATTGCGGTACCAAGGGACTTTACACGGAGACTAGTGGTTTTTTTGAAATTATACAAGATTCTTTGAATTTCCCACCCACATATCTAGTTCGTACGTGTTCCAATAGATGGCGCTCACTTATGAAGTCTGTGGATTAAATTTTTTGTTTAAGTTTTCCTTACAAGAAATACTGCGACACTTATTCTGATTATATTTTTGAAATGATATAATAAATTCTTTGAATTTGCCGCCACGTAATTCGCTGCGTGTCCCAATAAATGGCTTTCGGTAAAGTCTCTGGATTTAGAAAGCAATGAAAACTTCAGGGCCATTGAAATTTACCTCTTGTTTTTCTTTCTTTTTTCTTTGATAAAGAAAAACTCCACAGAAACGAAACCGATTGTCTTATTTTTTGCATTTGAAGAAACAAAAATGCAATATACTCTTATTGCGGCACATGCCAGTAGATAGCGCTCATAAAATTAATATTGAATTCGATCGAAACTCATCACTTATTTAATTTTTTTTGCTTTTGGTGAAAAAAATTTATAAAATGCTGTCTTTAGTTTCTCCTTAATAATAAATGCGAAATTCACCATAATTTGATTTTTTGTTTATTATTTTCTTGATGGTGCAAAAGGTGAAATTATTGTCCTTTCTTTTTTTTAGCAATAATTGAATAATTTGAATAATACTCCATCTGAGTAATAAAAATTGAAGAAGAAACTCATTAAATTGATTAAATTGATACCTATAAAGAATTGATCTGCCAACAGTGCATTAACATTTTTTCTCCGCTCTACTGTCTACACTATTTGACTACGCAGTGGGTATTTAGGCGCCAATTTTGAGCCACACTTGCGAAAGAGAAATTGTCGTTTGAAAAGTTAGTTTATAACAAGTTTCGAAAAAGCAAGAAAAACAAAATTATCGTCAGTTTCAAAAAAGTCGTTTTTCTTTTATTAAAAAAGAAAAAGAGACGTAGATTTAGACTTAGAAGGCGCTGTAGTTTACTCAGAAACTTGTGTGATTTTTGGTAAATGAGGACACACAGCAACTAAATAGGTAAATAATTTTTTATCGTTTCAAAAATGCAAATAGGGCAAGTTTCATATCGTTTCTTTTTTAAAAAAATTAATAGTTATTTATTTATAACAAGGCAGTAAAGTGGCACTTTATCGAACGAGTTCGCAAATTGCAAACCAAGGCGAAGCCGCGGAGAGCAAGAAAACGAGTTGGATAAAGACACTTTACTGCCGTGTTGCATACAACATTTTTTCGACTACCACTTAGACACTCTTCACTCTAAGAAGTATATGATGACTCATCGAAATCTGACGGGCAGACTGCGAACATTTGATGATCAGTGATGTAGGGGAGACAGATGACAAATAAGCTCTAGTAAGCAGTGGTAAGATTACTGATAAAGTTGTTCGGTGAACTTCGCGTGGTTGCTAGGTCACTGTACTCCAACCTCCCCTATAATTTTAAATATGGATTCATCTGACGAAAACTCGTTTCTGCGCATTGTGTACTTCTTACGGTAAAAAGTCTCTACTAAAGTAAATCACTTTAAAGTGTTCAGAACTTATAGATTTATATTTATAACTTCATAAATTTTTGAAAAATGTATTTCATTTACCTTATAATACGTTATAAATGAAGCTGGCGTTGGAATCAAAAGATCAAAAATGAGTTGATTTGAATGACAAATTATACATAAAAGCATCAATTACGAAGTTGACGCAGAATAAAGAATGCTAAAAATTTTTAAAATACACACGAAGAAAACACTTATTATAAGAGGTGTGGCACCAAACAGAAACGTTAGAAAATAATACAAAAGTGAAGATGTATCCATACAAAGATGACGATCATGCTCTAACATAGTGCCTTCAAATATAGTTGAGAGCACGTGATGGGCACACAAAGTAACCCTTCCGAAGACACTGTTCAGTCAAACGCGAAATTCTCCAAATGTCATAGGCATTTAAGATACACAACAAACATCAACTACTCCCCAGAATCGCTATGAAAAAATAAAAGAAGAAAATTAGTTCTTAAGAGAAACTGTAGCAGGATAAATTTACAAAGTTCACAGAAGAAAAACATGCGTCCCTGGCACTGTTAACGAAATTTAGTAATATTTACATTAAGCCAGCCACGGGAGCAATACATAAAAAGAGAAAATCACCAAATGAATGTAAAGGGTTTTCCAGTAAGTGCGTCAGAACTTTCAAATGAGACACAATAACAACTACAAGTGATAATCTTTTCATCTTTATTTTATTTTGAAGAACAATCGATGTCATTATGTCACTAGGTTTAAATGTCCTCCTCGACTTCGTCTGACTGAATGCATTCTGGAGGCCCAATTTGCGACTACTCTTTCACACATATCGCGTGGTATATTTGTAATGGTGCGTTGAATGTTCCGTTTGAGGTCGGAAATTGTTTGACGAGATATGTGACACGTCGCTCCCTCTTGTTGAAAAAAAAAACATTGTTTATGTCGACATTTCTCAGTTCAGGCCAAAGATATTCCGTTAGCATATTCCTGTACCGTTCACCGTTAACCTCCAGAATGCTTTCAGTCAGACGAAATCGAGGAGGGCATTTAAACGATATTCGTTTTAAAACATAATGACATTGATTGTTCTTCAAAATAAAATAAAGATTAAAGGATTATCACCTGTAGTTATTATTGTGTCTTATTTGAAAGTTCTGACGCACTTATTGGAAAACCCTTTATATAAACAACTTTGTATTTCGGAAGACATTGCAGAATGTTCTACGAGTCTACGACAAGAAAGCCAGAAACGAAAGAACACAAGACAATCAGAAAACCTCCAAAAGTTCAATCCAATCAAATTCAAACTGCAATTCAAAAAATATATGTAGGTAATAATATACGGGATGTTCCACAAAAAAAAAATAAATGAAATCTTTGGTTCATACCTCAAGAAGGTGACGCTCAATTATTTTCTATTAAACACATTTGGAATGTACAGAAAAAGATATGTTTCAAATTTCTTCTAAATTTGAAAATATGACGAAGGGGGCTGGGAAGAACCCCACATTTTACGCATGTAAAACAAAGTAATAATAATAATAGGTTCTTTTTATTAGTAAATAACAATTCAATGATTTCAACTCAAAATAAGTATATGGAGGCGAAGTTCAGTTAAAGCTGCTCTTCCACTTAACCTCTGACCTAATAGATGAATATAAATAATCCTAATCGTCAGATATACAATTTCAAATTACAATTCTATCTGCAACTCAAAAGTACAATAAAATACAGGACGTTTCATAGACAGTAAACACAACTCTGGTTTATCAATGTGCACTATTTGATCGAAAAAAATTTATTAAGACGATTTTAGAAAGGGGAAAGGAAAATGATGTGGAGCAGCTAAAACGTTAGAGATATAACGATTAGAGGTATAAGCATGATTTTAAAATACGGGAGGTGGTGTTTAGTAAAAAGTATGTATAAATTGGGAAAGCAGTTAATGAATGAGCTAGAAAAAGATGCAACTGTACATGATATAAGTAAGATTGTTTCTAAAATTGTAAAAGACGTAAGAAATTTGGCAATACATTTGAGATTTAAGGAAACATTTCTTGAGGTAGAAATATTTCCGAAGTTACGATATATGTGAATTGCTTGATAATGAGCTCCCTCGAACGACCCTGTTTCGTAGATTAAATTCAATACCCGGCGTCTTGCTGCATCCATTGAGGCGTAATCTAGATGCAGGTGACGGCAGTTAAAAGGTCTGAGTGTAAATGATGACAAGGGCGACGCTAATTGAACGGCGTCGGGCGGCGTCTTTCCCCGACTTTATTTACAGCTCTCCTCATTGTTCCGTCTTACAGACGCACTTACATAAACTTGGAAGCCGCCACCACCGCCGCGCTCAACTTTTTCTCTCATACTCGAAATCACATTTTGAATCCGGAACGAGACTGGAAAGCAATTCCATTAATTTTCCCTCTTTTCGCGCGCCGCTAAACTCGTTCGGCTATGTCTTTTATGCGGAGTGCGGGAACTCCCGCACCTGTTAGGGTTCTTCAACCTCCGGTGGTATTGGTAGTGGCGGTGGTGGCGTTCCTTAATTTATTTAAGCCAAGTTATAAGCTGATAAAACAATCACTCGAGGGCTGCTGTGAAGTCGATAGGAGGGAGGGGGGTGAGTTCGTAATGGCAACGTCCGTCGACATGGACTGACCGCAACCGCAGCCTCGCTTTGACGTGGACGTCGCCGCAACTACTATTCCGAAATTATATTTCGGAAGTTAATAAATTCTACGTCGCTTCGTCTTCTAATGAAGACGCCGGTGATTCCCTGAGTTTGTGGCTTCGAACCACACCAATTACTAAGCGTTCATGTCAAAGACACTGTGCAACTTCTACAACTCTAAAAGCTAAATTATTGAAAGACGCAGCGACGTAGAAAAATAACAAAAAATAACAAAAAAATTCCTCAAGTGGAAGTTGGCTAAACTGGAAATGAAATGAATTCTGATTAAGGGGATGTCAAATGGGTAAGGACAACGAAACAAGAAGAAGTGCAAAGGCATCACGCAACAGCTTTTTATAGATGCGAGATTTCGATAGACTCTACTAAGAGAATCGGGTTCAAGAAAAGATCTTCCAAGGAATAGCTTCATTATCAACATGAAATTAGTGCATGAATTTCCTTACAAGGATATGTTTAATTAACTTCATTCCTAACTTTGACGCTTTAAGCATCCCATGAGTAGATAGTGTGATAAAGGGTGAACTCGGCAAAATCCGGACACCTTTGACAGTGCATATCTTAGCAATCCTTGCATCAAGGTAGCTGCTATTTAGCATCAAGATAGCCAGAATATACAAAAACAAAATCTGTCAGTACTATTGTCGGCGTGTCATTAGTTGTCAAAATGGTTTCGTGGGAATTGGAAAGAAGAAAACTGATTTTGCACGAACATATGCAAAATAAAAACGCGAGTGTTCGTCAGATCGCTAAAACTTTAAAAATTCCCAAATCTACGGTTGCAGATGTCATCAAACATTTCAAAGAACGCCTGACTATCCCAGTCGCAAGGATGCTCCTGAAGCTTGCAAGCGTAAGATAAAAGCAAAATTTTCACAGAAATTTCTTGTTTGGCAGGCCATCTGCACCTGTGGCTTGAAAACCACCCCCTTCATTACCTCTGGAATCATAAACTCAGAGATGTACCGCAAAGAATGTCTCCAAAAACGCCTGTTGCCGTTCCTTAATAAACATGACAGTAAACCATTATTTTGGCCAGATCGTGTCATTACTCGATTGAAACAATCCAATGGTACCTTGATAATGAAGTAGATTATGTTCCTAAAGAATTTAACCCACCCAATAGCCCAGAACTCAGGCCAATTGAAGAATTCTGGTCTAATGTGAAGACAATCTTGAAGAAGAATGCCGCAACGGTCACAACCATCGACCAGTTCCGATACAAGTGGCTTTGGGAGTCTCGAAAAGTTGATAAAGCCATCGTACAAAAAC
This sequence comes from Dorcus parallelipipedus, assembly GCA_958336345.1. Lineage (NCBI taxonomy): Eukaryota > Metazoa > Arthropoda > Insecta > Coleoptera > Lucanidae > Dorcus > Dorcus parallelipipedus. Next base: position 15,427,050 of record OY284475.1, read on the forward strand.
TTATGCGACGAGTGCGCCATAAAGTTCGCTCAGTAGCATATGCTACAAATTCGGAATAATTTAATGTACTATAATTTTTAGTATTGTTGAGTAGTTTAAAAATAGATACTTGCTTTTCTCAAAAATTTTGGGGTTTCTGTTTTATAGCCTTTTTTAAGTGTCCGGATTTTGCCGAGTTCACCCTTTATTTGTATCGTTTATCGAATTTGTTAAAAAAGTTTTGCTGGAATTTTAACATTCAGTGCATTCCACTTGTTCAAAAGACCTGAGGTTTCTGCTCGGGTAAATTGAAAGCTCTTTCAGTGCCGTTGAGACTATCCTTCCTTCTTTCTTTACAGGTCTTTTTTGTGTTCGCAAAGACATCTTGATTTGACTGTGCGTTTGTAGCTGCCGCCATCATATCTTCTTGAAGTGAAACCTGAATAAAAGCAGTGAATCAGTTTTTAACAACCTTCTTATCCTGCCTTTTACGTATGTAACGTTAATGCCGACTTGAACATCGTACATTATTAACTGCACCTAATGCATTTAAACACATACGAGGGGCTTTAGATCCGCCTTTATGTTCCGCACAACTTCGGCGATGCATCCGCGTCCTTTGAGGACGTCACAATCAATATTCCACGTTCGTACGTTCTGCATATTCAGCTCACCTAGCTGATTACGTGCGGTAGGCATAAATTATTCCGTGTGAAAAAAAGAAAGCACACCTTTCGCCCTCCCCCGCCCCCAGAAGAAACACAAACGGAATAATTTATAATTCAACCGGCTTTGATTAGCGAAATGAATTTCGCCAGGCCAGGAGGTTCTCCCGGTGCTCCGGTTATAACCCGGAGTTTTCTCGGTTTTCGTTATTACTTCTCGGCTCCGCGCAAGAAGCCGGCGCGGCGGCGGCGCGCTTTCGCCGTAAATAATTAAGTTCGGGTATTTCATTGCGCGAAAGGTTTAATGGATGTCTGGGGTGGTAGTCTCGGACATGTTACGAGAGATCCTCTTAAAAATTGCATTGACCAAATGAGAGAAAGAAAGGTCGAACGGCTTTCACTTCCAAATGGAATTCCTAAAGACAATTCAATTTTTTTCATTAAACTTCAAAAAATTACCCCTCAAGCTTCGAGACGTTTAGACCATAGTAGAATATATCATTTATCCTAATTAGGTAATTTATCAATGTAGCGGGGAAGGCCCGGTCGTGATGTATAAAAGCCATTCCCATTCTTTTATTACGTGCCGATATACACGGCCTCCATTAAGAGTGATGCCTCTATTATTTCTCGTTGCCATAGCCTGCGCTTAAATAAGAAATAAAACGTATTGCCTGATCTATAATACATGTAATAACACTGAGTGTGTATGAAACTTTGCTCATCAATATTCAAACCGAAAACTTCTCTCAAGAGCGGGCAATAAATCATGAAAATAAGATAAGCTGAACGGAATCGATGCGCGTGCATAAGTCTTAATGTTATTTTGCTGCCAAAATACTTTTTAAAATCAAAGCTTTTGATTATTAATAACACGGTGCCTCGCTTACACAAAAATAAACATGTATCAGCAAATTTGCTATTTCGTTTAATTTTTCAGTTACAATTTAATTCACTAAGTTAAATGTGTTTATCCAAAAAATGTTTTTGAATTCCCACTCTCATATTTAGATGCTGAAAGCTGCTTCTGAAAGCTCCCTGGAATTAAGAAGTCGTTGAAAATCTCATCGAACTTTGTTGTAATTAGTGATTCTTGTAAGTCTCTTTCTCTTTTAGGCAAGAAAATTATTCTTCGCTTTTGACCAAGAAAAGAATTCAATTTTTTCTTTTAAAAAAATTATGCAAAACTTATCCTGAATATACATTTGAAATTATAAAAGATTCTTTGAATTTCCCGTCCACATGAGTAGTTCCTACGTGTTCTAATAGATGGCGCTCACTTAGGAAAAAAGTGGATTTAACTTTTGTTTAATTTCTCCTTAAAAGAAACATTACCAACACTTGTTCTGATCACATTTTGCAAATGATAGAAAAGTGCCTTGAATTTCCCTCCCACACATTTAGTTGCTGTTTGGCGTAGGCTTATAAAAAATCATCTAGGTATAGTCTGTGAATTCAAAAAGTAATGGAAACTTCAGGGGCTTCGAAACTTGTCCTTTGCTCTCTCTTTTTTTTTATAAAAGAAAATCCAAGAGAGACACAAAACTGATTGACTTATTTTTTTAATTTGGAAAAACAAAAATGCAATATACTTTCATTGATTAAAAAAAATCAGTGCTTGAAATAAATTTCTGAAATAATAAAAAATTGTCTGAATTTCCCGCCATATATATAGTTGCGGAACATGTCGATAGATAGCGCTCGCTTATAATCAATATCAATAAATCATGAATTTGATCGAAATTTATCACAATTGCCTCATTTTTTTAAAGCGTTTGTTTACACATTCGCTTTGGAATTAGGGCTCCTGCTCCTTGTCTAAAATTAGAGTTTCTAAGTTATTGCAACTGCATCCTTCATTTCAAAGACAGGATATGATGATTTCTTCGTTCTAGAAGTTTGCAGACTGTACATCTCCAATGGAGTTTTTTTTAATCAGATTTTTCTGTAATTCGTTTTCTTGTGTGAAAAATCTTTACAATAATGCAGTTGGCTTCACTCTGATGATGTTCAGCTAGTGACACGATTTCTTTACTTATGGAATATTGAAGACCATGCATTTGGAAGAGATGCGTCTTGTCCAAAATCGAAATTTTATGTTATTCCTTCTCTTAAATTAAAGATTTGTAAACTATTGGAACTACACTCTTCATTTCAGTCAGGAGATGATACTCAATTGCAAAAACGATATGACCCATTCATTTCAGAAATTTGAGACCAGAAATCTATTTTTTAGTAAAATTCGTTTTCTTGTTAACGAACTTTACGATACTTATTTTTAAGGTTAGTCTGAAGGAGGTTAGCTATTAAAATGTTGTCTTCTTGTTAGAATTTTGACGGCCGTTCGAATTTTGGGTCATCCCCCTTTTCTTAATTAAAAGTGTGCAAGTTAATGCAACTGCACCCTTAATCTCAAAGTCAGGAAGATGATATCCATCTATTAAAACGAGTCCTTCCTTTTTGTGAACTATCTATTTACGATGGGGTTTTGGCCAAAGTCACAATTTGCAAGGATGCAATTGCAAGTTTATTCTCAAGGTCAATGTGACGGTGGTAACCTATTAAAATGATCCCTTTACTTTGGAGTTTTGAAGGCCGTCCATTTGGCGGGGTTGTTTCTTTTCCGAAATCAGGATTTGGATTATTCCTTCTTTTAAATGAGAGATTTGTAAGTTTTTGCCATTGCACCCTTCATTTCAATGCCCGAAGGTGATGTTAAACTATGAACATGAGTTCTTCGTCTCGGACCATCCTTTGCGACAGGAGTTTTGACCAAAATCAAAATGTTAGTTTCGTTTTCTATGTGAAGGATCTTATGACAATGTATTACCTTTATTATCAAGGTTAATGTGATGGTGGCCAGATTACTTGAGAAATCCTACAACATGCATTTATTTTTCTTTGAATAAATATTAAAATACTTACAAATCTTTATGAAAATGCACTTCCACCCTTAATTTCAAGGTTAAGTTAGTTGGTACTCAGCATTTAAAAGGATTCTTTTGTATTGCGACTTTGAAGGTCACCTGTCCAGAAGTAACAATATTGTTTTCTTCTTCTCATTTCCTCGATGGTCCCAATAGTAGCGCTGGATAAAAGATCTTCTTCTTCTCATTCCTTTAATACCCTAATGGGAGTTGGGTTCTTTTGTTTTTTTATCTATTTTTCCACTTCATCGTCTCTATTGCCCCATCCCGTTTATTTCTCACGTTGTGCTCCATTTGGCCCCATCGACGCATTTCCCTTCTTAATTGATGTTGCTTCCACCATTTTCGTTGATAATCTAATTCTTTAATATGCTCCGATTAACAATTTTCATCTATATTTCCAATCAGGTCAAACTACTCTCTGTAGTTATTAGATAGTCATTTCGCGTATTCGCCCAAAATTATAAATGTATATGTGCGCTTTAGACCAGTGATGGCCGAGGATAATCGGGAACAAATCAGGAGTTACTTAACGGGTCTACAAAAGGGATTTGCCAGAATATTTTATATCTTGGACCATTGCTTCATACAACGCCGTTGGACAAATAAAGTGAATTGTGCAAAACATGTTCATGACAAGGTGCGTAAATAACTTTCATCTCACATGTTTTCATAATGAGATGCTACTTACGACTTAGATCACCTAAGTATAGAAAGAGGAAAAAATTGCAGAGATTTTTATATCACAAAATCTATTAAACGGACGCTAAATAGCGCACAAAACACTTTACGTTTCGCTACCGTTTGATAGCTTCATCGGACAAGAACCAGCTTTAATTATGAAATTTTTATAGTTAAAGAAAAATGTATATGATAAGCCTAAAGACAAAGGCAGAGAATTACAGTCTCGATGAAATAAACATTTGGAAAACCTATTGAAAAAAAATAAGCTCAACGGGGAAATAAATTGAAAAGGAAGCAGCATCACTTTACTAAGAACAAATTTTTCTAAAAGCAAAAGAGCAAAAATTACTTGACGAACAGACCAAAAGTAATTGGGAATATGGAAACGTGTGCAGTGACAGAATCCCAAATAATAATAATTCAAGAAACTTATAAACATTTAGGTTCTTCATAGAAATAGAAACACAGATTTATTGCAGGGTTTGTAGGAGGGGGATGTGGGGACTGTATGGACCAACCAAGATGAAGAATAAGATGAATCATGATTTAGCAAAGGAATTACAATAGCAAACAATACAGAGTGATTACTAGGACATGTAATGAAAATTGAAGAGGGAAAGATGATAAAAATAATAACTGAATGATAGACCACGGAAATCAAAAGACTTGATGAAATCAAAATATGGAGGATCATAGAAAAATGAGTAAGTGATCAAAACCAAAACACGCAAGTGATAGGAGAGTTTCAGAAAGGACCAGCTTAATAAAAGGATTTTTTTTTAATCCTGGTAGTTGCCCAACGGAGTCCTAAAAGCAGTGTCGAATTTTGTCCCCAACACTGAAGGATGCCCGACCACCCACCCCCGAGAAAAATAAAATAAATAAAAAAACACCTGGCTGCAATGAAAGATCTTGGAAGAACAAAAGAGACTAAGGAAATAAGCCGAATGCGAAAAGAGAGGCAAGATTTATGAAAACGCGATGGCGAAGCAAGGAAGAGGAGGACCGAAAGAGGGATCGTTTAAAAGAACACGGCGAGGATGATTTGCGAACTGAAAAGAATAAAACTATGAACTGAAGATTGTAAGGACGATTTATGAATCAAAAGGAACAAATAAAAACGGATGTAGAAGGCTTACGAATTAAGGAAGAAAAAGTCCTGATAGGCAGATATTAAAAATAATAAAATCAAGTTGCTGGTATGAACACGTATGATTACACAAGGGTAGAAACGTCCGTTGTAAAGAAGATTAGATAGTAGAGATGAGAGAAACAAGTAAAGCGAAAATGAAGGAGATGAAAATGCAAGCAAGGAAGAACCTAACGCAAAATAGAAGGAAATGAAAGAAAATTATTGAAGAAGCTCGACATATAGAAGCAAGATGTGGAAGAATAAAGAGGAAATTGAACAGCTACAATTTCCAATTGATCGCCATAGCCTTATTGTATCCCGAGTTTCGTTAATTCAGTAAGGACGAGGAAGATTTGCAAACAAAAAAAAAAATAAAAGTGAGAGTATACGAGAGGAATATTGTCACGAAGTAAAAATGAACGTCGAAGGCTTACGATTCAAGAAGTAAAAGGATCCAGAAAGACAAAGGTATTGAAAATAATGGACATACTGGTTTGACCACAAAAGGATACAAACATCCGTTGCACACGGATCACATAGTTGAGATGGGAGAATCAAGTGGTGGCGAGCATGAAGGAGATGAAAACGAGAGCTAGGAAGCAAAATAGAAGGAAATAAAAGAAAATTATAGAGAAGCTCAACATGTGAAACTTGGAAGAACGAAGGGGAAATTGAACAGTTACAATTTCCAATGGATGGCTATAGCCTTATTATATCGCTAGTTTCGAGGAAGATTTGCAAACCAAAAAGAATAAAAGTCAGACTGTACGAGAGGAAGATTGTCACGAAGCAAAAAGAACAAGTAAAAATGGACGTCGAAGGCGTACAAATCAAGATTTTTTGTTATTACGAACTGATTAGGCAAGATTCATGGACGTCACTCTTTTAATTGCGCACTGGTGTAAACGGGCCCTAATTTCTAAAAATATTTTATCGGCACGACCTAATCGCGAGCTTTGATTTCTCATTTTGATACGAAAAACAGAAATCTGAACATGTGTTTATTAAAATTACCCGGGGAACAACACGCTAATCTCTTATACATCATATAACACCGTGGAATTTAATTTTTTTTTCTTTTAATATTGCTTTACTGAGATGAGATGAGCCATTATATAGAAAATAGAATATTTTCAATCCGCAGCGAAATGTGAAATGCAAATTTTATAATCTTGGCGAACGTAAGGAGAGCCGCACAACATGCAAGGCACTTTGGAAGTATTTCAATTAAAACTCGATTTTGTGAGATCGAAATTGCTCCATGCATGTAGGTGCATGTGTGTGCATGCTCAAGTTAAACATTATGAAATTCCCCGGAACCATTCCGAGCGCCGTCGGTAATTAAAAATCGCCGAGCCGGATCCGTGTCCGCGGTATTGTTATTTATTTTAAGTGCGATTCCGTGTACCCAATTACGCCGGCTCTCTCAAACAATACAGTTCGAGGGTATCATAATAATTACGTAATAATATTGCTCTTTGCAATTCCCGAAGGTGAACGGAGTTGCAGGTCAATAGACAAACAAAGACGGAAACTAGTCTGCTCCGGACGCGGACGGGGTGGTTTAAAGCAAACTAAGTCGGTCTGTTTCAGGTCCATGTGACTTCTGAGTTGGAAAGGGCTCGACACAGAATGCGGGCTGTACACTCCTGTTGCCTCCTGATCTTCCTGCTGGCTGCGTTCCCACATCAATCACATGCTTTTGATATACGTAAGTTCTCTTAACTTGAACATTATAAGTGTTTTTCTTTGAATTTGAGTGAGGAAGGGGGAGGGTGGCAAAAGCTCACTCAGTTTCAACTTTACAAATACACATTATTTTGAAAAATTCGTTACGCTACATGATACGAGGTGGATCATGATTATGGGAAAATTCTGGTTCCTCCTCGGTAGCTTAATTTTTTTTTAATATTAGGTATTATTTTATATTTGAGTGTTTAAATAAATAACACGATTAAATAGAGAATAATGTTTGTCGTACTGGACAATTCGTTCTAATAAATAAATAAACGAGGCCTCAATTGGCATAATTTGAAATCTACCCTATTGTTTAGGTACATCACACGCAAATTAAACCGAAACAAAGCCATGCTAATTCAAGCACAATTGCAACTTTATCATCCGATTATTTATGTCTCATTACGATTACAACGCTCATTAACCCCCATTTTGTGTATGTCCAAAATTTGCATAAAATCGATGGTGAAAGACCTGGAGGTGGCCTCCTCTCTTCAGGTCGACAAATAAATCTTTAATTTCCTCGTTCTTTTTCTCTGATTAAAAAGCTTTAATAAATAAGTTCGTCAAATGAAATTACATTCCGGGAAACCCCAGGTGAAATTGATTTAAAATTTAAAGTTAATATTCCGGTATGTTTGAAGATCACCATCACCGTCGATGATAAATCACGCGTTTCAGGTAAACACTATAAGAGGACGTGAGGAATTTAAAAGTGCGACGTATAGGTAGGTAGATACACAAATGGCGAGCCATAAAACAGATTCTTTTGTGGTTTGCGACATAAAACCGCGCCGATATATCTAAAAGGCATATGTTACCTCCGGCGGGTTGTTGTGATTTATGGGTTTCGGTTTTCTGTTTACGCATCCAATATCGAAAGTATTTCTTTGAAGATTTGGCATGAATAGCAAGCAGCGGCGGGCGCATTTAAGTAATTGTGATGCCTTATCCTAGAGCGTATCCGAATGATTGATGCCCTCGCGAAATCTCCTATTTGTAAGACGCCTTTTAACTAAACTCTCACAATGAAGCACCTGTGTATACATAATCAATCCCGTTTTCGTTTCGGGGCTTGTATGTACGCAAGCATTTCCAAGTCAATAACGTTAGTTGTATCAGTCGAATTAAAGCCGGCAGAAGTACACTCGGAAATCTTCGGCTAATAGAAAACGGTTAATCAATATACGACAAATTATAGGAGAGACCGAATAATATCACGTATTTTCTTCGTGGGGATCTTTAATTAAACGATCGGAACGAAATCACCCATTAAAACTGCTTTATACACCTGTTCTTCTTTCTCAACCAGAATCATCACTAATGAGCGGATTTTTCAAGGTTATCGATCAGAAGCACCAGTGGAAGAAGCGTATACCATTTACATTACCTCAAAATAGTTGCTTTTTACTCACATGCTAACGACTAATTCTCGCTAACCGTAAACCTTCAAAAATTAATCATCACTCATATACATATAAAACCGCTAAGAATGAAGTAAAAGGCAAACGAGAAGATGAAGTGAAATCGCAACGACCCGCTTAAAATATGTCTTTACGTTCGTGCTGTATAATTCCATCAACATCATACGTAAGAGAAGTGAAAAGTTTAAAACTTGAAACTGGAGTCTAAACTTATTACATTGCAGTTCTTGTCGGCGAAAATATGAAATTATGAAAACTCACCCACGAGCGCACAATGAAACTTTACCTTCCACGCGAAATTAACAAAACGTGTAAGACATACCTACCAGACCGTACGGGGGATTCCCTCGGCCCTGACTAAGTTATTTCAATCTAATTTTGTAACTACGCCCTTCGAATGTATACAACAACGGTGGTCCCGAGTAAAATAAATTTGAATTGATCGCCAACATTGAATCCGGAGCCCTACCGGTAAACTAAACGTACTATATTACAATATAAAGAAAGCAACGGTTTTAAGAGAGACACCCTGTAGATACAGACGTACAGAAGTTTTGTTTGTAGCAACTGAATGACGTATTCGGAAATAATACGTGAATACACACCCCACAGGTGGCGTTAGTTTGTTTCTCATATTAATGTTAATTTTAATCGAACTCCTTGATCTGCAGAACTAATTCTAGTCTGGTAATTAATCAGCACAAAGGGAATATTTACACTGAAATTCAAACTAGTGCTGCGCAGCTACTAATTGCGTTGCGCTAACGATGCGAAATTAAATTCTCCGTGAACGGTGGTGTATAGACGCACTAGGACATACACGTACACTCAGAGCTACAAATAAAAACGTAAGGCAGAGATCTCAATGTAAAATTTCAGTTGATATTTATCATGCCTTAAGGTGCCATTCCATTTGAGAGTATTTATTGGCAAGTACCTCTCGAGAAACTATTGATAGCACGCTCAGAGGTGTACTCGGCAATAAAAAGAAGGGCGTGAAGGGTTTTAAAATAAACAAAATATGCATCGGCCGGGAATCGAACCCGGGCCGCCCGCGTGGCAGGCGAGCATTCTACCACTGAACCACCGATGCTTGCAGGTGATGGTTAAAACGAAAGTAAACGTTCACTTCTTGACCCAAATCTCTACAATATTCAAAATTTAAGGTAGATATAAATCAAAAGGAATGCATCGGCCGGGAATCGAACCCGGGCCGCCCGCGTGGCAGGCGAGCATTCTACCACTGAACCACCGATGCTTGTAGATTACGGTTAAAACGAGAGTAAACGTTCACTTCTTGACCCAAATCTCTACAATATTCAAAATTTAAGGTAGATATAAATCAAAAGGAATGCATCGGCCGGGAATCGAACCCGGGCCGCCCGCGTGGCAGGCGAGCATTCTACCACTGAACCACCGATGCTTGTAGATTACGGTTAAAACGAGAGTAAACGTTCACTTCTTGACCCAAATCTCTACAATATTCAAAATTTAAGGTAGATATAAATCAAAAGGAATGCATCGGCCGGGAATCGAACCCGGGCCGCCCGCGTGGCAGGCGAGCATTCTACCACTGAACCACCGATGCTTGTAGATTACGGTTAAAACGAGAGTAAACGTTCACTTCTTGACCCAAATCTCTACAATATTCAAAATTTAAGGTAGATATAAATCAAAAGGAATGCATCGGCCGGGAATCGAACCCGGGCCGCCCGCGTGGCAGGCGAGCATTCTACCACTGAACCACCGATGCTTGTAGATTACGGTTAAAACGAGAGTAAACGTTCACTTCTTGACCCAAATCTCTACAATATTCAAAATTTAAGGTAGATATAAATCAAAAGGAATGCATCGGCCGGGAATCGAACCCGGGCCGCCCGCGTGGCAGGCGAGCATTCTACCACTGAACCACCGATGCTTGTAGATTACGGTTAAAACGAGAGTAAACGTTCACTTCTTGACCCAAATCTCTACAATATTCAAAATTTAAGGTAGATATAAATCAAAAGGAATGCATCGGCCGGGAATCGAACCCGGGCCGCCCGCGTGGCAGGCGAGCATTCTACCACTGAACCACCGATGCTTGTAGATTACGGTTAAAACGAGAGTAAACGTTCACTTCTTGACCCAAATCTCTACAATATTCAAAATTTAAGGTAGATATAAATCAAAAGGAATGCATCGGCCGGGAATCGAACCCGGGCCGCCCGCGTGGCAGGCGAGCATTCTACCACTGAACCACCGATGCTTGTAGATTACGGTTAAAACGAGAGTAAACGTTCACTTCTTGACCCAAATCTCTACAATATTCAAAATTTAAGGTAGATATAAATCAAAAGGAATGCATCGGCCGGGAATCGAACCCGGGCCGCCCGCGTGGCAGGCGAGCATTCTACCACTGAACCACCGATGCTTGTAGATTACGGTTAAAACGAGAGTAAACGTTCACTTCTTGACCCAAATCTCTACAATATTCAAAATTTAAGGTAGATATAAATCAAAAGGAATGCATCGGCCGGGAATCGAACCCGGGCCGCCCGCGTGGCAGGCGAGCATTCTACCACTGAACCACCGATGCTTGCAGATTACGGTTAAAACGAGAGTAAACGTTCACTTCTTGACCCAAATCTCTACAATATTCAAAATTTAAGGCAGATATAAATCAAAAGGAATGCATCGGCCGGGAATCGAACCCGGGCCGCCCGCGTGGCAGGCGAGCATTCTACCACTGAACCACCGATGCTTGTAGATTACGGTTAAAACGAGAGTAAACGTTCACTTCTTGACCCAAATCTCTACAATATTCAAAATTTAAGGTAGATATAAATCAAAAGGAATGCATCGGCCGGGAATCGAACCCGGGCCGCCCGCGTGGCAGGCGAGCATTCTACTACTGAACCACCGATGCTTGTAGATTACGGTTAAAACGAGAGTAAACGTTCACTTCTTGACCCAAATCTCTACAATATTCAAAATTTAAGGTAGATATAAATCAAAAGGAATGCATCGGCCGGGAATCGAACCCGGGCCGCCCGCGTGGCAGGCGAGCATTCTACCACTGAACCACCGATGCTTGTAGATTACGGTTAAAACGAGAGTAAACGTTCACTTCTTGACCCAAATCTCTACAATATTCAAAATTTAAGGTAGATATAAATTAAAAGGAATGCATCGGCCGGGAATCGAACCCGGGCCGCCCGCGTGGCAGGCGAGCATTCTACTACTGAACCACCGATGCTTGTAGATTACTTTAAAGCGAGAGTAAACGTTCACTTTTTGATCCAAACCTCTACAATAAGTGACTTTGGGGTGGATATTAAACAAAAGAAATGCATCGGCCGGGAATCGAACCCGGGCCGCCCGCGTGGCAGGCGAGCATTCTACCACTGAACCACCGATGCTCGAACGCCTTGTTTGAAAGTTTATTTTATCACTTTCAGATATTGTTGCCTTCGCTCATTTCGAGTTAGCGTTGTAAATTACTATTACATGCTCCATGAGCGCAGATAAAGTTAAGACTCATTATGAAGCATTACCTATAATAGGATAACTTGATAACATTCGCCCAAGTTTTGTTACGCATCTGTGCACACAGCATTCTTTATTACATCAAAATTAAACTTCAGGAAATTACACATTTTTTAGTTCATTATTTTAGAGATTGTAAAATATTTTTAAAAGTAAGACACAGTCTTACTAAATTTAATGAAGCTGAACATAATTTATGATTTATAATTAAAATATTAAATCCTCTTCTATGTTCTAAGTTTTCAAAAAACCAAACCAAAAGTATTTCGCCACAAAAAAAGAAATAGAAAGAATGGCGTCGGTTCAAATGAATTACTTAAGAAGAAGCTGCAAAGTATCTTTTTACAATGTATCATATCCAGTGGAATTAGAAAATGTAGGAAAGTCGAAGAAAACATGATAGATAGAGAAGGCTCAAAAATTTGGCCACGTTGATGAAAAACAAGAAATAGAGCAAAATCAACAACAAACAATCATTATATAAAGTTTACTTAGAACAACTGCAAAAAGAACCTGGAATTAAACGTACCCCTAAAGAAGTGAGAGAGTGCCTTTGTTTATCATTACAAGAGAAGAAGTTTCTGTTAAGCTTTGATCAATAGGATGGTAACTCTTTGAACAAGCTACATAACGTTTAACTTATTTGATACTTCAGTAAAGTATGAGAATATTTTGTCTGGCGTATTTTTTTTAACTTAAGGGCGTCTCCACCAAAATTTATTTTTAAAAACTCTTGATTTTAAGCTGAATATTAATTTAATATAAACTATTATAATACAAACGTAATAAAAAAGGATTAATCTCCTGCATTATGCGATGGTAAACAATGCATGTTCATACCTACATTTCAACACTCGCTTGAGTGCAATCTCGGTAAACCATTAAATTCATGTAGCATACAAAACTGGTTTATTAAAGTTTACAGGTATTAGGGGAAGCTATATCCCTTCTTCGTAGCAGAGAAAAAATTTACGGCGCCAGTGTCTGTCCAGTCAATCTCAGGATAAGACTACTTGACGTTTTTTAACATATTTCTCTTTCGAGTTACAGTAAACGAAGTCAGTTCTACAAAATTTAGAAAAGTGTATCAAATCTCAACTATTTTTTGGTGAATTTGTTTTGATCTTGGAGTGTTCAAAATGGAATCTTTAATGATAAAGAAAACATTGCATGATTGTTACAGAAATTTCGCTTCAGAAATTTAATCACCCCATTGATGAAACATGCTCAACAGCTCATTAATTTGTCGAATACCAATATTGTTCGACTATACATCACACAGCAAACGTTCCAGGTCATCAAATACGCATGCCTAACGCGATCAAAATCACCTTCCGGTGTAGCAAGCCTCGCCATATACAATCAAATATTTCCAGACGGATTGGCGTGTAAGTCCGTTATATGAAAGATTAAATTCCCGACAGATGTAAGGCACCCACACACCCCCTTCGCACACCTGCGCCGTTGCGGCCGCTTATACTTTAAATATGAGAGTTGCCATGGCGCCCCCTAACTAGATGCAAAGTGATTTCGTGTTTCATATTTTTGCCCTGCCGCCGAATAAATCAAGTGGCAATAAAAGTAACTGGCGCGCGCGGAAACGTTCGACGCGGACGTAAATAAAATTTCGTCTGCGGAAAGGGGGGGCGGTATTAAGCGGAGAAATGCGCGGTTAAGTTTTGGTAATTTGAAAATGTGACCGATCACGCGATGGCCTAACAAAAGCTCAGGACAATAAAGCTCGAAGTAAGTGTTAATAGGCGCTCGATGCACCTTCAACTTGAAAAGAAGAAAACTTTTTCACCTCCGGTCATAGGCGATGCCATAAAACCTTCGTCATTCAGACGATTTTATTCACTTTAACACTGATCGAAATAAGCTAGCTTTAAATCAAATTGACCTATAATTTTTTTCAAAGAAAAAAAGGTATAGCTGCCTGTATATGTACAGTGTGGTCCAACCAAATTTGAAAAGGTTTATTTAACTCAGACGTGGATGATTTTAATTAAATTACAAAACGCGACATGTTGAGCAGAGAAAAGTGAAATGAATGAATTTTTTTAAATACTTATGGAAAACTAGTTGAACATATTCTTTAAAATGTATACGATAAAGAGCCCCACCTTTTAACTGCCACTATTTAGGTAGTTACCTGTTTCGTTTTTATGGTGCAGTATAGATTTTGAATTGAGTTGGAACCCTTCCGTTTTCTACTGTCTTAAGCCATTTGTGTTGAATTTTCCACTGACTTGCACTTTCCACTGTATGTCATATTATGGAATAAGCAAATGTAGTAATAGAAACTGGAAGGGTTCAAACTCAACTCAAATCTTCTTTTCATTTCATTTTTTACCTTTGCTTCCGACATTTCTTTTAGTGGTCTTGATTATGGCATTCTCAGTGGAAGTCTCCCTCAATCCACTGTGAGGGACGGGTGGTTAAAAATGATAATAGAAAGGGGATGAATCATCCTTTACTTTCAACTTCATCAGCTTTACAAGGCCTCGTCGAGACACTATGCTCCTCTAGATATCACGACGAGAGTGCATAGCATTTCGTAAATCAAATAAAGCAGTTGGTAGTTTCTAATAAATTCACTAATTTGGCAAACAGATTATTTTCTCACCTGGAGAACCTTTCGCTCCTTCGAGCTTCCTTCGCATTCGCACCTTCTATTTCATTAATTTTGTATAGCTCCCAGTATCATCCGTTTTATTTACATTTGACCTAGTTTCTTTATCCATTGTTAATCGTTCATTTCTAACTTCAGATGGTGACTTCTTTCGAAAGAAATGTTTTTACGGAACTAGGTAACTACTAGCCTGGTTTATATATACCTACTTAGCCCATACCATAGCTTTGAATGAAATCCAATAAAATTGTGCCGATAGATGGCGTAGCAGCAAACATTTGTTAATTCAGCTAAACTAGCAATTGCAAGCAATCGCAACTGCAGCTTTTTGAATAAAACCAGAGAAAACGTATTAAAACATCACAAGAGCGGGTAAGACCTCCAGCCAGTCGGCCGCGAAAACTGCGCAAGCGCAAACGCGTATAATCGAGAAAAACTTTTAAAAGTTTAGAAAACAAATCCAAAATTTAAAAAAAAATCAATCTGTGACAGAAAAATAGACAATTTAAAACAATATTTTTTACAGTTCTTACTCATGAAATTGTATTATTGTAATATGAAAAAGCGAGCAAGAGTATATCACAGTACTTACTTGACGTTTTGCGAAATCGATTGTTCAGTTTATCAAAAGTGAATGAATAAAATAAGAGAGATATTTTTTTATAAATTAAACACAATTCAGAAACTAATTAATAATTTGACATATAAAGATGCCTGAAATCAACTATAAACGAAAAGAATTCTATTCAGTATGTCAGTTTTATAAATATACAGGATGTCCCAGAAGTACATATAAAGCTTCAGGTATTTCTTTCCTACATTCCATAAGGGTCCCAAGAAAGCAACAATTAATTCTCAGGGTTTGTTAGCTTCAGCACAAGAGACAAAATACGAGGCCAACAAAATTGGTAGACTTGGCAACGTTGCTTATGTATGCAGTTAATTTGTTTTATACAGAGTGTCTCAGAAAAACTATTCCTAACTTTCAGAAGTAGTAGAGGGCATGTAGTTAAGCAACTTTTATTAATAAAGTTGTGATCGGAAATGTTTCCACATCAAGTTAAAACGAAATAAAAAAATGAGGACTAGTAATAATTTCGATGCAAAAAGTAACTTTTCTATTTATTTCCAGCAACTACAAATTTTTTATTAATTTCAACTTATTATGAAAACATGAGAAATTATAGAAACTGTTCAAAATTATGGCCTCCATTTTGAATACATAAGTTATAACGACGTATAATTGAATGTAGTTGCTGGAAATGAATAGAAAAGTTACTTTTTACGTCGAAATTATTTCTAGTCCTTATTTTCTTATTTCGTTTTAACTTGATGTGGAAACATTTCCGGCCACAATTTTATTAATAAAAGTTGCTTAACTACATGCTCTCTACTACTTCTACTTCTGAAAGTTAGGAATAGTTTTTCTGAGACACCCTGTACAAGAACTTTACACTAAATAAATTTCACATATCGTCTGCCTAATTTCAAAATCTCGTAAGTCATGTAAAGGTCATTTTACAAGAGAAAAACCATCTCATTTTCCAATAAGCTGGATTGGTTCATTTTTTCAGAGAGCATTAATTGAGAGCGATCTTTCTTGTTCAAAAACGACTGATATTAGCCATTTTCCCGTTATCCATTTTGCGCACGCGAATGTATAACTGTGCGCAGCTACAACTTGACAGTTCTATGAACCTTGTAACCTCAAACCTCACCCTTAAAAGCTGCATGTAGAAGATGTATTTTAGGTGTGCATGAGTGTTCCCAAAAACGTAAGGAATCACGTAGCACATATTAATGTTTATGCAGGTTTCCATACATTTGATCACTTCTTTAATGCCGCGTTTCCACGAGACCAGTAGCTGGAGTCTTGTGACTGGACTCCAGTGACTGGGCCTTGCCAGTACAGTGAATTCCTATTTCAACGTGGCTAGTTCACTGGAGGCAGTTAGCGTCCAGTGGTGTTTACACGGAGCCAGTCACTAGAATCCACTCACAGGACTCCAGCCTGTTTACTGGCCTCGTGGAAACGCGGCATAAAAGCAAGTATGCTTGGAAATCAGAGCTGACGGAGAAACGCCTTTTTTTTGTTCCTGAAACGTATTTCTGATGATATGGGAAGCGATATATTTTAAAATCTCTGAAATCTACAACGCGTAAATAATTAGGTGCTGACTATTGGAAATTATTTATTTTAAGGCGATTTCGTTCGGAGCTCTTTGATTATTCTATTTTTCTCAATCTTAATTTTATCGTAACGCCTGAACGGTCCAGTGGTAAGAGGACCGGCCTTGCAATCGCATGGTAGTCGGTTCGAACCGCATTTGGGATTTTTCTCGGGGATGGTTTGTATCGACTTCAGGCACCCTTTAGTGTTGGGGATAAAATTCGACACTGCTTCCCCTTAAACGGCGAGAATGTTGGAAGTAACAAAGCCATGGTACACTTTACACTTACTTTACATTCACACTCAAATACACTCCCGCTCCTGAAGTCCTGATAAGTCTTTGACTTACGACCCCGTTGGGCAACCACAACAAATAAAAAAAAAATTAATTGTGAAATTCATTCACATAATGTCGAGCATAATGTGTTTATTTAGCAATTGTGATAAGTAAGTACATGCAAACGATACATTGATATGTTATTACAAACTTCAGTTAAAAAGTAAATGATTTTTAGGTTAATTTCGGAATTTTTCGATGTTCAGTAGTGCAGCAAGTGTAATATTAGTATCACAAAATATTTTAACCGGACTCTAAATAGCACACAAAACACTTAACGTTTCGCCGTCGTTCGACAGTTTCGTCAGAAGTAAAAAATGTATTTTTCACTTTTCATCGGACAAGAACCAACTTTAAATGTAATATTAGTGTACGTATAAGTTCCTTTCAAGTTCTTTTAGTCATAGAACTGCAGTGTATAGAATACAATTGACATTTCTCGAATCTTATTCAGTTAAATTTAATGTAATATGTGTGTTATAAACAATGATTGGTTTGTAGACGTTCCAGAATATTGTAAAACGCTCGTGTGTGCTTATGACTTACCGCGGTCACATTTAGTGACCAGATAGGATGAGAAACTAATGTTACTATGACTCCTGATATTCTTAACTCGTTGGCCAAAGCCGTGTTTCTAATTTTTGTTGAAAACCATTTATTTGCTAATAATGCATCTATTTAATAATAGATGCCGGGTACTACTAATTTGTCGCCGCCTGGTGTTCGTTTCCAAAATTAACGCATTTGTTTTCCAAAAACTGGTTGTCAAATTTTATTCAAGGGTGGGCTAAAAGGCTACTAGCTAGGTTGTCCTCCTCCCCATTCTTCTTCCTACGTATATATATATATTTGGAACTTCGAGCTTTCTCTTTCTTTTTGATTTCATACTTAACTACTGTCACGTTCTTTAGGGTTCGATTAATTTTTATTTTAAAACAAAACACGATATACCTAATAAACTAATTTATTTAAAGCATTAATAAAACACTAATTTATTTACAAAGTTACATTAACACTAATTTATTTCAATAGCCGAGCGATCCGTTTTAAACCTGAAATGCGAACTATCTACTCATTCCTGGTCGTTTGCTTTTATAAGCCGGGCTGTTTTACGTGGAGCTTCTCGGGGGTGCCAGAACGTCTGTCCTAATTATTCCACCGTCCGTCGCGTCGGAACTATCTCGAAGCGACAGCTGTTTCTCCGGAAGCTTCCAGACTATGGCGCGCCAGGCTGTGACGCATGTAGCTTGCGTCAAGTGGTCTTGAATCATCACAATACGTCTTGTGTTTCATTGCATTCTTAGTTTTAGTTTTCTGTCTCTTCTTCTTCTTCTTCTTCAATGAACTCGTTCCACCAATAGTTTTGCGTTTGTTTTCGTATAACCTCGGGACGTTTTTATTAAATTTTATTAGGTCTGTTCCATTTGACAGAATTTCAAGTTCTGAACCGTTCGCATCATGCGCAGTATGAAATTCATATCCAATTTTGTGCACTGCTCATGCTCAGTACGATTTTAAACGGTTCAGAAGTTGAAATTCTGACGAATGGAACGGACTATTTCGCATGCACTTAGTGCGGGTTTTGGTTAAATTCTACCTACGACTTCAACCGAACGCATCACATCTTGCGTCCTGGACGTATCGTGAAGCGGCTGCTTTATAGGTCTTCATCATCATCATCAAGTCCTCGGAACTGTTGCCTTCAAATAGGTCTTGATCCATTCTTCATTACACAGATAAAAATCTGGAGTTCCCTCGCGTCTGGTGTTTCCTCGCGTCCATCCGTTTCTGGTGTTAAAATAAACGGAGTTAGGACGTTTAACTTTAGAAAGTGTTAACGTGGTCTATAAAAGTAGCATTTTAATCCCTGCGGTAGTTATTTCTATATACGTATTATATATATATATAATTTTTTAACACCTATTTTTAGACGCATTTTAATCAGGAAAAGATTTTAATATCACTAAATGAGATGAGCTTTACAACTTTTCAAGTAAAACTCTATCCGTATTTTTTAACACCGATTAGGAGGAGAACATTTTATCCCAAAAATTTTTATGTGTGTAATAAAGACACTGTTTTTCAAGCTTTCTCACCTGACTCATTTCTACATTTTCATCGCTTGCGTTGGGAAGACGAAAATAATTATCATTCAAAGAGTAGTCTTTTTTATCTGTGGTGGTTGGCCAACGGAGTCCTAAGTCAAAGAGTTGTCAGGACCTCAGGAGCAGGAGTGTATTTGAGTGTGTGTAAAGTGTTCCATGGCTTTGTTACTTCCAACCGATTGGCCGTTTAAGGGAAAGCGGTGTCGAATTTTATCCCCAACACTGAAGGGTGCCTGAAGACGACCCCCAGTTTTCCAACCATTATTGTGCGAGCTGCAAACTCGTTTAATTTTTGAGAATTGCATACATAGTGGTTCCCCGAAAGTATTATGCAGTTTCTTTTTTAAATTCCAGAGCAAAGACTTTGAGGCTTTGGTTAAAAGTAGTTTACAACTACAGTTGTCATATTTTTAAAAAATCGTTGATCTTAACGTAACATTTTTAGAAATATATTCCACAATTGAATGCGCACGTAAATTAGAACGAAAATAGAACTTGGTTCATTTATTACGACAGCCGGGGGTGCTTTTTTCATAGGTATAAAGAGATCCGATTTCGTAAAAGCAAATCGTAATATTTCACTACTTTGTCTGGCAAATCCCGGGAGGTTTAATCATAACAAAAGTAACGAAGGTTGAGATTTGATCTAAATTGATAGAGCCTCGTTTATTTCAAACAAGAAAAGGACACGTAGAGAACACATACTTTCAAAAGAATGTAAAACAAACAAAAAATATTATATATTTAACAAACAAAAGGAGCTTTCTCCTACCGATGAAGCTCCTGATTTTGCTTTATTAAACGCAATATCGCATCGGTGTGTTCATAATGTTATTATTACACCACGTCGACCGACCCACGGGGTTGCTACGTTGATATTACTACATCATCGGGGTTGCTATGTGTCTGTATGTGTGTAAATTAGGCGGGGCGCATACAAAATTTATTGAAATAATAAAGTCCGCACAACACAACGGCGTTTGCAGGCCACGGATTATATGTGCAAGTAGGTCAGTCTAGTTGCAATTTAGATTAGTTTTGGCTACATTAAGCAAGTTCTATGTACGCTGGTGGTCGACGAACTTAATAAAAACAGAAGTACACCGCAGGAAATAAATATGTGTACATCAAAGTACGTAGGGCGTGTATTTACTTCATCTTGTTTGCAGTTGCATCTTTGTAATTATCCGGCTCGAGTGCACCTGAGTTTCTTCCTTGTTAAAAATCGACCGAGTTAACCCCTTGGCGTTAAAGCTGTACAGTATAATTGAAACCGATGTCACTGTAAATTCCGGCGGCCCTTTAATCGCGCGCCGGTAATTACCCCGACGTCGATGGACTATAAAAATGGCGCGGCGGTTATTTTCACCCCTGAGAATCGACTCTTTAATGCCTCATTACTCCGCTGGAAAATTAATATTTCGAAAGCTTAGCAGCGCACTGTTAATCGTTTTCGTACGGCGACTTTAAATCCACCCCGACGTTATTATTTTTTCTGTTAAATAAAATACTTTCAAGATAATTAAAATTGCGCTGACGAATTAAAATCCTAATTAATTTTCTTTTTTTTTTGGGGGGACGATTGAGCTTATCTCATTTTTACGCAATCGTTGCGAATTATTGTTGTTAATTATTATAAAATGTATGGATTTTCGCGGAATTAAATCTCGGCGAAATCTCGAAAAATAATTGAAAGGTCGGTCGGCCGCGATAAAACGCTTTATTTCAATAAATCTCAGGGATGCCGCACATTAATATCAATCAATCACACCTTGTGTCAGCCCTTGGAAATGCGTATTTATGCATTCATGAGGTCCCGACCGCGTATTTAAATCATTAGCGCCGGCCCAATCAACCCCCCTCCGGAAGAAATAATTTTTTAATTCATTCTCGCCTTCATATGTATATTTTTGCAACGTTAATGGCCTTTACATATTTTTGCAAAGTTATTATTTATAGCTACAAAATCTTTTAATTATAATTCATTGGACAGTTCTTAAATTCAGTTCCTGAAGAAGCTATCAAACGTACAGCGAAACGTCGACATACAGTCCGATCAAAAAATTTGTGCTAATATTTATGGTTGTGATTATGCAGATTTTTAAAGTTCACTGCTTTAATCTGTTGTAAGGGGACGGGGTGGGCAGTTCGCTTTGAATTATCGCCGGCAAACGTGAGAAGAAATATTTATGGCCGACTTCTACAACGAACGCAATGGAAGAGTTTTATTTTTAACGAATATATTATTAATGTCGGCCGCCGCCGCGGATTAGTTTTCCAAAGAGCAGCGGCGATATTTCACGCTGTCTGCTTTAAATTCAAATGCACGCTGCAACAGCGGAAAACATTCGTTACTTTGAAAATTCATAATATACGGCGAGGGGGTTGAAGAATTGCGGGGTGTGTTTTATTCACCATGCGTTCAGACAATTATTAATAATTTAAATCTCAACAATGTAAATTTCCATTCATTTTAATTGGCACACGTTTGGTGTATTATCAAAATCACGAGAGATGAGCCCAGCGTTATCAATCACCGAAGTTAGTACCGACAAAATATTTCTGTATTATTTCCTCCCGGTGAATAAGAAAAGGATGAAGTTATGCTTTATATGTCTGATGATTCAAAACCAGACGCATATAATTTATGACGCAGGGCTCACTTCTTATGATTACGATAATAAAGTGAAATTGAATACGTATAAAATAACCACAGATAAGCACATGGCTCATCAACTGTTTTAAATTTGATGCTCCAAATTACAGCAAAACTGGGTGTTAGTTTAGAGTTAGCTAACTGTTATAATAGCAGACTGGACGGCATAAAATATGACAATGGGAACAAAGGAATCCTCAGTAATGACAAAAAAAAACAAAGAAATAACGAACTGCACTTAAAAATATTACGTGATGTGAACAACGAAAGAAAGAAAAAAAATTAAAAACAAGAGAAGAATTCAAAACCTACACAGAACAGAAATTTTTAAAAATTTAATAATAAAACGCAACAAATAAAGAAAAAGGAGACAGATGATGAGCTGAACTTAAAGTCTTTAATAAACACTAATGAAACAGAAAATATTATGTAAGGTGAACAATGAAAGAAAAAATTACATTTAGAAAAGAAATAAAAAAAATAGTGAGTAGTATTTAACGGCATTGACAACAACGGCACTGACAACAAAGAAAAAGACCGGCGATATTAATGAGATGAACAATAATTGAATTACCATTGTTGCAGGCACCATTGTTGAATGTAAAAATTTTGGAATATTCGCGCTGCGTCATTATTCCTAAATATTTTGATATTAATAATAATAATAATAATAAAGTTTATTGACCGACAAACAATAGATATACAATACAATGCATAACAATGAGTAAGTGTTGATGTCAGTCAAAAGGAGCAGAATCAGTAAATCTATAAATATAGGATTCCTGATCTTCCTTCTGCCCTTAAGAGCCACTTAGCTAGTTCTGCACACAAGAAAGAAATATCCCTACACCTCAAGCACTCTGGACGAATTGCTCAAGCACTCTGGACGAATTGCTCTCTGACTAGATGATTCTTATAATTATATTTGAAAGCAGCCACGCTGCCTCGCTTAATATAAGACGGAATACCATTCAGCGTATTAGCGATATTATAAGAAAAACTTCGCTTATAAAATTCATATTTATGAGAAGGTATAGAGATAACATTCTTGAATCTAATGTTTATATTATGGATATCTGTCCTATATTTAATTTTATTATACAGATACGGAGGCTTTTCGCAAGCAGTAATAGAATAAAATAAGGTAGCAGAATGAAGCTTGCGCCTGTTAGACATATTCAACCATGAGGCCCATTTAAGAGCGTGAGAAACATGTACATATTTTCTTATTCCATATACAAAACGAAGACAGCTATTTTGTATTCTCTGTATTCTGCCCACATCCTCACTGTCTAAACAAGAGTTGTACAATGCATCACAATAATTGAATTTAGATAACACAAGAGTTTCGCATAACTGCAACTTTAGAAGCTGGCTTAGTTGCTTCCTGTTGTCAAACAAAACTTTTAAAACCGAGTAGGCCTGTTGTAGTAATTTTGAAACGTGATTTTTAAAACGTAAGTTATCATCGAACACAACACCCAAATTCCTTGCTTGGTTGACAACAGGAATCAGCACACCATCGATTGTAAGATGAGTGCGATTTTGAAAGTGTAAACGTTTATGTTTGTTACCGAAAAGCATTACTAATGATTTCGAAGGGTTAAGTTGAAGGCAGTGTTTTTTTGAATAATCAGACAAGGACTGGAGATCTGAATTAATATTTTGAATTGCTTTATCAAATTCATGAGGCAAGAAAGAGTAGCACAGCTGGGTATCATCAGCGTAGAGATGAGCCTGACAGTGCCTCAGGACTGAGGTAATCTTTTTAGTATAAATGGAGAACAATACAGGACCGAGAATAGAGCCTTGTGGCACGCCAGACCCAACTCCACGCGGACTAGAAATTACGTTGCCCACCTTGACGGATTGATTCCTGCCAATAAGGGAGAATATTAATAGGGAGAAGGCGGAAAACAGTTACAACTATAAATGAAGAGGTTCAACATTCGATTTTATAAATAAATTTCAACTTTTTATGTTTGACTGCGACTGTATTTTTACTTTCTGATCTTGGTGCTTCACATAGAAATGTCTGATCGAGTGTTAGCATTTGGACAAATACAAAACTGCCTGGCATATATATATAGGAACAATGACGCAGCGCGAATATTGCAAAATTTTTACATTCAACAATGGTGCCTGCAACAATGGTAATTCAATTATTGTTCATCTCATTAATATCGCCGGTCTTTTTCTACTGGCTCTTGCGGCGCTGTAATTGGCAAGATTTATTTTCGTGTTCTGATGTCAACGATGCGGTGGAAATATTTATAGTACTTTTGACGCTATCCTTAAGAAATGCGTACCATGTTACAACTTTAATTCTAATAGGGAAAAGTATCCAATATGGTTCACATCTGAAATAAAATCGCTTATTAAAACTAAAGAATACCACAGAAAAAGAAAAGATAACGATTTTAACTTAAATAGATATAAATTTTATAGAGCGCAACTGAAAATCTCTATTGAAAATGCATATAAAAATTATTGTAATGCCGCCGAATCATCTATACAGAGTAATCCCTCTTTATTTTGGTCATTTGTCAAGGGTAAGAAAAAGAGCCTGGCAAGCACAGATACATTCATTTATAATGATTCTACATTGTCAAACAACAAAGACATCGCCAATGGATTTGCGTCCTACTTTGAGAGTATATACAATGTGCAACCTCCGTCATATAATGTAAGTTTTTCAGATAGAGCAGGTAACGATATTTCTATCGGGGAAATCAATGATGACGATATAAAACTTGGAATTAAAAGACTAAAAGTTAAAAAGTCTGTTGGGGCCGATGACATTCCAGCATATATTTATAAAGGGTGTTCTGAGTTACTAATAGGTCCACTGAAACACATATTTAATCTATCACTCCGATCCGCTGTTTTTCCAGATCGATGGAAATTGGCTAAAGTGACTCCCATTTTCAAATCTGGTGAAACCAATGTAATGTCCAACTATCGACCAATCTCGATACTATCAGTAATTTCCAAAATTTTTGAACAAATTATATACAATATATTTTCCACAAGTTAAATCTAAAATAGCTCTAGAACAGCATGGGTTTTATCGTGGAAGATCTGTAGAATCCAATTTGCTGCTGTTTTCAGAAGATTTATCAAAGGTCATCGAAGCGGGACATCAAGTAGACACCGTTTACACTGACTTTTCAAAGGCTTTTGACAGAGTCAATCATGATATATTGCTAAAGAAATTAAATTCCTTTGGTTTTTCAAATAAACTAGTCTCCTTCTTTAACTCTTACTTATGCAATAGACGTCAGTTTGTCCTTTACAAAGGTGCATTATCGGATGTTTTTCAATCTACATCGGGTGTTCCCCAGGGAAGTAACTTGGGGCCTCTTTTATTTTTAATTTTTATAAACGATATTGTGTCTGTTTTAAAGAACTCCAAGTGCTTGCTCTTTGCAGATGATTGTAAAATTTATAAAAAAATTTACTACTCTTAATGATTCTTTGCTTCTGCAATATGACATCAATAACTTAGCGAACTGGTGTGTTAATAACAAGCTGCCGCTAAATATTAATAAGTGCTCTATTATTTCTTATAGTAGAAATAAGCATCCAATTATTTACGACTATAAGGTTAATAAAATATCTCTACCACGTAAATCCACGATGAAAGACCTCGGAGTTACTTTTGATTATAGTTTCAGGTTTTCAGAACATATTCAAAATATCACTAACGATGCATTTAGAAATTTGGGTTTTATCAAACGCAATACTAAAGATTTCTCGAGTTTACCCCTAATTATTTCCTTATATAATGCACTTGTTCGCTCCAAACTAGAATTTGCCTCCGTGGTTTGGTGTCCAACAACTAAAACTTGCGAAACACATATTGAGAAAGTTCAAAATAACTTCCTAAAATTCTTATTTTTCAAAAAGTACAAAAGGAATCCACCTTTTGAGTCCTATCAGCATATACGAAATAAATTTAAATTACCATTACTCAAACACAGACGAGAATTGGCAATGTTAAATTTCCTGTTCAAAGTTTTTAATAATTTTTTTGATAACGCACGTCTGCTATCGTTATTTAGACTACATGTTCCTTTTTACAGCATTAGGCCCCAACCTCCTTTACATGTTGGCCCAAATGCTCTGTCTCCAGTTAATAAAATTTGTAGTTTATATAATAATCATTATCAACTTTTAGAGATTTTTGGCATATCTGAATATATCTTTATTAAATCTGCCAGGGCCTTAGTTTTGTTCCCAAACAATTAATTTAACACTTAATTTGACAACCAGTTCTGGTGCTTTTTGTGCATCCCCTAGCATCTAAAATTTAATATTTAACATTTAATATTTAGCATTTAATATTTAGCGTTTAATATTTAGTATTTCTAGTATTTTTTTTGTGTATAACTCCACATGAAGTAATTTATATTTTCCTTTATTTTCGAAGCTTTTCATTAATACAATTCTGTAGCAAACTTAATAATTTCTCTCTGTCTTATATAGAAACATTAATATTAGGATTTCCTGTTTGTTTCTATGAAATAAATAAATAAATAAATAAATATTTTTTAAATTTTGTAAGACAGTTTCATGCTAGACCCTATTGACTAGGTATATCAAAAAAACGCTGCTGAATCTACTATTTTTTTTTCAAAAGCATTGTAATAGGCAATAGTCACTTTAGTAAAAGTTCTTCACACACCTTTGATATAAAGAATAACTTATTGGTCTGTAGATGTTAAACTCATAGGGTTTTTTTTCGCCTCAAGTCTGAGAATGTGAATTACTCCTGAATTATTTATTTACCTTGATCGGTAACAAGTTTGCGCTGTATCTTTCATCAGCTTTTCCTCATCTAACAACAGTGAAGAACGCGTGTGGATAAATAGATCTTAAAGTAGGCGCCAGGGTGGCACAAATAACTCAAATAATAATTACCTTAATTACAAAAGCACAGTTTAATTACAATTGTCACAAACAGGTTAGACATATGCGACAGAAGGTCACCGAAACACTAAGTCTAAAGTGATTCAAGAATGTTGTACTGGACTGTACAATTTATTTGTTTACTCTGATCGATACTTCATATCAAATCCGCCTTATTTCTACTACAACAATTTACATCACATAATTAAACGCGCAAGATATGTCGAAAATTCGCTCTTTAGCAACGCAGCGTCCCGAAACAATTAATAAGAGATAAGTACTGATTAAACTCACGCAACCAAGAGCGTGTCCAGTTAGTCAAGGTCGTTTACGCCTCCATGTTTGTATTCTGCACGATGTCCGAAGCGATCACCTCCCCCTTCAGTCGGGCACGTTCTTTGATTTCGGCGATACAAAACCGCTGGTCGAAGTGGTTAGTTTCGATAGCAATTGCTTATAAATATCGGTTAAATAATCAAGTATGCACACGAGAAGTACCAAAAGTCCGAGTTAAAAAGAAACAATATAATTAGTAGCCATTAGCCTAAAATTACCTGGATTTTAAGAAAACCAGGCCCTCAGGGCAGTGAAAATCACCCCAAGCTCGTTTGACGAATTACTAAGAATTTCCGACCACGTCGAATACGAGGTCCCGTTATACTTTCTTAGCAAAAACTCTAATTGTAATCACGACGACACAAGCAACACCAAAGTTAAACGAGAAGTGAAACGTTAAAACAAGCTAAATCAGATCACGCGAAATGATCGCAGATGTCGTCAGCTTCAACCAATCAGAAACCATTATTATCGAAAATTTCAATATTAGGACAAGTCACGGGGCGAACGAGTTATTAAGTTAAAATTGCTGAATATTGCCAATCTATTCCTCACGCGATTTTAGACTGTATAGACCGCATAGAATATTTGCTGCAAGGCCTTTTATAATCTATAGTAAATTTTTTCCTGTTCCTTTTTTTGGGTTTATTTCATGTAACATCACAATTCTTATTTCACTAATAGTGAATTTTCAGGATAGATATAACTAGAATGGAATCTCTAATTTTGTTTTTTTATTTTCCAAGTCACCATCCGTGTTTAGCTGAAAGATAAATGTTTTGAGAAAACCTCAACAGCCCAATTTTTGTTTTGCATCTCTCACTGGTTGCGTGGCGCCTGATTCATTGCTGATTTGTTCTAATAGACTTTTCAACTATTTTGTTGATTTCTGTTCTTGAGTTTGCCAAAATTTATCTACTCTCTGACATTTTCTCTTTTATTATGTTGATGTTTATCTGACTGCATTTTGAATTATTTTGGTAAGGTTGTGTAAGGTCTGGATACCATTGGCTGTTACTTGTTGGTATTGGTCGCTGAGATATGATTTGATCCATTGATTTGCAAGTCCCCTTATACCCATGACTTCTAGCTTGTAGCACAGTAGCTTGTGGTCAAGAGCTTGTGGCCGAAAGCTCGGCTGAGGTCGCAGAATAAGGCAAATACCTTCCTTTTGTTGTTGAGTTCGTTCAAAACAAAATTGTATGTATCCATTCCTTTACGGAAGCCATTTTGAGAGTTATTATAAATAATTTGATGTTTGTTCAGAAAGGAAGCTAAAGATTTCTTCGAACACTTTTCCGAGTTGACACTGTAAGGCAATGGGGCGATAGTTAGCAGCGTCCGATCGACTTCCTTTATTCTTATACACAGAAATCACTTTTGATATTTTAAGTTCAGACGGATACTGACCGCGGGAAAACGATTCATTGATTGTCACTCAAAGGAACTGCTATTATAGCTGCAGTAGCTTTTAGTAAAGTCTCGGGAATACCGGGACACATTTAGTTCGAATCACCCTCTCAAGTTCGTTTCTATCGGTTGCCGACAAAAACATGGATTTGTTGAAGTCTCAACGAAATATTGGTTTAAGACATTGAGTACTTCCTTGTCATTCAATGTAGTATTACTTTTTGGGTCTAATATTTTTGACAAACCCGGTTTGCTGCACTGGTTCGATTTTCGTTGACGATTTTCGCGAGAAATATTCGATGCTTCGGTTAATTTGCTATAATTATACGTATATGTGCTTGGCTCCGTCAATTTCAATCTTATAGATATCTTTAAAATTCAGAAAACATTGATGATACCAGTCGTCGTTTAGAATTTTATCGAGTTGGTGCATCTCGTTGAGCGTATTAGAGGACATGTTTTTTATGTCAACTGTTAACCAGGGGTTCTTGCATGTGTAATTTCTCTTCGCCTTAACGATAGGAAAAGCAATATCGAAATTGTGCACAAATATAGTTTTGAAGGCGTCAAATTTCTGACCTACACCGTCTTCATTAAGTACCTCCGTCCATTCTTGAGACAGCGAAATAAATTGATGTTGTAGTCGTTAAAGTGTCTTTTGTAAAGTTTGTCTTGTGCTATTGAGAAGTCGAGTATCTGGTAAGTATGATCCGAAAGAAAAGTCCCTTCGGTACGTACGTAACATTCAAAATCTTTAAATACATACATTATCGATACACGTATTTCTTTATTCTGGTTATTTTATTGATTTTAATGCCCAGATTAAATTGTGTCATTGTATTTTTGAGTTCCATCGAGTCAGATGTTGGGCGAAGGGTGTCGATGTTAAAGACATCGCATACAATGTGAAAATTAGCATGGTTTAAATACAAATGAAGTAACTGGTTGTCAAAATTGTCAAAATATTCGGGTAAGTTAGCGTGAGGCGATCTTTAGAGGAGTATGACTAAATGAGTTACCTTTCCTATGCTTGTCGTGCAAGCCGCCATTTCGCAAACCTCTTCAATTGCAAGGGTAGCTTAAAACAAACAAACAAATTAGTTCTAATTAATTTATCTTAAAATAAAAGAGATACATCACCAGCGCCTCCACCATATTTAAAAAATTGATCTAAAATTATTATTAATTTAAACGCAATACTCTGAGACTAATTAGAACTTGAACAGAAACTTTATTTAGTTTTTAACGTAATTTGTAATCAAATTTGGAAAAGAAATGGATGCCTGGTATGATCTGCAGGTATAATGAATAGCGAAACGTATGCTCGCGTAGAATTTTGATTTTTTGTCAAAGTTCTTATTCCTTGTCAATTTTAATAACTTTACAGACGTGATTCTTATATTCTGTGGATGAGGAGAACAGGTAAACTAGAATAATTAATCTTCAAATACTAAGGTGAAATAACCCGAGTTCTATTTAGGTAATAATAATAATATTCATGGCTTTAACGTTGTGCGCACAAGGAATATGTATGTATCCAAGCGTAAATTAATTAGAATTAGAAATTTAATGATTCAGATCCAGCGCCGTGTTCCGTACAACATTAACTTCCATCACGAATTCTAACCGAATAATTATTCAACAAAAACATCCCCCGCGAAACTCCAGAGAGAAACAACACGTAATGCACACCACCCACCCTCTATCTAGAGCAACATTTCGCATGTGGCCCTGTTGTTTATTCCTTTCGCCATCGCATCAAAACGTTCAAAAATGCATCTCGAAAATATCACGTGACCGGCAAGACGAGCGATGATAATAATAATTGAATTGAAAATAACGCGGAACTAATTCCGAGCGCGGCGCGCTCCGAATCAAAGGGATGATTTGAATTCAGGGCGGGGTTTTTATTGCGGGCGTTCTTTAAAACATTGTCGAAAAGTGGCTGGCAAAAAAGCGTTCCTACTAGTATTTCCGCGTTAACTCTTTTGTTCTTTTAGCGTTCGCCGGGGATTTATTGCGGGCGTATTTCAGCGTTCAGCCCTCTAACTGATTACAAAATTGCATGTTTTGTTCGGCCGCTAACGCTCTGACCGCATTAGTTTCACGTCGATGATTTAAATAATAGCTTCTCTCCACGGTGAAAACACACACACATACACAACTTCATAACAAAATGCTTAATAGTGAACGGGGTTTATCGACGTTTTGGGTTCAAACTTAATCCCGCTTAAGAGACGATTTAATTCGCTCTGAATTTCATACCCAATATACATATTTTTATTTGCAGATTTTAAATTATTTATTAAACACTGTCGTATCTTGTTTGTACGATACGAGATACGAACACATGTGAGAGCTAGTATTTACCGTACACAGTGATAAACACCGACAGGAACCGTAAAACACCCCTTATCTCCAAACAGAACCTTTTTTTAAACGGCAGCAAAAAGCATTTAGCGTTTGCCCTCAGGTTTAATGTACACAAATTTAAACGACGAAGAAATAAAAACGCATCAATTATATCGCGCATCTGATTGAAATTCGTTAGTTTTTGGAAAATTAAATTACTTTCGTACTTAACGAGGAAGTCATTTTTGTACCAAACGACGATAACCATAAGGGAGAGAGGATTTATCTGGAGACGTCCTTTACGAGGACAATAACCGCGCGAAAAAATAATATTTACGAGGGCAATTTTGCGCGAGTTAAGGACCGCGTGCTTCTCGACGAGTCTATCCAAGAACGAGAACGAGAGGAAAAAAAATTAACGATGTTTTTATATAGGACATGGTCGTAACGCACGAATTTTTGAAATTAAAGCGTGACATATTAAACCAAGCTGGATGTATGACTGCAGCAATTAAGTTGCAATATTTATCGGAGCAGCTGCGCGCTTCAGTTTTGAATAAACCGCAATCATCAATTCGATGTCAATTTGGCAAAATATGAAGCATCGTTTTGTTCGGTGAAAAAAGCGCGGTCTGTTCGTACGGGTGCAAATAAATTAAATTCACTTATTACGAGTTCCCTTTCGTAGGCGATAGATCTAAAAAAATAAATATTCTAAGGCGTTACAACACGAAGGACACGTAACCTAAAGCGAAAATATGAGTGAAAAACTGAGAAAAAACAAAATACGATCGAAGTGTACAAAAGATGGGTAAAAATAGGGAAATTCAACAATTCATATTCACAAATCTATAATATTTTTTCACATACATACAATTATGTTCCTCGATAGGGGGAATGGGACGATTCGCCGTCGCCAATTAGCCGTCGGACCAATTCGCCGTCGGATCAATTCGCCGTTGGACCAATTCGCCGTTGGGCCAATTCGCAATCGTACCAATTCGCCGTCGCGTTCACAATTTCAACTTATTGATGACTTTTAGTCATCATATAATTTAGTTCTCAAATAAATTAAGATGGACTGTAATCTTTTCCGGGTGTTCTGTGAGGAACACCCAATATTTGGAGAATGTATTCAGGAGACTAGTATAAACAAAAATTGCCTTATGAACATAGGGTTAGTTTTCTCTCTGAAATCCCCCTGAACATATTCTCCAAACATTTGGGGACGCATGTATCGAAGCTGACATTTTTGCAAATTTTACTTAATTAATTTAATTTTTCTTTAAATGTTTCTGAATTCTCTGTACAACCGAAACTCGAGCCTAATTTCTACCACATTTCTGGAATTACCGGTTATATTTAATTGGAATTACGAAACTTAATAATCTAATTATACAGGTTTTTTGAATAATCGAATAAGAGGTTATTTTTAATTCGAATTATCCTATCACTAGTAGATACTACAGAGATATTTTGTCTCTCAAAAGTTATTTAGTTTTTAAATTAAGTTTTTTTTTTAAATTGTATTATTAGTTTCAATAGTTTCCATTACGAAATTGTCTGTTTTTATTTTTGCTTCATTTTTCTTTATTCCTTGTAATTCGCTTTCCTTTTTGAAATCGATCGCAGTTTGTTTTCATTCCTCTCTATCTTACTTCTTTGTTTCTAAATTATTTCGTTCATTCCGACAAAAATTTAACGAAGTTTCATCTTTGAACACCGTATTTACAAAATTGTGTCTTCTTTTAATTAATTATGAAATGTAAATAATATATATATATATACAATGTGTTTCATTTCTCATCTACACACCCCTGTAGTTTTTATATTTATTAACGGATCGATTTTAAATTTTCGCCAGATGAACATCCTCTTAAAACACACATTTTTCAAATTTGAAACCTTTTCTATTGCAAGCCATGACCTACTGCGACTTAATAGAAAGTCGAAAAAATTAAGAAAACATAGTAGGCCTTGTTTGACCAAAAAATGTTATTAGAAAAAGTTGTTTAGAATTACGAAATAACCCCAATTACCAAATTTGGTTGAAAAATTTTAATTTTTAATTATTAAAAAAGTAGAATTTCAATTTAATCTACAGTTTTACAAAACGCCAAAACTAACCGACTAAAACACACAGAATGAAAAAAACAGCTTAATCTAATATTTTACCAGGCCCCCATCGTGCAGTATGCATTTTTCGATACGTTTCCTATTATTCTTTACAACATTGTTTAGTTCCTGTGATGTTCAAGACAAGCTTGATGAACCCTGTTGCGTAAGTCTTCTGCATTATTATTTTGATTTTTGTACTCTTTCTGTTTAAAAATTTTCATTTAACCATTCGCGAACTATTCTAGCATTAAGAATAGTTAGAGAATGGTTAAATGAAAATTTTCCTTTACGATGGATAGGCAGAAACAGTCCTCTGTTTTGGTGTCCCAGATCTCGTGACTTAACACCTCTAGATTTCTATTTATGGGAAATACTTAAACAGAAAGTCTACAAAAATCAAAATAATAATGCAGAAGACCTACGCAACAGGATTCGTCAAGCTTGTCTTGAAATAACACCCCAGGAACTAAACAAAGTTCTAAAGAATAATAGAAAACGTATTGAAAAATGCATACTGCGTGATGGGGGTCTGGTAGAACATTAGATTAAGTTGTTTTTTTTCATTCTGTGTGTTTCAGTAAGTTAGTTTTAGCGTTTTGTAAAACTTTAGTCAGTTAGTTTTAGCGTTTCGTAAAACTATGAATTAAATTGAAATTCTATTTTTTTAATAATTAAAAATTAAAATTTTTCAACCAAATTTGGTAATTGGGGTTACTTCGTAATTCTAAACAACTTTTTCTAATAACTTTTTTTGATCAAACAAGACCTACTATGTTTTCTTAATTTTCTCGACTTTCTATTAAATCGGTCAATTCAAGGTCATGGCTTGCAATACAAAAGGTTTCAAATTTGAAAAATGTGTGTTTTAAGAGGATGTTCATCTGGCGAAAATTTGAAATCGATCCGTTAATAAATATAAAAACTACAGGGGTGTGTAGATGAGAAATGAAACACATTGTATATACATCATTAATGACAAATGATTTATTTATTTTAAAACTACCGACGGTGAACTAATCGCAGGCGAATTGATCGACGGCGAATTTACCGACGGCGAATTTACCGACAGCGAATTGTACCTACGGCGAATTGTACCTACGGCGAATCGGCGACGGCGAATTGGCGACGGCGAATCGGCGACGGCGAATTTTCCTAGACCCCTCGATAGGACATTCGTATTTCTTTGTAATTTTAATAAATACTCAAAAAGAAACATTTTAGAACGATGTCAAACTGAGGAAAACAAAAAAGAAAAAATTAATATTAATAACAATTTTGGATGTGTCTTAGTTTCAGCAGAACATTAAATTTATTCATGTTTCGATTACAAGAATGTAATCATCTTCAAGGCGAAGCTACAATGATAAAAGGAAATAATATGGCGCAATTATAAAATAAAAATGTACAAAACCTACCTTAGGAGGAAATAAATGGATTTGGGTAAACTAGTAGATAAGCAAGGTTATCATGGTCAAAAGATTATTGTAAAAATATTCAAGTTAATGTAAATAGGGACATCAGTAACGTTTTAAAAAATTTGAATTTGCCGAAATAGGATTGCGATGTAACTTGAAATTTAAACTATTTTAACCAGAATTATCTAAGGCTGCACAAAGATAAGAAGTGATAACAATAATGGCGGCAAAACGAAATTGTAACAAGGTGTGTAGCATTGAGAGAATAAAATTACTAAATTATGTGTTCCATGTTATACATTTGAAACACTCCTCCTGTTGACCCAACAACTGATCATTCAGAATATTAAATTGATTGTTGTTTTTATGTAGATAAATGTCTAAATTCTCGGCTATGTTTAATAAGTTACCTTTGTTAAGTTTGCGTAGAAAATGGACATTGTTAGAAGGATAGAATTCATGAGAAATAGCAATTAGGTGATTAGTTTTGAGTTTTTTAAAGAATCTGATATGTTCTGATAACCATGTTCTTAAATTTCGACCCGTTTGTCCTATATAGATTGAGTTACAAGAGTTACAGGAAAGAGAGTAAACACCACTCTGATCGAAAGGATCGATTTTATCTTTAGTGTGTGAAATTAGGGTTTAATACTATTCCTGTTAAAAAAAGAAGTGGTTAGATTTTCGTTTTTGGAAAAATATTGCTTAATTCTATGGGAAACTTGACCGAGGTAAGATATACTGAATTTTGAAAGCGACGCCATTCGCGTGGGCGTTTTTTGAACTCAACCTGTATATAATTATTTTACAATTATATGATAAACAAATTCCACTTCAATAAATTTTGAATTTTTAGTAAAATATTTTTCTGAGGCTTATCACAGGTAGTAGATTCTTTTTTAAATTAAGAAAGCCAAATCTTCTTTTAAGTGTTTGTATATTTTTGAAAATATCAATAGGTTTAAATCCCAGCAAATCGTCTACACTTTATTCATTAATTGAATATTTTCTACTTTTGATTTCATAATTTTATTTAATCGGTTTAAATACCTTGATTACGATCCTAGCAAATGGTCGCCAAAATATTCTTTGATTGAAATAAAATTGTATTTTTAAATATATATAAATATTGATAACTGTAAATCCAAGAAATCCTAAACACATTCATTTGACGTTTATAATTTTAAATGTTTTTCCAGAAGTTCTGCGTAGTTTATTTGGACATCCTCTACCTTGGACCTCTTGGCCCTTACTCTTCTTCCGTCTGGCAAATATACGAGTCTCCTTTTTCTGTTATTTTTGGGAGGTTTTACCGGCCAGTTCCTCGCTGCCAAAGGATGATTGATTTTTCCTTGAACCCTATCCATAAAATCAGAAAACTCCATCCACTTCAAGTCCTGAAGCCACGCCACCTTTTCATCTGATACATGAATGGTTGTTCATTGTTCATTGTTCATTGTTCATTGTTCGTTGTTCATTCTTTAAAGAATTTAATTTGACTTAAATTTTGTAACTTTTAAATTGAATTTGCACTCTGCACTACTTTGGTACTCTTTTTTTAATTGTATAATTGTAATGTATAATAAATTTCAATTTTTTTTTCAACAAAATAGGAAAGAAACTCGGTGAAAGTTGGTGAGTTCTGAGCGCATTTAAAGAAAACAACTAAAGTGCATGGTTTTTATGGTTTTCCTTCTCTGTGAAAATCAGAAAAAAAGACGATCAACCATTTATAAGAGAACTTTGAATTTCTTTGTTAAAAGGACAGAAAGAGAGGTGAAATCGAAGGTCTCTTGTTTTCCTCTTAGTCTTCGCAAAATAAAAAGTGAACTATTTCACGCTGACCTTTCTCATCAAAAAATAAAAGTACAAACAAAATGCCATCAAAAATCTTTGTTTTGCGTTTTTGATTTTTTTTTTCTAAAAACAAAACCAAAAGATGATCAATTTCACGACGACTTTTAATTCATTGTAATTTAATGAGAGCAAGTAACTCGTGTCTAAATAAAAACCTGGTCAAGTAGGCTACATTTAGTAATTAATAATAATAATAATAATAATAATAATAATAATGATCTTTATTGTCCAATAGGAAACCCAGAAGGACACAATATAAGAATCGATTTAATAAATAGTACGTTAGAAAGTAACACATTAAACTAGATATAACATAATATAAAAAATGTGTACAGGAATAATTAACAACAGTGAATAATAACAATGAAGCATAATAAAGAACATATTAAAAATTATCATAAGGAACACCTTAAATAAATAACTACGCATTAACCATGGCTCTAATAATAGCTTCTAAAGAATCATAAGAAAAATCAACTGTTAGGCTAATTTTGTTGATTAGAGAACACATTCTATAAAATGGTGATTTAATTAATAAATTCGTATTCGGATTAGGCAAGTAAAAAATCTCACATGACCTAGAATTATATGACGGTACTTTAAATGTCAAACAACTCAGAAGCTTAGGACAATAAATGTTATTGTTTAGCAATTTATAAATAAATTTAAGGTTGGCAATATTACGTCGGGATTCAAGTGTATGAAGATGAAATCTTTCCAAGAGAACATTATGGTTAATACCTTGGGGAGGAAACGAACCATCCAACTTCCAACACAGGTATTTAAGAAACTTTCTTTGGATGTTTTCGAGCGCATTGATATGAATATTATAGTAAGGACTCCAAACAGGTGATGCATACTCAAGTTTTGCTCAATTGCACAATTGATTCATAAAGCCTTAACAATGAAAGAGGGTTTGAGAAAAATTTTGTATTTCGATATATGAATCCTAGTTTTTTGTGACAAGAAGAAATAACGGTGCAAATATGTTCGTTAAAAGTTAAGTGCGAATCGAAAATGACACCAAGGTCAGAATGAGAATTAACCCTAGCTACTACTTCCTGGTCAAGCGAATAATTAAAGTAAAAAGGGTTTTTTTCTTGGTGAAAGACATGACTTTGCATTTTGCAAGATTTAAAGACAATTTATTCTCATGACACCAAGATGCCACAGCACAAAAGTCTTTCTGTAAGGATAGACTATCGTGGATGGAAGAAATATTGTTATATAATTTAAGATCGTCAGCAAAAAGAAGTTTATGTCCTGAAATGTTCATAATAAAGATGTTAAATAGTTGAGGACCAAGGACGGATCCTTGAGGAACTCCCGAAGTTGCTGTATAAACAAATGACTCAAAACCGTTAATTTCAACAAATTGTTTCCGATCAAGTAGATAGGATTTAAGAAGGCAAATAGTTGAAAGATCAAAACCAAAATAATGTAGTTTAGATATCATAAGCGAATGATCAAGCTTATCAAAAGCCTTTGCCATATCAGTATAAATAACATCAACTTGTATGTTATTATCCATGCTGTGAGATATGTAATCAGTGATGACTATAAGATTTGAAACCGTTGATCATTTACTTACAAATCCATGTTGATCAAATGAAAGACGGCTGTGAGTTTGATTACATATAGAGTGATATACAACATATTCAAAAATTTTACTGAAATTAGAGATGATAGCAATGGGTCGGTAATTTTTAATATTTGATCGATCACTATTTTTAAATATTGGTGTAATTTTTGAAATTTTCCATTGAGTAGGAAAGACGGATGAGCTTAAACATAAATTGAACACCTTTACCAACGGCAGAGCAAGAATTCTTTTATAAAGAAACTTGGGATGCCATCTGGACCAGATGTTAATTTATTCTGTAGCTTACTAATAGCCTTTAGGACATCATTCTCGTTAATTAACGGTAGAGAAATAGTTGGAAGATGTAAGTGGGACGTTAAATTATCTTGAGCAATAGACGAAGGGATAAAAACACTTTGAAAGTAAGTAGCAAAGGAATTAACTATGTCTTGAGAATTGTCTAATTGTTTATCATTAAGAACCATAAGTCCAGGAATTCTGGAAGAGGTGGTCTTAGAATGAATAAAAGTCCAAAACGATTGAGGATCATTAATAACTCCTGATTCAAGCTCTGTTATGTAATTAGAATGTGCAACACGTATTTGATCCTTGATAGATTTTCGCAAGATTTTGAATTGTTTCAAATGAAAGTCGGAATGAGAACGCTTAAATTTTTTCCAAGTTTGATGTTTTAGTTTGATATCACTAATTATTTGTTTAGTGAACCAACAAGGATATTTGTAGTTTCTGCCTTTATACAGAGGAACAAATTGGTCGATTTTAGAATACAAGATTCAAGTGTTCAACTGCTTCATTTACATTCAAGGAGTCATCTACACTTGACCAATCTGTATGCAATATTGCTTCATATAGACCAACAAAATCCGCTTTGCGGAAATTGTATTTCCTTTTATTAGAAATAGAATTAAAATTATCTATAGATTCAGGCACTGTGAGGGTCAGTGTTACATTAAAGCAGGATGATGCCTGTCTTCAGTTAACAATGGTAAATCATCATGAGAAACGCTGCAAGATAAGTTGGTGAAAACCAGATCTAATGTTCGGTTGATATTATTACGTACACCATTAAATTGAGACAATTCAAAAAAAGCCATAAAGTTCGTGAGAATGACAGATTTACTGTCAGAGTAATTCTGCTATGTAAATGCAATGGATAAATTCTCGATCACAACCCACTTGACCAGGTTTTTATTTAGACACTTGTTATGTTAAAGAATGTAACCCAAATAAAAGGAAGTTGACAGTGTACGAAACAAAATTATCGCAGAAAATTAGAAAATGCATAAAAAAACATCTACGAAACCAGAACAGAACGAAACGAATTTAAAATATTTTAAAAATTAAGCGAACGTCAAAATAAGGGAAATCCTACATAAGGTTGACAAGGATTTTATGCCATGGGACTTAAATAAAAAAAGAAAAAAATATGAGAATGTTAAAGAATTGAAGTGATGCTAGGAGCACCAAAATATTCAATTCTTCTGCAATATGAAGAATATAAAGGGTTACAAATAGGAAATTCAAAAAGTAATAATAATTTTATTCATTTGCTACTGAATTGAATAAGCAAGCGAAGACATACCCATCGGTTTCCTAACTGGTTTCCTCCCAAAATACAAACACGAATTGAATTTCGCTTCCTCAAAATAATCGCGTGCTCCTGCTTCGTTAATTAATTATTTACATTTTACGCCTGTATAGAAAAAAGTAGCGGGCAATCTCTCAACTTATAGACGGAGATAATTACGTATCTTGAAAATTTATGGCTTTATTTGCATATAAATGCGTACCTTATCGACCTGGCTCTAAATCAATACCTTTTCAGAGTGGAAAGAAATACCACGGTCGCATGAAAATAAAGTTCCATTCAGAGTGTTGCTTTTTATCAATGAAAAAAAGTACAGAAATATTTTTCTTTACGTATTTACTTAATGCTTCATGCGCCAAAAAGAGGGAAGCCAGAAAGTTTCTTACATTTTTAATGCAAATATCAATACAGTTCACTCCCGGTTATCCGAA
Organism: Dorcus parallelipipedus; assembly: GCA_958336345.1. Taxonomy (NCBI): domain Eukaryota; kingdom Metazoa; phylum Arthropoda; class Insecta; order Coleoptera; family Lucanidae; genus Dorcus; species Dorcus parallelipipedus. The sequence continues at coordinate 15,467,047 of OY284475.1, forward strand.
ATGACGTCTATGTCGTCTCGGTTCGTGAAAAAACGGCTCGGAATTTGTGCCAAGCACTCGACTCATGACACAATAGAATTTTCAGTAATAATTATGATTCTAGTTAAATAGAACCTGTATTAGATATGAGTTCTATTTAACTAGAACTATAAAATGTATAATTAAAGCTGGTTCTTATCCGATGAAAATTGTATCACAAACTCTTTTAAAGGGACACTAAATGGCGCACAAACACTTAACGTTTCGCAGTCGTTCGACAGCTTCGTCGAACGACTGCGAAACGTTAAGTGTTTGTGCGCTATTTAGTGTCCCTTTAAAAGAGTTTGTGATATAAAATTTATGTAAGTGACACTTTCACCAGCTTATGCAACCTCCGTTTTAACCGAAATTTCGATCCGGTCCGATCCTCCATACTTCGGATAATAGAGAGTCTACTGTACTTCAATTTATTTCGAAACTTACTTGGAATTTTTCAAGTGTGTGTCTCTCAAATTGTATCTGTTTTGTTTCTGTTTGTTTTTCTGATGTGAAAGTACTCAGGTTAACGACATATCAATATGTCCACGTAAACCCCTATTATCAGGAAGCATATGACACAATTCTCCCATTACCATTTCATTAAAGCTAATGGGGGGGTCTATTCAAAATAATTGCCGCAAACTTAATAATATTAGTTTTAACGCAGAGATAACCGGAATTATTTTCGCTTGTATAAAAAGTTGGGCGGAGTTAGGTACATACGTACATAAGGGGGTGTAATTAGGCTACTATTATTATCGTTAATAAATTCTGGTAATTACACCTTACGTAATACGAACGTAAGATAATTTGTGTTGTAGCATTGTACCCGTGTTTCCATGAATAATTATAATGTGAAGCATCAAGTCGGTTAATTCTAAGTTTATTAAATTATGCACGTGTATCCTTTGTTACTACTGTTCATCCATTAAAGCCTGCTTCGCACATCTGAGCTTGATCGTGGAGATACTCGTAGCCTTTGTTGTGTATGATGATTTGTTTAACTTTGTGCAGCAATAATAAGTTTGTTTTATACTAATTCGATGAGAATATGGGTGGGTTAACGCGAATGGAAATTGATGGCCTGGATCCGGATAGTGCCCCGGCGGTGGTGGCGTGATTAGCGAACCTCTCTATTAGCGGTTGATCGCAGGTGGCGAGGACCGGCGTAAACGCTGTGAAACGGGGCATCCCCGGTCGAATGGAGCCGTGCTTGATCGCATCCATTAGTCCGCTGAACGGCCTCTTTTTGACCTCAACTTCACGCGCCATCGACTCCGCCCGGCTTACAACGACAACATTTACATTGACGCCTCTTGACGTGTCACTGCATACGGCTGCGGTCTGTTACACACGAAAAAGCTTACGCTTGCCCGAACGTTGGTGAGCGAGTTAATAGCCGCCCGAAATAATCGGTACAATCAGTCCTTGTAACGCTAAGACATCCCATTCTAAAAGATTTCTATATCGAGATCCTCATAGTTGTAACCCTATAGGTTTCAGAACCATTACGGAAACTGGCTTTTCGAATTTTGTTCCGCGCGCTATATTGACGTAATATCCGGAAATAAAACGAAAATTACATATTTATAGATAAACACAAACACGCAGCCATCAAATTCAGCCGGTTATTCCGCGGTTAACTTCCTGAAAGATGGCACTCGTTAAAGCCGCGCGCGTGGCGTGCGCGAACATCCCCGCGCGCTTTATTTATAGACAGATATAGTTTATAATATGTAATCCGGCCGTACGTATATAATGCAAAATGATAGGGCTCGAACGTGTTTTATGTGACAGTGCCATGTTTATTGGCCGTTACAACAGATTCGTGTCCTATCGCCGCATTAAAAATGGTATCGCTTCCTCTGCAACTTGTAATGATACTGATGAAATAATGCGCTTTTCCCTGTCCATTTACCGCATGCGATGTTTACACGGGCGGGTATTATCTGCGCACACTTTTAAAACGTATGTAAATTTCTCCGGCAGGGTTTTTCATGTTTGCGCCCCAACCTCCTGCTTTTTAATCGCAATGGAACGACCAGCGAGTTAATGCTGATTGTTCCGTGTTAATTATTAGAAATTATATGTGATTAAGGATCGTAAAGAATTCAAGGAATTCTGATTACAATCAGGCATGAGAATTCTTTACAATTATTCGATGGTTATCAGAACTTAATTTATGATATGATAGTCCTTAAGATAAAGCTTTTTAATTTATCGTTTAATGGGAGTTCATTTGTGCAAGGCTGAAATAGTGACGAATGGTTAATTTTTTCTTAACGTTCTTTTTTTGTTCTATAAGTTGGTGGTGCATTAAAACCCTACATCTTCTGTTAAGAAGTCACTAAAGCATGCACAAAACATGCAAATGAAGTAACCGGAGCAAAGTGCGGCCGCGCCGCGCAAGAAATTCCGAATCCGACGAACAACAAGGGCGGCGCAAACGGAACAGATATTATTAATGTACCGGGGGGCGGAAGCGGGGCTGCGCTTGTTTGGCATTTCTGGAATACGCCGGCGACGTTTAAGCGAATTGTTTAATTGCTTCAGAAAATATTATTAGGCGTCTTAACAAATTCAACGGGGACTTAATTATACTAGCAGCTAACTGTCGCAAATTCTAACTAACAAAGACGTACTTAACTAAACTGCTCGAGACAGTTTACAGTAAATTTCATCCCCCGAGCGTCTTACTATCAAGATAGAGAAAGTAAGTTAGAGTAAGTCGACAAAATAAATAAATATACGAGGGCATGTCATTTATTATTTAGTGAAGTAAAAAGATAACACAGAAAGAATTTTATTGTGCATCACAGAATGATGGAAATTCAATCAACCCCCCAAACTTACTACAAAGACAGAATTAAAGCTGGTTCTTGTCCGATGAAAATTGTATCACAAACTCTTTTAAACGGACACTAAATGGAGCACAAACACTTAACGTTTCGCAGTCGTTCGACAGCTTCGTCAGAACAACATGTTTATATTTTTCACTTCTGACGAAGCTGTCGAACGACTGCGAAACGTTAAGTGTTTGTGCGCCATTTTAAAAGAGTTTGTGATATAAAGACAGAAAAGAAAGTTATTTTGTTCTGAATAATTGAATCAAATTAAAAATCTATAAACAATAATTTATTTTTTAAAACATGCATTACGTTTCTGATCGTTTGATCAGGCGCCCCCGCCCCCCTCAATTATTAAGTGAACGCATTTCTTGTGTCGTCTATTTCTGCGACGGGCAAATATACCCTTGCATATTAAGGTGCTATAAATAAACATGCTGAACGTTCTCCCAATTTCTGGAAATGTCGAAATATAAATAGAGCCTTAAGAGTGCGATAAATCTTCATAACGTCGCATGATAGATTGCGAAAGGTTAGAATGACATATATTCGTCGAGATAGATTCGCATTTGAAATAAGGAGGCGCATTAAAACGCCAGGTGATATTATTAATTATAATAATAATAATATTCGGGAGTGCGTTTGGCGTTTAATCAAAAATAATTAGTCCTTGACATCTCCTCATTAAATCTGATTTATTATTTGATGATAATAATTAAAATTATAAGTTTTAGGTATAAAGCAACAGTAACAGTACAACACTATAGGGTTGCAAACAGATTTGAATCAAGGAAATTTTTTAATATCAATGTTTTCCATCACCATTGATTTTGCGTCGAATATAAAACGAAATCGGCGAGATTTCGAAGGGGTTTATCAACCTGATTCGGCAATTGCGACAAGCCGTGATTTATCCAAAATATTCGGGCGTTGTCATCAACCCGGATGAATTTTTTTTTTGTTTCGGTCGCGAGAATCGAAGAGGAAAGTGATTTAGCGCGGCAGATAAGGGCGAAGTACCGAGCTTTATGACAGATTGCTTATAAATCCTTTCTTCAGCTACGATATATTATCGGTTGGAGGATGGTTCCACTTGGTACGGAGATTGCCCTCCGAACGCAAGATGAAGACCGAAACATTATGTGCACGTTATTACGTATAACTGACAATGATTGATGCCGCTTTGTAAGTCTTGCATTGTCGGGGGGGAAGGGGTGGAGAGGGTGTTTTTCTTTTCGATTATACAATGTAAATTCGCGGAGCAGCTGCTCAACCGCTTCTATGTATATAATCCGCACTAATCATAGTTGTTTATCCCTGATATGATTTAATCGCGCGCCACCTGTGTTCCGAATGTTTGCCCTCGCCTTTTATCGAATTCACCCCCTTGTTTTCTCCGTTTCATACCGGCATTTAATAATATAAATTTCATGAAATTGGATTACATCCAGGTAATCCTATAAAGAAGGGATACATGCATAAGGCAGGAGAAGTAAGATTCTGTTTTTGTTCTGTTTTTTTTTTCTTTGCTTACTAAACACAAACGTGCCATGACAGTAAATCTATTATATACGGGTGTGTCACCGTAATTTATTTATGTATACTCGCACAATATTATCTTTCACTTTGCGTTCGCCTGCACCTCGCGATCACTAATAAAAGCAAACACGAAACTTTTAAAACTATTACCGAACTTCCCCCTCAACGTGAGTGCATTTATTGACCCGCACTCTACGAGAACATGCGATTTAATCCGTTCTTTTTTTGGGGCGGCGGGGGCGCAAATCTCGTTTAATAAAGCATTCCCCCCCCCCATCACGCGATTTGAAAATTCTCCTGAAATACACAAAGGCAAACAATTATTATACTCTTCGAAATTGCCTCCGCCGCCGTCGCCGCCTTGGATTCATTCAAAAGAAATTATATTAAATTTTTTATTCGTCGGCTTTTTATTGTTGATTTTGCATTGTATCGCGCAATACGCGTTCGCGAATTAGGGTTGAATTTTAGCGGCGGAATCCGTGCGCTAATTTAAATATCGTTAGGCGGGATGAAACGTGGAATCCAAATCATAAGGTCGCCGCCCGCGCCGCCGCCGCTATTTGTAAATAGATTGGGTTATAATTGGCGAAATAAAGTTTGTTAATTAAACGTTGAACGAGAAGTAACGTTACATGCAATGACGTATTAATTAACCCCGGTGACGGCATTTTACATAAGGGCGAAACAGTGTTTATTTTTGCATGTCAAGATCCAACCCTTGGGAAAAAAAGAAAAAAAAACAAAATAATATTCAAATTCCATTAATTTAAAGACCCTTCGTGGTAAACAGGAAAATTTCCATAAATTGGAGGTCCAAATTTATCTCAGAGTTTTTTTTTTGCATAGAAAAGGAAAATCAAAAACTGTTTTAACTTGAAACAAAACAGCATTGGAACAGACACAGGAAACGGTTTACGATTTGCCTTGAGTGGAACAAAGATGGAGCAAAGGTCTTTAGTTATTTTAACTCTTCAAGTCTATCCCTTATGCATAGTTGCTTAATTGCTTAATTCCAGCTTAACTGTAAGCCAAAGCTTAAATCCTTAACAACAATTGTTGAAATAATCGATGTTATGTGTTTAAGCTTCAACTTAAATTTAAACTGACATTGTACAACTGGGCCTAAGAGTTGGGGGGTTAGTCCTAAATTGATGAAGCTTGTGTATTGAGCCTCTACAAATCCGATGGATTGACAAAGTTATCAGAATTACCGTTAGTGAGTGGTCTGTGATGGATAAGATTTTTTTTCTCGTGAGATGGCATAGGCCATGTTATATTGACTTGAGGCTTTCGATAACGAAAAACGGATAAAGCAGGTTGACAATCGTGCTCCAGTTGTCCTGGCTCAAGAAACACAACGAAATTGAGGCAATTCGTCGCCTATAACTTCATCAAGGACAATTGTGACACGCTGTAGACACAAAGTAGTTATTATTACCCTGGAAGGATCCTGACAATAGTTGTTCATATCTCTGCCTAGTGAATGAACCACATGACAGTGACAGTCTGAGATTCTCTTGAAGATTAAGATTAATTCTGAATTGAAGGAGCGCATCGAAATTAGTCTACCACGAGCAAGAAGTGTTTGATGAAATGGTCCTGGTACAGGAGAGTACCTTGCTGGTTTCGAAAATTTTGGTAATGGTAACAGATTGCCAACCATTCTTAATCCAGGAAGCATAGCAATTCATTGCCTTTTATTTCGTCTTGCACAATGGTGGTTTCGCGAATCAAGAAAGAGATTGGCTTTTTTGAAGCTCTATCGAAGACGTATGACTAAGGTTCGTGCCTACCTCAATGGCTGTTTAAGATTTCCTTGAAAGTGAAAGAGCATATTATCCTGCTTTGTAGGTGAGGTTATTTTATAACCATAGCAACGAGTACCTTGTTGGTTTCGAAGAGTTTGATAATGGTAAGAGATTGTCAACCATTATCTAGTCTTCGTGGTCCAGGAAGCACAGCGTAATTGGAGGCGATACGTTGCTTTTCACCTTGTGAAGGACCTTGCACCCCGCAAATGGTGCTTTCGCTAATCAGAGAAGTTTTTATTATCCTAAGAAAAGGTTGACTTGTTAGAGTGTAGAATTTCGTTACGTATAAAAGTCCGTTAGAATCTAGAATATTCCAATATGGCTGCCAAAACGGTAAGTGACTTTGCGACGCCTCTGTCTTTACCATGTATTATTCTTGGTTCGTTCATATTAATTTTTCTAGAAAATCGGTGATTGCTCATTTTGGATCAGATAACCCCCCCCCCCTCCTTGCTTGTGGTTGCACTTCAACACCGAATCCTGTACGGTAATTCAGCCATGTGTGAATTCGTCAGACTGAGATGATTGATTGAATAGTGAACGGAATACTATTAAACCGAGCACTCGGTTTAATAGTATTCCTCGGCACTCTAAGCAATCCAAAGCATTCTTGTATGCTTTTCTAAGCCCGATCTCGACAAATAAATCAGGTATTTATGGCAAACAGATTTTGGGCGCAGATCAGGACATAAGTGTGTTGTATTGCTATCCAGGTTTTTTTTTTATTTTGGTCTCATTTGGGTTACTCTGCTGGTATATTTTGGTACTTATAAAGCTACTAATCCACGGTCGTACTCGACGACTAGACCCAGCCTGCTCGATTATGTTAACGTTCGAAGATGAGGGCGAATAGCATGGCAATGTTGGTCGACGTCGGACGACGCCTCGACGGCCGTTGTTACATCCGCACGGATTATATCTGACCTGAAGAAAAGCTGAGGCCTGATTCGCGAACCGTGCGAAAAGATTCGTATACGAAGATGACGTCAAAATGACGCAATTTTCAAACGATTTTTATAATTTTGTACGAAAGTCTACGTTCTCATTTTCACATACGAATCTTTTCACACGGTTTGAGAATCGGGCCCCAGATCCACAACCGTTAGGATAATTTATCGTTTGATCTTTTTTTGATTTGTTGGCAAGACGTTACGAATTTTGACGTTTATTTGTTTCTTTTATTTTGGTGAGAACCAAACACTGATTACACGAGTATGTAGAATTGTCAGTTTTAAGAATTGAACTCACGTAATCGAGTAGTGAGCCTCACTCGACTTATGTATTTACTTTTAATGTTTTACGTGGTTAACCTACGTTTGTTTTGTAATTAAATCATTTTTGCATTTTATCACACACAGCTTAGATTTTCTGTGTCGCTCGTGAATTATAAATAAAGTCAATAGTTGGTGACTATTATTTATTTACTGCCCTTTTAATTTGGGGTTAAGTATGACATCGCCTGTCCTATTGAATTAGCCGGCAATTGGGGGGACCTTAGTTTGCCTTCCCATAATCAAATAATTTGCAGCCTTCAGATAGATAGCAGTCTTTGAAGCCCTGACGATGGTCTCCCTATGAATGAATTATTATCAAACAATGACGGCCCTTGAAGGTGAAGATTAATTCTAAATTGATGGAGCACATCGAAACTAAAATTATGATAAGAATTTTGGCAATGAAAGGATAAAAAATTAGATGCTCTAGTCTTCATGGGCCAGGGAACACAGGGAAAATGGAAGCACCTGCTTCGATGCTTGCGAAACAAAAAGGACTTCAAAAGAGTTTATCATAATTCTGAAAGTACCGGGTTCAATAAATTAGAATTGATTCAATAGGACGCATTTAACACATTCTAAAGAAATCTACTACAATACCAAAAGGTTAAAGCACCATCTCTTGGCTAACAACAAAATTTGATTTACAACGACAGTTTTAAATTTTCTTCTCTCAACTATTTTCTCCATAAGCAATGGATTGTTGACTAATCAGAGTTTTGGTGGAGGCGCCGGAATTTTTTTTTTTTCGGGAAACTTATCGAAAGTATCCATCGGCGATGTGTGTTTTGCGAACGAGGCCTAAACTCCCCGGTAATTGATTGATATTAGCCGGTTTCCTCCGACTTCATACAATGTTTATTGCTTTAACTTTCCAGAATTGGGAAGTTTCGCTGTTTGTTCCATTGATGAAGTTAATGAATTGGCTAATTCTGTTTTCGGGGATTTTTTCAGCCCACGTCTTCTCCTCCGTAACAAACATCTTGCTACTCACGTTTTTCTTTTTATTATTTTCGATGCGTCCCTCGCATCGAAAGGTAGAAAAGATGTTATTATAGATTACGCATGCACATATTTTATTATCTAAATACATACTCAATAATAAATAACAATTACAGTATACATATAAAGTAATGTAGTAATGAAGTACTTCTATTAAAAAATAGTTCCTAAAAGTCTTTTTTACAATTTGATTGTTAGCTGCGACATCTGTAGTTACAAAAAAAAGAATTAACATAAAAAAAACCTCCCCCAAGTGATATTTAACTTAGCAGAGTTCATCGTACTTTATATTTAATAGAAGTTTACGGTATTTAAGCCGCAAGAACTAACAAGAGAGACAATTACAACTTTGTGTGAATAGCTAAAGTGACGTGTATGGGTTGTAAGTTTATCTTAGCAGTTTTGAAAGTCTTTTAACAGCTGAATTTGTCAGGCAGATGAATCATAAACTCACAAATCTAGAAGCGTTAAAGTTTCAGTTTGTGTTTTAAACGAACGAAGGAGAAAATCGATGTACAGGGTGTTACATTCTCTAGTCTGGCACGTCGGAATTCGAATGCGAATCCAACTTACTATACTCTAAGAAAAAAAATGAAAGAAATCATTGCCCGTCGATGTTCGACCAGAGGAGCATGGAACACACTTATTATTGGAACTTACTTTTGTATCTTCAGTTCAAACTCTCTTTTATATATTAAGTTCGATTGAGGTAATCGTAAGCTAATACTTACGTATATTTTACTTTTTTCTACTTTCTCTCCAGCTAACTCCAAATGGTGTATTATTTCCCTATGCCATTAGAAAGGAGCACGATTGTACATACCTAGAGTGAAATTCAAAAAATATGTTAAAATATAAGATGGCGCTAAGAACGTCACATCGGGTAGTGCTTTATACCCTTCTAAGAATGAAAAATTTCCGCGACAACCATTTTACATCCAGAATTTTCGCGGATCTGAAACAATCCCGGATTCGGAACGAGGCGACACGTGACGCGAGCGCTTCCATTTCCGGAAAAAGAGCAAAATGCACATCCGAATATCTCGACGGTAACTCGGCGAATCGATACACGCCGAAATATGTAGTTCTTACTAGAGTTCGCACTTCGCGATTTCGGATTATTATTTTGTTTTCGACGCCATATTTTCCAGATTTTCACGACGAGGTTTCCCACACGCCCAAAACCAAGTTTTAAAATTTCCTCCAAGTTAGTCATATTTCTCTAGGGGATTTGCCACAACACTAATATTTTGGCCAGGATCAACTTCATTAACTTAAATAAACAATTAATTTAGAAACTGTGCTTATGACCCATTGACCATTAACTTGAAGTTCGATTTTGATTTCAATTGCTAAGGGAATTAGAAGCGCCATCTCTGAACCAGTGTTGAAGGCTATTTATTTGAATACTCGAAGAGCAAGTCTGAAAGTAGATTCAAAACTGAGAATCGTTTTAATTGAAAATCGAATTAAGGAGCTGGAATGATTTACCGCTTAAATAGAAACTCTATTATTTAAAAAACCACTCAATAATATCAACGCCTTCTGCAAAAGTTTTAGAATTTTACACTGTATCCCTTCACGGCTGTATAAATAACGTTGTTTTGAATCCATGTCAGATATAAGTAAATGACTCAATGAGTGCCATTTCTTATGTTGAAATTCGTATTTGTAAAAATTCATTAACTTTGTGAATGTTTTATAAATTGAATTTATTGCTGAATAAGTACCAAAAAGCGACTCAATTTAAATAAACGAACGAATAATACGCAACGCCATCTCTTCGCAAATAGTGAAACATTTTTAATTAATTTATCATACTTATCATCTTTGCTCTGTCCTTGCTAAAATTTGGCAAAAACTAAAGGGTTTAAAGAAATGTTTCCTCACGATTGAAAAATTTGATTTTCGTCATCGTGAAACGCTTAGGACATCATAAAGAGCGCCATCTCCTGGCTTCAACTTGAAACTTGTAAAATTTAACAAACCTGAACTTGTTGGAAGTTAAAATTATTTTTCTCTATTTGTTTACTTTAAATGGAACGCCAGATGCGCAGCGCGCTTTTATAGTTTTTAAATTTTAAAATAATTTGTTTAATAAAAAAACATTTTTGATTTTTTCCTCGGTTCTTATGTGAAAATATTCACAAACAGCGCCATCTCTTGGCTCCAGCTTGTAAAATTTAACAAACCTAAATGTGGTGGAAATTAAAATTATTTTTATATTTCTTTATTTTAAATGAACCGCCAGGTGCGGACACGTTTATTATAATCTTTTAATTTTAAAATAATTTGCTTAATTTAAAAAAATATTATATTTTTGATCTTTTCTTGGGTTCTTATCTCAATACATCATGAAAACATTCACAACGAGCGCCATCTCTTGGCTTCAACTTGAAACAAAAATTCAACAAAGCCGAATGTGTCGGAAATTAGAATTACTTGTTTATTTGTTTATTTTCAAAGGAAAGTCAGATGCGCAGCGCACTTTTATAATCTTTTAATTTTTAAATGATTGTTTAATAAAAAAAAAAAAACATACGATCTTATTTGAAAATATTCACAAAGCCGCCATCTCTTGGCTTCAACTTGAAGTATATAAAGTTTACAAACCTAAATGTGCTAGAAATTAAAACTGCGAGATACGCAGCCGACTTCCATAAACTTTTAATTTTAAAATAATTTTTTAAATAAAAAAACATTTTTGATATTTTCCTCGGTTCTTATCTGAAAACATTCACCCACAAAGAGCGCCATCTCTTGGCGTCAACTTGAAACTTAACAAACCTGAATAAGCTGGAAATTAAAATTATTTCTTTATTTGTTTCTTTTGTTTATTTGTCACTTTTATAATCATTTCATTTTAAAATACATAATTTCTTTAATTAAAAAAAAACATACTTTTGATTTTTTCTTCTGCGAGCCCAGAATCATATCGTTTGGCCCATTTTATATTTTACAGATAACTTTTTAAATAATTTAATACGTCCACTATCCAATGATCCATATGTGGTTAATGCTGCTCTTGAACCACAAGTCCGTGACTCATATGTGGGTCAGAATCATGGTTCTCATTTCTAAAAATGTATTACTTGGACGTGAAAATAATAACCATCTTATTTTCAAGGGACTCAAAAAGATAATTTGAAAAAAAGTTATTGAGACATCTGATACCGTTCCTTTTCATATAATTTTAAAAGAGTCGCCATATATGACCCATATATGGGGCTGGAAAATCTTTGTGGCGGACATATAGCGATCTAAATGAAATTGCTATATGGACAGTGTAACTGTTAATTTAATTTATAGACATTTATTATTGCTAAAACTGTTTGAAATATTGTTGAAAACCTTGAAAATTATGATTAAGAGACATTACTCTGAAATACTTCTTTAGGTTTGTAAAACAAAATTATTTAAAACGTGACTTGTAAAATCCTAACTTGGGCCAAATGATATGATTCTGGGCTCGTATGTAAAACTCTCTTATGTAAAACACTACGAAAACACTCGTGGCTTCAATTTGAAACCGTTAGACTTTAACTAACCTGAATGTATTGGAAATTATAATTATTTGTTCATTTTAAATGGAAAGCCAGATGCGCAGCGCTCTTTTATAAGCTAGTAAAATTCATAAATGAATTTGTTTAAAAAAACATTTTTGATACCTTCTTGGTTCTTATCTGAAAACACTAGAAAAGAGCGCCATCAACTTCAAATTTGCAAAGTTTAACAAACCTAAATGAGTTGGAACTATTTAAACTATTAGTTAAAACTATTTCTTTATTTGTTTATTTTAAATGGAACGCTAAATGCGCAGCGCACTTTTCTAATCTTCTAATTTCAAAGTAATTTGCTTAAGTAAAAGAAAACACATTCACAAAAAATGCCATCTCTTGGCTTCAACTTGAAACAAAAATTCAACAAAGCCGAATGTGTTGGAAATTAAAATTATTTGTTCATTTTAAATGGAAAGCCAGATGCGCAGCGCTCTTTTATAAACTAAAAGATTATAAAAAATTCATAAATTAATTTGTTTAAAAAGATTTTTGATATCTTCTTGGTTCTTATCTGAAAACACTAGAAAAGAGAGCCATCTCTTGGCTTCAACTTCAAATTTGCAAAGTTTAACAAACCTAAATGAGCTGGAAATTAAAACTATCTCTTTATTTGTTTATTTTAAGTGGAACGCTAAATGCGCAGCGCACTTTTGTAATCTTATAATTTTAAAATAATTTGCCTAAGTAAAAAAAACATTCACAAAGGACGCCATCTCTTGGCTTCAACTTGAAACTCATGAAATTTAACAAACCTGAACATTCTGGATATTAAAACTATTTCTTTATTTATTTATTTTAAATGGAACGCCAGATGCGCAGCGCACTTTTATAATCTTTTATCATTTTAAAATAATTTTAGATGAAAAAAATAATTTTAAGTTGTTTCTCGATTCTTATCTGAGAGCATTAGATGTAATAGATCCACACTGTCGATGGCGAATGGTTTACAGCACCATCTTTTAAATAACAGCGAGTCTGTAAAAACTACTGGAGCGCCATCTCTCGATTGTTTACAGATACTTCTTTACACAAAACGGGAAATTCTCCCTGTTTTTCATTCTTGACTAATTAGATTTCGAAATGAAAGACACACATCTTAACCTTTGTTCCAAAAATGGAAATTCTGCCCGAATTTTTTTATCAAACTAGTAAATGCTTTTACGTGCGTAGTTAGAAGCGAATGATTAGGGCGCCGTCTTTTGACCTTGAATATCAGGAGGTATGGACAGTATAAGGATAAAAAAAACATAGTTGAAAGTTTGTTTTTAGTTGAAGTGACGTTTGTCAGTATCTACTGTCTTTAAAGATTCAATTTGTTTATTGTCAAATTAAATGATTTCGCTTTTCTCGTAAAAGAAAAATCTTAAAGTAGAGAGGTAACTAGGCATAACCTAATACATTTTTTAATTTAAACCAAAAATTCAAACTAATGCCATTGTGGCAATGTAGAATTCCCTAAAACTCTTGTCTTTCTTATTGTAGGTACTTGCGACATTTGTATTTGTTATCTTTGTTTCTCAATTTGCTTACGAACAGAGCGTTGATCTGGTGTCTTAATTTGTAATAGAATTTGTAAATGTTTAGGGTGCCATCTCTGGTTTAACAATGGAATTTAATTTATCGTGAAAATTTTCTGTCAGATTTGATTCCAAAAAATTATATACATATCTGTCTTCTACCTATCCATTTGTCCTTGAGCTTTAAGTTCTTGAGGATGGTAAAATATAGTATGGTGGAGGCGCCGAATTTTTTTTGTTACTAATATAGTAAATAATCGTATTGAATGCAATATCATGGAAGGTACACATACTTAATGGTCTGAATAGGGTTTAAAAAAACGTTTTGATTCCTAAAAAAATATACATTTCTGTCTTCTACCAATCCACTTGTCCTTGACCCTTAAGTTCTTGAGGATAGTAAAAAATTGTATGGTGGAGGCGCCCCGGATTCTTTTCTTGTTATTAATATAGTAAATAATCGTATTGAATGCAGTATCATACAAGGTAAACTTACTTAATGGTTTGAATAGACTAAGTTTTCGCTCTAAATGTAATTTTAGACTGCTCTCTGGTAATAATAATTTGAATGTCACTCCTCTCTTGCAGCTTGCGCGTTGTAATATCATTAAAAATTATTGTGAACAAGTCTGAAGTTCGCAGCTGCCGAGTGTGTCATACTTTTCAGAAAGTGGAAGCTCAAAATATTGGAATAGTTCATGCAAGTAAAACAACTTAGTAATAGCTTTAGTGCAGACCGAAGTTATATCAGAGTTTCAGTTTATATTCCGCGTGCAGTTCTCCAGAGGAACGTGTTAAAATTTACATACCCCCGGCATTGTATATGTTTACCTCGCAATATACACCTTGCGTACATACTTCAATAATTTCAGGTGAATTTGGCACACATCCCGGGAGTAAAAAATTGCTTAGGTATTTATTCAGTCGTTTCGAAATATGTTGCTGTTTCGTAATATTAAATTACACACTAGTTAGTTTGAGTATACGTCCGGTAAATACGGGGCGGCATTAATTATTAGGGAGAATAAGGGGGCTAATTTGAGAACTCGCGCAGGTGATTGCCGGTTATAATTCATCGATAATGTACGTGTCCATATCAAAGGAGAAATAAGTAAATTATCGTCGGTGGAAATAAAAACGTACGCGTGCATTATTTATCGTGTTCCACGTGCTAAAATTTCGTGGGTAATTCGAAGAAAAAAAACTTTTCTTCACGATATGTTGAAGGACGAAACAAACGCATTAAAATAATTATTGAAGGACAGGAATTTTACCAGAAGCATTTCTTGTTCTTATCAGCGGCATCTAAATGGCGATTTAAAATTTAAAAGCCGCGTGTTGATGCGGGCCCAAAAGTATAACATGATTATTATTTAGGGAGTGTCAACGAGTCACGCTACGCTTCAATGAATCATCATGGGATTCGGGGGTTGCAGGATAATTTTTTTGTCATTTCACTTAATTATGTAACATATATTAGGGGGTCGTTGACGGGAGGCCATTCGTTACCGTCGACAGACAGTTTATTAAACGTGTGGGCTTTGAACTTTCACCCGGAGACAGAAATAAATAAATAAATTCGCGTTCTCTTCTAAAATTAGTCCGTATCAATATTCACGAGCGTCTTACCTATTTCTGGCGGCGGCCATCGTTTTTAAGGGCTCACGGCGTTCGAGCGAAATGATTCAATAATTAACGTAAACCTCTTGTTTTGTAAACGCGGCGTTTAAGCACGTTTGCTCTTTCCTGTTCCTCGGCGGGCCTAAATAATTCATAAATGGGGATTTGAATACCAGATTCGAATTATGCACGCCCCGAGCGCCTTTTTTGCAAGACGCTGCCGTCGTCCTGGGTTTATATAAATTTCAGGAGAGGTTTCAGGAGGTTACTTTTTAATGAGGGGGAACCTAAAATTAATTTCCAGAAAGAAAAAACATGAAACATATTTTTAATTTTTTGAGGTGAACAAGTTAATAAAATAAAATATATAACCTTCCAAAAACTTCGGGGGTATTCTCGTCGACACTAGAACGTTCGAAAGGGATTCGATTATAGTAAGCACCGATGAGCTCAGAATTTAAAACAGTTTCTGATGCGATTACATTTCTGCGATGATTATAGCAAAAGAAGATTCTTTTAAATAAATTGAATCGTTGTAACGCTGTCATTTTGTTATTAAGATCTATTTAAGCATCTCTTAATCAGTCAAGAATTGATTGTCGGTTCTTAAATTATTCTCTCAACATTTTTCTTTTACCCTTTTAGTCTGTACCCTCCGCAAAATGTCCAACTCTTATTTCTTACTTAGTTTCTGTTTCACTTCCACAAATTATCTTGTTATTTCTATCTTCTTTCTCATTCATCATCATCCTTATTCTGTTTCAGGTTTTTCTTATTTTGTAGAACTACCCTTCCGCTTACTGTTCTCTCGTTGATTTTATTTACTTTTCTTCTTTATTAGTTTCAAAATTGCTTCCAAATATTCATACCACGCGTTTGGAATTTAAAGAAAGTATGTCTTTCCGTGTGCCTCTGCCTTTATTGCAGGTATTACGAGAGACATGTCTGTGCGAGTGGAATTGGAATTTATTCCTTGTAACCTGTAATTCGGGGCGGCCAATAAAATTCTGCTCCAAATTATTTCCGCTGGAACACTTAGTGTATTTGGAGTATTTATGAGCGAAATAATTAGGTCAGTACACAGGTT
Source organism: Dorcus parallelipipedus (assembly GCA_958336345.1). NCBI lineage: Eukaryota > Metazoa > Arthropoda > Insecta > Coleoptera > Lucanidae > Dorcus > Dorcus parallelipipedus. Next base: position 15,483,324 of record OY284475.1, read on the forward strand.
TCGTAGTACCACGTTACTGTACGGGCAATCGAAATAATTTATCACGTATAATGTGTTGTTTTAATGCGCACATTTAGATACATGTGCTGCATTAATTCTAAGTGCAGCGAATTTCGATGCCAGACATGTTTGCTTCAATATTTTCTGCACACGTGCTGAATATGGCAACAAATAAAGACAATATAATTTAATTAAAAATTTATAAAAATGGGGTTCTTAAATGATTCGAAAGTGAAACCAACATCAATTATGTATTCAAATCGCAGGCGTCTTACACTTATGTATGACATCCCCCGGAATATTTTAAGTGTGCGGACGGATAATGCCGCCCTCTGCTTTATAAATATGCGTGGTTGTGAACATCTAGTGAACACAAGGACATTCCGGAAAATTATTTATAAGGGTTCCGTTCAAATCAACGGGGGTCCCTTTAGGCCTGCGAGTCTACAACGTCTAATTCTGGGGTTGCTTCAATTATTTATTTAAGTTACCTAATTATATTCTTCCTTTTTTAAACAAAAGCTCGAAGCGTAGCTAAAATCAATAAGTTCGTAGCTAATGCTTAATAGTACGGGCAGAAATACCCCCGGCTAGTAACAAACAAATCAAGATAATGCGGCGCTTTCTAGTTAATGTTTTAATGTGTACTTTTCAATAAGTGCATTCCATTATTGCTAAGTGCATCATGCTTTCAGGCTGGATATATTCAAGCAAAAGCGGGTAATCATCCCACAATGTATGTTATTGTGTATAATGTAAAAGGCCAGTTCGAAATCATCATTGTGATAATGAATTGAAATTTTAATGTATAGGGCATTTCCCACCCCCTTTAACATTCGCTTATTTGTAAAGAATAGTACACTGGGTTAATTATAAACATTATGTGACTATTCGAGTTCTTTTAGAAAGCTTTGTAATCTAATTATAACAAATGTTGTCTCTGTAAATGTAGTCTTAAAATTGTTGCATTTCTGTAACTAAACCTTGTATATTCAGAGGCAAAAATAACATACAAAGAGAGCGACCCCGCTAATTAACTGCGCCGTAGTTGCAAATCTAATTTGATTTCGCTTCCAAGTAACACACAAACTCCTGCAAGTTGCTCCGCTTTACTCCATCAAATTAGAAAGGGCCGGCCGTAACCGCATCGCTAAGACATCGCGGAATAAACCGACGTGCGATTCTCTGATGTGTAATTAATTTATCTCGGCGTGGTTACATGTAGAAACGCCCTTATTTGTCCGTTTGAAAGGGCGGGCGATCAGGTGTCAGGCCGGCCACACATTCTCGTAAATATTTTCATACTCATAAATCCCCTTTAATTTGAAGATCCTTTCATTATACTGTAGTTGCTTTTTAGTTTTCCCGCAAACTCCGAACTTAATTGCGTCCCGGTAATTATTTCTAATTAGAATTCGAAAGGAAGCGGCGCGCGGCCTCTAATTTAATCCGGGCGTTATTTTTTTTTCCATAATCCGGGCGCGCTGTTTTCCTTAAATGTTTTCGCGAAATTACGGACGGCGACGTCCTTTGAAGTGAAACCGAATTAAAATTCTGTCCGGTATCTCGGATTTATAATCTTTTACGCTACTTTATATTTGAATTACGAACTTACGAGCTGTTTATTCTGCAGCTCGGATTGAATAATGGACTCGGAATATCGAAGGCGGAGGAGGCCTCGCGAGTTTACTCTTGCGCGAAGATGAATTAATAAGGCTCTTTGAGTTTGTAACTGCGCTGCTTCCTTGTGTTACGGCATTAAGTCTAATCTCGTTCCCGAACTATTCGAAAATGGAAAAATGTACGCGGATTTAATTTACTCGTAAATAGGAATCTAGTTCAAGACAAAATTTATTTGCAAAACTCAATGAAAAGGTCTCCTCAAATTGTCAATTGAATAGAAAAGCTCTGTATGTATATGTATACAAAAATCACGGCTATCGCATGCAGTAAAACTCGATAAAAATCTACTAAGTAAAACACAATTTAGAATGGATGGCGTTTTCTGCGTGACAAAGAGCACTTTCAATACAGTTCAGCTGCTGCAATCAGCTACATGCAAATTGATTTTTTCGCAGGGCTTCTAATCATGAAACTTGCAGAGCGAACTGGCATTAGTTTGTTGACTCTTTATATTGAACAGTTCACATTTCAGCTCAAGTTAGCAACAACGAAAGCAAACTCTATGATACGTGTAAATTCTCGTGAATATTAAACGATTAGGAGTTTGCTTTGCAATAATCTAGCATCGTTATTTATGAAGCACTTTTTCGGGCTAAAATCATTTCTTTTTGAGCTTTTAATATGTTCCAAGGCACGCCGTGATGTATATTGTTTCATTATGTAAGTTAAAGCACGGGCTCATTAATAATAACGAGGAAGGGGGAAGGCCACAAAGGAGCGCATTATTCTGGCCGTAACGAGTTCTTAAGAAAAATTGATTAATTATTCCAGAATTGAATAATTAATGACTTAATCAAGTTTTTTAATTGTTTGGACAATTTCATTCGCCGGCTAAATGGCTCGTTATGACGAGGAATCTCGTTCGTTTTAATTTGCCCCCGCCGCTCGTCCGTCGCCTAAGCGTTTTTTTGACGTTTCGTTTTATTTGGTTGTAAATATCAATCTCCTCGGCTTACCCCATGTCATTTAGTAGGATTAAAATGGGTCCGTCTAAGAAAGAAAAACTTTCTTTGACAAGAACATCAATTAGAAACACCGCAAGAAAATTATTTTTCTCTACAAAAGATGGCGCTCGATTAAGATATTAATAAATCACCTACGATTCAACTTTAAAAACGAAATTCCATCAAAAGAACTTAGGTATCATTTTTATGATTGCTTTTATTTACAATAATAAATTGACTAAACGAACTATAAATAGATCTGTTTAATCACCAGAGAACAATCGTATTTTATTTGAAACAATAAATTCCGTTCGAAATATTTATATTTACAACGCGAGGGTAACGCACGTTAAAGTTATTTCGGGCATATCATGATGATAGCAATAAAAACCCAATTTGGGGCACCGTTTTATACTGTTCTCGTGCTTTATGCATATTTCGGTTCGCGATTTAACAACAACCGAAATCCTCCTCCGCCTCCGCCACTTATGAAACTGAAATCGAATTTTCCGACGTTATTACGTCTGCAACATTAAACCGACTGTCAACGCTCCTATAAATAACCGGAGCTAATACCCAATCAGAAAGAAGCGATCATCAATCACCGAAATAGCAGTTCATTTAAATTAGCGGCGCGGCGCTCGCGGACGGACACTCCGTTCCGCGTCGAGGACGGACGCTCGCCGCCCGCGCCGTCGAGACGCCCTCCGCCGAACTAAACCCGGAGACCGAACGAGTAAATTGCATGTCACTCTCTCAAGACGAATAGGCCGACGTGAAATTTGTTTCAACTAGTTTAGGAAAACTCGATTGTAGCTCGGGTTGAACAATAAGCTCCCAACAAGAAGCGAAAGCGACGGAGAGAAAAAGTTAAGGGCCTACGAGGAGAAATTTCATACCATCAAAGAAACTATTTTCGCATAATTTGTCTTTTAAGAAACGATACAATCACAAATTTCAAATAAAATTTCCAGAACTGGTTGAAACAGCGACAAACAGCAAAGCTTTCTAAATTCTGGAGGGTAAACAAAAACAAATTAATAATTATTAATCAAGAGAAAACTAGGGAAAATAAAAAGTACGAAATAAATACAAAGCAGATCTATGAACGGAAACATCAACTACAATGTGATTTTTAATGACTGAGAATGTTTTGAATTTACCGCCACACGTTGGCAGCACCCGACTCTGTCGCTCGCCTTTGTCATTTTTCTTTTGATATAAGAATAGTAATACTAAAATAAAAAGAAAAATTATATTAATACATCCTAATACTTCCCTAAAAGAATACTCTCTGCTGAAAAAAAAAATACTACTGATCTATAATACATAAGGAACACGATTTGGAAACGTGTGAAATCAATTCCTGCTGACAAAATTTCGAAAAATGAAAATATTCCAGCGATTTACCCCAAATACTTTCATTATAATTAATGTAAGGCAACAAACAGAATTAGTAGAAGAGCAAATTAGAAAAGGAAAAACATGTGATCTTTCGAGACCAGAAAAGAACAGAAATGAAAATTTTTTGAAGTAACACTCTTGCTGATACATAAATAATAACTACGGACATGTCTATCTTTGATTGAACACCACGATTACATTTAATAGTTAGGATTTGTCAAGTTTTGATTGAACACCCTAACTTTCTGCGCATTTAAACAGCGCACGATCCATTTCAGTTGCTTACATCTACATACATATTTTATGTCCAGTAAACTCTTCAACCGACTACTAATTTTTCATAAAAAATGGGCCATGTCCTATTTTGCTAGAACGCTCCTCAGTTGTTATAAATAGAAATAGACTTTATGCATATCCATTGCAAATTATATTAGAAACCGTTGTTCGACAATCAAGCTGAATGGACGTACTCCTTACGATAGTTGGTTTGATATTAGCGAATTCGAATGCAGAATCTATTGTCTAAATCGGCCAGAAAATGCAGGAAAGTTCGCAGTAAAGAGGGAATTTTCCTTGGTATGCGCAACACTTTAAAGGGTCCTGAAACTGGATTCTCAGGAACGAAATAGAAGAGATCTCTCGCGACGCGACGGCGACGTTAGATCGAAAAGTAGAAGAGCATGAGTATGAAGTTTTTTGCCCAGGCCAACCTGACAAGGAGCCAGAAGGAACCAATTCTTTCATCGACATAAGTGATTTCAAAAACTGATAACGGCGACGTGACAGAGAATGCAGAAGAACGACAACCTAGGCGTGTTCCAGGCAGACCTCGAATCATTCACACAGGATTACGAAGTAGACCATAGAAAGTATATCAGGAGCATGCGGTTTCTGGACTAAACAGAGAAGAATGGTTAATTTGGCATTAGCCGTTGCAGATGAATGTATTTCCATTCTGAAAAATAAGACATTGAATTTAGTAGACCGTCCGCGTCCGAATGATAAAGTGATGATCAATAATCGACTTGTCCTTCGGAACAACTACCGAGCAAACTGCGAAATTACAAGAAGGTCAGGGTCGTAGCCAAAGGTTTTTTTCAGAGACCAGTTGTGAACTACAGTGAACTTTATCCACGACTAAGTTCAATACGGCTTGACGCTGTATTAACGACTGCATATATGAATAATGTAATTGAGGAAAAAATATTCATAGAATTACCAAGTCGTGCTAAAGAAGCTCTCGAACTCATAGAGTAGGAAAGGTGTCAATCATCTGAAGTACTAACAGAAGCCAAAAAGATGCTGGGGGAATTGACCTGATTTTGGTCTTCATGTACGTGTACGTCCCGCAACATGAAACAAATCAACAGAATTTACAACTGTTTGTAAGAATCACTTGAAATCAAGAGTTTAGGTGAAGTCACGTATTGTCTTGGAATAGAATTTTCTCGACACGAATCAGACCTAATCTTAACACAGAAGGGATACATCGCGAAAATTTTAAGTCGGTTTTAGATGTCTGATTGCAAGAATAGAACGAGATTATTGAAGCTGATACTTGGTCCAAAAACGACGCGACGATGAAAAGCCCTTCTTGAGATATGTGTCATGTATTCATGTATCTATCAGTTGCCACACGTCCCGATATTACGTATGCCGTAAGTGTGTTAGTTCAATTTAAGGTTTATTTTAGTAAAGAACATTGGCATGCAGCGAAGACGGTCCTAAGGTACCTAAAGAGCTCTTTAGTCGTGGGAATAACCTTCAGAAAACGCACAAACAACCTCATTGGTTACGTGGGTGTTGATTGGGCAGCATGTACTGATGACCAAAGATCGCACACTTGATTTGGCTTTACAATAAATAGCGGTGTAATATCTTAGGAGTAGAGGAAGCAGCGAATTGTGGTAATTTCGTCGACTGAGGCCGAATATATGACAGTGAGCGAAGCTTCTAAAGAAACGAATGGCAAAAGAAATGGAGAAGAGAAGACCACAAGAAGAGAAAAGGAAAGCCTATAAGAAATGAAAACTTTATGCAGGAGCAAAAAAGGAAATGCCACCAATAAACAATAAGAGAAGATCTTGAAGGAATGCAATATTGCAACTCTGACAACTTGGCAACTTTCAATTGTGCGTCCTTCCAATCCAATCTTCTTTTACTACTTCTTCCAAAATATCGTTCTCTAATAGGTCGATTTTTCCGCTCTTTTAAATTCCCTTTCCTGGACCTTCTTTGATTTGACATCCTTTCTGGGCGCTTTATCCCAGTGGCGTTGCAAATCTTACAGCTTACCAACTATCGCTATTCAAACTTTTTTTCTATTTCTTTCAAAACCTTCCTTTCTAATAGGTCGTTACATATTTTTTCTTTACGCATTTTTTTTTATTTGGGCTTTAGCTCGATAACTTTGGCAACTTTGGCTCGTTCGTTCTTCCATTCCAAAATTTATGTCTTCCAAAATCTTCCTCTCTGATAGGTTAATTGTGTTTGACTGTTTTATTTTCTTTCTTTTCCTCGATCTTCTTTGATATGGCTCCTTTCTAGACGCTTTAATTCAGTAACTTTCTACTAAAAATCCTACGTGCTTTCCTAAGCCTACACTATTCTTTCCGTTTGGAATGTGTCGTATTTCCTAAATCTGGAAAAAATTGAAAAATCTCTGACGTAATGACATAATTTAAAGTGCAGTTTCAAATAGTGAATCAACTTTCAAATAAAAACCCTTCTTTTTGTTTGGAATACTGTTTGTTTCAAGTTTTCTTTTTTAAATAAATTTGATTTTGGTTGTAGAACTTTACTAAGGATAAGTAGGAAGTGAACGAATTGTGTACGAATTGTGCAAATTTTGCGAACTTTGAGTCTTTTATCTGCGGTTCAAAATTATTTCAGCGTTTTCTTTATGGCGGTGGAAAATATCAAGAGTGAAAAAACCCGTCTCGATTGCTCAATACTTTAAGTCAAAATGAACTAAAAAAATCGCAATTAACATATTGCTGTTTGATGCTGGAGCGGCCTCAAGTTGGTCGATAATTTACGTTGTGTTTGATTATAGAGAGACCCCTTGTTGGGCGCCAATTTATGTTTGTTGACGGAGAGGCCCCTCGTTGGGCAAGATGTTTCTAAGTGGTTTTTCAAATTCGGTTAGCTTGCCAGCGCAACTGGAAGTGTGCACAACGTTGAAAGAAATAAACGCTACCTGTAAACCTGATACACATCTAAACCACAAAAGTTTCATATTTAAAGTTGGTTCTTGTCCGATGAAATTTGTATCACAAAAACTTTTACTAAATCGCGCACAATACACTTAACGTTTCACCGGTGAAACGGTGTGTTAAGTGTCCGGTTAAAAGATTTTATGACACAAAAGTTTCATTTGATTCATTCATTAGATGATGTTTGCTTGCCTTAACTTTCTTCTTTCTAAGTTTGTCCATTAACTCAACAACTCTGAGAGCACAAGAAAGTACAAGCGTTCTTTCTTTCCAAAATCAATTTTTGTTTCTACCAAATATTTCTTTCTAATAGATCTTATTTGGCTGGAATCAGATGTCGGAGCGAAAAGGAAAGCAATCACGAATTGAGGCAGGTAGTCGAAAACGAAATGAAAAAAAGAAGACCAAAAGATGTACGAAGACTAAAGAGAAGATATGTGAATTAGATTAAGATCAGTACGTTAAACGTGAAATGTTTATAAAGAATCAGCAAAGAAGGTGGAATGGGAAAAGGAAAGGGAAAAGGAAAGGAACTCAAGTTAGATTAAAAAGTTTTGATTACATTTTTACTTGATGAAAAATTAACAGTGGAAGGGAAAAGGTCAGACAGAAAAAATAGTAAGGGTCATAGACCCAACAATAGGAACTCCACAACAAATGCAATGCCTAAATTGCAGAAAACGAACCTGCCGCCAAAATTCTTCAGTGGAAGAAGTGGAAAGAAGCTTTGTAATGCATTCTTTCTTTAAATAAGTACATAAATCTTTTTCTCATATTTCATTTAAAAAGGAAACACCTCATATACGAAATTCATTTTAAAATGGAATATGTTTCGAAGAAATAGTTTAGGACGAATTACTGAATGAACAAAGCACACTTTCCACACCTTTAGATATACAGTGTGTCCCAAAAAGTTTTATACAAATGGAGAAAAAGTTTATCTTACATTTCACAAAAAAAACTATTCTTTATAAAAAGCTCTGCATGACTTGTAGATCCATAATCAGGTACAAAATTTTTAAAAAATTGGCTGGAATACAGGGAAAATAAAAAATAATGATTTGGACGGAGAGCAAAATACGTTCAAACTGCAGTGGAGAAGCAAAATGTTCATTGAATTTGTGATTAAATAGCAAAAAATTATGCACACTTGTAGATTATTGATATTCCCAGATAAAAATTGATAAAGAAGGTTATCAATGTTTTATAAAAATAAATTATCTAACAATTGCTGAGGTGTTTATTTTTTAATTTTTATCTGGGAATATCAATAATCTACAAGTGCGCATAATTTTCTGCTATTTAATTACAATTTCAATGAACATTTTGCTTCTCCACTACAGTTTGAACGTATTTTGCCCTCCGTCCAAATCATTATTTTTTATTTTCCCTGTATTCCAGCCAATTTTTAAAAAAAATTGTACCTGATTATGGATCTACAAGTCATGCGGAGCTTTTTATAAAGAATAGTTTTTTTTGTGAAATGTAAGATAAACTTTTTCTCCATTTGTATAAAACTTTTTGGGACACACTGTAGATACTACTATTTATAAATGTGAAAAGCCTAATGAAAGCAGAAAAATGAAAAAAGTGTATTGGATTAGCTTTTGGAAGATTAACATCTAAAATATAGAAAGTATTTAGTTTTGGGTTGATTGGTAAAGGATGAGTCGAGGACTACTTCCCAAAAAAAAATCGTGCGGGCTTGAGCTTTCAGGAAAGCTCCACCATTGGACCAAAACCAAAAGAGTTAAGACGTTAACAGATTCATGGGTTTCGTTGTTCTTCAACAAGCTGCGCTTCACGTAAGTATGGAATTGGCATAACCCTATCATTAGTGTATGAGAGGTTGACTAAAACTAAGGAGCATGGACATTATGAATAAGAAATCAAAAGCTATAGATACAATACTTAGGCCCAATTGTACAATCGTCGGTTAAGCATTATTCTTAGAACGTGATGTAGATATAAAGGAACATTAAAGCATATTCGGCGAACAGTTATTCCGTCTTTTTCCATGATTGTAAAACTGGGCCTTAGAAATTTTGAGAATTCGGCGAACAGTTATTCCGTCTTTTTCCATGATTGTAAAACTGGGCCTTAGAAATTTTGAGTACGACGAAACGAAGATATGAAATACAATTTGGGTGGAAAGACAATGTTAATTACAAAAACACAAAAAGAGGTCTACGCAACCAAACAGAGCATATCTGTATCCAAAATTGCATTGCAGAATTAACATTTAATGATCAAAGCCATGCTCTTTTTTTTAAAGTTTCTGCAGGATTTCTTGAATTAGAGACTTTCGAAGAGAAGAAGTATAAGTCGACCGCACGATTTAATGATTTAAAAATGTCCTCAGGACTCAAAAAAAAAAACTCAAAGAAGAAAAATAACACGACGTCAGTAAGCTAAGAAAGAAAAAGTATTTCACGAATTACCTCTGATAAACGAATCCTCAAAGTCACGTTGAACATTATATATTTTCGTACTCGTTTAATTAACGAATTTTTAATCCTAAATTATGAACAGCGAGCAACAAATTCAGATTATTAACATAATTACGTGCTCCATGATGAATTAACGCGGCTTGAAAAGCTCCGAGTATGTGAAAGAAACTCCGAACGCTGAATGCAAATCGAAAAAACGAGTATAAAAGCCGTGCTCATCGACTTTAAATTAAAGACTCCGCCGAGTCGTTTAGCTGGAGGCCCCCATTCAACCAGGGCGAGCTTTCAGTTTGAGCGCAACTTCAGTTTCGGCCTCTCCTGAAAAACCTTATGCCATATTATGTTTTCGTAGAGGAGAAGTGATATTTTTTATTTTATTCTAAAACATCCTTTTTTGACATCATCAAGTAGATCACAATTACAGGGTGGACGTTAACGAATACGCTATCAAGGATGAAATAGGGAGGGAATTTCTGCGATTCGGGCCCTGAAGGTTGAGTATATATTAATCATGGATTCAATTATAAATGTAATATCGGCTCAGCCGTCATAAACTCCGGGGGCCGCATTGTTTGGGACGTCACGATAACCGCCCGCCCGGATCGGCGAACTTGCTAAGTACCGGGCTTCGTTTTACGATACATTCCGGATAATTTAGCCGGTTTAATTTCGCTGTAGATCATTCGGAGTTTTCTTATTCGCATTATCCCGCACAGACTTACAAGTTCGCTCGATTAATTTCGCGCTCGGGGATGAATGACGACGCGACGCTTCAGTTCAATGCATAATTACAATTGTCTGGCGGCGTAAATAAATCATATTTCGGGGGCGGGGGGATGAATAGTGTTAATAAAATTCAGATAATATTGTTAGGGTGATCTCGTCGCGCTAATTACATTTATTCCAAATTTGAAATTTAATTAACTAGATCCCCGGTTAATTTAATGTGCTTTAAGCTTATAAATATTTCGCGTACATCCAACAGGTTAGCGAGTCCACACACGGAGCCAGGACCGGCTTTAATTGTTTAAAGTAGTTTCGCGGCGAACGCGACAATTCAATTTAATAAATTAATTACGTGGCTCTTTTCCGGCCGCCGCCGCAGAAGCATGCAAATAAAATTACGGACCGGCCCGTGCGTCGCGGTGGGCCCGCCCCGCCCTCATTACGTAATAACGACCAGCTTCGGGCACATTAATTCAAGATTCATGTGAACTTTCATGAACTTTATATGCAGGCGTGCGCCCTGATTTCAGGTGAATTCGAAATTTCGACTGGGAATTTGGCCTCCTTGATATCCGTGAGAACAAAAGGGCGCCATCTTACGGCGATAAATCATCAGGCGCCACATCTGCGGGGCCTTTTTTAATAGCAACAAAGGCAATCTGTTCAGACTTAAATAAATAAACATTGCACGCAAAGAACTGGAACGAAAGTAGAATCAAAACGGAACCGCGGAAGCTTTTTTCCGGTTCACTCACATACGCGGGCGAAAGCAAAATCGTTTAAATCGGCTTACCCTAATAAGCAGCGTCAGCATTAAGCATGCCATCCAGGAGTTTTAAATTACACTTGAATTAATAAAGCCGCGAATGAAAAACGAGTTACTTCCTCGTTCTATTTTCCGCTCACTTTCCACTCTGTTTAATAATAAATCAAAAAGGCCGCGGTAAATTACACCATTAAGGAAAAATATTTTAGCGATTCGATTATTCAAAACAGTTTACTGCGAAAAATACTGGACCGTGTTCGGATTTTCCCAATCGAATGCAATACACTCGTGCAGTCCATTCGTTAAAAATAAATTCCAGAATGAAAACGTTACGCCGTCTAACGGCGGAATATCACGTGAAATACAATTTCGAAACACGAGAATTTCCAATCTCGATTTACTTTCTTAAAAAAAAAAAAAAGAAGCAACAGCACTTCGAGATTCAATTCCCCGCTCACTTCTTTCACGGAGTGCCCTGGAACAACCCCCTATTCACCCCCGCACCGCTCGCGCAAACCAATACCTACATTAATTTATATTTTAATGAATGCCCGGATTAATTTTCATTTTCGAAATGTCGTTACGCGCCGTTTGTTTTCAAACACGGCCGTATCGAAATAAATTCGTAATTAAATTATTTGCACAAATAAAACCGCATTATTTAACGGTTTTAAACGACGCGCTTCATTTGTTTTCGGGGGAAATTCGGAAATTGCGGATTTGAACACATTGACGGATTTTTTATTTTTTTTTCGTTTCTGTGACAGGGAAAAAGGAGAAGCCATATTTATTACTTATTGCGAGACAATTTTATCAGCACAGTTTCCGCGTTGAAAATTTCGAAATCCTTTCGCATTTAGCTCCGCGCGCGCTAAAAGGATTTCGCTGAAAGGCGATTTTAAGATGCACGTAACAAACGACGCCGGCGTTTCAATACGTGCAATTGCAAGAGCACTTCAAAGCGCTTTCCGAGTTGAGATATTAATTTACACTGGTTCGAGCCAGCGCCGTAATAAGACTGCAAATCTGTTTATTTTGCGCATACATGCTCGCATTAGCTCTCGATCCGTACCAAGGTATTAGAAGGCTCTCGGTGGAATTTTAATTACACCGAATATTATCTTGCCCTAGGGCTTGAATAGTTAAGCAAGGATTTGCAAGTACTTCCCACACAACACGAAATCTTATCGTGCTTCAAAATTTAGTTTTATTAAAGATGTTTATGAGGCCTCAGAAATTTGTCTTACGTTACAAACTGCACACCAGCTGTAGTGAAAAGCAAGTATAAAACACGTTGAAACCAAAAAAAAATAGCCTACAATTATTCTGTTCTAAAGATTAGGTAGATAGAAATCGCAACGTAAAGCTCAGGTATCTCACTTGATCGTGCATTGAACTCTCTGGATCTTCGAATAAATCTGCGGGAATTTCGACTTGGCAATAATAAGGCATACACATTTCTAGTATTTGAGTTCCAGAAATGTCCCAAAACTAATTACTTTGTATTTTTTTGTAGTCTTAGAAATCTAGGGGCGATGCGTATCATCGGTTTGAGGCAGTTTGAATTTAAACAGAAGTTTCTATTTTTGTTATTCAAGATCTCCGCGCTGTTTTTCTTTTTCTTTTAATAAAATTTATTTCCTTTAATCCTTGCCTTTTCTACCCTTATATATTAGAGTACTTTGGTCTTTTACAAAAAAAAAAACACTAGTACTTAAACAACAAAAACAATATAGCGCTATAGCAACGACAATGTCAACACTTACGAAAGTATAAAAGCCGCGCTTTTCGCATTTCGAATTAATTCTTATTCGGCTATCGGGCTGAAAACGTTAAAAAGGAATTCTTGTCCAACTTTCGGATTAAAAAGATAAAAAATTAATTGTTCAGCCCCGGGATTACAATTCGGAAATTAATTATTAGCGATATTCAAGTTTGTAAAGGAAAAAAAAAAGAATAAATTGAATTGTTATCTTCAAGAGTGAAAGGGTTTTCATTTAAGGAAAAAATCTCTCCATTATATTTTTTTCTCCTCCTATTGTCCTTTTAACCAAAGAAGAAGCAAAGACCAGAAAGTGGGACAACATTCAAAGTAAGTCAGATTCCATTTTATCACACACACACACATTTATACACTTATTGGAGCGATTCTGTTCATATCCGTAGCAACCGTAAGATCTGTAAGCCAATTACTAAAAGGTGGAATTTTGAAGTTGTCAGTATGATATTATTTCTTGTAAACCTATAAAATAATACTACAGAGACGTACGAGTAATCCTACAGACCTAGAAGAAATCATACTGTAACTAGGATAAGAGAACCAGCAAACATGTACAGCTGAAAATCAGTCGAGCGTAACATAAACACAAGACGATAACATAAACATAAGAATGACTCATTTGCAATTATTTAACGTATGACTCACCCACATTGCAGGAAATGCTCCCGCACATATCACAGCGATGATTCATTCGCGGGCCGTGAGCAGAATCTTATGACTCATCTGTGGGCACAGATCTAGCGCGGAGTCGTGTGCACAAATGTCAAGGCAACAATTGACGTCGCACCCCGGAAACGAAACCCCTATAAAAAGGCAACAAAGCCAACGCTAGCGGATAATTAGAAAAGATCTTTTCAGAGTGTCATCTAGTCTAGTTGTCCGTTAGTGCCCCAAAAACACAATACAAGTAATTATACTTATAATAGTTGTAAATTGTTGATAATAAATGTTTTGTTATATTAAGCTACGTCCCTCATTTCATGCTGCTTAAATTATTACTGTAACAATACTTTCCACAGAACTTCAAAATTCCATATTTTAATAACTGAGTTACAGGTTTACCGATCTTACAGTTGCTACAGATACGAACAGAATCGCTCCATATGCCCGATTTCTTCCTCACCTTATCTTGAGGTTAAATCTATCTGTCAGTTAGAATGTGACACATAGTATGTGTACGGTCAGCTGTACGTCACATTCCAACTGTTAGATAAGTTAACTTTAGGTTAAACAGAGTGAAGAAATCAGCCACTAGATAAACATAAAATCGGCGTACCACAGAGAGGTTACAGTCCGGTACTGATTGCAAAATCCGTTGGATACGACCTCTCTGGTACGAAGGTTTGCAAAACCAAGCACACAACCAAATTTCCGGGTACCATAGAGTGGTTACAGTCCGACACTGATTGCAAAATCTGTCGAATATGATCCCGTGATCTGTGGTACTGGGTTTTTTGTACACACAAACACACGCACACTTTCTCATACATTTTTTTGAACACACGTCAAAATTCACACACACACATTCACCCCAATCATTTGAGACATAAAATACTGCCAAAAACATTAGAGTATGTAAGGCTTCAGCTGTTTCGCTTCCAAAATCTCTTCCCATCCAAAATGAATGTCGGAGTTTCTTCCCGTTTTGTTCCCGCTGCCCCCTCTACCTTCCCTGCCAGGTTCTTCTCGGTTTGCCTGTGTATCTCCTTTATGGTGATATTGCCTTCTCTTTCTTCATCATTTTTACATGTCCAAACCACCTAAATTCAATTTCACCACTTGCTTTTGTATCCAGTTTCTTTCTAAAATTATACTATTATCTACTAAAGATGCTTTATGCGATCTTGTTTTTTCTATCTTGGATGCTTTTGAAAATAGCACACCTTTCAATATTTTGTGATCTGCGGAAATCTTTCGATTACGTCAATCATAATTTAATTCTTAAGAAACTTGAATTATTTCATATTGATATTAAAGCTATAGTTAGTTCTTACCTACACAACAGAGTTCAGTTTGTATGTTACAACAATAACTTGTCAGATAAACTTCAGGTTTTACATGTAATACCGCAGGGGTCTATTTTAGGCCCCCTGCTTTTCTTAATATATATTAACGATCTCCAGCCTATGTTAAATGGTTCTCAGATCATACAATACGCCGATGATACCACAGGCTCCCACACAAGTAAAAATCTACCGGATGTTCTAAAACTCTCAAATGAGGCCTTTTTAAATCTCAAAAACTGGTTTGTTGAAAGTAAGTTAAGCCTAAGTGAATCAAAAATCTCGAAAGTTATTTTTAGTATAAAAAAGACAACTGTTGGTAACAAAGTTAACCCCGCAAAATTTCTAGGTATTACCTTAGAGCCCTCACTGAACTGGGATCTACATATCGACTCTATCTCGAAGAAAATTTGCAGTGGCATATTCTTAATTTCTTCTTTAAAACATTCCGTATCTTCCAAAGTTTTAAAAACAGCCTATTTTTCCTTTTGTCATTCTCATATTAGCTATTGTATTCTGGTGTGGGGTCACTCTGCGGCAGCACAGAGAATATTTGGTTTGCAAAGAAGAGCTATGAAATTAGTGGGGAATTTAAATTATAGAGATGATTGCCGTTTCCTATTCGTCAAATTTAAAATTTTAACCTTACCGTATATCTTTATTCTCGAATGTGTAATTTATGTTAAAAAGAATCTCAGTGAATTATCGGCACAAGGAGAAATCCATCATTATCAAACCCGAAATACTAATGACATTAGGTCACGTTTTTTAAGACTAAGTAAAAGTCAAAATGGGCCAAATTTTATTGCCGTCAAATTATTTAACCATATGCCTACAGCTGTAAGGAATTTATCTCTGACTGACTTTAAAGTGACTGTAAAAAACTTCTTAATAAATAAAGCATTCTATTCTTGGAATGAATTTTTGAACGTTCCTTTTTCGGCGCTGTAACTTCACTGTTTAGTGTATAATATAAGTTGTCTTTTTAATGTGTTTTATATGGATATATATTTTAGATCTATACGTACTTAGACGACTGTAACTCTTACACGGAGTCTTGACTTCTAATTTTACAATTGTATTTAATATGTTTTGTGTATGTGTATTTAGGCTAGTTAATAGCATTTGTGACGACTCTAAACACCATGTGATACTTAACAGAATAAAATTTATTATTATTATAAATTTTCTGTCTTGATCTTTTATCTTTTTTAGATATCTCCATCACTTTTTTTCTGTTTTTTTTTAATGCATTCCAAACTGTATAATATCAAGATAGGACTGGCCACATTTTTTAAATTTTGGTTTCTACGAGCCCTGCGTAAAAATATTCGCCTAGCTAGTGTAGCTGTTTTTGAAAATAAAATCATTATTACAATCTAAATATCAACATTTTATTTAAAAATATATAAATTTATATTTATTTATTATTATTATTCTCGAAAAATAATTTACCGCTGAGTAACTAATTAACTGTCTTTTTCTTTACCAAAGAGAGGTAGGCGAATACTTTTGGCGCAGGGCTCGTATGTCTTTCGGAAATTTTTTCTTCCCCAAAAGCGCGGGGTTTTTATGGAATTAAACATTCTTCCAGCTAATGTTCTTTTTCTCATTTCTGGTTCTAGATTTCCATCCTGTGTTATGGTAATTCCCAAGCACTTAAATTTCTCTTCTACCCTTACGGATGTTTTTATTCTAAATCCTTGCATCTCTTCCATTTCCAGAATGACTGTCAAGGCTTCTTTCTGTTCTTTTCCCGTTGCCTCCTTCTGTCGGTTTGTCTCTGCCTTCCTTTTTGGTGGTCTTGCTTCATATATGCTTCGTATTACCTTCTCCTTCTTTATTCTTTTTACGTATTCAAATCACCTCAATTCAATTTGCTCCATTACCTCACCAGTATCCAGTTTTTGTATCCAGTTTTTTTCTAAAATTTTCATTTTTTTATCTTGTCCATATGGTTTAACCTTTTATCTTTACTCCAGCACTTCAATTTTTCTTTTGTGAATTCTAACTGTACTTGAAGATAGGAGCGGCCTCTTTTTAAAAATTTCGGAATAACTTTCTTCCCCAAAAGCTCGCTTTTTTATGGAATTAAACAGTCTTCCAGCTAATGTTCTTCTTTTAAAACCATCCATCCTGTGTTACCGTAATTCCCAAGCACTTAAATTTCTCCAATTGTTAAAGTTGTATACATTCTCTTCCTACATCTTTTTTATGCTTTTATGACTTTCCTCTTTGCCAACGCCTATATTGTCAGGTTTTTGTTCAATATCTTTAGCTACGAGCACCACGTCATCTGATCGTCTGCATTCCTCAGTATTTCATGTTGTAATCTCTTTTCACCTCCTTTATCGCTTCGTCCTTCACTAGTACAATTAACTTCGGGCTTAATATGCACCCCTGTCTAATACCTTGGGAATGGGTTACTTCAAATCTTTCCGAAAGGAAAGAGTGTTTCCTATTTATTCATACATAGGCTCTGGATAGCTCTTATTTTTACTTCTTTTGTCTCTCGTGCTCTGGGCACCTTCCAATCGTCATTTCTATTTATTTCTTCTTGAAATATATATAAGGCAGGTGCGTATCTCCGTCTTCTCTAATTGCTTTTTTCATCGTGAAGATTGAGTCTTGTACTCCTCGACCTGGTCTAAATCCCAATTGGTTCTTCTACTCTATTATTCAAGCATATATCTTCGCTGTGTTTCTAAGCCACTCAAATTTCACTTTTTGTCTGTCTCCTTTTTGAAGATGGGTACTACTATGCCAATGCGCATTACCATATTCAATATTTCCTTTAAGCTTTCCAGAGCTTTTTCTGGTAGCGCTGTCATCATTTAAAATGTCTGGTTATCC
Source organism: Dorcus parallelipipedus (assembly GCA_958336345.1). NCBI lineage: Eukaryota > Metazoa > Arthropoda > Insecta > Coleoptera > Lucanidae > Dorcus > Dorcus parallelipipedus. The sequence continues at coordinate 15,501,148 of OY284475.1, forward strand.
GGCCCTGGCGCTTTTCCTGTTATCATCTCACGTACTCCTACTTTCGATATTTTACTTCTACTACTTCTGATTCTTGTCACTTCTCTTTCTTATCTTCTACATCTTTTTCCTTTAATTTTTTTTAAATTTAACATTTAAAATGCATTATTTCATTAAAAATATTTCTGAAATAATCGACGTTTTGCTAAACGTTGACAGCTTATCAAGTACTAAATTTCTTAATCTGGAGAAAGCTGACAACGTGCAGCGAAATGTCGATTATTTAGTATTGATAGATACAAGTTATCCAGAGAAGAAAAAGTATTACACACTGTATAGGCAATTATTTTTGCAATTGTAATGTCTTCCGGTTGGTTTGCTATTAACTCACAGGTGTAAACTATTTATTTATTGAGATTTATAGTAATAATGTATGTGCCACACAAATACGTTGGACTGAGAATAAAACTACCGCATCCGGTACGAACGCGCACGCGCTTTTGTAACAATAAAAGGCGCATTCAGAATTGAGGCGCTTTCATACATTGTAGCAATAAGCTCAAGCAACACCATTTCGTTCATTAGACGGTTTATATACGACAGACAGGGATATTTTTGGTAATGGTATATAGAATGCCAAAAATATTCATATTTTAATGGTACTAGTTACCCTAGGATATAAGTCATACGTTAACTATACATTTTCATTAAATTGTAATAAAATGTAGCGACTTGCAAAAACACGTTTATCAAATTATTAAATTCCATCTTATCATGTAGGCGTAGGCCCATAACATACATTTTTCTCATTAAAATTTATAATATAATCTAAAAAAGTATAATGAATGTTTAGATGTAACATTTATTAACAAATGTTTATCCAAATTGATCTTGTGACCCTTGTTACATAGTAATTTTTCTATAAAAAAACTAACATTGTATCACTACATAAGATGAGAGCTTAAAATATGAGTATCTTATAAATTTCGCCGCGAGATGTCGCGACCTAAACTGTTGCTCACTAAAGTTGTCGTTTATAAGTCAAAACCGCAGGAACTTTCTTGCCCATTACAAATCATCACAAAATATATAATTACTACAAACGAACAGACACTTGGTAAAGTTGAATTAAATGTCAACATTTCGCTGTACGTTTCACAGCTTCTTTAGAATAAGTTATAATAATATAAATATATAATTATAATAATTTTATGATTCCAAAATATACGTCTAGTATAAACCATGTATAAACGTTGCGCGTACCCTATAAATATACATTTTGTGTAAACGTTATATTTATCCCAAAAAGAGACGTTAGTTAGACTGTCACTCATATGTATAAATACTAGTCTATAATATTCTACATTTAAACTAAATTCAAAACGTGTTTTAGACATTTTCTATATTTGGAGTGTTACATGGGAGGTTTGAACTTTCGCCATCTTCAAGGATTTGCTCAAACAAAATCAGGAACACGCTGTAAATTTAATTAATTCCTGATTTTGAAAAATATTTTTATCGGAAACGCATCGAAACACGTTCGAAATAGTAAATAAAAAATTTCGCACGTTTAGTAAAAATATTTCCAGAACAAATCGGTCCATTAAACAGTTTTATTATGGACTTGAATTTCAAATTTAAATTTCCTTTAAATTCAAACATCAAGAAAGTAAAACGGATCGTGTTTTTTCAGGTTCCTGTAATGAGCCACTCGGAATGGAATCCGGTGCCATTCCAGATGAAGCCATTACAGCCAGCTCTTCGTACGTCCCGAATGTCGGCCCGAGAAACGGAAGGTAAGATTTAAAATGTGTTTCTGAATATGCCGTTTCAATTAAATATTATTTGAGATGTCACTTTTTTAAATACCGTTTCGAATTGAATTCGAAAATGATGATTTTTAAATAGAGTCACTGGCGTTCGTCTAATTGTAGCAATTCTTCCGGGAACTTAAAGAAATTAGCCTTCTTTTAATACAGTAAAGTATAAGACTTACCCCGAATAAAAATGGCGTAAAACGATCCGCTTCCAGACTCGCGGACAATTACGGTTCACAGTTCACGGGTTCAACTGCATTCCGACGTTTGCTCCTGCAGTTTTCCACTTCTTTTAAATATTAAAATGTCGCGTCGAAGCCGCCGCATTTAAAATTCAAATCCAAATTACCTTACACCGAGGTATTTGCGGCGCGGAATAAATAAAGCACCGACAAATATTAGTCCCCCGACTTGTTAATCTTCGGCGTGAAAAATCTACGAGGATTTGAATGCGAAATCCTGCTCCGGTCATAATTCGAAACTGGGAGGTAGTTGTTTACATTAACGTACGGTTATCGTCTTCCGAGAGTAAATTGCTTGAACCATTAGCTTTCCATGTGGAGTGCCTTTGTTTGGGGGGTGATCTTGTTTATTTAGTTCACAGTAAAAGCACTGAGGACAATGCGTTAGTGAGCTGAGCTAATTGAGTGTCAGCCACATTACTACCGGGTTTGTTTTACTCATAAATATTTGCGTTAAGCTTTGATTGATTTTTTCATTAACTTACAGCAAACATTAGTTTACGAGAAGCCAAAGAAATTCAGTGGAAATTTAAGTATACTTTTTGTATGTAAGGTAGTAACAGACGAGATGCTTATAAACATAAAAATCACTCGTCATAATTGGATTGGTTCAGTAATAATTCATGTAGGCATGAAAAAACGACGCTCGTTAGGACGTAGGACAAAGGTCACCAGGACATCTGCTAAATTATTAAACAAACGAAAGCGCGTTCGCTTTTCCCCGGGGGGTCGGAGGCAGATATGTCCGGCTCCGGGCCGAGGTCCCGGAGTGCATCCAGAGCGCGGCCGGCGCACTAAATCAAGACGCTGAATCTGCCGGGAGTGATAATGCGACTCGACGCCGGAGAAATATGTACGGACATTCCGTTCTGTTTTGCGCTGTAAATTCCCCCTTTGTCTCTTGTTGCAAAGTAGTTAAGACTTCAGCTTGCAGCAGGGATATTAGGGGGCTCCCCGGCGCCAACGACCGCAGAGCGTTCCGGCAGTTTGCTCGCTCGGTTTCACGACGCCATTAAGATTCGGATTCCGAATAGTTTCGAAAAATTATCGCGTTCCGAAATGCTTCAGATATCTAACAGTCACGATTACTTAACCTAAAACCACAAATGTTCTAAAATTCATTATAAGAACAAAAAGACAACAGAGTCTACTGCGCAAGTAAAATACTCCAACGTCTAAACTAAACTATTATACAGAGTAATGCAAAAGTTGTGACATTTCAGAGAAAAATCTTGTAACGATGGCGAAAGTTTCGCGGCGAAGTACGAGGCAAGAATAAACAAAGGGTGGAATATTTACGTTCGCCCCCTGGCTGCAGGTTGAAACATGTATGTGCATAAATATTTCAGGGAACGGCGTTCCGTAAGTAAGCATCCTTGTTTCGGTAGTTCCAGTGACAAGCACATAAACATATATACGACGGAGAGAGACGCAGGAACGCCGGGAACGCCGCGGCGAGACAGAGACGTTTCAATTTAGCCCAGGACGGCCGGGGGTGCGTAATTTTATATATGGGGCCATTTCATAAAGTCGTTTAAGCTTATTTCATTCTGTCATTCGGAGTTAGCCCCGACTATTTTAAAATTGACGCCGTATATCTTGCCTTATTGCGTTCTCGCGCTTGTAACGGCCTGCGCGTCGCTTCTTCTATTTTTTTTTTTTTCGCCGAACTTGCAAATTCGTGTTTCGAACTTGCTTGTTTTCTTGCCGGACCGACCGGGGTGAAAAGATCAAACTCGAAAGTTAAACGAGGTTTATGAAATTCCCGGACGTGTCTTTGCGCCTTTGAACTGTATTGGAGGTCGTTTAAATTACGTTACAGATGTAATGAACCGAGAAGGATAACTTGTCTATTCTGTATTAGAGAACATTGTAACTTTTTTGGGAAATATTTTAAAATGCGACAAAAACAAAACAAAAATCAAAGGATCCAGACACTACCATGAGCAACCCCAAGGGTTGTTTCTTTTAATTTGAATTCATTAACTCCACTTACATCTTGTAGCATTACTTCTTGAGACCCTGTAATAAATTTTAATTGCAATTGTGTCTAGGGCCTTCGCAAAATCTACAACTATCCTTCTTCTGAAAACAAATTGCAGAAGTCAAGTTAGAAATGACAGCACCTTAAGAAGTATGATCAAGAAAAGAGAAACCGCGTCTGTCTATAAATGGAAACTTAAATATTTAGATCATGTCATAAAAGGAACTAAATAGCATCTACAGTTAATTATGCAAAAAAGGTAATTCGAATGAAAAAAGATGAGACGAGGAGAGAAAAAGAAAAATGGAAAAACGAGATGAAAATGAAAATTCACAAAAAAACTTCTTTCGTTGATTGCTGATTGGTTGCGATTTTGACTTGACTACTCCTTTCAATTCAATATGGCTCTTGAACAAACACCTTCAACCTTAATTATAAGTTACTTACAATTTCCTTTCGTGAGTCGCCTCTTTGTTCTAAGAAGGGCGATTAAAAATTCAATGAAACTTTTGCATAAGATCGAGGACTTCAAAATACATTATTCAGGCTAAAGAAACACAAAGAAGTGAACTACGCTCTCAAGAACGGGGTTCATAATTGAAATTAATGCCCCTTTTGCGCCAGTCCTGTGACAGATGATAAACGAAATCGTTTAATATGCGACATATTCCGAGTACACGGAATTTTCTGCGAAATTGCCGTCGTTAAAATAACGCTGCGAACATTGCGGGTTATCGAACATCGCGGGCGTCCCGGATGGAATTGTGCTGACAAAAGGAAAAGGATTTTACTCGTTAAAAAACGGCGTGGTGCAGTTTTCCGGCTTAGAAATGAAACCAGAAGATAATCTTCGGTGTGAAACTGTCACGGGCAAGAGATTTGGTCAGCGAAAATAATCCACAATAAACACAATCAAGACAAGTTGTTATACGAGTACGAGGGTAGTTCAAATAGAATAGAATAAAAAAAGAAGTCATCTAGGTTTGTTCCTATGTAGACATCTCGTGCAATACCAGAAACGTTAAACATGTTATTAACATTAATTTTTTTCTTGTTCATTTTCGAGGGTGTTTCTCCCTACCTAAAGATTGTGTTCTTGTTCTCGGATGAGCCCAAAGAAGTTGTAATAAAGTAAGGCTGCGTTAAGTTGTCGGCGAAAGTTTTTGCCGTTCGTTTCGCAAAACGCGCGCGCGGAAACCGTAAAAAGATGCGAAAAGAATACGAATGCGTATAATACGCGGAGGTGTTTTTTATTCAGAATATCAAAACTTCCTCCATGACTTTAAATGCTTTTCTACTTTTTCATACAGAGGAGGGAAAGTTAGTTCGATTCGGAGCGAGGCGTCTTTTATTACGACTTTTATTTTCTGAAGAATTGGGTTTTTCCTTGTGCATATGGAGAGGATTAAACTTAACCAACCCTCTCGTCCTCACATCGCAGGGGAATTTTACGCAAATTTAATGATGAATAAATTTAAGCGACTTATTAACCCCGCGTCGCGTGCGGTGTGAACGACGCAATCATCGTAGCTGCAACGCCGCGCTGCAACTACCCCCAAATGTAGGGCACGTTACACACCCAGATGCGCTCAGCACCGCGGAACGCTCCATTTTCTGCTCCGGCGAGATTCGCTTAATAATATGTGGTCAAGCTGAATGCGATCGATCACTCAGCTGCAGACGAATTTAATGAACCGTTGTTGAGGTAAATTAATTATGGGAATGAACCGGATCTCCAGCGTTCGGGGATTTACAAAGTAGAACTGAGCTTGAACTAAATGAAACTGTATAAGTATATTCAATGATTAACTTCCTCTTTACAAATTTGATTTCCTCAACAATCACTAATTATTTATTATTTAAAAAGCAATCTCGTTAATATTAAAACACGTGTAACTTTGATGGTATTTGCTATTCAAAGCCCACTCTAACGAATTCGATTAAACTTGTGTGTCCCGAGTAGCATGTGTAGTATGCACAAAACAACACGTCCTCCTATCCTGGCGTTGCCGAAGTATTATAATTATAAAGTTCGACGGCGAAAATAATAATTTTGCACCGAGCAAACGAGTTGCAGAGTTTAATTATTACAACAAACTTCGGCGGAATTAATAAATACCGATCTCATTATTCGAATTCGGGGCGTGTTTTGACAATGACGAGTAAGGCGCAGGCAGAGGCGATTTGCATAAGCCGAAACACATTTGCCACAAAATGTTTCGTGTTTACGTTGGCACAGGAAATTGACGGAACGTTTTCCCCGTGCGTCAATAAAGTGCGTTTCAATAGCGGGGCGTTTAATTTTTTTGCCCGTACGCGCGGGACGTTGTTTGTTTTGTGTTGTTGCTGCTGCGAATTGGTTCGGATTTGAATTCGGAAATTTCCACAGAGAGAGGACTCGCATATAGATTAGTCGAGATGACCCTGTCGAAAATGACTGCCTTCAAAAAAATATATAAAAACAATTAAAATGGCAATTTTTATTGCTTGAGGACCGCATACGCTTTGAAACTAAAGATAATAATTTCAATTGGAAGCGTAACACTCTACTAGTTTTGACTTTGCATCAAAATTAATTAAGTTCTGCAACTTACGATTGATTTCCTAAGAGTTGTTTTAAGATGTAATCAAGGCCAAATAATAGAGAAAGTGATTCTCCTAAAAATTATGGCGTAGTTCCAATTAAATTTGAAATACTTTTGAAATACTAATAGTTCATTCTCTTACAACTGCGTGAGAAATTCTGCTGAATTGTTGCGGTTATCAGCCGGAACCTTGATGCAGCAGTTAGGTCAATCAAGAAGGTGTAAATCAAAGAGGACAATTATGAGGTCCCCCACGACCTAGTGACTGCACCACAGTTCCCATTGACTACCAAAATAGAGTAAGAAAGTTTGGAACTTGAAGCAATCGATTAAGATTTCTCGATCCATCGAATGAGGCATCAAAATTCTACTTGATGGTATCCCCATTTTAAATCTAATTTTGAAAATACAGTAGATCTGTCAAAATCTTGTAGAAGCTCTTCTACCGTTGGAATTGGGTGCCGTGCCCGTCTCATATCAATACACAACCTAGATTCGTGATTTTTTTTGTACTATTTATTTTGTTCTTCTTTCAAGTTGTATGGATGCCTGCGAATTGGTTGAGCCACTGGATTTACCGACTTGTCGATTGATATTTTCACCTGGAAATTCTTTAGCTTACCAATTCCTTCGAAAATATCCTTGTATTCATTAATGAAATCTTGATGTTGAACAATTTTAACTATTCCTGCACTTATGCTTTATCACAGTCTCCTGTCCCAACAATGCTCCTCCTTTTCCATCCAAAACAATTATCTCGGTGTCTATGCCTGGTTTTCCATCGGTTTGTTGAATCTTCGTCGAAAAAGCACCCAATATTATCAATGGCTTATTGTTTGCATAAGAGTACAGTAATTTCTTCGCACATACGGTATGATTTACATTTAATTTTTTCTCTTTAAGGCATTCCCAACATTCTTTGTCAATAACATTACAGGTTGCTCCGGAGTCGATAATCATGTTCACTTTTATACCTCCCAGGACAACGTTAATTTTCTCATCTTCACTGATGCCAAAAACTCTGCCTTTCTCTCGCAGACTGAATACGTAACGCTCATCCGATGAACTTCCGTCACTGCACCTTTTCCAACATGTCGCACATTCCTCTGGTTCCTTTTTTTCTTATTTTTTGGACTCAATCATTTTCGTTCTGCACACAACTTCAAAATGTCCTATTTTTCCACATCTTTCACAAGTACATGTCCGGGCCGGACAGTTTTTATCTTTTGAAAAATGATCTACACGATTACAACGGTAACATCTGCTTCCTGAATCATGACTTGCATTATTTTTACAGTTTTTGTTTCTTCCTTCTATTTTGTCCTTTGATACAATTAATCTGTTCTGATTTACCTTCTTCTGATGCCATCGCTTGTGCTTGTCTGCTTGACACTTCACATAATCTTGACATTTCTTTGACTCTTTGGATCAAATATCAATGCTGTTCCTTCTTTCAATAGTTGACGACGTAGTTCGTTTGAATAACATTTTTCAATAATTTGATCCCTTCGGTTCCCAAAGTCGCAATTTTCTGCTTTAAATAAACGACTAAATAACGAATAAATTGGCTAATGGAAACAATTCATAAAAAATCAATCAACAATTCAGAAAAATCAAGTTATTCGTCGAATAACTGTAATGGGAGATGGATATTTCGACCCTAAAACAGTTTTAACACAGCCAACCTATATATTATACACAAGCTTTTTCACATAATAATCACATAATAATCGACCAATTTGTTGACATTACGTTAAAATCAGTCGAATTTTGTATCCCATTTTCTAGAAGCTTGGAAGCTGCAAACCAGACATACTTTTTTTAAACCTATTGCATTCTGATCTACTAGAATCCACAAAGCAAGGATAATAGTTGTTGTTTTGCTGCCCATCGAGAGCTTTTTCAAGGTCACATAATAATAAAAGCGTGTCGCTCTACTTGTTGAGGATATGTAAAAATCTGTCAAATTTTGTGTCCCATCTTCTAGAAAGAAAATGTCCACACAAACCAGACATTTTTTTTTAAACCTCTGACACAGTACGAAAACCAGAAAACGATATAAATTTAACGACAGAATGACAGTTTGATAGGTACTTGGAAAAATTTTTAATCGTTGTGTTACTGTCCCTTAAAGCTTTTTCAAGGTCACATGAAAATCGACCGATCTAAAAGCGTGGCACACTATTTACTAACTTTATGTCAAAATCAGTCGAATTTTGTGTCCCATCTGCGAAAAGCAGCTCCTTCAACAAAAAAATAGTATTAAATTAAAAGAATTTATCATTTTTAACTGAGAACCTCTAATCGTTATCACAATTTGGAACCGAGGTTACAGAATAATAATTCCCATATTTAATCTTGAGGGTTGAGTGTACGTGCAGCCAGACGTTGGTTAAAGATGTGTAAGAATCCATCATTAAGCTCACTGCGTAAGTTATGTAAACAAACGTTACAACGACTCGCTTTATCAAAAGCCTTGGCCGTAATGAATCATGATTGACCTTTGCAATAAAATTGCATTCGGAGAATTTCAGCTGCAAAGATGACTCATTATAAAAGCCGAGCATTATGCAAGCATATGAGCAGACGCTTTCGGAAAATCACAATGACTCATAGGGCAAGTGACCCACATATAAATTTTTTGTAATCGGATCTAAAACGATATGAAAGATACCGAGTTTCACAATAGATATTACATAGCCAGTAGGCGTGTGGTCATAGGCATGACTCCCAAAGTCCGAAGCTGAAAGTAACATTTACCGAATGTCATAGTGTCTGGTTAAATGCCGAAAATCCGTCCGTCTCTCTGTATTTTAATATAATTGTAAGCGTCCCGCCTTACCTGCCTGAGAACGACAAATTTTTCTGATATACTTAAAATCTGAACAAATTTGAGGCTCTGCTGTAATTTTTGAAGCTTAAAAAAATCTCAATCTCAATGATTTATTTCAGATTACGTGTAGAAAAAGCTGGTGGTGGTTGGTGTCCCAAGCAACAAGTAGAAAGAGGCATCAGAGAGTACCTCCAAGTCGACCTGGGCGAAGTCCACATGATAACAGGCGTGCAAACCCAAGGACGGTACGATCGAGGACGAGGACAAGAATACGCGGAGGAATACACCGTGGAATACTGGCGTCCAGGCCTGCAGGAATGGAAGGAGTACAAACGCTGGGATGGTAAACAGGTGAGTCCTTCCGCAAATATTTGCCTTCCGCTTGATCTGTTAATTTAGGAGGGCGAGCGCGGACGGGCCAAAAACGAAAGAATCGATAAATGAACTCTCCCCGCAAATGAAGTTCCGTGCACGCGAATCGCGGAACAATTTATTTGCTTAACGTCGGAAGGCAAAAAACTTTAGTGTTTGCGCCGATCGTCCGGATTGATATGCAAAACGAAAACGTGCAAAAGTTATTCACGATCGGAATTTACGGTTGCATGTGAACGTATGTGTATGTATGTGCGTGATGGACGAAGAATTTCTTTCACTTTTCATATTTGTAATAGCTTTGTGGAAAAAAAAGCTTTTAGTTTTAACTATGCAATCAGAAATGTTTACTTAAAGTACAAATAATGTGGCACGACTGTTGCGGAACATGCAATTTTCATTAACATAATGACGTTTTTTTTATTATAAATTACTTGCTTTAAAGCATGACACTAAACGGGTCGGCGCAGTATGTACCATTTTAGAATGAGTTCCACTTTTTATCACTATTCACTCCTTCATGTTATTTTACAGTAAAAATAAGACAAACCATCCAAATTTTATTACAAGAGAATTTTGCAATTGGTACAATCGAAGTGTTCTGTTTCTATTTGTAATTTTAATTAATGACTCAAGTTCGGTAACACCCTATATCTATTTCATGCTTTCATTTATTTATTTATTTAATAGATGTGTATGTGCTTTATGATTATAAGGAAGCAAAGAGAATATTCATGCGTTTTGAAAGTAGGTCTCCAAGTTTGAACGCGGAAATAACCTCACAGATTCAAATAACCCATTTGAATAAGTCGACTGCGAAATATGATATTTATAAGGCGTTATCGGTGATTTATTTCCCGACCGCTACTTACTGCTTTTCATCGGTGAATAATAGATGCGATCCCGACGTGGTAATTATCAGGCAGAAGCAGCAGGCCGCGTTAATTATTAACGTTTCCTGAAACAACCGCGAATAATTTAAAATTCAAACGAGCCGATCATCGATTTGATTTTTAAAGTTTCATCGGCGGGCCACCATATGAATTATAAAATAAAACGAGTGCAGAGATGGACGTTGCACTTTGCGACCGCTTTAATATGCATGTGAGAAAGTAACTCTGTTTTATTTCCTTCAATGTTTCAAGACATGTTATATCTACAAAGATAGATTCTAAATATGTCGAAGAAGAACATCTTATGTTACTTGCATACTTTGAGTCAATAAATTTTGTAACATATAATAAGGGACGTAGCTTGATAAAAGAATACAATTATTAACATTTTTTATAAATAGACTTTACTTTACTTTAGAATTTACTTAAATAAATAATTGATGTAAAGTCAGAAGCACTAGGAACCATGAAATCCAGAAATATCATCGAAATTCCGAGTAAAATTAGTAACGATGAGGATTTAGTTTTTTAATGATTGACTTTCTTGATGGATAAAGATGTGAGAGGGGCTTAAACACTTCAATGTTGCATCTTCTTCCTCAATTTACACATTTCTGTTTCTCCTTTCTTTTTAAGGTCTCCACCAACAATTGTTCATCTTTTCCTCTTCTTCTTTTAATTTCTCAAAGTCTCCTGAAAATTATCCTTGCTTCGCGACATGGTCACCTCAGTTGCACCTTTGTTATACTGTCTTCTCTAATGAAAAGTAATGAAAACCTTCAGATGTTACAAAAAAGGGTTGTTTCATATCACCATCTTCTTCTTCTTCAATTTACATTCGTCCAATCCTGTTTTCCCCCTGTCTTTTCTACCCTTTAATTTTTTCTGGGACCTACTTCTGCTTCTCTTCATTTCTCATAGCCTCTAGGAAATCGTCTATAGACACCTATCACTGCCTTCTTTGGAGACTTGGTCATCCCAGTTTTACTTTTGCTGCGCTGCCTTACCTAATGAAAAGATGAAATGAAAGACTTCACGGGTCTGTTTCATATCATCAACATCTTCTTCGTCTTTCCAGGAGCGTGCGTTTGCTTCTCTTCCTTTTCTCGTGGTCTTCAGAAAATGTTCTGGAACCTCTCTTCTTGTTTGGGGACATGGTCATCCAACCCAGTTTCACTGTTTGTTCTGGTGTCTTCTATTCTATTTCTTCATTTGGGAATTTAGCTTCCACGCATTCTCCTCCCATTCGCATTCATTCAGACGTATTTCTATTTCGACACATGGTTTTTACACTACAGTAGTGTGATACACAAGGGAAACTTCCCTCTGACTAGATACCACTCTGATCATCTGTAAGTCAGTTTGTCGAGTATATAAAGGGTTTGTGTTTTCGAAAGTTTGCCGGAGGATCTGGTGTAATTCTGCCTGGGCTTATGAGTCAGAGGGAAAATCATGAAAATGAAATGAAAATATGAAAGTGTGTGGGAGGATATTATATAATCCTTGCGGTGACCTATTAATCCTTGGGAAACCCTGCTTTTCCAATGAGTCATCCTGGTGCATTGCAAGATCGTCTTATGTAATTGTTTACGTTAAGTTCCTGGAAGCTTTGGCAGACTCTTTCATGCAGCTGCGATTTCTTGCGTTGGTGGCGTTCCAATTTCCTTGTTGCAATATGTGCTTTTGTGCCATGCTAGTAAACTAAACAATGAAAGCGATTTACAAATTAAAAATAACACTGGTCCTAAGACGGAGCCTTGTTGCATTCCGTACCAACCTGCTTTGCGATGGTCTCATATCCAAGTTCTATTTTCGTTACAAAACTGATTATGAGTTTTAACGATTGTGTGAAATTTAGTTTTATATTTAATTATCTTGGGGATTGTTTCTCTTTGGAATCTGAATTTTTTGACAACGGGAGAAGCGATCCCATTACACCGCCTATAAATTATGCAACAGATCAGTTTTGAGGAAGAGAAAGATCGTAAGCCTAAACGCCCCAAACGACCTGACGAACAATGAGATATAATGTGTACATGAGCGAGCGAGGTGGTTTCAAGTTATTGATGATTTCGCATTGTACACGCACACAAAACCCCATCAGAGCCCGGCGTTAGCCCCACACAATTACGGCCACCTCCGTAATACAATGCCACAGAGTCAGTTTGTGGTGGAGTCGTAATTGTTTATAATGAGAGTGTTTATTTGGTACGCGAGCAGCAAACGGAAGCTCAGATTGAAATTAATGATGGCTCGCAGACGTCCATCGATCGATCAGTTTTTCTCACAGTCAGTTATTATTGTTAAAGCAAGGAGACTGTTAGAAATCAAGAAATAAAACAAGGCGGTCCGTTAAGTTCGTAATCGATGAAATCAGAAAGCCTTCCAATCTTCGAAGTAACCGTGTTAAAAGTTGGACGTGTTCGCCGTGAAAAGCCTCGACGTCAGATTCGTGAAATAAATGTTCTGAAATCGGGCCGGGATTCGTCCGTTTTCGTGTTGATTCAATCGACGTCGTGCGGAGCGCTTTTTCTTAATTAAAAAACAATTTAATTTATTTGTCAAAGTCGGGGGAGATTAGAACAAAGAACAACAAAGAATGAAGTTGTATTCAACCGCGAAATTCGTTTTGATTAATATGTTAATTTGTTTTGCCAAGATCATTAAAACTTTTAATTATTCCTACTATGTACACGATGTATAAATGGCGGATGATTTTAATGTAGTCATTCCCTCTTATCTACGGGATCATCTTCGCCGTTTATTTACCTCTGCATTGCCACGCCTTATGATTGGTTAAACAACTGTATGGAAATGTTGACATACGGATTACTTGATAATGGTTATAATTATTTCATCAGAAGTTCTCAAACTCTTCCCTTTTAACTTAACTTTTAGCAAGTTTGTAAACAATCGACCCATACAAGCGTAGGGTTTAAAGCATTTAAATTTCATACGTGCCCTCGTACATATTAAGACGACTAAGCAGGATTAGAATCGCCAAGCAGAAAGGAATTTTATTAGGTCGCCATCGCCGCATAATAATATTTGGGCCGCGGACAACCGGACGCATTGACCTGGACAACGGTCGGCCATCTGACGCCCCAAATTGACTTGCAGCCACGGTCCACGCCCAATAGCAGAAAGATTGGGCGGAAAAATTTAATTCGCATCGATTTTTCGTTCGTCCTGACTTGATTTGATTTGACCCACGCATCTACAAAAAACAATCCCGAAACTCGGAAATAAAAATCTGAAACGGAACTTTTTTTTTACTTTGACAAACTATGAAACTCGTCCCGCTAAGTGCTTCTAAGCGTCGACTTAATAAAACCAAAACTACATAACACAGCGTCGGACAAGGCCTGCCATCGCCGTTAATAAAACTCGCTGCAGCGAAGGATCCGAAGCATTCCCGTCATCCTTCTACCTTCATTAAATAATTCTTCGTCCGGGGCTTCGTTCCGAGATCATCGCCGGATTAAAATCGATACAAACGAGATATTAGTTCCGCATCCGCGTCACCTCAATCTCCCACGTGAAATGGCTTTTATTGGAGGTCTTCGAGGAAGACGCCGGCGATCACTTCCAATAACTTTTACGTTTGTTCTTTCAATTAACTTGGATTGTATGTTTAAGGTTTCTCCGAAGTCTTTTCCGTACATTCTTCCAAATTAATTATAATTAAATCATAGTATTGTTAGAAACCGGTGTCACACAACGTCAGCTCATTAGACCTTCGAACGACCGAAGCACATCTGCTTGCATCCGTTCCATAAAACACGCGTGCGATAAATTTATTTAAACTTGCACACTTTTAAAAACCTCTTTTGGTTTTACTTGAATTTGGTAAAAGGGTGAAAATAAATTAATTTCGGATCAAATCGAGCTCCACTTTCTTTTATCATGTAACCCCCGTCTGTTACAGTATTAAGAATGCTGTGAATTTCACTGGTCATAAAACTATTAATTTAATATTATACATGTATAGGGTGTTACTATACTTGTGTCATTTACAAACTATGGATGTCTTAAATGTCTTAAACCCATATGATGTTAATAAAGTTTGTCCTTGTGTAAGGGATGAAAAATTATGTAGTAATGATCCAAAATAATGGGGAAATTCTCTCCCTCATTTATTTTCTTATTATTTCGTAAATGTATGCACATTGTGTTCGCGACAGTCTTTCAATTACATAAATAAGGTTGCCTCGGAGGTGGCCGATTTTAATTCGGTCACCCTTATGTTTACTCTGCTTGAAATACATAGCCGAGCTCGGCGTCGTTATTAAAACGGCGTACGTGTGCAGCTTAGAAAATTCGCCTGGAACTCATTTCTCGTGTACAAAGAAACCGCAGAGTTTCCGCCCGCGATCTTTAATCTCGTCAGATTGTCTGTCCGCAAGCCACAATACTCCGCGATGGTATCGTTTAAATACTCCCCGGCGTGGATTTTTTTGTTCTTCGCAGTTGTTTACCGAAGAGCCATCTCGTTATCGGGCTAAGCAGATGTTTGCACTGGCGCACACTAATTGTCCAGAGTATCGTCATAATTGCGTTTGTGCTCCGGATGCGATTAAGATAACAATCTCTTAATCGCAATTGGGCCTTTTCGCATTTCGGGGAGGGAAATATTTGTTGTCAGTGACACGCGTTTTAATTAAATTAATTCCAGCATGTACGGAAATGGATATTAATTAAATAAACATGACAGTTGGCCGATATTTTCAGTCGGCCGTGTGAATTTTAATTTAAATCATTTTCGATGATGATATTTTCGACCTGCACTGAAAAGCGCGGACGAAATTAAATACAAAATTTACTTTGTTATATTTACACCGTAGTTACATCTGTATTTAATTTGGATTTCAAAATTGCATATACATACACCGTGTTCCCATCAAGTATACATAAATAAATTATAACAAAACAGAATTTATTATTTTCTTCCTTATCCTCTTCTATGTGCAAAATAAATATCGTTTTGAATAAGAGATGTAGCCAGATTTATTAAAATAAAATGTTTCACACTACACTATGTTACAAAGGAAGAGAACTTCCCTCTGGCAAAAAGAAGACTTCAATGTTTCACAAATTAAATCGATAAGTATTTATAGGTTCGGACAGGATGGATGATGGGATGTGTAGACGATGCAGATTTTCTTTACGGCATCCTTTAATGCAACTTTGTTGCAAGGTTAATCTCAGCACCATGATGGCGATGCCGTCTTTGAAGGTACATTTCGCTTTATAAAATTTGTTTATATTAACTCTAGGCAGGTGTGATATCCGAGGTCTTGTACTACTACGTATGATGGAAAGAAAAACCGTTTTGGCTTTGAGGAAAAGTACCTAAAAGACAAATAGTTAATACTTTTTATGAAAAAGAAAATTGTAAAAATAAAGCTGAGAAAATGAATTGAAATCATTTCTGCATTTTGAAAAGTAAGCAACCAAGTGGAATTTCCTTTTCTCTCTAACTTCCCGTCTATTCAATAATTTCAGACGATTAAGATCAAATATAATTCGCCTACGAAAGCCGCGGTTTTTCCGCGTGGCGGCGGCCACTCGAAAATCCGAAAGTTTTCCCGGGAAATATTTCGCTTTAATTAAAAGCGACGAAATCACGGCGTTCATAAAGACGCGGCGAACAAGCAGAGCATTTAATTTTAATTTTGTCTTAGGTATTTATTCCGGGCCCGTCCGCCCCGGACTCAAAATTAAAACCCCGCCGCTTTCATCAGAGCTCGCCGCATTGTATCGGGAAATTTAATATTTTTTCCGATGCGAATATCGACCTGCACCTGCCGGGGGGGAAATTCTCTCACGCTTCTGGAATCTTAATTTCGGAATTAGCTGCGGATTTATTTGATTTTTTTCTTCAATTTTATTAACGTTCTTCTTCGTCTGTATAATATGGACGTCACTTTACATTCTTTTCTTTCGTTGTTTCGAAGACCACAATGGACTTTTAGGCCCCGTACATTAAATGCGTCGTAAGCGAGGCGTTGTCGCTACAATTTGCAACAATGAGCCCAAACCATGCGTGAGTGTGAATGCAGGCACTACCCCAATCGCAATTATGGCGTCTGCAGGGTGGCAGACAATAGCATCATTCTCTAGTGGTCGCAGACAATGTATCGCTGACTGACGTCTTCAGGACCGCCGTCATTCCGAAACGCGAGAAAATATTTAACAACTCGAGCGGAATGTGTTTTACACCCCCATCATCTTATTTATGCATTATTCGCTTCCACCCCATTCAATGGAAGAATCACCTTATTTATTACATAGTGTAGTAGAGAAGGGAAATTAGAACGACGCCAACGTGCGACTTCGAATGTAACATCCGTTATCAAACAGTCGGCCTACGTTTGGCAAAAAGTCCTGGGAAAAATGTAATATAAACAAATGATCATCACAAGCGACCTAACTATTATGAGTCACCGAAAACAACTTTCAAATTGCATAATCTCTCCGGCGGATCTTTCCCAAAATCACGCTATAAATACTCATTAGAGTGTCATTCTAGTCAGGGGGAAGTTCCTCTTGTATTGTGAATCATGTAAGTCTCTACCTGTAATAAATGTATTAAGTGAGCTGCGTCCCTTATTCTCGTTACGTAAATTATTACCTAACATTATTGTGACGGCTATCTTCTAACACTCCCCGTCGCATCGCTCGGTTGGAAGGACAGTAACGAATTACCGCGAATAAGAATATAAGTAGTGTTAGTAGATAAGTGTTTGTTTAATAGACCTTAAAAATTTCTTTTGTGTTTAGATTCTTCGTGGTAACAGTGATACGGCATCAGTGGAAAGCCATCGTCTAATGCCTCCGGTGTTCGCAAGTCGCGTCAGAGTTCTGCCCTACAGCGTCCATAGGCGTACTGTTTGTCTTCGACTGGAGCTCTTGGGGTGTTTGTACGAGGGTAAGAGTCCGTAAACTATTCATGCTGTCACTCAGTTTGCAACTCGCTATTAATTATGGATAAGCCGAGTAGCGGATCGCTACACTTCTGCGAGATGTAATCTAGCGTCTCCCGCCCTGCTCTGCCCCTGACACTGATTAATCGCCGGCCTTACTGCATTATAGAGGTCATTTACATGCCGCACATCGACTTCTAGATGCGAACGGAAGAGTAAAATTTGTTCTTTTTTTTTCTTTGTCGAGGGGTGAGGGGTTGAATATTAAAGTTTCTCGTGCCATCGCGCTCGGTTAAAGCTGCGCCCTTACTTTAACGACAATGACTACGTTACTTGTTAATAAATAAATTTATAAAATAGGGAGAGTTAGCGATATAAAGACCGTTTTAGACTTATAAGATTTGCTTCAAATTCTATATTAAAAATTTTGAGCTGCAGATAGAACACGTTCTGTTTTTCCAAATATGTAAATGTTTCTCTCTGTAACGTGAGCTTTTCAAATTCGGTGGTGGAAAGATAATCGAAATTATTAATAATATCCAGTCATGATTTAATACCTCTGACAGTAATAAATATTCCCACCTGGTTCGACTTCCGGTGCCACTTAATTAAATTTAATAAACACGTGCGAAGACGTTGTCGCGTCGCGTCGCGTCGTCGGCGGCGCAGCTTACGTAAATCAGTTTCCAGTTAAACATGACAAAATACGGGGGCCAGCTGTCGCCTCGATCATGAAACTAAATTATCGCACTAATTCGTATCAGTACAGATTTCATAGGGAAATAATAATCGGAGGGCTGGGTTTCTTACAGCTGGCGGAAACTTAATTAGATTTCGGGAGAGCGAACGTGATCGTCCTTTGATACATGCACGAGAGTTAAGCACACGAAGGGTAGGTACAATAACGATAAAAGCGAAGGAGAATGTGCACCGGTCATTGATATGGTCGAACTAACTGCAATAATGGGGGGCGATTGCATGCTTCGAAGCGGAGGAAATGTCGCCGGGCCGGGTCCATAAAGGCGAAATACAATTCTGTTTTCTCTTGCGTGTCACGCTCCGCAGAAGTAATAATGGACGGCCGCGAACTTCGTGATTTATCAATACATTCCACGCGCCGCCGACCCTGGAAAATACAAATTCTATTACAAGCCGGGACAAAAACTGTTACGGCGGGCACATGTGAATGCACTTAGCAGGAACACTTGACAATCGCTTAAGCCCACACCTATGAGCAGGTGGGGTGGTTTCCTACACCATTCCTGAGGGATCCGAGCCTGCGCAAGGACTTTGGGATAGTTCCTACGATGGACAGCGTTCGGAGGGCGAGATATGTGGAGGACTTGGTCGACTGGTGGATGGAGAAATTGGAGCCGATAATTTTCGATTGGACATTGGCTATGGAAGAGGTATTTAACAAAATCATTCTTAAAAAGTAAGCTGACTTAACGTAAAAATCACAAAAAGGAAATGAAAGTCTCTTAACTTTGAAAATTCATCTTCGTTACGAAACCCATGAATTTTATTTCGTGCATTCCTTACTCAATCTTCATCTTGTTCCTTTTTTCCCCATGTCCTACTTCATGTCCGTGTCATTGCCACATTTCCGTCCAGTTCTAAATCTGCTTTTCTAGGTCTACGTTCCCTTATCTTACTGTTACTTCCTACAGTGATTAGCCTGAGATGAAATTCCACCTCCTTCATGTAAATTTGGGACTGGCAGAAAACATATGAGCGATTCAACCACGCATGCCTAAGGCAACGAAGCAAACTATAAACTACAGAAATTAATCAGAATCAAAATGAACTTCGTTTACTTCGCGAAATCCTTCTTCTTCTTCTTCCTTTTTTACAACCGGGTAATTCTCTTGTTGTCTAGATATTTGTCATTCCTCATGTCCCACTTCTTGCCTTTGTTATTACCATATTTCCGTCCTCTGCTAAATCTTGCCTTTACTTTCAGCTGGGTGTACCTAACCTCAAAATCCTCCTCCTTTATGTGGATTTGAGACCGGTAGATAATGCATGAGCGATTGGAATCAATCACGGATGCCTCAGGCTGTATAAATGAATTCTAATCAAAATGAAAATCGTCTGCTTCGTGAAAACCATCTTCTTCTTCCTTTTTTGCAAGCGGGTAATTCTCCTGTCACCTGTTTTTTTGCATTACGTTGGTAAGGAAATCCACCTTTCAGCTCAACGTCTTGACGGTTGTTCTGGAAATCTTTTGGATTATTGTTTTTGATGTGATCGTTATAGTCCCTCCTTCGTTTCACGAATGGATATTCCATGCAACTGATTTGTTTCTTATGTCAGTTAGATCGTATTGAGTTGAGCTACACCTGAGGAAGATGTTTTGTTTAACAGGATAAATCTGATGGATGACTGGTCATCATGCAAAACTAAATCAGCATTTTGGGCAAAGGATTCCCCTATGTTCCCGCGGTCTACACAAACTTTTTTTATAATCGCAATTGTTTATTTTCTTTTATGTGATCGAAACCCTTGGAACATTTCGCTTCCTTCCAATCTCCAATCTCCTCGCACTGACGTGTACAGTATTTTTCCCGTCACTCTTTCTTCACAGATTTTCAATAATTTGCGAGATTCTTTCATCCTTTTGATATCTATTGACATCAGCAGAGCTTACTATGGTGCTCAATGGCCTCCTTCTCACCATCATCAATGAATTTTCTTTTGTTTTAGGGTACATTAATCTTAACTAACTAACTTATTTTGGGCTTTACCCTAAACAGGAATTAAGGTAGGACATTAAAAGAAAAAAGATCATACCTCAGACATCTGTTTAGGGTAAAGCCCAAAATAATGCGTAAAAATTTTTGTTTTGCTTGTCCTCTTTCCAAAACTTGCTCATTGAATTCTATTTCCTTCATCATTAGGAAATAGATCACGAAAGGTAAAGAGCCGTTCTGGAAAGGATAACACTCTTCCAAAAAATGTAGACGTGTCTCAAACAAAAGCGAAAATAAACTACATGAATGATTACGAAATATTTTCGAAAAATAATTTTTTTACTGTGCGAGGACGGGTGGTTAAAAATGATAATAGAAACAGGAAGAATTACTAGGCCTCGTCGAGATACTGTCCTCTAGTCATCACGACGAGAGCGAGAGAGAAGTTCTATTATTACGCCCAAACTCTATGTTTTAATTCACAAAATAGTTACATTACAATAAACAACAATTTCCACTTCTCCTCCTCACTCTTTTACCATAAAGGACCCAAGTAGCAATTTCTTTGTCTGTACGTATCTGATTTGAGCTTATTTTAACCAGATATTGCTCTCAATGTCCCCCTTTATGTGGAATGAGATTTCAACCTTTGCCCGCCACTACATATATTTTTTTAGGATTGACGAAATTACGTTCTTCTTTTAAATGAAATGTAGTTAAAAATAAAAAGAAAAGATATACATAAATGTATATATTCAGAATAGTTAAAAACTACTACAAACTGAATTAAAGAATTTGACATGAAGCGAAATTCTAGACAGTATTAAAACATTAACTCAAAATCATGCATGATCAAATAACATTTAGGACAATTTTAATAAAGAAACATATAAATTCAGTCAAGAGCATAATTTAGATACAGGTAAAATTTCCAATGTAAGTAAGATTACTTCAGAACGACATGCGAGACAATACAAAAGGAATTCATAATAATTTTATAACGGGAAGAAAATAGCATTTTGTAAATCAAATAAAGCAGTTGCTAGTTTCTAATAACATAACAAATTGGCAATTAAATTAATGTTTTCTCACCCAAACCATGATACTATCGGGTGTCCAACAATTATTGTAGTCCTGGGTGGCTGTAGAGTCAAACATTTTTAACTAATTATTGTTTCAAATGGCATTAAGACATTAAATACGTAAAGAAACATTTATTTGATGTCTAACAGTCAATATTTGAGAATTCAATTCAACGATACGAAGTAAAAATCGACATTTATGTGTGATACCACAGCCATCCAGGACTACAATAATTGTTGGACGCAGGATAGATACAAAGATACGGACGGATCTTTCGGAGTTTGTTTCCACATACTATGACATTCTATGAATGTTTCGGACTCTAAGAGATGTACTCGACCATATGACTTGTAGTTGTATGATATCTATCGTAAAACTCAGTCCATATTATATGTTGTTTAGACCGGAAATTCCGATTATGAAAAACCTTGCGCTTGCGTTTGGAACACTTCCCCTAAGAGTTATCGCGCTGTCTTTACCTTCCTCGTCTCTGCTTTCTTTTACAAAGTCCCTCCACTGCTTGTGGTTAAGTTAAAGCGAAATGAATTGGAGGTTTACCCAAGAGTTTGGCTTGATGCAGATACAAGTAGTTTTCTTCCATTTCCTCTTCTCCTGTGACAAGTACCCAAACACTAGCAGCAGACGTAATTGCTGGTCCCCTTTAGAACTTTTGCTTTTCTCTAAAATGCGAGATTCCTACCCGTGATTTTCTGGTGACCTAATCAGTATCTTGTGATGACATGTAAAGATTGCGCTTTGCTTTTCTCTTTCTTCAGGTAACGGATGGGTGGGCTGGAAAAATGACTCGTTTACCAACGGCTACGTCGAGCTGGTCTTCGAATTCGACGAAGTCAGAAACTTCTCAGCCGTACATTTGTACACCAACAATTTCTACAGCAGAAACGTCCAGGTAAGTACGGGTAGTACGTCCGAATTAAAAAAAAATCACATTGATATTTGTTAAACTCACCAGGTTGGTCTGACACGTGATTGATAGGATTAGTTCATCGGTTTCAGTTGCATTTAATGTAGAGGTTTTGTCAAAATTAACTGTCAGCAATATATTTCGATTGGCAATTTTTTTTTTTTTTTTCATTTTAAAAAGTCTTCATTCATCTGTCCTTTTAGGTTTTCGTTAAAAAAAGTGTTTGAATATAGACATGTTTTGTTTTTGTTTAAATATCTAGAATTAATTAACTCCGCCGTAAAGTACAAGAGAAACGTTAAATTGGATAGAACGCTGATAGATGATAATCCAGCAGAAAATCGAACCGAAACGAACTCGTTCGTTCCATGCACCGAACGCCGGAATAAGACGTGGTGAATATAAACGGATATCAAATGTAGCGGAATGAGGTCAGCCGCGATAACTAACTCAATTTCGGGACTTATTTTTTCGTTCATTTTTTTATATTTTCTGTGTCGTTGAACCGAATATGTCCTCGCCGCAGCCCGCTCCGGCGCGCAATTTAATTGCTCCACTTTCGGCGTTCTCCTTCCCGAATTCACGTGTGCGCTACGTGTTCCATTAGTTAATTTCGTTTTGTTGAATTTTATTTATTTATACCGCACGCGGGAGCGCCGCGTCGTGTATCAAAGCACCTTCCTCAATAAATTATCGTTCTCTTCGTATCGCGCGCACACGCCAAAAATACAGGGGGGGCTAAACAGAAAGAGAGAGAGAAACCTCATCATTTATTCCGGCCGTTTCAGATTGGCACGCACTAACGAAATTTAGTTGTTTCTTCTTCCTTCAGGAAATAAAATTATTAATAAATAATTTTTGTTTGTTTATTCTTTGTTGTCATTTTATAGCGACACTTTGATCTAAATCTCCAGTCGTGTCCTGATGGTGTTTTCTATTGTAATAGGTATGGCAGAGTCTACTCGTTTGATTTATTTAAATTTTCAAAAAGCTCCTGCGTTGCAACATGTAAAGCTCAGGCGAGGGCAGGCAATTTACAGTAGTCTCTATTAACATACAGCCAACACTTCGTTAATAAATTATATTGTAGTAAACGAAATAAAACAATTTTCTTTTCTTGAGAAGCTGTAGTGATGAAATAATGGTGTCGTATCTCTTTTTTTAGAGCTCAGGGACATTTGTATGCAGACTTGCCTATCAAAAACTCATCAAACCACCAAATCGTAAAGCGAATAAAGCTCAGCGGCAAATAACAGAGAAAGCGATGTTTTTTTTTTCTTTCCAGGTCTTCTCAAAAGCGAAAGTGATGTTCAGCATCGGCGGAAAATTCTACAACGGCCAGACTCTCTCCTACTCCTACATGCCAGATCGCATGCTGGAGAACGCCCGCAATGTCTCCATTAACCTCCATCATCGGCTCGCCCGCTTTATCAAGCTCCGTTTGTTTTTCGCAGACCGCTGGATCATGCTGAGCGAAGTCGCCTTTGATTCCGGTAAATTCCCAGCGCTTTTTTTCCTTGGCCCCGGCCACGGCCGTCAAAGGACTCGTTTGCATCTGGTGCGAGCTTTAATTACATAAATCCAATTTCGGCCGTGTTTTCCGCCGGCTAGTTTAGTTTTAGTGCGGATTTAATTAAGCCGAATCGATGGGATTATTAATTAGCGGCCGGCAGTATTTTTATTTCGGCTTAAGGCCCCCGAAGTATTTGCTCGGAATTTAATGAAGGCGCAAACATCAAATCCAATTAACCAAAATCAAAATCTACACAGATTTACAACACGAAAACTTGCACTTCTTTTTCAGTTTGCGTATTTCTCGTATACGTATAAACATAAATCGTCCTCTTTTTTGTGTTTAAATTGGCTTAATTCGGTTTTTGTGAGCTCCAAACTGAAATAACTCTTCATTAAAACGCTTTAATCGCGAATAATATATGTAGCACGGCCGCCTTTCATAATAAATACGGGCGAAATTACGCGTCCCCCCCTCGAATGTGTCCCGAGCTAAATCTGCGGTGACCGCGTAATCCTTCCGAAAGACATCCCTTTTGCGAAAGGATCGGGGCGGTTTTTGCGTCGCGGCAAAAAGGATTGGGCTCGTTTTCTTTTCTTCGCATCGCAAAAAAGAAAATTTTCCTACATTAATTAGTTGATGTGCTCCGTATTGGCGAGCTTCCCGTTTTGAGATATTAAAAACAAAAATTTGAAGTGCAACATGCCCCTGTAGGTAATAACTAAATAAATAAAAATGTTCTTGACGTGTCCTTATTTCTAACAAGCGAGGGTAATTGACAGCTTCAAGGAGACTCGAATGTGATTTGTGCTTTTTAAGTCCTGCAGATCGCATTTTCCTGTTGGATGTCTGTTTCCAGACAAGTCTCTCTTATTGATTCTGACGAGTCAGAATTTAAAACAGTACACGTGACTGCGGAATAATGCATTTTATGCATGCATTTTAACCCCGTTATAGAAAAAAATATTGATTTTTAAATTTAATTTCAACTAAAACACATCGTAACGTTTCGCTCTCTCTGTTTTAAGTAAAGCGTTCGAGTTTTGTGATCCGTAATTATTTACCAAAACGTTGAAGGGAGAGAGTTAAAAAAATGCTGTAAAAATTTTTTTAATTATTATAATTTTTACCTCTTAAAAGGCCTTTTACAAAGCGCTAATTTAAAAAAAAGTTTTTCTGAGTAACCATTGTAAATTTTAAGCTCAAGCTTTCAGTACGCATTCATGAGATAATTATCTAGGTCTCACGTTGACATTTAAAAAAAAAAATTTTTTTTTGGAGAAATCAAATCGACATTTCAAAAATTATAGGAAATTTTGAGAAAAACGATAACGTGAGACCTAGATATGATGTTCTATAACATATTTTTTTTTTAATCAGTTCTGTGAATTTAATAATAACTGAGGAAAACAGCTTCAAAATTTTCGGGAATATCGTCGTTGTAATATAACGCCTCTAACGGAGAGCTGTCTAAACTTCACATTTTAGAGCCAATGTGCCCCGAATACGAAATTTGTAGTTTAGACAGCTCTCCGTTAGAGGCGCTGTATTATTTCCCGAAAATTTTGAAACTGTTTTCTCAGCTATTATTAAATTCACAGAACTGTTTTTTTTTTAATATGCTATAGAACATCACATCTAGATCTCACGTTATCGTTTTTCTCAAAATTTCCCATAATTTTTTTTAAATGTCAACGTGATTAATTTATGTAAAAATTACAATGTTTTCGTTAGATTTCTTTTATTCCTTTGCTTGTTTCTGACACAGAAGATTGCATAATTAATTTACCTAGAACTTCCACAATAAAAATGCAGCATGCAAATAGTAAATTCTCATATAAAAACACGAACGCCATCGAAGCGTTAACTCTGCTCGTCGGTACAACACGGTTGCCAACTAATTAGCGCATATGGAATAATGAGACGTTCCGTGACGACGCCGGCGACGTCGGAGTTCGCAATTCGTGTGACAGACGCTAAGTGAATGCAGGCGAGATACCGACTAGCATTAATTATGCCGAGCTCAAAAAGGGCAAACAAATCCCGCTCCAGCCGGCGTTAAGGATTTTAATAGCTCAGCTGCAGAATTGGTCCCGACTCATTAATGCATTTTCATTCCCAAATAACTCCTCTCTCCACCACTTTTGCACACCCCAACATCTCTCACGAGTTTAAGTAAATAGGTCGAGATTGTGGTCGGCCTGGGCGTGTGGTAGCTCACCTTGACAGCTATTAGTTTGAGATTGGACTTGCAACCTTGCCAATAATACCAACTTCTTCCTATAAATAACTAAATTAACAATTCGGGGAATATCAGACTCGTTTTTTATGTACATATATCTTCTAAGTACTACACGCTTCTTTTAGTTAGTTAACGTGTAACCAAATTTACATTCGCAAATTTCCGGTATCGCTTGGCCAGCGTTTTATAATCAAGTGTCCCCGTACCGTGGACTATCTCGTTGGAGCATCAGTTTAAAGAGGACTCGAAGCCAATTTGCATACGCCGTGTTATACCTATTTACTGATCAGTACGTGTTATAGTGGCCGTTGGGTTAAATGCAACTGAGGAGGAATCGTACGAATCTGAAGAGACCGAACTGGTGATGAGTTCCGATGGTGAAAGCATCGCTGATTCCTTCGAAACAAGTACGAGCAAAACTGCCCTCCTCTGTCCCACACAGAAAAACTAATCAAAGATTTCCTCTACAGTCGCCGCAAGAAAAGACGGTGAAGGCTACGTCGAAGTCATCATCGGCGTGCTCACGGCCATCATGCTTCTCCTCCTCATCGTCTTCGTAATCATCTTGATTATCAGCCGACGACATAAATTGCAGGGCTCCCCCACGCTTCTGAGGAATCCCTTCGGAGTCACGATTAATATGAAGGTAAATCCGAAAGTACGTTCCATTACTTACCTACTTAATTATTATGCGGTAAATGTTTTCATTTATCAGCGCTAACGCGGGGGGGGGGGGTTAATGAAAATAAGTTAGCGAATTTTATTGTGCATTAGATGGTGATTTAGATTTCGTTGCGACGCGCCGGTTTCATTAGGGAGATGGGGAGACCGCCGGTAAATTCTTGAATGTTTAATGCGCTGCCTGTTTTCTAAGTGGAACAAGTGATTGCTGATGCTGAAATCGTTGCGGTAAATTTTGTTCCGGAATTAATTGGAATGAGTGAACCCCAACACGTTTAAAAATTTTTTTTTCATTCAATCATCAATGTTAATTTCGCCCTTACTGAAAATATTGTCTGCAATCTAACAGAAAAAAAAAATTCTTTTTTTGAGATTTTTTATGTGCTTTTTTTGCTTGTGTCAATAGTCATCAGATGGAGCTTCCTCTTATTCTCAAAAATGAGGAAAGTCAAGTGTCATACAACCCAAAGTTAATAATAATGAGTTTTGTAAAAAAGTTGGTTCGAAAAAATAAGTTTCGATTCTTGCATAGGGGAAACATAAGAATAAAATCTTCGATTTTATTAACTAACAAATAACGTACTGATTTGATCTTTGTTATCAGTTTTCGGTCGTCGCTACTGACCAACAGATGGCAGACATCTTGTACTCCATAGAAAAAAGAAATGTGGGACAATAGAGACAAAATCGAAAGAAAACAATAAAAATATATTTAAAAAATTAGAAAAAATTGTGTTGAAACCTTAAATTTTATTTACATAAGATATACTTCGATTGTTAGTCCAGAGATGGTGGATATTCTCCGTTACCTTAATTAATTAGAAATGCGTTAGTAAATGTATTTTTTTGTTTCTTTTAGTCAATAGATGGCTCTTACCTTAAATAATGTAATAAAATACAAATTTATATAAGCCGTATGTGCAGAGGAGGATGGAACCTCATCGTACAGGGAAAAAAACTAATTTGGATTAAATTCAGCAAAATATTTTCTTAACGTAATTAAAGCAACTCTTCTAAATTCTATTTCAAACTAGAAAAGCTACCAAAAATGTTTCTATAATTCTTCGATAGATGGAGCCACATGAACATATCTTAGTTTAAACAGGATACTACGTTATAGAAGAAAACTTGTGAAAACAATGCGGACATTTTTTAAATATTTTTAATGTAACACATATCAAGTGATCTAAATTAAAGTAATCCCCAGAAGACTGTGGAATTAAAAACTATGCCTTTACTAGATTCATAATACCTGTCAAAATATTGTCAATATTTTAATCTAGCTAACACGTGGTCTTCCGAGGACGACTTTAAATTGAATCACTTGATATAAAGACGTTAAGGAAGTACGTTACTAAGGATCAAAGACGTTAAGGAAGTTTGATCCTTAGTAAATAGATGTCGCACTGTGTCATCCAATAGCTGAGTTGCTAAAAGCTCCAGATGGTTGCAGATAATGCGCATGTGCGAGGTCAGCGGTATATTTGGAGAAATACAGCAGACGTCTTCAAAATTTAATCAAAATCGAAAAATCCGCCCAATCTTCTTTTGCTTATCGTTCATTTTTTTCTTCGTTATTTCGGCGTTCTTTATTCGAGTTTTCCGATTTTATTTTCTTGCACTTCGCCTTAGAGACTTCGATCTTCTTTGATTTTTTTGTGCTACCTGCTTGGAGGACAGCAAATTGTGCGAGTAACTTCGATGTTCTCCAGCACCGTTGACTAAACTCTTGGAGAAGGAGGGTTCAATGAAATCCCAAAAACAAAGGGTGGACAAATTGAATAAAATAAAAGTCACCAGCTGAGCACACTTGTTTTTATTTGTACTGCTCAAAAAATGTGATAATAAGAAAATAAATAATTAATGAACAAATAGCGAGTTCGAACTAGAGGGGGGTCCTAATGAGTTGCCCAAAAAGATGAAAATAAATAACACAAGCTAAAGAGTAAGTTGAACTTTGTCCGATAAACAGATCTGCTTTTCGTTTACAGCAAGAGCTTAAAATAATTAATGAGTCACTTCATTAAAAATAATAACGCCGTGTTTAGGTGAAGCTTGTTTGGATAAGTATATAAAAATAATTCCGATCTGTTAGGCCAAATCCACGTTCATACAACAGCTGTCACTAATGAGAGAGCGCCCTCCAACGGAGGAAAGTGCTGCCAATCACGTAAAACGGCGTAAGTATTACGTCACAAAGTGGCGTCACGTCTGCAGGTCAAGTTCAATTTTCCTAGACGAGGGGTGGGCCGTGATGCCAGGACTTCTAGCCGATTACAGCTTTTTCTTCCACCCCAAAGGGTCGTTGATAAGTTTTCAGAAGGAGTAAAACTACCACTGGAAACCTAATAGAGGAAAGATACTCGTTACAAACAGAACATATGCACAAAATTGCCGATAAGACCTAGCTGTTCTTTGTCCCAGAAACAGGCCTTAGAGAAGCTTGAAATTTTACTCGGCGTTCACTTAAACAAATCTCGGAGTAAATTCCGTTTCAGGCTTCAATCAAAAGATTCACATGAAAAGAAGCACAAATATCGTAATCACATACTCACAATGAATGAATGCGACGCGGAAAGGAAGTGTTCTCCCCAACTACGCTGAGCGAGGGTCGTTACGAGATGATGTCATTTTTAACCGGCGCAAGAGTGAAATGGACTGATACCTTAGGGCTAGGTAGTAGCGTATAATTTTCTGACGCAATATAGTGCAATGTGACGATCGGCACATAGGCCCAGATTGGCCTTTTGATTCCCGCACAAATACAGGGCAATTGGAAAATACTGAGAATAACTTATTGTCATTGTTGTATTATTATATGTCATCTTATCACCTTGTAGAAGGGCACCTTCTGCATCTCTTTCCTTTCGATGAGACGCTAGTTTTTTTTTTTTATTGAACTTTTTCTCGTCTTTTTTCTCTTTCTGTAAAATTCTTGTTCACTGTTGACCAAAACGTTTCTTTTTGAACTTGGTGCAAGGTGTATCCAACTTTTTGTCACTTCCTTGAAGACATCATGATGCATCGTCTTCTATTTCTTCTTACTTCTGACCGCTATTCTCCTGGTCCAGGCGCTCCTGCTCAATTCCATTTTAATATTGCATTTTTTAAATAGATGGCGTTTTGAACGACTTCTCACTTATTTCTCACCAATGCAAATAAATTTCACAGGAACTATGACTACGCATTTTAAGAAAGAATTTTCTTGTGAAACTTGTTGTCATGTTTATCCCTTACTCTAAAATTCGTTACTTCGTCCAATCGAAATGCACATTTTCCAAACCATTCTCAATCTTTACTATAAGAGAAGATTTCTTTGATGATGATGTAACCAACTTTGAGTAAGGCAAGAGAAAGACCTAAATTTTGCTTATGCCATTCCTCTTCGACATCATGCATAAGCACGATACATATTTCGATAGCATAACACCCACCAAGCATAATTACCCAAAATAATAATCACAAATATCTTATTTTAAAAGTTTTACTGAAAACGAAGGGGTTTTCTTTTTGAAAAGATTTGTGAGCAGTTACGAAATTGTTTTTTTTTTTAATGTTTTTCGCTGAAATTAATAAACGAAAGCTTTGAATCCATGAAATCTCAGTGTGAGCCCTAATCAACAGTGTTTAAAATTAGAGCCTCCGACAAACCCTTTTGCACCCGGACATGTTTGCTCGTCCTAATTAATGCGGGCGCATGTACACACACGTCATGTTTCAGGACCTGCTAATGAATTTATCATCGGGCAATAACGCGGCGAACAGCGGTCATCCCACACCGGTCAGCCAAGAGGCCCCCAGTGACCCGTCTTCGGTTTCTTTCGAGCAGTATCGATCCCCCCTGGTAAACACATACTTCACGCCGAATTACGCCACATTAAGGGTATCGTCGACCATGCCGGAAGCCGAGGATGCCCCCGAAGTTCCTCCGCTTCCCGCGTCACCCACGTTACATCAGAGTCCGATAACGGTGTCATCATCACCGCTTCATTACAGAAGTTTGCAGAGCACTCCCGCCATCAGTCCCAAATCGAAGATGGTCAATTTGGGGAGTTATTTTCCCAGGATTGCCACTGATCCACCTAATCGGAAGAGGTATCATACAGCACCGCGTGAAAAACAAAGGGTAACTAGGAACTTCCTTTTAGGGCTTTAGCGCAGTCAATTTGGGAACATGTATGTAGCTTGAAATACTCGATATTCAACGCCAAGATCTTCCAACTTATCTAAATTGAGTGCTGAACTGTATTGTAGAATCGCTTTATTAAAGCGGTTGTTTCGTTCTATGATTACCGAGACATCGAAATTGAACTGTTATTTTCTTGCTTTTAAAAACCGCCTTCTTTGTGCTTTCACGTAGAACATGATGCTTTTCCCCAGTCATTTTCTATTTAATACACAGTATGTTTCGAATTTTAATTCAACTGTTACGCGAAACAAAAGTAAGAAAGTCTTTTGTTACAGAATCGAACCTATTCTAAAGCGACGCAAGTGCACTGGCCATAAAATCAAACATCTTTTGAAAGATTCAATTAGAAACTCTTCACATTTTAGATCTTTACTTTTCAACTGTCCATGCCAATAATTCTAGAGTGGCTTAGTCTTGCGTTTCGATTCTGATAAAATTTGGGACACGCCGTAGTGTTCTTCCTCTAGTAGAAGTTTTGCAGCCCTCTGGAGAATCCACTCCAAATTAATTAATTTAAAACCCCACAGCAGATACCACCACCTATTATCGGCTGGAACATCGGTCCAAGCATGGGTCACACTTACAATTGCAGGGAAGCGGAGTTAATCCCGATACCGCGTTATTCGCTGAGGTCGATCGAAAAATTGGGCTCGTGCCACGCCGGAGAGGTACAAAAGACGCTGTTTATTTAATTAATCCGCTAATCCGGGCCCGGGGCGTTTTGCAGATTAGCCTGTACGAAACGGAAGGCATGGAGGACATAATTCCGGGAATGGGGCGCTTAGTGGCGGTCCGGACTCCGAACCCGGAGCGGGCGAAAAACGACGCCGCCACCGGTTCGATGGAATCACTGCGAGAAGTTCGCTTTCTCGCTAATTTATCTGATCCTAACATCTGTAAAGTGCTCGGGGTTTGCACTGCCGAGCATCCGCCGTGGACTATCATCGAGTACGGGGAGATGGGAGATTTGGCTCAGTATTTACAGTTTCTTGCCAATAGGAACGGGGCTGTTAGGCTCTCCACCGAGCTACCGCTGAGGTAAGTTTTAATCTTTTCCTTGACATTTCCTAAAAATAAAATAACTCCGAACAACCGGACCTCTTTTTTGCGCCCCCGCTATTGATTTTGCACAGCAAATACTTTCAAATGGGATTCAGTAAAAACACCGCTTATCCGCTTGTTTTTACTTCCGCTAACGTTTCAGCTTGGAGACGCTGGTATTTATGTCCACCCAGATAGCGTCCGGCATGAAATACCTGGAAGCCAAGAAGGTCGTGCACAAAGACCTGGCGGCGAGGTAAGTGATTCGGAATCCCCGAGAGGGCTCGAATTTCACAAGTTTGGGGGTTACAGGAATTGCCTGGTCGGTCGAGGATACATCGTGAAAATTGCTGACGTAGCCATGTGCAAGCCACAGTACCGCAAGGACTATGCGGAAATTGGAGGAAGACCACCAGCACCGATTAGGTGGTTACCTTGGGAAAGTATACTTCTGGTAAGACCATAAAATTTTCATTGTTCAATATCACCCTGTATAACACATTTCCGCCGCTTTTATTATTATTAAACCACCGCATAGTTTAAACCCGCGAGTAAATCACGCGATTTTATCTTCGCGCACTTTAAGATTATGCAGGGCCGTAATTAGGGCACGGAGATGCAGAGGCACTTATCTTTATATTTGCTGTTTACGGGATTTAATTCCACCACGCTTTTATAACGCATTCATCGGACGGACACGTAAAACTTTAACGCCGCATAAAAGCATAAAACCGATAAGGTTCTGCGAAAGCCGGACCCGTGTAATTTGAATTTAAATAAATTGGCATTATCGTGAGGGTGGCCGTGTTATTTGTTTAATTAGACGGACGGCGAAACCGAATTTTCGGACGGATCGTGAAAGGGGGTGATTAAAACGTGCTAGTAAATAATGACAGGTATTTGCAGGGGAAATTATGGAGATGGGGCTTCTTCCTTTGGAAAAGTGGAATATAGATAATCAACCCCTTATTTTCTTAGAATTCTAAACAAGAACAAAAACTTGAAATGTATACTGTAATAATAATACATTCTCACTTCCTGGGATCATCATCTGAAGTAAAATAATCCCTGTCGATTAGTTACATAATCCCCTAATCCCTTTTTTAATCACGCTAACAATCTTCACCATTCCCCAATATTTTCCCAATTATCTAAGAAAACCATTTCCACTTCTCACCCTCTTTTGCATGTTTCCTTGTTTTTAGCACTTGATTTCCCCAATTTCTTGTACAAAATCTGATTATCAGGAAGTGTACAGACATGGATATTTTTAATAGATTGGGGTGAGGAAGGCAATTTGTAAAATTTATTGGTAAACCAGTTTTCTAAATAGTGTGAATCACCACTTATTTCTTTTCTTTCGGAAGCTTTAATAAGTGTACCAACAGCGTCATTCGAAACCTTTCACCAACGTTGCCTACTGATATGTAGTAGGTACGTCTTGAATGCATTCATCTTCTTTCTTTTGGAAATGCTGTATGAAAAATTCATTTTTTTTATTTTGAACTAAAAGCCATAAAAATTAAGGATTGAAACACAGGAGGCTGTACTTTAGAAAGTGTTTAAATTCAAAACGAAACTGAAATGTCAGATTGCAAAGATAAAATTTCGACGTGATCTAAGAAGGAGCTGAATATAAAGTTACGCCAGAAAAAGTTTCGTTCTTATCACGGGCTGGCGTCGTGGAAGCCGCTAATTCAACAAATTCGTGTCTTCTTTGCTGAGTCAACAAATGGAGTCGCGGGCAGAAAATTTCGCATACACGGCACAGAAAAATTAATGAAGACTACACACAACTACCATCTGGTGGCAGCTACTCCTCAATCAGAAACTTCGCGCGAGATAGAAATTTCGAATTTAGTTGGCTCACGTGACGCCAGCCACCGTTGAAAAAACAGATAAGGAATCTTTATAAACTCCGCGGGGGAAAGAAAACAGCGAGTCTCGTTCCAGTAATTAATTTTTTAATCTTCACTCTTCGCGTTTCCTTCCGTCTCTGATTTTTATTTTCAAAGTCCGGTTTATTTTTCGTGAAATATCAATCAATTAATCCAAATAGTTTGGTTTCGGTTTTCGGTAGAAAGGAATAAAAACTCCTCTCGAAAAATGGGCCAGTTTCAAGAGGAGTAAAGTGATGAAACCGAAGTATAAAAAGGAAACTTAGTTTTTATGACTTTTATGACCATGAGGATGAAACTCGACAGAAAAATTACTGCGATTCGATCCTGGAAACCCAGAAGTAGCAATTATTTTCGACCATCTACTCTTCTCCAATGGTACTCCCATCAAAGGATGTTGAAATAATTGAAATCTCTTTTCTCGCTTTCTCTTGTCCGTCTTGAATTTTGTTTTGTGCAATTAGTACAATAGAGGGAAATATAAAATGGAAAGACCAAGGACAGAATGTTAGAGTTGGGGCAAAAAGGGTAAAAATAAGAAATAGTGGAAGTCCAAGAGGAAAGAAGGAGCTTCTAATCGATTTTCTTCCTTTATTACCAGAGGACGCCTTCCTCCAAACGTGTGCTTCTACCGTTTACCTGAATCCTTCGTTTTAGAATCTTCTCTTTCTTTCATGCACTGCAACCCCTTCTCTGAATTTATCGAGCTTCTTCTTCTCCATGACTTCCAGTGGTAGCGCTTGTCGTTCTTCTGATGATATTTCGCTTTACGTTAGAAAAGAACATAATCACAGCTGCTAATCTTCTTGCCGTTGTTGCTTTCGTAGAAATTTCTGTTGGCCCTCCGTTTCTTCTTTAATTTTAAATTTGTCTAACTTTGCAGTTCTGTTATTCTATATATTCTTATCCTTATTAACATATGGTTTATCCTCATCAAATCAGTTGATCACCAAATGTTTCTTTGGAGCTTGCAAATCGGAATACTCATAACGGGTCTTTCATTAAGAGCGATAGGATTTTAATTTTAAATAAAACAACAACGGTTTGACATATCCATTTAGTTTTAGCTTTATTTTGAAGCTTGAACAGTGCAGTTATGTTCGAAACAAGATATCGTTCAAATGTCCACCACGGCTTTGTTTACACTGACGCACCCGATCGCTCCAATTTTTGATCACCTTGTCCAACATTTGCGGCTGTATGTCGGCGATAGCTTGACGAATGTTGGCTTCCAAATGATTCAAAGTCTGTGGATTGTCGGCATAGACTTGTGCTTTGACGTAGCCCCAAAGAAAATAATCTAGGGGTATCAAATCACATGACCGCGGCGGCCAATTCACAAAACCTCGTCAATTATAATTTTGTCATGTGCATAAAAAAACTCTTCACTTACAACTTCTTTTCCACTTCCCCCGCCTGTTCAAAAACATAAAAATTGGGATTAAGAGGTGACTAAGCAAAGGATGCAAATAAGTCTTCCTCACTGGGTGGTATGCATAAAACGAAGTAGATGCTAATACTTTTCAAATTAGTATATTCTTCGAAGTATCTTCTATTACATAAAGTACATACTGCAGCTCTGAAGCATATACTACGAAAGCAAAATTGATACTACAGCACGTAGTAAATACTACGCTGCAACATTTTATAACGAATAAAGACATCTTCAATATATTCTTATTAAAATCAATATTTAAAAGATAGTCCCTGTTATTTGCTTTATGTTACAAGCAAAGTAAATTACACACTCGAGTATTCAGCAAAATTTCAGCTGAAAAAGCCCTCCCCCTTCGACACATCGAACTCATCCAAGTTTTTCCATTACGCCCTCTCTTCTCTTTTTAATACGTCAAACTTTTTATGAACGTCACTTAATTACGCCGAATTTTATATTATAAAGTCGAGGGCTTCCCGTTCCATGAACTTTCTTGAACAATTTCAATTCTCATTTCGTCTCCGCAGGACCGGTACACTTGCTCGAGCAGCGTTTGGGCCTTCGCCGTGACGATGTGGGAGATCTTCAGCTTCGCCTGTGAGAGGCCCTTCCATAATTTAACGAACGAGAAGGTGATCCAGAACGCGGAACACATGTACTACGGCGGGGAACTCCAGGCGAGCATGATTTATCCTTGTTCCTTCCTGCTCATGAATTTTTAAACTCGCAGGTCCTATTGAGCAAACCGACGGTGTGCTCGGCGGATTTGTACGAACTGATGTGCCAGTGCTGGAAGAGGGACGAAACGAGTAGGCCGAGCTTCAAGCAGATTTACCTGTTCTTGAAGCACAGTGGTAGCAACGAGGTTGCTGCTGCTGCGGACTGATCTTCGCTGCAATCGTTATGTAGTGTACATATCATTTCTTGAACTAACAGAGCATTTGAATTGTCTGTGGTAATTACACACTAGACGTAATGAGTGCA
Source organism: Dorcus parallelipipedus (assembly GCA_958336345.1). NCBI lineage: Eukaryota > Metazoa > Arthropoda > Insecta > Coleoptera > Lucanidae > Dorcus > Dorcus parallelipipedus. The sequence continues at coordinate 15,537,463 of OY284475.1, forward strand.
AATAATAATTAGTGTTCTATCTAATAAGTGCTTCCAATGGTGCCGATGTGTGGCATACTGGCTTGTATGTATATTTCCAGTTTATTGATTAAGTATTTTTAACTAAAGACACGGTGTAGAAAAATTTTTAGGTACTTTAAATTAACTGAAAATATTTGAATTATACAAAAGATATTGGCCACATTTTCTGAAACACCCTGTAAAAGTTGTTTACTCAAATTTCCGATTTAGAAGTTGCTGTTTTGTTAAGTTTTAGTCTCAGCCGTATGTCTATTTTGGTAATACTTAATCAATCATCCCTCTTAGTGCCGGAGCTTAAATTCACGAATCCTGACGTTATCTACATAATATATCTAATAGTAAATTTTAGATGATTCTATCACCCGATGATAACTTGTTACCTCTAACTGGATAGTTTGTAACCTTTAGGTTCGACTCCAAGCTCTTTTTAAATAAATAAGGACTTTTATACGACGACGAATTTACGAATTTAGTTTTCGTAAATTTCGTTGTTAAATAGATTATCATTGTTACCGTTTCATTGGAAAAGAGAATGTATTTCTGCACTACGAACTTTTTTGTACGACAATCACACGCTATATTTAATTGGGGCGGGCGTTTTATTTCTGTGAATAAAACGCAGCGTTATTTGTACATATTTCAAGATATTGTATATTGCAAGAAACGAGAGTTGGACCAGAGTAGTAAAAGAGTAGAGATTATAAAAGCCAAAGAGAAATATCTGCTATTAAGCTGTTAATATTTTTTATCCCATTCGCTCTGTATTATTAACTATTAGCGAGGGGAAATAAACGAAAATAATTTTCTAGTTTAATAGGGAGTGAGAACTTGTATACGTAAACGATGCTCATAAAAAGCAATTTTCTTTCTTACTAATCTGTATTTGTTTATTTATTATTCGTCTTGATTTATGTAGAAAATTGCACAAATTTAAAAAAATGGTGATGTGAGAGCAATTTTGAAGATGATAATTTTTTCATTCAGTTTTTAAACCACTTGTAATATGAGAATTGGTGTACACTAACAACAAAAAGTAATGTCTCCCCTATAAATGTTAAATTGCTGCCTAATCCTCTGACCACTATAATAGGTAAACAAATAGGATAAGCAAATAAACAAGCAGGGAAACAAACACAAAATAAAAACATGTAAATAAAATTCAACACGTTTTGCAACTTCAAAGTTTATTGGAGGGGGGGACTTTACTTTTCTTTTTCAGTGTACCTAGTACCTAGCACAAAATACGCGAATATTTAGTATAAAATACGTTGGCCCATTTTATTAAACGCTAAGCAATTTTAGATTAAAAAGCCCAACTACAATATCATTTAATTAAACTGCTTTAAATTGCTTACCCGATGTTGCATACTACATGGTGTGGTTCATAATTAGTGGGACATTAAAAATAAATTAAGGAAAGTCAAACGTATTTTTTCGTTCGAAATTCAGCTACGAGGGATATCAGAAAAGTAAATGAATGATCCAATAAAATTCCAATCTCCCCATCCCCAACAATGAATTACAAGAATTTTGTTGAAAACCATCAAAAATTACGATACATTGTAAGCATTACAGCTTCACAGAGGCTTATAAAAATTGTTCTTAAAATTGTAACGATTGAGTGAATATAGTCGTCTTTCGTTTTCTCATCAACGATTAACGTAATTTTCTATTTGTTGCGTCGTATCAAAATTATAGCAGAGTTTCAATAACACAGTAAAGTTCTCTTCTTTCTTTTTTGTTTTTGAAATCATCAGGAAGTTTTATGCAGGAGTTACAGGAGATAGAGTAATCTCCACTTTGTTCTAAAGGATTGGTTTTATCTTTAGTGTGGGATATCATAGTTATTTTTGTTCGAGAAGGTAATTTTTAAGTTATTTTTATTAGTATTATTTTCTTTACACTGAAGTTTATCAATTTAAGTCGCTACCTTTTTTGTTTCGTCCAGGTAAACAATTTTCAAGATCGAAGTTAATAAGTGACAAATAATCGCCACTGAAAAACAAAAAGAAAAAAAAAACGAGACTTACGTTTATGAAAAATAAAGTTCTTTTCTTTGCTGGGAAGTTCATCAATTCAATCTTCTTTTCAAACAAAGATTTGTGTTCCATGAAAATAATTTTTCTTAATTTCTTTCGTTAAGTTCAAGTTTTATCAACTTTAAGTTCATGTAAGACATCCACTTCTCTCATCTTCTGTCGAGCTCTTTTTACCACAAAATCGCGATTCACCACCCAAAAAAAAACGTTGCTTTAAAACAAAATTTAATCGCGTTTTTACTTTTCGTATCCACGACATTCATTGCTAGAAATAAATCTATATTACCTTCCGAATGTAAAAAGCTTGAAGCAATGAAGTGCTGCGCAATCAATTAAGTCCCAAACTTATGTGTAGCACCATGTAGTATATAAATATCGGAGGTAGGCAACTTTGTGACGACCGTGCTATTTCAGTTGCCTACCCCTAAGGCTATTAACACGTCCAATAATTTAATAGTTTGTGATACAATTAATTCTTTAATTTTGCATTTTCACGTCAGTTTCTACGCTATAACGTATAACCCAAAATAGTAATCGTTAAAAACCTAAAAAATAAAAAAAAAACTACTACCAAGCTACGACACCTAATTTTAACAATTTCATTTCAACATCTATTCAAGAAAACTATAAGAAGTATGACTTCAGAGCTCTTTAATGGACGTTTCTCTTAATTTCAAAATTAATTAATAAAATTGCTGAGGAAATTTAAAGGGAGAAAAGTCAAAGACGACTTTATTTGAGGCTTCACTTTTCGTGTGGGTTGAATTTAATTTTTAAAACATCAATGTGTACCTTTTACTTGCAGAATTGTATTTTATTTATATTTACCCTTAAGAGGAAGAAGAGTTAAGAGGGCAATGAAAAGACCTGCAAGTTTTCTAACAATTTATTTTTTTGTACCATACTGTAACAGTTAAACTTACGAATGCAAAATTTTAACTTTGATAAAACTGAATAAAAAAACACGCTCACTCACCATGTACGTACTTCATCATAATCATCATCATCATCCTTATCATCTTCAGCATATGATCATATTACGAATAAATGATAAATCCTTGACAACACATTAGCAGCATTTACAAGTACATAATAGCAAAGCTGGTTTGAATTTTTTTTGTGGTTAGATCCTGATGTGTGTGTATATGAGCCTTACTAATTGAGATACTGATAAGACCTCATCGCATTCTTGAGTAATCTATGTATGTATGTACATTGTTAATCGGGTCTGTTTGGAATACAATGAGTAAAGTTCAACGTCCAACTTAATTAATTGGTAATAATTATGTGCTTGTAAATTCGCATCTGATATACATGTGACTGCACAATGTCCTTGCTAGGATTATATATAAATATAGATACCATTTTTAACAGCTTAAAATTTCAAATATATAAACTGTATATATGAATTATTCTTATTATTTAACTTGATAAATAAAATTTATGATTCAATAGTACAAGTGTTTCTTTTTTACACGCGCTATATACAATCTGTACAGTCCTGGATTCTTCTCCCCCCCTCTCCCCATCATCGTCCGTCAGTCTTTGGCAAAGGGTTTTTTCACCACCACTGCGAGATTTTCAACAATCATCGGTGAAACGAGAAAATAAAAAACGACATGTGTAATACTGAGGCGCAAAGTCGATTATGCATTTTTCATTTTCTGACCGCTCACCATTCTCACACAAACAATTTTAAAACAACACGTAGTTATAAATAAATAAATCTGCAATAAATATGTGAAACGAGTGCCGGAGTTAGTTGTTGTTCGGGGATTGACAGAGGGACTTCAAGACGTCGTCGTACGTTCGCATATCGGACTCGAACGTCTCAAGTTGTTTCGCAAGGTCTTGTTCGGCGAGGGTAGGAACTTCAGTGAAGGTTTTTAGGGGCGGCGCTGTCTGCCATTCTCTGTAAAACATGCTCAGCTCGTTGTTTGTGTTCACACTTGTCGCAAACGGGGTTTTCTGAAACCGAACGACACTCATCAACAAAAGAAAAAAGACACAAATGTGGTAAGAAGGCACCAGTTGTATACATGTGAACTCTACCACATACGTACAAGTTAAAAGCATCATTTACTTAAAAGGAAGTGGGTATTAACAAAATGCCTATGTTTTTTGTTAAATCCGCAGGTGTATGAGCCTTTAAACGGCAGTCAAGCCTTCAAGTGTATAGACCTTTTTAAAGCGTAAGGCCGCGTGGAATTTGAAAATAACTTTCGAGGGGGGGGTTAGTAAATCTTAATCTCGTTCATTCCTCCTTAACCAGTGCCTTAACCTCACACATATTCAATGATTGGCAAATAAAGAATGCGCATGCAAAGCAAATAACTAAATAATGAATCAAGTAAACAACATAATCGCGCGCGAATGCAAATGCCACGTAATTTTTTTCAGAATGCATTATGTAATAAATTACATTGTGCATTGAATAAATAAACAAATGTAAGTGGTCGCTATTTATAAGAACGCGGCGAGCCATTTTGCCCGTTCCAAAAATAGCCGCCGCAATATTTGCATGTTATTCGATTAACCTTGGCCACGGTCACGAGATGATGCTCAAACTGATTCAATTAGCGACTTATCTCCTCTCTTGCGAAACACATGGCCCCTCTTTTTTTAGGAAAATGAACAAACAAGTTTTCGCATCTTCCCAAACCTTGTGGAAAAAAAACCCAGATTACGCCGGCGCTACAATGTACGTCTTGCATAATCAGCTTGTTTTCGAGCGTTATATCATAGTTCGTGAAATACATATTTTTAATCGTCGAAAACATTCTACGCTTTTGCTCTAAAGGCCATTGTCCTACATAGTTTTCTAAGGCGAAAACAACGTTATAAATGACAACGCGTACATAACTGCTAACGGCCCAGCTTCTTCTATTTATGAGGTGTCGGAATAACACTGTTTTTCTACTTTGGAATTGTGTGTGAAAATGTGAGAATTTTATGGCTTAAGACGAGTTTGAGGTCAAAGGTTCTTGAAAAAGTGCTTTCATATGATGATACTTACAAATTAAAAAGAAATACATTTTGTTGTTTGTTCTTACTTCGTGATGTCAACGCGATGACTTGCGATGTAATCAAATGGGGAAGATGAGGTCAGAAATTTGATATTTTTATAATTCTTCCAATTTTTGGCCTGACATTTCCTGTAATCTGCAATTTTTGCAATGCATGTTTAAGTTCTTTTCTTAATCGAATTTTAAGCGAAGCAATCAGAATTATTTTTTGGTTGTAATTATCCATTTCCTTCTTCTTTTTGATTAACCTCTTCTTTTTTCTGATTCTGATTATTCTCATTTTTTACTGACGAAGACCTCTTACTTGTTTGGTCTAATCAATGAACCGGACATTTAACTCGTTCTTCATCATCATGAGTGGAGTGTTTATGGTTTCAAAAAAAAAAAAAATCGAATACATGGCACGTGGAAGTCATAATTTTTTTTCTGATCATGCTTCTGGTAACTACTACTTATCGCTTCACCTGTGCTTCGACCTCTCATTGTGATTCCTTTTGTAATAAAAATAATTTCCGCTGCCAAAAGTTCATCTCTACTGTTCCATTTAAATTTTGAGCCAAAAAAAAAAGAAACTTGGGTCAAAGCTTAAAAAATATCTACCTGAAAATGGCAAATGAGTTGAATTCTTCACCAAAATTCAAATTTGTCCAGATGGAGGAACCTGTTAGACAAAAGCAAAACTGCTTTCCCTCTTTTTTTAAATAAACAAGTCTCCTATCATTATCAGTGATTCATGTTTTGGAATTCTTAATTTTTTCCAATTCTTCGTCCTGTTCCACTTTTTCCATGTTTATTTTTCCCTCCATATTCCTCTTTAATAAATTTTTCTTCTCGTTACGAACCTATTCCTTGTAGCACCGGTAATCTTATTTCTAATACCCATTTCTCGTTTCTTCCTGTGGCCAACATTATTCTTGTACTCTAAGCTCCAATTCTTATTGCAATGTTTTCATTTCATTGCCTTTTTCGTCGCCTAGTCGATATCATTGTAAGTTCGTTTTAAACAGTATACATACATTACATACACTCCATTTTATTTCCTGACGTTTACCTACAGGTTTTGAAATCATATTCTAGTTTCTGTGTTTCTTTGTTCTCGTGTTATTTCTTATTTTATTTCGTATTTCTTTTTCTTAATACATGAGTTCTGATTCTAAAAATATTTCCGTTCCTTTTAATTTGTGTTTTCCCCTTTAGTATTGTCTGTCCGCTCTTGCATCTTCCTCCTTGTATTCATTTCCAGCTTATTTTCTTGCTTCAATCCTTTCTCAGTATTAGACTTCTTATTCTTTCTTTCTACCTTTTTCTCGATTTCCTGTAATTTTTCGGTCAATTTTACTCTTTTCCTTTTGCCGTTCCTCTCTCATTTTAGTAACATCTTCTCCTTAAGTTCTTGATGTCTTCCTTGAAATGCAAGAGTGGACAGACAGTCTTCCAATGCTAAAGGAGAAACGCAAATTAAAAGGAAATATTTTTAGAATCAAAACTCACATATGAAGAAAAAGAAATACGAAAGGAAATAAGAAATAACATGATAACAAAGAAACACAGAAGCTAGAGTTAGAATATGATTTCATAACCTGTAGATAAACGTCAGGATAATAAAATGAATGTATACTGTTTCAAATAAACTCACAATGATAACGACTAGGCAACGAAAAAGGCGAAATAAATAAATCAAAGGATTTATTTTCCCTTTTATACCTTTTTAGTTCTTTAAGTTTCTTTGTCTTATTTATTTACTTATTTCTGAGCGTATCACGATTTTTGTGTTTGTTGATTATTTCCAGATAATTTGAAGAATTTATGTAATTTAAAAAATGAAACGCACTGTAAACTTGAGCTAATATTTGCGCGACTACTTATCTAGGTTACAAAGGCTTTCTATATTTCCAGAGGCATAATTTTCTGCAGCGATAAGAACTTTGTAACGCAACAGTTTGCATAAAAATGAAACAATACGTGACGGTTACGACAAAAAAAAACACAACCCGCATGCCTTACATTACGTCTGCGATTACGGACGAAATTACTTACTGATGATTACTTTATCTCTTACATGTAATTAACACCGCATTCTTGGCCCGGCGCCTGTGATAAACAAATTTGTGAATCAAATTTCGGATTGGATATTTGTTGCAAGGCGGTCGGGTGCCAAGATAATTTTCTAAATTTAATATTGCTTGTTTTTACTAGCAATGAACACTCTTGGAAAAATCAGTTCAAAAATTGAGAGGAAAACCGTCACAGAAATAAGTACATTTGGAGGATCCATCACTTTTTTAAATTGTTTTGTTCTTCCCAAAAAAAAAAATAATAAACTGAAAGGAAGAAAGTAAATGGCACTCAAAAATTGGAAAGGGAATAGCAAAAACGTTCTTGATGAATGAGAGAAGCTTTAGAAAACTTACACAGAAGAGTTGAAAAACAATATGAAAATTCCCTGGAAAATTTTGTTGATTACAACATTGCAAAACACTAGAGCAAGATGCCAACCTGAAAAACCAGTCATTGCGCAAGCTTTGTCGTAAACACGAAAGAAAAATAGCTATACTCTCGGAATAAAAACAATATTTGCAGATTGTGTCACAAAAGAAAATATTTTTATTACACTGCATAATAATGTCGTAATAAAATGTTAATGTTGTCGTTACTTATTAAAAAAATATGTTTGTAAAACACCGCAAAAACGATAGGAATTATCCTGCACAAACAAAAACAAGGTTCTTTCGAATTATGTGTTTCCACGCGGGGGGAGGCCAAATTATTTTTACTTTCTTTATTATCGCAGGAGTGCCAAAACAATTTTTTTTGTTATTGTGCACGAGATTTCACAGTAAACACGTCCGCGCTTATAAACAAAAACATCATCAAGAAATTCACAAGGTACTTTAACGTACGGTAGGTAATGAGAAGCCAAGGTTGTGATTTACTACGACGCTAATACCAAGAGGTAAAAATGAAATGAAGGCATGCAGCAAGGCAGCAAGAAAAATTTACCAAGTCTACCATAATGAAGTCGTCGTTCGTCGAGACCATGGTGATGGAGGGCGAGGTCCTGCTCTCGTCCGACGGGGAATTCCCGTTGCGGTCCTCGCAGCTCTCCTTCTTGACTTCGTTGTCTTCGGAGTTTAGCTCCGGCGATAGCCTTTCGGTTAATAACTTGCTGAACTGGACATTCGGAATTATCAGTTCGGGTTCCACGTAGTTCTTTTTGGGGTCGGCGAAGGCACCCGCCTTCAACGTTTCGCTAAGAGATACGTTTTCTTCACTGAAAAAAAAAACGAGAAAGTTTTTAATTCTAAAGTGTATAAGCACTAGGCCTATGCTTTTCGTGGAGTGCTATAAATAAATGAGAAGGCCAGAGAATATTTATCTTGTCCAAGCAATGTCATCTTGTTTACGGTATTACTAATGTAAATTATGAGTAATTGATGGATTAAGTGTGTGCTTCAGCAGACGCTTAATAGTTAATAGATGTGAAGAAATAGGTTTTTTTCCGCCTACCAAATTTATTAATGGGGCTAAAGTTTAACAAGGAAATAAATGAGTAACATAAACAAATTCATGGCCAGGACAGGATAAAACGCGGTCGTTACAAGGAAACATGAAGAAAAATAAAAGTCTGGTTTACAAACAACGGCCTTGCGAAATAGACTTTTCAAATTTTAGTTTTATGTATTTTCTCTTACGAAGAGTGGAGTTTATTTAATGGATGTCATGAGAAAAGTGCATTTCGTGAACCTGAAAAACAACGTGACACTCGAAAAACATAATGTGCTGATAACTGATAAGAAACATCAAAGCAAAAAGTTATTACAAAATTTATAAATAGTCCACGTAAAGATCACGATTGCAAAATCAATTTTGATTAGATTAAAACTTAAAAAAGTTGGCACTGCAATTACATTGATTTAGGATGTAATATAAAATTCGTTCTGTAATTAACTCGTTTTGGTGTTGGAAACTTTCCCAAGATTTTTTTTTAAATGTCATCAAAATATGAACTATTAAGTAACTATCAAAAAATTAAAGGATAAAAAAAGTCTTTGAAATCCAAACTCCAAACAGTTACAAAAGTGAAAGTACCGGAATTCATGTAATTATAACTCGCAAATAATAATTATTCTACCCACTTGTACACCGTTCATCGTTTAACATTTCTGCCACGTAAATAATCGTCGCTGAAGCAACAAAATAAATCGCTTTTGCAAAAAACTCTGAATTAAATTACCTAGTCTCAGTTGTCGGTAAAACTGTGGCAAAATCAAGCACTTATTATGTAATGATCACTAGTACTAATGGGAATCGCAGAGATACTGATGATGTACGCGAATATAATCGCGGTGTGCCTTGATTATAAATTGCCGAATTAGCAACGCATCCAGTTGATTTTTACCAACTTCTAATTAGTTTGTTTGTTGCGCCATTAAGGCGCCGATAAATTACATAAAAACAGGCGTTTACGTAAGAGCACATCACAATTAATCTCAATGGATTGTTTTTGTTTGCATATTTGCTTAGTGGACAAAAAATACCAGATAATTGTCATATTTTCTTTATTACAAATAATAATGGGTTTTAATTGCACAACATAATACTTGGTGTGTTGAAAGATTACAACGATATTATCAAACATTGCATCGAACATCCGAGCATACTTCCCAACCCATCAATTTATTCCAGCCCAATTTGTTCGACAGACAAATTTATTTAGTTGCGAAATATCAAAATAAATATTTAAACAAGTGTAACGGGTGCAAGTTGAGAGTAGGTAATTATTTATCTTTGCTCGGTTTACGTAACTGTTGCGTGAACCAGCCAGCAAGTGAACGTTTTTTCTATGAGAAGTGCTAAATACAATAAACAAAGTGCTAAACTATTTCGAGCATTACGTAAACTCCGAAGGCGCCGGATGACACAAATAAAACAAGCCGGTTTTTGTGCGTTGAGCCGTAACAGGAATTTCTTAAATTATAAATATAAAGAGCAATAACAATGACATAACAGAGAAAACAAATAAGTAAAAAGGTAGTTTCATTTTAAGTAGGGAATACACGATCCAACATGTCTTAACACATGTACGCGCGTACATGTTCGCCGAACATCAACGTCACATAGTACCATACTACACACGATCGAACTTGTCTTAAGACATCATAGTCCAGTTATCAACCAAGACGATGTCGGAAGAGTTATCTTTGGTGGCACTGGCGTGCGCTATTATAGTAAAACAAAAATACAAAAAAAATAATAATAAACAAAGCTGTGATAAGTCCCCAGTTTAATAGTTCCAATTGCAGGATCTGCCACCACACATTTCCGGAAATTTATTTATCAAAAAACATAAATTGGCTGTTTCGAGGTGCTGTGGAAAAGAGTATGCACGTCGTCGACGCACTGCATTGAATAAGTCCGTGGCGAACATGTGCGTTTGGCAACCACACGATCGAACATGTACGCGCAAACATCAACGCACGTACTTGTTTTCAGGAAATCCAGAAAACAAGTTCGACGGACTTTTTGTATGTGCGTACATGTTCGAAGCGTTTTTCGGGCCAACACACGCACGTTGATGTTCGGCGAACATGTATGCGCGTACATGTGTTAAGACATGTGGGATCGTGTATTCCCTGCTTTATACATATAAGAGGAGAGCTTTATTATTAGCAAACAGTAAATGAATTATTTAAAGTTTTATCATTTCTCTTTCGGATTTAACTAAACGATTGCATCAATCCCAAGCATAGCAATACTCATTGCCATGATAACCTATTTTATACTAACAACCACTTTTAGGACTGCTTAACACTACCCTCAAGATTTGGTTCCATTTTTATAATAACCACGTTCTATTTTTTCAGATAGTTATTTGCTTCAATTTAATTTTGAATACGATTTAAATTGCTCAAGTAAATGAACCAAATTTTGTACAATAAGGTAGTGTAAAGCGGCCTTTATTCCTTATGTGTTTTAATTTAATATTTATTTTAGAAAAAGGGGAATTTACAAACAAGTTAAAAGATCGAACCTTACATTCTTTTAAGAAGCCCTCGAGGTTAAATATCTTCGAGAAGTTCAAAAATTTATTTTATTGATTAACACAAAGAGGAATCAAGAAAATTAACTTTGTCAAATGTAAATCGTCATCTCTTAATACAATACGTAATTTGCTGGCCATCAAAATTTTGGAAAAAGAAAAACAAGATTTCTTTATACCATACAAAAAAATTACTATGACACAATTTCACTATTTTGAGGGCATTTCGTTATATGAATTTAAAAAAACAAAGTTGTTGTGCAATTTCAATTGTAAATGATTTCATAAAAGGTAAATACAATCTACAGTAAAAAAAAATACAAACCTTCTAAGATTCCCTTTAGATAAACTAAGCATCAAAATTTTACCAAAATAATTCTAATTAGTTTCAAATTCTACCGTTTTTTTAATTTGACTAATGACATTTTTATCAAAAAGTACAATTTTCTTTGCTGCTCTCGTAAACAAATTTCAATTGAATTTTATGTCGCCTGCCGATAGGAGTTTACTTCTTCCACAAATTATTTTTAGAGGAGTTATAACGAAAGAACTCACCTGACGATACTTATCCTAGTATTTTTGTAGAGTTGTGGAAGTATGTACAGCAATTAAATTCTAGAGAGAATTAGTAGAGAATCCATAAAGGTGGAAGTTCAGTTCAACAGAAGTCCAATGAAAGAAGAATTGAAGACAATCAGAAGCAAAGAAAGACACTCATCAACGAATCTTAAACTTTATAATACGACAGCTTTACTTGAAAAGTTGCTTTATTGGAACGAAGATGGTTCGTCTTTATAGTTCATAGGAAGATCCTGCCAGAAAACATGTTGGTAAATGTATTTATTAAAACCAAAGGGGCACAATGGGTTTGATCAAATTGTATTGTTTAATTTTAAATGTCAAGTTCTGTGTCAAAAGAAAAGAAGAAGTAGACTGTTAAAGTCAACTGAATTATTACGATAATCGTAAATCCTGTTTCCAAGCCCAGACCTTTCCAAGCAAGTTGCAGTATTAAAAAAAACATGATTACTGTTCAATATAGATAAAGAAATACATTTTTAGTCCAACCCTTAAAAAGAGGTATTTGTAAACGAAAAACTGTGTTTCCGATTTCCTGGTTGTGGAAGAGGAACCTTGGAGTAAAATTAAAACAAGACTAAAGTAAGCCATTCTATCCCCATGGCATGGTACAGTTTTTTTTCAGACTAAAATATTTCAGTGAACATTAACTAAACAATATTTTACTGTAACTTTGAAAAATTGCCAAAACAACACAAAAATCTAAATAAATTTATTGTAACTCCAAATACCAAATAACGATGACTAATAATAAATTTATTACATAATGTAGGAATGCAGGTCGAGAATGTAATTGCATTCATGTTTCAAACAATTAAAAATTAAATTCTTTTTGATTAGCTGGCGAGTTGCTAAGGTGCTAACTCTTTCAAAAAAAATTAAAATTACAACAAAATTAAATGGTTTTACTCACAAGAATATAATCATGATGAAAAAAAAACACAATTCTTGTAGTAGTCACTGAAAGAAGTGTTAACTAACTATTTCTCTGGACCAATTCAAGGCGACTTAGTCGTTGGTATTTACTACAGAGTCACTTTGCACACTCACTCTACAACAAACACTATTTACATTAATGACTGTACGCCGGCCTTTACGTCAGAAATAATCGCGTGTAAACACATGGAGTTCACCAATCAAATGGTCACCACCGGCAACTGGCACCGCTTGTTTGTTTGATATTGTCGGAATTTCTAATGAGTTGCCGACCTAAGAGATAAAATTATTTGTTGTGATGTCAGTCGAAGAATTAATAAATGATAAACAGGCCTATGCCGACGTGACAAGAATACCGGAGCAAGTTGTAACAATTCCGGGTTGACGTCAACGTATTTGCCAAGCTAAAAATATGGTTTTTAAAATTTAAATGAAGACAAAAGCAAAGGTGTTTATTTGTATGCAAGTGCGTAGACTAGATCAGACAATCCCAAAATGTTAAACCTTTGGAACTTTAAAACACTACAATAATTCCAATCTTACAGGCACTGATAATTCATTTTCATTTGGATTTCAAGTAATGTCATTACGTGACTTGCAGACTTTGCATATGACCTCAAAGACTCAGCTCATAATAAGCAATAATTTTTTTCTTGACCTCATACGCATACATAGTCTTCCTCTCGTTAGAAACAAACAGAAGAGAGTATCCACACGTTTTACAAATTAATAATCTAAAATTAGATCTAAAAAGTGTTCTTTCGAAATTTTTGGACAAGAGAATTTCTAATTTCGGCACTGTAAAAACTAAACAGCTCTCGAAATTTGTAAACAGCTCGAAGTGATGAAAGCAACAAATAGCAGGCAGGATTCGATTCATCGACTAATGGGCAAGTTCGTTTAAAGTGAAACACCAAAAAAGGTGTGTTAAATTTCTGTCAGTCACAGATTAGAGATTGTTGTGTAACCTGTTGAACTTGAGGAGGCAAAATTTCAATGTTCCATTTAGGACACGTAGCGCTTTGAGCGTAACCCGACAGTGAAAGCGCCGCGATTGGATTCAGGTCTATAAATAGCGGTAGAAATCCTTCGTAAAAGGAACTGCTAAAAATAAAGCCATTCAAAATTACTTATTATTAATTATCGTTAGGTCATAATAACACGCCGCGATCTCCCGGTTCGGTGAGCGTAGTTTCGCAACCGTAGCGCCAATTATGTAGATTCGAGTGTTGGAAAATTACACTAGTTAAAGCCAGTACCGCCCAGTGGAAATTATTTCTCGTAATTGAGCAATAAATCAATTGAGCATGCAAATAGAAGACAACAAACAAATACTACAATGCCAGATTGAATCTAAAATGCCTACGCAGTCAATCGACCTACGCTAAAATCCGTTTCTTCCTCTTCCTCCAACTAAAAAGACAATCTCCACAGACACAGAGATGTGTTCGAAGATCTATTTGATTTCAAACCTTAAAATAAAAAAGAATTGCATATTTATTATTTTATTGAAACGTTACACGAACTTATTAACAATCTTAACAGCAACGCACTTTCCAATCGCTATTGTATAGCTAACTAAACAATTAACAAATTTCACTTCCTGCACGCTCATAAACAACGACCGCCAACATTCGGATAACCCGGGAGCGAAAATAAATTTATCTCCGACATTAGAAAGCCTTGTTTATCAGGCGATGTTTATTAACGAGCCACTTTTAGATCAAGGAAAGGTTACTTTCCAACGGACGAATTTTAGATATCGCGTGGCCATGGTTCGAAAAAATCATGCTACTACGGCTTGCTGATCAAATAACAAGCCATTAATTAAATTGCTATCGAAAAATGCACGTTCGATTATCGCAGAGATCGAAAGTAACAACACCACGCCATCGATAAGCTGGAGTAAACATGCATTCAGGTCAATAATAACTACAGCTCAGATTAGATAATTCAGATAAAAATCAGGTGGAGAGATGCACAAATGTTTCCAAAATACAGACTTTCTTTAAACTCAAGTAAATTACGTCAATTCTTAGGTCAACTTTAATGATAAAGGGTGATATTTTGTTTTCTGTTTCTTTCCACTGTCATTTTCGATCGTAAAACAAAATTTATCTCTATCATGCTCTTTCTATTACATCTCTTACTTTCTACTTCCACATCTTTCTATGTCGTTCCTCTCGCTAATCACTAATCTTTCCCATTATACTTCTCCCTTTTCCATTGTGCTTTTGGCCTTACTTCTTTAAGTATTCATTTTTTTTCTCTCTGCTTTTGATAAAGTCTGATTTTCTTCAATTCAACTCCTCTTGGTTGTTTACTTGGCTTACTTAGTTGACCTCATATTTCGCTTTCACATATTTTTTGAGTTTCGGTCATCTGTTGTTTTTCTCTACAGTATTTTAATTAGGAATGTATTTCCACTTTCGTAAACTAGTGGTAAATTTAATGATTCCTGTTTTCATTTAGGAATTTTATTACTAAATTATTTATAAGTTTATAACCAATGAATTGTTTGGGTACTTATTTATTCTTGTCCTCTTGTAAAGCCACTTCTTCTCGTCCCTCTTTTTTGGTCTGTGTTTCTTTCCGTCATATACTTTTCTCTAAGTCTTGATCTTGGTTTAGGGTATGCCAACTTCGATCTACCATTATTTTATGTTAATTTGTTATTTTTCTTTGTTCTTTTTACGTGTCCAAACCTTCTCATTTCGTGTGACTCTCTACCTTTATTTATCGCTGTGAATCTCATTACTTTTTTGAACTTTGTTCTTATTCCTGATACTCCAAATAGGACTTTCATAGTTTGTTCTGGTCTCTTCCATCCCACAAGTTAATTCGACTTCTCCTTCGGCTTATTTTTTTAATAAAAATATCTTCGTACTTTTAAAACTCTTTCAATTTCTATGACATCTATTAGTGTACGAGTTTTAAACTTTCGCTTACTGTTTTCTCTTCATTAACTCGACAGTTAAGTACAAAATTAAGTGGCAATGCACATAACCTTTTAATTATCTTGGAATTAATCTCTTAATAGACACTTGCCATTAATTTTTTGTGTCTTAACTTAAACGATAGAATGGAACCTCGTCTCAAATTTTAAAATTCATCGTAAGGATTATGTTTTATAATTTCTTGTTTGCGTTTCTCAATAACGTTGATAACGCCCCTGAAATAGACGGAAGAATTTTACTGGTTTGATAACAATATTATTGTAGTTTCCAACAAACGAATTCCATTTCGATTATTACGAACCCAATAACAAGTTCTACATCATCAAAACATTGGTAAAGCGAAAACCGGTTGAGATCCACAGGTGCTTCTTGTTGCCCCATGCACATACCACGCAGAAGACGAAGATTAACAAAAAAAAAGGACTTCAATTTGCAATAAAAATTCTACAAAAATAAAACACAAATTTCCACAAAGCCTGGCCATAAAAGTCGAGGTCGTCAAGCTAACCTGGAATGCTCAAACAAAGGCCGTTAATTGCAAACTGCAATGCAAATGGGACAGATTCGGCGAACTACATATTTATTCCTGCACCAGTTGATTAAATCCGCACGCGTAGTTCGGTTTGTCCTCAGAAATATGCTGGTGAACTCGTTTAAAAATAAATGCTAAACGCATTCCATTATTCAATAGTTTATTTACCGCCAGACAACAGAATGTGTCCAGTCACTACCTGTACGTATGTGAACGTCATATATCAGAAAACCTGTTAACGTGAATAAAGTCGAAAACAAATTTTGCATACAATGTAATACGTGTATGGTAGATAAGGACCTTGGCCAAGGCAACAGAGTTTTATAAATAAAAAAGGTTGCCTGGTGATAATTATATGTATATAGAAACCAAGAAGATTGTGAACTGAACCTGTTATCCCACTTCTGACTTACAGAAAACAATATTCTACTGGCCAACTAGTGTTATGTACGTTACTGATGAACTAACAATGCATCCCATCTCCTATTAGGTAATGATACCTTCCTACCTTCCCATCTTTCAGTTAGATAATGCACCTGCTGAGTAATGAGCACGGAAGTTAGCGAAAGTTATTGCAAAAACAACAGGAAACGCGACGCATTCCATGACTAAAACAATTAGCTGGAATTCTTTTTCTCAATCCTGATGGTCAGAATTCACTTTCGCGCATCGCCATGACACAGCAAATACGGAATCCCATTACGAACAGTTCAGTAACCCCGCGCTAAATACCACAGGCAGAAAATCGCCCTTAAACCTTTTTTTAAACTTTTCTTTCTATTTTAAAGCCGCAGAGCTCCGAGCGACGCTTTGTAGTAACATCGAACAACTTGGGAATAAAAGTGTGTTACGACTCGTGACTTCGATTACGTGAAATGTCACCGTTGACTTTTTTTATGCACTGCGATAAAATTAGAAACGCTCATGCAAACAATAAATGTAAGTATGGCCGATGATAAATTCAAAAGATTGCGAAATTTATTAAATTTACGACCTGCGGAGATTTGATGTTTCAGCAATGAACCTTGCACCTCAAATAACACACGTACTCAAAAAGATCGAACGTTGCTAAACACAGTTAAAGAAAAAACTAGAAATTCAATCAACACAAACATACCGTTTATTGAAGTATTTTGCATAGTGACCTAATGATTAAGGCTGAAGAAATTTTTACAAATCTCCATAGAAGGACGCTCAGGTAGAGAAACTTCCCGAAAGTTTCTATGACTCACCCATTCGAAATTCTCTTGGCCATAAAGAGTAAAATGCTACGAAAAAGGAAGGGCCATAAAAATAAGCAATAAGAAGGTTCTAACGATAAACTAGTTTAATTTATGCCAATCTAACTTTCACGTTGGTCGTCGCCTACACCAAACCAAGAATGGAATTACTGTTACACGCTTTGTAATAACTCGGATTACGCACTTACGACAGTGTCACATTAAACGTTGACCGTTTTTTCTAGAAAAATTGAAATAGGCTGATCTAACTTTCTCTTTGCGTCTAGGAGCAAACAGAGCAAAAACCATTTCTTTATTTTCTGCAAAACTGAAACCGGATCGTTTCTGATTGTATTTCACTGCTACGCGCCTGTGTACTCAGTATATGTATATATATATTAATTACTCCCCTTTTTAAATAGCCACTTCTTAATACTTCAGACGTTCTTTTAATTAGTTTTTGGAATAATTAGTAAAGTATGATTTATGATTATATTTAAAGTTCTATTAACCACTGAAAGTGGTAAGGTGACGTACTGATGTATCTGGGTCTCCAATTAATTAATTGCAATCGATTAATTTCATTACTTGCTTAATAATAATTAGCAGACACCAGACATTTATACAAATACGATTTACAGTAAGTCGTAATTTGCGTAAAGAGTAATGAATAACAAAGTGAGGCTTTTTAATCGATGGTTTCTATATAATTATCAGCCTTTGTGCTATATAAAAGCAAGGACAGCTCAGAAGACTTGCATCTATGTTGTACATAATCATGCACGTATGCAAATGTAACAAAAACTGTTCACAGTTAATAATACTTCAACTGATTTTCATGTAATACCTCTATAAAAAGTACTAAGTATCACATATTGAATAATGGTATAACTCAAGTCAATTTATATCTGGGAGATTTTAAATCCAGGTATTTCCAAGTTTTCCCAAGATAAACAATAATTTTCTAAAAATTACTTAGTAGTAATTAGAATCGTACTATAAATCTGCAAAGTACTTAATTCACCTTATCATCTATTTTGATTGAATTAAGCAAGCTTAGTGATAAAGCAATTCATTATCAGTTCTAGCAGTTAGTTAAAAATCTGCAAAAACAATAATTCTACTTTGATTGTAATCTAATAGGAGGCAGACATAGAAAATGTTGCAGGCCATTTAACTGTGCGTCTTGCTGAGCGTTCTTAAAATACACACGCTAGAGTTACTCCCTTCAAAAAAGAAATTAAAAGCACTTACTTCTGCTTGCATCTCAGATGTCGAGGGCTTAGATTAGTGTTGAAGTGATCACTCTGCATCATGATGCAGTTATCTCTTCCTGTCTGCGTAGGCGAAATTGTCATTTTCGTCCGATAAGACAGAGTCAACTGCAAAGTCCCGATGGGTGTGCAGATTTGCCCCACTCTCACCTGCTTGTACCCATCCCCTAAAGTATGCAGCTGCGGCTCCTCCATATAAATCCGGTAACAAATAACGTACGAATCAGGGCCTTGCCGCCTCGATAATTTATAGGCAGGTGTAACCCTCGTAACTGACACGAGGGATTTTAGCAAGATCCCCATGCGATTGTAAACCGTGGGCATGACCTTTATGCTAGAGTCGTACTGATCAGATAGTATACCGAGACACCATGATTCTAAGACCATTTGGTCACCGTCAACCGTTCGCAAAGATATCTCAACACATATTGGTAAACAAGCGGTCACCACTTCACCACTAAACGCCTTCTTCGTCTCTGCCAACACTTCAGAGAGATCCGGTACTGCTAGATTGAACTGGAATATTAAAATGCGTTTACTTACAACTTCACACAAACACAAGTGTGTGAATCAATTACCCAATCAGCCCCTGAAGTCTGCGGCTTACACGAGGTAGAAACCTTCTCCCCCAACCTAGATTGAACTATGATCTGAGCGGCCTTCAGGGCCAAGAACTTTGTGAACTTTTCCAACTCCTTCCTGTCCTGATTGCTTAGTTTCTGAGCCATTGTTAAACCACTGCAGATTCGAACATTTCTTACGCGTTCACGAGACACATAAACACCGGACATGTCAAACATGTGGACGCCGCTGTTTCCATAACTGAGAGTTTTCCGCGGGCGGAAACGTGCGGGGGCACACCACCAGACTACAAGTACACACCACTGAAATATTTAACGTGCACACCGCACACGATCTGAGTGAAAATCACAATTGACGAGGAACATAAGAAACGTCATTACGTCACACCGTAAACAACTTCATGTTGAAGAGGGTGTGGGGAAATTTTCGCTGGTATAACAGCTTCGAGAGCTTATTCAGAGTTATAAATAAATACTTATACCTTAATGTTTATGAGCGAAGCACAAAAGAAATCGCACCGCAAACGCACAATGCATTTAAATTAGATTAATTTGACATTTGCGGTTGCTGCCATCTATACGAAAAAAATGCGAATTTCGGTGGACGCATACAAACATTTTTATTTCTATTTTTAATTTTGCATTTCAATATTTCACTCGTTATTAATTACAAAAGCTACTGCGTACACAAATATTTATACAAGTTTTTAATTTAAAGTGTCTAATCCGCCATTCCTAATGGCTAAGCAAGTGCTGCCCTCTACATAGATACAGATGAGATACAAAATTAATGAACAGAGCTTGCTATGAAATATTATGTTTAGTTTATCACAAACTATTCGTACATGCATCAGTTTTATTTGTTAGATTTTAATCGCATTTATATTTCTAGTGCGCAATGCAATAATTTAATTTGTAGTTAATTTGGAAATTCCTGCGATCGTACTGCCCTCTGTAACAAACAACACGTCAGCGTCAGCCATTTTGTTACGCCCTGAAGAGAAGATCGCGTCAGAGCTACTCGGTGCACAGATTTTCCTTGATTTTTCCGCCAGTTTTCAAGAAAATTGCGCCCTTTATAATCAGATTCTTGCGTTAGTATTTATCCTCGTCGGAGAATAAGTTTTCATTCGTGAGGTAAGTTGCAAATACGATAAGTTCTTCATTAAATTACGCCGCGTCGTAGACCAGCCAGCGTCGTTACGTGACGGTCTTGGTTATATAATTTTTTTCTAAATTCTGTTTAGTTTTTGGGGGAAAACTCATTGATTTTATCTTCTACGACGCTCGGAAGTAGAACTGGTGATTCGGGGGACGTGTCACGCCACATTGATATACAGAGGACTACGCCTTTGTTAGGTGCACCGCCATTACTCTGCAATCCTAACATCAGGTTTCCTTGTCTTGTTTTGGCGAATTATCGATTTTTATTTTCGCGTTTTCAAATTCCATTTTAACGTTTATTTTTATACATTAATATTTGATTTGATAGATATAAAGAAGCAGTTATATTGTATGAAGCTTACCCGAATGAAAAGTGGATGCATGTCTTAAATTCAAAGTAGCCCATTAACTGTGACTTAAAAGAATGCTCATGTTTATTTAAATACAGGTTCTATAATATGACAACCAGATCAATGCCTCTGGTATAGAATTCTGATGGTTTCTGTTCAAGAAGGTCTATCGTTCACCTCCTTCATCCAATTTGAACTTGGTCAACAGTGCGAGGTTGTAAGGCAGAGATTACAATATTCTCAGCTTAAGCTGATTATGATTACATTTATGATGTAAGCACGAATATGTCATAAAGAAGGATGACAGTGTTTCACAATTCCATATGAAACCTGATGAACCTCCGGAGAAAATTTTGTGAAAACATTTTGTATTGAATAATGAAGTGAAAGGCAGTCATCAGCATTCTGTACTAGAGGCACCGATGGGATCCTTTTTTAAATGAACAGTTTCATTAGTAACATGTGCCACTTAAGCAGTTCTATTTTAATCAGGTTGTTAATTGTCACAGTTGAAATTTTTCAGTTCACTTGCTTCATTGATATGAGAGAACATGTTCATTTTGATATACATTTTTAAAGGTTAAATTGGATATTGTAGTTGTTTTTAAACTTTACAATGAAAATACAATTAACTGCATATTGAAACAAATTTCATATCTATAAAAATACAAATGTTACCACAGAAAATATTTTCCATTAATTAAACTACTTGATTCACAACAATCAGCTTCCTTTTTGCTTATGATAGTGTATACATTCCTGTTTTCTACATCAGGTACTTGCTTATGTTCCTTCTAAATGACATATTATTTTACCATAAGAGCAAACTAAATTAAAAATAACGTTTTGTTATTTAAGATATTTGAATGAACTGCAGCAAAAAAATGTATGAGATTTAGGGGAAAGGGGAATGCAAGTTTCGATCACTTCAACCTGAAAGGAGGGGGAAATAATTGTGGTCAAAAGAATAGTACAGTAACTGAACAAATCAGTTTATGCTCCTCACATTCATTTCGTGCAATACGAAAATATACTAGTACATATTAATTATGCTTCTCGTCATGACTGGAGAATGCACTTGTCAGTGTAGAAATGCTCCGGTGTTTATAATTAGGTCTGTTTGTTATCCTGCAGTGGTGTACACCAATGCATACTTTTTCGCAAAATACTCTAATGCAACCTGAAATGTTTGTGTGGTATGTCAGTATGAATAAGTATGATTCGTATTGACACATTATCAAATAATTCAGGCTTCATTAAAGCATATTTCGTAAAAAAAAGTGTACACCAGTGCAGGATAACAAACAGACCTAATTAACTTTAACATTTGGTTTATTGCCATGACTACAATTATAAAGACAATTGTTTCTAAGGGAATAAACCAATGATTAAAATGAACCAGTGACTAAAATACTGGCCCTCTTAGGCTGGGTTTCTCAGTCCTAGTTTAATTTTACACTCCTGTTTATTCCCATGGTACCAATTATAAAAACAATTGTTCCTATGGAAATAAATAGGAGTTTAAAGTTAAACTAGGACTGAGAAACCCAGCCAAAGTGTACAACTAATATTAAATATAAAGTTGAAATAAAGTACTTCCTTTGTACTTGTATGTTTTAATTTAGCTACTGGTTTCGATTTTATATAATTTTCATCACAAGAATGAAGAATATTATTGATGTTCGTCCCTGTCTTCAATGATGGTTGATTTGAATTTTTATTAATTTTTGACGATAGCAGCCTGATAAAGTTTACATAAGATTGAAACTGGTAGCTAAATTAAAATGTACAAATTAGGAAGAGCTTTATTTCAACTTTATAACTATACGTGTAATTATACCTAATTATGAACAATCATCATTATTAATATTAAATAAAATAGTTGTTATAGTGACATAAATCAAAGGATTAAAGTTATAGATTTTTTTAAAAAAATTCATAGTTTAATCTAGAGTCCTAACTTATTTTATAGAGTTCGGAAACGACCTGTCAGATTCTCTATCCTTTTGTCCTCAGGGTCACTTACGAAATAGCAGTATTCTTTATAATTTAGTAACTTAATGAAAAAAGTACTATACGGCGTTATGTAATGGTGTTTTTGATCCATTTCTCTAGACCTAGACTCACGAGAGTCTAGGGCTTACAGAGAATTCTTATCTTGTTTTAGCCTCATATAATAGTAGGAGATAGAGATACTCTGAGAGTGATCTAGACATCTAGAGCAATGAATTGAAAACGCTGTTAGTTTCATTTTGTGTTCGTGAAAGTTCATTTCAAGTGAACAATTTCTTTAAAATTTCCAATCGAATCGGCCAACTTAAAATCCGAAATTACTAACAAAAATTACAGTTAGGGATGTTCCGACGTTCCTGACCAATACGATAAATACTTAGTTTCGTTTCGTGTAGACTTGTTTATACTTCCACTGTGTTTCCAACCCTCTGGCTTGTTCCAATTTACCAGGTGGAGATTTGTATGTCCCTAATCCAATGACTGGCATTCGGTGACCATTATGTGCAATCCCTACTACACAAATTAAATGCCAATTGAAACGGGATCTAGTTCAACCTTTTTCAGCTGAAATTAGAGGATAGTTGCATTGCAAAGCACTTCCGAAAATCTATTTTAGGTATTAAAAAATAAAAGATAAGATTAGTTTAGCGAGTGCAACTCATTTCTACATACAAAGATAAAATAGATCATTTCGATTTAAATTTGATAGTAATTATCTAAACATAAATTAATCATCACGTAGTCTGCCTGTTTCTAATTTTCTTGGAATTATTAATTGCTATCAATAAGCAGAAGAACCTAAAGATACAACGTAATACAAATACAAATTCAGTGCTAATTGATGGTTAAAATGGTACTTATTGTTTTTAAATTAAATCTACCTATTAGATTGTATTCTTGATTTAATTTTTTTGGCCTCGTGGGGTTTAGGATCTACTGAGCTTGGATTAGCTTCGATTAGCTTCAACTGGAGCTCGCAAGTCAATACGTATAAACCATAACAACCTCTCTTCTCTGTATAATCGAAAAGGAGTGGAGGTTCATGTAAACATGTAT
Organism: Dorcus parallelipipedus; assembly: GCA_958336345.1. NCBI lineage: Eukaryota > Metazoa > Arthropoda > Insecta > Coleoptera > Lucanidae > Dorcus > Dorcus parallelipipedus. The sequence goes on from OY284475.1 coordinate 15,561,251, forward strand.
AGAATTAAATATACAGAGTGATCACTTAAAGTCAGCTATATTCAAAATAAAATTTTGAAAATCCTTAATTCTTTCAAGTCCTTGAAATTAATGTATTAGTGTTATGCGTTCTCCTAAAAATGCAAAACGTATTTTTTTACCTTATGTATGACTGTGTCCTCAGCCTCACGTCTCAATTTTTTTTTAGAAACTATTTTTTCGGATTAACGCTATTTCCGATTTAGAACATTAAATTGAAAGACAAAAGCAGTTATTCACTTTATTGAAAGGCGTTCGGAGGAAAATATACGAGAACAATATTTATTCAACAAAGTTGTCTAATAAGTTAAGTTACAGTGTTGACTTAATCTGCAATCTGATTGCTAATTAGCAATAAAAAAAATAACGATATACAAAAAAGATTTCTGCTATTCTTCTCTACTGCAATTCGTTGAAGAACATTTCATCGATGAACAATTTTCTGGACATCAATCCAACGTCGATTATTTCAGAAAACTCGAAAATACCTCAAAACGTCTCGAGAACTCCCAACTAGGTGATTGTTGAAAACATGAAATCTAAGAAGACTACTTAAACTTCCCAGCACACAAAAAAGAAACAGTAATTTAAGACTGTTATCTTTTTAATTGTAAAATTTGTAATTATAATTGATCGAACAGTTGGTAACATCAATATAATTATTGACGTTTCGACCTTGACAATTTTTTCAAGATAAATAAATTTTTTTCATTTGTCCTGAAAAAGCGAAGCATCGACTTTTATATTGATTTTACAACCTGTACTATCAATTATAATTACAAATTTTGCAAATGTTTTCAGCGGACAAGATAACGCTTCAGTAATTTTTTTTACATATTTCATATAACAATAGAGGGATGGTAAATTTAAGTTTTAAACAAAAGAACTACATATTAAAAAAACATTAATTTGTAAAAAGACAAATCAGTTGTTATTGTCAAAGTCATCGAGTGTTATCATAGTTCAATATGTGGTTATTTTTTGAGAAGAATAGGAATATATTTCTGTCTTTTTTACTTCTGCAACCACAGATTGAGCAGCAATTATGAATTCTTTCGTAAAGTTCTTTGAAAAAAATTGCAAGGCTTTCTTCTTGACAATATAAATTAGAGCACACTACTGTAAGACACTGAGTTCAATTTAAGATTTCTATTTTTCTCATCTTTCGAAGAAACCAGTCAGTTCTGAGAGTGTTGGCGTTTTTTTTTTTTTTTTTTGTTTTGTTTTGTTTTTTACTCTTAGATACCTAGGGGTTTTTTCCCCTAAATATTAACTGAAATATTTTCTGATTACGTCGAAATTTTATTTGTAGGCTGAACTCTCGGCAAATATTTGAAAATAAAGCGGACTCAGTACGAAAGAAAGGACTCACAAGACAGACTTAAGGTGAACGTTAACGAATAATAAACATGCAGAGAAGAAAATTTAGGAAAAAACGTTATATACAATTTTCATCGGACAAGAAACAACTTTAAATAGTTATATTGAATATAGAGATACGCGACATTGACTAAATAGTCGATAATAGTCGACTTTACACTTTTAGTCGAGTTAATCAAATTACACTTTGCCGTCGTCGATTTGGTATTTTTTACATGCGTAGCAAAGCAGTAATATTTACGTTATCCTGATCTCGTCGTGGGAGGAGTTAGGAATCTATGAAGTATTGTTATTAAACAATACAGATTTTAAAATTAAACAAACTTTATTATAAAGTTGTATTTTTTAGCTCAAAAAGTGCCTCAAAAACTATATAAACAATCAAAAGTATGTGTTAATAGTTAAATGTGCATAATTATGCGTATGTGCATATATTTTTGACTAAACAATCTTTTATTATACACCTATTATGATAGTACAGAATCACAATAATTTCACTTTACTTTAAATATTTGATTGCGTAATTCATTTTAACCAAAAACACATCTAAATGGGTTACAAATTTTATATTAAAGAATCAATCGACTAAATAGTCGACTATTTGTTTGACTTTCACTGCTGATTTATTAATTGTAGTTAATCAACTTTGCATTGATAGACTCGATCTGCAAGTCGACTTGCACAAAATTGTTTAGTCGTCCATCTCTTAATAAGTGCGCACACATTTCAATTTCTTTGTTGGATCTGGATAAACGCATTCTTCTCTTAACTTCTTCGTTTCAGGAAAGGTTCTGATTTCATTATTTATGTCGGAATATCTTGAAAATTGACGACTTTCACGAGTTTTTGGTGGTGGTAGTTTTTATTCGGTTCAGCGTTTGAAAAAAGGGATATTTAGCTTTTCTTGAATTAAATCTATTTATTTCTGTACTAAAAAATAAATATGTATGGATATAAAACTTTTTCATAAATGAGACGATCAGTGCTACACATCTTAAGGTGCGTCTAAACATGTATCGTATCCGCGTATCCGATCGTGGTCGTGTATCATGATCAGCCAAGTGTGGACGTGTTGCCATGTTGCATCCCCGTATCGTGTCTTTGTATCATTTGAAACGCGGATGCGATACAACTACGTCACACTTGAAGTCGGAATTTCGCCGAAACATCAAACACTGGATGGATAGGTAGCAGCAGCTAATTTCACAGTGACAAACGTGCAACGTCGAACAGTCGATACAGCTGTATCAAGTCGGAAAGTAAACGCACACACGGATATATCAAAATGGATACGAAACGCAGTTAAGTGTGAGTGCATCATTCTTGCGTATCATATCCGATCATGATCGGATACGCGTATACGTCACATGTTTGGACGCACCCTTAGCGATGCATCATTTTGTTAGTTATTCACCAATATCAGCAATTGTAAAAACATATACACAGTTATATAAAGCCCGCTATTCCACGCCATTTTGTGTTCGGATATGCGATTGAAAATGGCATGGAATCAGGGTATAGTCAGAAGATATTTGAAGTAATTTTCTCTCAACACTTTTCATTAACGACTAGTACGCCAGTGGATACTGATAACAGCAAAAATACAAAGTATCTAACTTCAGAGAAACTTAGTTCTGCCAATTAACATACGTCACCAGGTTCGTCAACCTAAAGGTCGCAGATTAACTTTCAAGAAGTTTACACCGGCTTCTGCATACGTTAGCCTTGTCGAGAAAATTTATAGAGCTGCTCAACCTTGTGGCAGCAAAATGCGGAGAGAAGGAAAACGTGTGCATTAAAGTCACGATAAAAGCTTGCCTAATTACATTTATTTTTGTACTAGCGCACGCTACGAGATTTATGAAGAGCAGAAACTTCTTCCCACGCAAAACGTTAAATGAGGAAAATTTAATTACGAGATTTATTAGTTGAGAAAAATAAATCTTGTTAAATTCTCGAGTGTACATAAATTAAGGCGTTCTTTCTTCGAGCGAACCTTGTTAACTTTTAAAAAAATGGTCTTCATTCCATCATCCAACACATTCATTAAATCAGTCATGGGAATGACTGTAACACATTACTAATCAGGATATTAAGCTGTGTAACAGTTTACTTGAAGTATTAGCTAGCGCGTTATCATGTTGCTGTTAATAAACAAATAGCTTTTTTATTTCTTTAATACATCGCTTAGCATTTGTCCAATAATGTTGAAATATTTGTTTTCGCTTACTACACTTGAATAAAACTGTTAATTTCTTGTATTATTACCGCCCTCCAATGTAACCACGTTCATTCCGACTGCGAGATTATTTGGGACGTAGAAATTCGCCACGTGGGATTCGTACACTTCGGAGGGCCTCTCAGAAAATTGTTGGACTTCGTGCTGTATGATTTATGAAGGGTCCCTGGCTCTCGGCGCTTCCGTAATATATCGAATTCTCTCCGGCATAGAAAAAATAGCAAACTTCCAGAACTATACGTTCTGAGATACAGAACAATGTCAAAAAAATAAAATTCGCCTTTCGTTATCAATGGTAAAATTTATTCTTGTTTATTTATCAAGAACACATTTTAGAACAAATTTTTCTTTAATGTTTCGGAGATGTCAGTCCACTGCATGTGGGACATGTTTTATTAGCTACACCATCTGTAATGCTATATTGTTAATTAAATCACTTCAGAATTTAGGAACAAAAACAAAAAAAGAAACGTAAAGAAAATAAAGTTTGCTCGCGAACAGAATACATTTTTGCGTAAAAATAATAAATTAAAACCTAATCTGCACAATCGCTTACCATCCAAAATCCCCTATCGTGAAAATTTAAACTATTTCTTTAAAATAAATGCGATTTGAAAATGGGGTTTTAACATCTTAACACCTCTGCCTAAAATTCTTGGTTTTAAAATTTCTTAAAGATAATTTTAAGAAAAGGTATCTTTCTAGATCCCTTAATGACGTAATGCGTAAAATTGTAAATGTTTGGAAGATTTTCCAGGGTTGTAGCATTTAATGAAATTATTTATAGTTCATTACTTTACGATAAAGCAGGTAAGCGAAAAAAATCACTTTTGCAAATCTGCTTTTTGGATACGTTGTCAATAAAAAAAAAGAAATGGTTACTGAAGACTACACATAGGAAACAGATATTTTGAGTCATGTTAACGACGCACTATAAATGTTATTTTCTTCTTCCCTCTTATATTGACGCGCTGTGACATGGTGTTTAATAGCATTTTCGATTGACTGTACTATTGTGTACTCAGAGTATCTTCATCTCCTATTATTACATGAAGTTAAAACAAGATGCAAATACTCTGAGTACAACCAGTGCGAGAACGCCATAAAAAAATCTGGAGGTCAAAGCACAACCGTTCAACTAAATCACTGAAGCTTTTACCGTTGAAAAAAAATAATTAATTGCATAATTGCAATTTTTTTGTATTAGGCTGAGTAACTAATGGCGCTAATTAACTTCATAACGCGCATGTACGTTTTAACATTACGTCTTAATAAAAGTTAATTAACATTTGAACCGCACAAAATAAGAATTTTATGTCTGTACCAATGGCTGTGCAAGTTCACCTGGAACATGTTACAAAATCGGCTGTCCAAAAGTTCACCAAAGTTTAAAACTACGCTTATAGAAAGTACGATCGGTCATCTTTTCTATAACCTGATTCCGCAGAGTTATTTCTTTTCTCGAACACGTCCAGAAGCTCGTTTTGGAGAATAGATCATATCGTCATTATGTCCTGTGGTGAATTTCTTCTATTATTTGAAATCTTTTTTCATAAGAAATCAAATGCAGAGAATGGAACGTCTGGGAGATTAAAATCACGTGTTGCTTCTGTACTGGTGCGGAGCTTGAATCATAAAAGTGTAGCATCTATGGGGGTCATTCTAATCATATTTGCAACCTAGCGACTGGTACCTCCCTAGCAACTGTTAAGAAGCTTCAATCTCGGCAATGTTCGGTGGTAACACGATACAACGTTGTGCAGTCTCGATAGAGCTCGGAAGTAAGATCATACCAAGTTGTAACTTGCAACCCCGATTAGAATGACCTCCTAAGTCTATTGCAGACAGTTTTCTATCTATCTTGCGTTATTCGAAAACATTTTCAATGTTTTGCATTTCTAAAAAAAATTGCAAGTTCGTTTTTGAAAAGACTACTTTATATGCATTACTTTGCCTTCCTATAAATAATTCGCAACAGTTAAAGAAATTCTTTTCATAGTCCGGGGGTTTTCGTTTGCAATAACCTACCTTCGAGACCTGCGTCGATTCATCGTTTCATAAGTATAAATTTCATTCTTAAATTTTTTCTTCCTTTGGCAACTCGTATATTGAATTTCGGAGTGTTTTGGGCCCTTAAAATATGTACTACGTCGCAATAATATATAATTTTTTTTGGCTACTTCTGATGTTAAGAATTTAATACTAATAGTTTATCTGTTTATATGAATTAGTTATGTTGCTGTGTACTTCGGATCTGGGCTAGTATTTATTGTCCTTGTAGGTAAGTACGGCTCTGAAGCAAGGAGCTTACTAGATAGACCATCGCTATTCTAGTTCTGTTCACACAAGATCCACCGGTGCAGTACGATTTTGCACGATCAACACCGTTGGACCGATTTTGACGGGACTCTGAGTGGGCTGACTGCAGCAGTATGGTCTTGTTGAATCGTATCGGAAACGGGATAGTCTGTGGATGTTTGCAACAAAGTTGTACAATCCCATGCACCTCCTGCACGCAAGTGTCACTCTTGAAACCCTATGACATGCAAGGCTTACAGAACTGTCAAATTGTAGCACTTAATATGCGCACGACTATACGAGAAACCATGCATTACTGTCCAGCAAAAGTTTAATAAATTTAAAGGAAAAGTTCATACTGCGGCGCAGTATCGTTCGACTTACGACATAATCATACAACATTATCGTCCAACACTGTCGTACTACATTGCTGGATCGTGTGTGGCCACCTTAAGTGCAGTGCAATATTATAAAGTATCCTTGTCTTATTAATCATATTCAACTTGTCTTATATCCACTTAGAAACTAGGACATTGGAAGGAAATCGATTCTGGAATAACACTACAAATTTGTAGATTAACGTCGCAAGTTAATTTAAATTTTGTTATCAAACATGACGCGTTTGAATGGTCTGTGCATGATTTGAAATTGTAAATCTAATAATTGTCCTTCTAACTCATACTAAAAGGATACATTTTAGATTAGTTTTAATCTTTATTTGAACTGACTTAGTTCGAAAACGAAATAATGTTGAATTCCCTCAAACATGTTGGTGCTATTCTTATAAATAATTAAGATTAGTCTTTTACGAATTAATTGAAATTATTCTCCAACTCCACTGCAAGACATCGAGTGAGTCTCTTCACGAACTGAGTTAATCGCAATCGGCAAGGACTTTCTACAACAACACAATCAATGAATGAATGCTTCAATCCCTTGATTGAAAAACGATGTAGATCAGAATCGACAAGTTCGTGGAATATTCTTCGCTTGTTCTAGCATTTGATCATCTCGAAGAGACCGACTTGCACCAAGTAAAAATATTTTAACTGTGATAAATGTAAATACCATGCAGAATTACTTCTTCATCTAAATTTGTCAGTAAGGTGCCTAAATGAATACATCGCAGAAGGACCATCGACTACGTCTTTGTTGAAACAGATACATACATTCAAACTGAATTATGCTGCTTTGTTATAGCTTTGAGAGCAATTGTATTCGATATTGAGAATGCGAACAATTTCGAGGCCTAAAAAAAGCTCACCAAACCACGAGGATGAAACTTCAAAGTCTAAAGAGTAAATGATCGATTTAGCCATTAGTCTGCAATTTACATGTAGGTAGAAACTACTTCGCTTAGTAGATGTTTGATATACAATTGGACCGCTAAGAATTAATAAAAAAAAATTGCAAAAGCTTTGATCTTTTTATAAACATGAATGGTAAGTATACTAATTTCGTTCAGAATTTCTAAATAAATACCAAAGTTTTGTAATTTAAACTGAAATAAATGATTTATTCTTTTTTTACAAATTTAATCAAGTTTTTACAATAATTCCTCACAAATATTTTTTATCATAAAATACTCTGTTTCATTTAATGATCAGAGAACGCAATAAAATATTCTGACGTCATCATAATATAAGGGGCGCATCAGAAATACAAGCAGATGTGTATGGGGGCTGTTTGTTATAAACTATAATGATGTATTTAAGGTACATCCGCAAGAACCGTTCAACTGGTCAACTGTAGTTAAAATCTATACGCATTGAGAAAAAAAAACTGATTTTACGACTTATGTTTATTTGTATTTGGTTGACAATATGTAATTATTATAGTTGTTTCCATAAGAGAAGAGCTCTGCGTCATAAATAAAATGCGTCTGGTGTTGCATCACAGACCTAAGAATCATAATTCCGTCCTTTTTACTCCTTCACCGTTAACAAAGAAATAATACTGAAATAATTGTCGGTTGTAACGTTTGATTACGCAGAGCTCAAGTTCCGTGATCTTCACAATATCTGTTGTGTGCGTGTACGGTAAAAAACACGTTGACGCTTCATTAAAATTAGGACCACAGAATACAAGGTGTATTATACTGCTATATTTACACTCTCAACATCTCAAATTATGAAATACAAAGACTATGGATAAAACTGGAAAAAGAAGGCGAAGCGCTATTTAGTTAACTAAATTATTACATATTTTATATCATTTTGACGAAATCGGGTAATATTTATCAACTCTTAAATTAGCAACAATTTTCGATCCTCAATAAGTTAATAACCAGAGAGTTAAGAGGGGAAAATGTAACTATATTTTCCTGCACAGTCTTTAATTCTAGAATCGCTTGGTCTAAATATTTGTCGGAGGTTTTAGTACATCCTGTATATTAAATGCAGACAACTGTTTATGAATAAGATATATTTTATCAGCTCAGCAACAGTGAAGTTTTTTCCTATCCAATTTCGTGAGAAAACCAACGGTCATTGCGTAAACCATTCGTATTTATTCGAACGACGCGACGGCTGCTTAATTTATGTAGCGTTTTATATGCAACGATTTCGTTTACATAATATTTGTCCGTATCTAGTGTCCAGGATTAAGTTAAATCACCTTTCAACGACCTCTGCTCGCTGATATATTGACATCTACAAACAGTGGCTTACCTGAAATTGAAATGCTACAAAAAATATTTTTATTCTTAGTAACGTCCGTGAATTGTAGCGTAACTTCGGGAAGAATACGTGTTTGATTCGTGTCTGGGCCCAGTATCGTTAACTTTGGCGTCAAATTTAATCTCCACAAAGACAAAAACCAAATGCTACTTTAAAAAAAAATCATTCCATGAACCACCGGTGTAACTGAAGCCGCGGTCCCATGGTGTGTGAGTCGTCTTGCCTTGTGCTCGTCTTTGCGCGCCGTTAGGTTCGGAAAGGTTTATTAAGGCGTCGAGCTGTTTGGTTCCGACGAACTAATTTGCAAAGGCTCGTCATAGTTTGTTGGTAATACAAATAATGTTATTACTATTAAATACTATTTAAAATTTAAACAGATGTTCATCTCAACTCCGTAACCGAGTGTACCTGGCTCGGATCTAAATAATAACGAGTAAACTAAATACTTTCCAATTCTCTGAATTTAGGCAAAACTAAGCGAACCAATTGATCGTAAAATGCTTTGACTTAAGTTTTATTACCGCCTCCAAGGTGATCCAAGTTTTATTACCGCCTCCAAGGTGATCCATCAGACTCCCAGCTACGAGTATCGTGAGATGAGTAATCCTGGTCCCACGACGTGTCGCTTGTGTTGTAGTCACTCGCCATGACTTGCCGAGGCAACACAGGTCGTGAAACCGAGCCTTAAGAGAAGCAGTGCATGTTCAAGTCCAGTGTTAATTTTGGAGATTTATCGCAATTTTGGCAGTATAAATGTCCGTTTGGTGGACGAATTTTGTAGTCAGCGATTTTGCGAAATTTATGTAGTTTTCGTTTCACAAATAGAATAATTTTTCAAAACGTTTATCATTGCTGAATTCATTAAAAAATCCATTATTGTAAGACGTGGGAGGACGATCGCTACAGCGCCGCCCCATTCTATGCTGGCTCCTTCCACCTCACTAGTTAGTTAGATACATAGTACAGAGCGGCAGTTCTAATTTATGGACCGATTCTGCTTATATCTGTAGCAACCGTAAGATCTGTACCTAAACCTGTAAATCAATTATTAAAAGGTGAAATTTTGAAGTTCTCAGTACGATACGACTTCTTGTAAGTCTATAAGGTAATATCAAAGAGACTTACGAGTAATCCTAGGGACCTAGGAGAAATCATAATCAAAATTCCATATTTTAATAACTGAGTTACAGGTTTACAGATCATACGGTTGCTATAGATACGAACAGAATCAACATATAAGTCTTGACTGACTGGACAAAAAATTACACACACTGTATATGTTAGTTCAAATTTTCCACTTATCATTCCTTTGAACTTTTTCCAACATTTTATGAAAATCCTTCACTTTGAGAGGTTGGTTTTAAAAAATCTATGTTTTTCTTCATTAAAAAAAATATCTAATTAATGTATACTTTGTTTCAAATTTTTAGACTTAAATTAAAATTAATAAAAAAATTATCTGAGAAGTGGTATTGATCAAAAAAGTCATAGTGGATTCTTAAGTATTGAAAACGAGAATATTTTGATGAATTAATTGGTAATTTGCAAAAACAACGTTTCTATGAAGAAAACCATTTTTCTCATCTACCTTTTTAATGAATGGAATCGGTGCTACGCCATTGCAGGCAAACAAAATCTTGAATTAAAAACTACAAAGCCAAATGGTGAAGATCAAGTGTGGCTTTTTCGCTTAATCACTTTTAAGTGAAACGCAATTTTTTAATTAAATACCTACACGGTTTATGTGTTAATGCATATGTTGCAACTGAGTTGCTAATTGCATGCTGAATTGTAAACGTAAATATTTAATCCGAAATTTGCACGTTGATGGAATCACTGTTGGCTTGCTAATTATATCCGCCTGCGAAAAAAGTAGATTTGCTAAAATTCTCTCTGTGAAATGTTAATGCTTTACATATAGCAAAAGAAAACATCCTATGAAAAAGAAGGATAAAAGTTCAGAGAAAACCCTAAGGAAATAATAAGGGTGAAGAATTTGATAGAAATTAGGAAAACAAATTGGATAACCTAATATGAAGAATACCATGAAGTGGCTGAATATAATCCAAACATAGTATACCTAGGTATAGGATAAAGAGAGTGAAGGGCGCAATTAAAACTAGCTTATCTCTATCTTATTATTTTCTTGAGTATCGTTACATTAAAATTAATAGATATTTTATCGTTTTATTTGTAATAATGAATTTTAATCAAGAGCTCTATAAACATACTACTACGCAAATATAGAGCACCCTATACATATTATAGCAAACCAGTGCCGAGAATGAGAGAGGAGTTTCCTCAAATTATGGTTGAAAGTTTTCTTCAAATTGTTGAGTAAGAAAATAGATTGTTTCAATTTTCGTATTCCCATATACAGGCTATTCAATATAGTAACCGTGTTGTCGCCAGCTTCTTTTTTCCTGGAGTTGTGATACCTTTAGATGATCACTCATTAGTTGTGTAAGCAGAACAATTACATATCGCATCTTTTTTTAGATAAAGCACCTTATATATTTTGTTGACAGTTAAAAGAAATTCTCAATATAATTTACTCTTCATTTCATTCGAAGCCTTCCGCGGTTGGAACCGTGGCTGTGACAGAGGCCGTGACTCTGAAGATACCCCATATGGTCGAGGACGTAACATCGACAAAAGAAAGAAGACTAACGCGATTCCAGTTAGAAAATGCTGTCTCACTTTAAAATTTGTTGCGATAATTATATTTCGTCATTCTAATGCAACTTCAGCTATAAAAGTATCAAATGCAGCTAAAACCTGTATAATAGAAATTCCCCGTTTACTGTATCACGGAGTATTAAATACAAATTTGTTGCAAGTCGGTTTTTTTGCCAAAAATTGGTCGCAAGATGTCGCGATGTTTGCTATTGTATAGCAAATACATTCTACAGTTAAGAAAGAAATTAATTTCCAACTGAAGAATAAAATTCCATAAATAAGTCTGATTTATTGTCGTTTCCCTAACTGATGTCTTCGTTTATTGTGACGAACTTATTATATGTGTAAAGTATGGATATCTGAAGGAAGTCGTAGAATAGGAAGTGTTAAAATATTTACTACTACTACTAATTTTCTTATAGCGATTCACCATAATGCTGCTGTTCTTTATTGTTTGATATTGATTTTGTTTCTGATAATTAGATTTTCTGAACATGACGTGCTTATAATCGTTTAAATCAGGGCTGTCCAACCTTAGGTAATCCCAGGGCGGGATTAAGAAAACATTTGTCCGAGAACGATACCCAAAATAATAAATGTGGTACATATCGTATGTTTCGTTTTTAGTTGGAAACGTATGCGCTTAATATGAGCGCACTTTTCCGACTGCATAAGCCTTAGGCCCAGAATGTAACCATTTACTTTCCGTCTTCGCCTCTTTTCTAAGCTTCAATGAAACAGTCGGTATATTAAATTACTTGGAGAGTCCTATCGTTACTTAGTTTATATATACAACAAGAAAAAGTTTTACAATTTTATACTTTAACAGAAAAAAATATTGTTTGTTTGATTTTTAATTCTTTTTACAAAATAAAAAGCAAACATACAAATTAATACAAAATTCTTTTACATAAAATTTTATAAATTAAAGGTCGCCTCAATAATTAAAACAATGACTATAATTAGTGATCGCCTTTATTTAGAAAGATACAGTGCGCTCTTTTTTTTTTCAATATCCCTTTCGATACTACATAGAAGAATTAATAGCCCCGTAAGTCATTAAATTAAATTAAAGGTACGTTCCTGATAATCACAGAATATGTAATTTGCAGTTAATAAATTAGAAACAGAGCAAACAAGACAAATGAAATCTCGCTTATTTTTCGAAAGCAAAAAAAGTGTTCCTCAATAAAAATGTAAATGTAGAAACACGTTTTACACGTAAATTTATAAACCAGTGGTCCGAAGCAACTAGAGAATTTTTTTTCAGTTCAAGTTTTAAGTTGTAAACTCAGTGAAGAATTTAATTTGTATGAATTTCAACGGATTTATAACAAGACAACGGAAACATTAGGAGATTGACTCATTCCATCTCCTGGTATCCTTAATCCGTCACGAAATTTCGCATTACGAGAAGAAAGTTTAATCATACTAAAACATTTAAGGCTAATCGTTATCTGCTTGCTTTAAGGATTTGCAGGCCCCGGGCTACATTATTTTCGAGCATCCACCCTAACACACGTGAGAGACTTCTCTCTTCGATTTATTCTTTAGATACAAAATATTTAAGATTAAAGTCACAGTCAATTTACTTCAATTTAGTTTCATGTTTTATTTTAATATAAATACTTTTCCTGTAAGGATATTAATAAAATATTGTTTACTCATTTCGACTGGACATAGTCGAAATGTATCATTAAAAACAAGTCAAAAATTCTTGAACGTAAATACAGGCCTTATCGAAAAGAGTACCAATGGAATCTTTTCGGTTTAATACGAGAGCAAGAATTTTGGGAAAATATATGTGAATGTCCTATTTCAAAGTAAATATTTTGTTTCAATCGTTTCCGAATGTTATTCATTTACGATGGGGATTAACTTATTCCTATTGCTACATCTCCCCACTTTCGGGCATCAGCATCTTTCTTTTTTCTATCCTCAAGAAAGAAGACGCAAAAAAACTGTTGGATGTCTAAAGCACTCTAATGTAATTACAAAATCACCAAGGCTTCTCCCAGAAGCTTTTGAAAATTCGATACCCTCCCATTTACAACTTGTCTTGTCGATAAGGTTTACAAAGTACTTGCATTATCTGCAAATCAAGCAAATTTCCTCTGGTTTAGTTTAAAAGAGGTAACACAGTAATAAGTAACCAATAATTTTATGCAAAGTTTTAAAAAACAACAAGTGTCGAGTATCAAAAGTATAAATACGTTAATTTATCTAAGAATACAAGAGCTTTTTAAAAGTATATAATAAATCAAACCAAGGAATGTTCATGCTGGCTAGATATTGTAAGTTACCAAGTAAAAACCAGTAACTTTGCTTGAAAGGTAAACTGAAGGTTCTAACGTTGACCTAGCTGTTCGTTTTACTTAGTTACTTGCTAAGAGACCCAAGTACAAAGGCTAAAACTTGGTATGAATGCGCAAGAAGAGGACTTTCAAGGTCTTCTTTGCTATACCTTATATAATTTATTTGTTTAATCATAACATACATGGGCTACATTGTACTGATGGGCAACGTATTACCTTTTCCAGAACCGTAAACCAAAATGAGCGTTATCATACGCTTGCAGAACTTACCATGGTCTGCAAACGCCCTAGACATTCGCCAGTTCTTCCGAGGCCTCAGCATTCCCGAAGGAGGAGTCCACATCGTCGGCGGAGAACAAGGCGATGCTTTCATAGCTTTCAGGTGCTCTAAATACAGCATTTTCTTTTTGGATGACGTACTTACTTTGACCTCTCTTTTTTTATTATTAGCACGGACGAAGATGCCCGTCAGGCTTTTAACCTAAACAACGGCAAAATCAAAGAAGTCCAAATCAAGCTCATGCTGAGCTCTCGCACGGAAATGCAAAAGGTTATAGAAGCCGCCAGGAACCAATCCCTGGCGGCGTTCATGCAAAGCTCGCCCACTCAAGCCCCCTCCGCGGTTCCTCCGATTTTACCCTCGGTGATCCCCTCGACGATGCCCGACGCGAAAAAAGACGACAAAGACAATAATGTTAAAGTAGATAAGCGAGATAAGAGGCGCTCACGATCTCGCTCGCGCGAGCGCAAAGAACGTGATAGAGATCGTCGAGATAATAGACGTCGTAGGGATAGATCACGTTCTCGTTCACGTGAACGTAGAGATCGTCGTCGAAGAGATCGCAGTCGAAGTAGAGACCGCACACGTTCCAAAGAACGCGATCGTCGAAGCAAAGACCGACGATCAATAGAAAGCTCTTCTAACACTAACGCTTCCAATAATAAAGAACCTAAAGTTGTGTGGGAACCCCCGATTCCAAATGAGGCGCAAGCACAGGCACAATCGCTTACCCTTCTTGGATCGTATCCACCTGCAGCAGCTTTACTGGCAGCTGCCGCCGTTGCAGGAGCTGCGGGAAACCCAACCGCATTATTGGAAGAGAGGGTGAGCTTTCAAGCTCAAAACCAAAGAGAAGGATTTGGACCGCGCTGGACTAATCCTAACCACCACACATCAGAAGGTCCCAATAATACCAACAGCTTCCAGAATAGACGCTTCCAAAACGACGATAGATTCAATGATAACGCCCAACAATTCCAGGGGCGTCCCCGACCAGGTGGCATGGAGCAATTTAATAAAAATAGCTACAACGATAGCAGACCAGGATTTAACAGTCGTCAGATGAAAAACGACGTCTTGAATACTAGATTTAACAACAGCAGCGACAGACAGGATAGACATCAGGGGGATTTCACCAATTGCTGCGTACAAATGCATCCTTACTACGGCGGTTTCGGGGAAGTCCGACGATTTTTCCAAGGGATCTTCATCCACAACACCGGGATCAAGTTCGTTAACGATGATTTCGGAAAACGAACGGGCGTTTGCTATATTAAATGCGCCTATCCTGAAGGCAAGGAGGAGGCGTTAGCCAGAAGCGGAAGTTTACTAAAGCATCAGGTAGTAGAAATCACGCATTTAGATGATGAGGAGTTCGACAGCATCCCTGACCGATACCAACCTGACCATCAGTATCAAGATGATGACGGAGATTCCGAGTCGTCCCGCCATTTCAGAGGCAAAAACATCACGAAGTATTTCAACAAAAATAGCGGTAATCAGTCACAGTCACCACCGCCGAAGATATTTTCGTGCCTGGTCGTCGAAGACCTTCCAAACTATGCTAAAGAGCAGGACATCTTAAAAATGTTCTCTGAATACCCGCTCATGTCGATCATAATGGTCAGTAAGCCAAGAAAAGTGCATGTGGCTTACGTGCAATTCAGCAACCCCGAAGACGCCAAAACCGCTCAACAAGAAACTAACAAGCACATAGTGGATGGTAAACCGGTTACCGTGAAACCATGCAGGGATGACGTCTTCGATACCGTCCAGAGGCAGCAGAGTGAAATCCTGGAGGAACCGGATAGCTCTACTAATTACATCAAGACAGACTGCATCTTACTCTCTCGCTTGCCCCTAAAAACAAACGACAGAGATATTTCTGATTTTTTCTCCGATGTTGGGATTATTCCCACGAAGATACATTTGTTGAGCAACAACATGGGTTTCATCGGGGAGGCCTACTGCGAGTTCGCTACGATCGAAGAAGTGAGGGTGGCGATCGAAAAGAACGCCAAACCCTTAGGGTCGTCGATAGTATCAGTCAAACCCGTTGATAGATCTGACATGGAAAGTGCACTGGGGATACACGTCATACCCGATTCACCTTCGCCCCCTCATCCACTGCCTCAACAACAGATTAATAGACCGCCGCTTTTAGGGCCCGGGATGGGTCAGCCCAGGCAACAATTTTTCCCAAGAAACAACTTCGTGCAGGGTCCCAGAGGTCCTGGTTTTATGGGCGGGCCAAGGCCGAGGAGGTTCGTTCCACCCCATCTTCAAGCAGATGAACCGTTCGGTCCTCCCGGATGCACCGTCCTAATGGAAAACGTTCCTTACAAAGCGACCGTTGATGAGATACTCCAGTTCTTTGACGGGTATGACGTACCCGCGGATAATATCCTGCGACGTTACAACCCTAACGGGAAGCCTTCGGGGGAAAGCAAAGTGATCTTTAAAGATCCCGACGAGGCGTACCAGGCGGTAAATCAGAAGCAACAGCAGAAGATTAGAGACCGCACGGTTTACCTTACGTTAGTGTAAAAGCAAAATCCCCGAGTTGATGTAAATATGTGCGTTTAAGAGGGTATTGTTTTGAGTTCTCTTAGTTTAGCACGTGTATATATGATTGGTTATCCGGGTTTCCCAAGAAATAACTTCGTGCAGGAGTCCTGGTTTTATCGGTGGGCCAAGACTGAGGAAGTTTGTCCACTACATGGTCAAGAAGATAAACCTATCGGCCCTCCTGGGTGCACGTTCTTTACAAAGCGACTGTTGATGAGATACTCCAGTTCTTTGACGGGTATGATGTACCGGCGGATAATATCTTGCGACGTTACAACCCTAACGGAAAACCTTCAGCGGAAAGCAAAGTGATCTTTGAAAATCCCAATGAGATGGAGCAAAAGCAATAGCAGAAGATTAGAGACCGCACGATTTACCTTACTTTAATGTAAAAGCAATATCTCCAAATAGATGTAAATAGGCGCGGTTAAGAGGGTGTAAATACCATGGTAATATTTTGAGTTCTATTACTTTAACACGTGTATATATGAAGTACAAAGTAATTATTAAGTTTTTGATAAAGATGTGCAAATGGAAATGTGAATGTCGTAAGAAAAACGTTGCGTTTTTGAATGTGTATAATTTATTTTGACGTTAGAAGACCTAGTTTTTAAGCGTTGCTTTTAAACGCGTCGTAATTCATGAAATCATCGTAAAGCAGTATAGGTTGTAGTTCCATATTTTCTTCAAGTTGTATAGCCTTTTATAAAATAAACTTAGTTTTTCTATTACAGAATTTGTTCTAATTTCAGGAATGTCCAAGGAATTTTTTTTTTAATTATTAACAAAATTTTCCTTTTAATTGCTTCTCTTGTGTAGGTGTTCTTTATTTTTTAAGGGAATTCTTTTACGAATGTCGATTTCTAAAAAGGTAATATCATATTTAATTAAATTTTAGGGAGAGTCTCGTCCGTGCAATAATGTATGTATGTAGAATTTAAATTAAAATTAATTGTACGTGCATCTAGAACCCAACTAAAAATTACTGCACCGTTTACTCTGTGCGCCGCTAATTGGCGCTAACTGCGCATTTATTGCCTTAATTCCAGTTGGATTGTGTTTGTGCATCAAATTTATGAAATGCGCGCGCGTGCTTAATGTGCAATTAACTCGCACATATCGCGCAAATCATAAGCGTTTAAATGTTTAATGCAATAAACCTAACAATAGCGTACGTTAAATACATGTGCAACAGAACTGCATGGTACTTGGCAAAGTTTAATTTACGATGCACTGAAGTACTCAACAGAAACAGAAATAACTCCAGACACTTCAAAAATATTTATGCTTACTCAAAATATAATTAAAAAAGAAAAAACAAGAACACGGACTCAAATCTCTATGAAATTATTATAAAAATTGGCTTATGATTATAGTAATTTACATCGCCATCTTTGGATTACTAGCAAAAGTAATGGACCTACAATTGCACTGAGAAGTTAAATTTGCAACGAGCCATCTTTGGGCGAATAGCAAAATCGCTTTTCTGCTAAATTTTATGAGTGCAAAATTCGATGTTATACAATGATATAAAATTAAAAAGAAATAAATGGAAATTCATGTGTTTCCTTGAAAGGTGACTCCAGAGCGACGTTTTCTTAATATTTTTTTAAAAAATAAATGCATATTTTATTACATATTTGATTGCAAGACTGTATATTTAGTAATAAATATTGAATGGCTTAATGAATAAAACTCCTTTGTTTACAAATCGATTGATTCAAAGCGCCGTCCTTTAGTGAATAGTGGAAGCTTTTTAATTACGAATAATTGTCTCCATGTTCAAAAACTCGCATGCAGTTACTTTAATTTAAAAAAAAAAGAAACTGCAGAGCATCATCTGCGGCTAGAAAGAGACATTTGTTGATATCTTCATGAAAAAAGTTACATACTATATTATTTATTTATAAGAGGGTTTTTATTTTAAAAAATTTAATAGCTTGTTGATAAAACTCATTTGTTTTCAAGTCGTCTGTAGAGCGTCATCTTATTGTGAATAGTGAAAGGTTTAAGTCGCAATTTCATTTATTAAAAATTATTTTCATCAGTTTCAAACCGACATAAAGAATTCATTCAGAAGTGTTTTGAAATTACATGCGAAAACAATTACTTTAGAACACCGACAGACGGCGGACATTGAAAATTTCTTGATTGAAATTGTACCAAATATTTTTCCAAAAATTACAAAACCCACTTAACGAAAGGTAAAGGTCAGCACCGATAGGAATTTCTTCAAATGCACCATCTCATGAGAGGCAGCGAAAATTTCTATGACGTCATTTATTAAATTCGAACACGATCGTCTTTTATTTATTAGCTTCAGCTATTATCAGAAAACAGCAAGAACTCTATTAAATGATTTGAAGCTCAGTGGATCATTTGTAACTTTTTGAGGCAGCGCCATCTCACAGCAACCAGTGGAGTCTTATTTGTTGATAGAGCGCCAGTAATTAACAACAATTTTCTGTGTCACGTCTCAACATGTTTTTCTTTGAATTATAAAACCCACTTTATAAACAGAAATGTTTTAGAACAATAATTTGAAGCTGCATGTTTACGTGAAGTACAAATAGATGGCAGTGTTTCGTCGATTTTCTGGTGCTTCTGAAACATTTCCTCTCGAGAACACAAGGTTAAAGAACTCACAATAAAGAAACCGTTTAAAAACTCTGGTCAAGTCAAATGCTTGAGTAATTTCTTCTTTAGAATGCCAGCTTGTGGCAAATATTAGTAGTTCTTTTGTCGTTGTTTGATCAAATCAGTTTTACTTTTAGAAAATAAACGAGGATTTAATCAAACGATTTAAAATTATTTTTTCAGTCCCATTCATAGCGCCATCTTGTAACATACCATAGAATAATTTCCTTCACGATCTTATCAATTGTGAACATATTCCTCTGGGTATAAATGGTAGTATAAATTCAAGAAAGGCGCCATCTTGTGGTAAATCTGTAAGGTTTTTTGGCAGCTTTATGATGTAAGAAATACTATTTTCACTAGTTTACTTAGACTAGATATTATGAACAAATAAAACAAATAAATGAAAAATCTAAAACTTTACAAGTCATATACGTTTAATTTGCTAGAGCCATCTCGTGGTAGGCAACGGAACCTATCTCGTTACACTTTTAATGGGATGGTTGTTATTGCTACGAACACTTTTCTTATTAAAGAATTTTTTTAAAAATGCAACACAAAAAGTTTGCAATTTTTGGCGAATGCGAATTTAAGACAGAAATAGAAATCTGGCCTAAATCATTTTCAGTTTAATCTAAGAATTTGATGGAAAGCTAATTATTTTTTCATTCCTGACTGACGTCTGGCAAGTAGCTCTGGGAACGTTCACGTCAAAATACATAAAATTTAAAACACTTGTAAAATAAATATTTCAAACTGTATTATTTGAACATTATGTTTAAATACTTCTACTTGTTCTTTCTTTCTTTTTTGATAAATAATCTGCTGTAAATTTATTAAGTAAACTTATAACAGTACAAGTGATTACAATGTTTACACAAGACTAAAATTATTATTAATTGTTTTTAGATAACTTGATTATTTATTCTAACAAGCGCACATTTCATATTTCAATATAATCGATGAAGAATCCCATTATGAAAAATTATTATATTATTATTATTATATTATTGTAAAAGACAGAATATACGAAATGGTCTAGATGTCTAGAATAACTGTTTGAATTGGTAATACAATTAAGAGCACTTTTTTTTATTCGACTACTTGCTTCCGAAATGATTAATGTGAAAGTTGAGCAAAATCCAACTGATCTTCAATCCCGTTCTGGCAAGTTCGCTAGATTGTACCAAGATGTTCAGCAACGTCTTCAAAAGTCCTGTGAGAAGTCTCAAGGGTCGTTAAGACCTTCGTAGGCGAAAAGTTGATTATGAACCAAATCAGTTAGTATGGCGTAAAAATTTCGTTTTGTCCGACGCTTCCAAACATTCCGCAGTGAAATTGGAGCTTTTGTTATAAACCGCCAAATTTCCACACACGCTTACGAATTAAAAAATTGCGATGGCAAAATTTTGCCACGGACTTGGCACAGCTCTCAACTTAAACCCAGTCCACCCGATAACTAATCTCGTACCTATTTCTTCTTTCACTGCCTTTTCTTTTCTCTTCATTTCTTTCGTTCTCTTCTTTAATCTGCGGAACGAATAGTCCAGACGTCAGATCCGCTTGTCGTAAGAGCCGACTTAAGGAGTTTTCGTTAACATCGTTGAAAACCATCCTTTGGCGTCTTGAGGATCCATGTGTGGTGCAGAATGCAACTTTTGGGTTTATCGTCTTCGTGTCGTTTTGTGGTTTTGGACGCACTGCACCAGTATAGTTGAGTTGGGTGACGCAAGGATGAATTAATATCCTTCTTCTTTCATTTAGTTCTACTTTCGTCTTGTCGTTGAAAGATCCATAGGGAGTCTTTCTTTTCTTTTGCTTGCGAGATTATCGCCTTTGATATTGACGTCTTGTCTTCGGACACGGTTTTATATATTATTCTTGGATTTGACCTCTACTTCGGTAGGGTCGTTTGTTGTCTTCGGACCACTTTTTCCCGCGGTCTTTAACCGAAGTGTCCGTCCGAACTGGTTCTTTGACCGAAGTTCTCATCCGGTTACATTTACCGTTATTATTGTTTCGTTGCTTTAC
Organism: Dorcus parallelipipedus; assembly: GCA_958336345.1. Taxonomy (NCBI): domain Eukaryota; kingdom Metazoa; phylum Arthropoda; class Insecta; order Coleoptera; family Lucanidae; genus Dorcus; species Dorcus parallelipipedus. The sequence goes on from OY284475.1 coordinate 15,582,374, forward strand.
TTTTCTTCTTTCTCCTGGTTGGATTGATCGGATCAACCTTGTTGGTCTCAGGATGTTCATTCGCGACTTTACGAAGATTTGTGGGTGTTTCAAGGATGCTGGCTCTCGTGAAGGCACTTCTGGTTTCCTTTCTTTGTGGGTCTGCGTCTACTCATTTACTGCAAACGTAAGTGAGCGCCACCTCTCCAGAAAAAAGGGAAGTTATTGCAGTTTTAAAATAATTGCGATTACGAAGCTGAAATGAAAAGAACAATTATGTATTATCAATTTAGAACTATGTCATATTTTCATAATAAATAAATTGTTAGATAATTTTAGACATCTAGTTAGTTAGTTACATCTGTAGCCACAAGTTTTTTAAGAGAATCTCATGATTTATTTCTCTTCTGGTCCTTTTTTATTCACAAGACGAAAAAATATTGCATATTTTATTCCGCCGACATTGCTTTTACTCCCAGAGCACAAATTTCCAGGGCCGTACTTGAGAGAGCCACTCTGTTAGATTTCGCGCATAAGTTATCCCCGTCTCCTATTCCGTCCATAAGAACCGAGGAAAGCATTTCTTACAGGCCCCCCTACACATACGAATTATCCCCGATCGGCTTTATTTATTTATAAGGCGCGCACTTTCCGATAAAATCTGGCACGGAACGCGCGCATAAATATTTTCCGCGCGTATGATTCTTTTTCCTCCGCGACTTCTTAATCGCTTAATTTAACGGCGAGCCGAAAATTTATGTGCTGTGAAGCTAATTTGCGATATAATCTTGAATATTAAGCGTGTCGGGCACGTAGTTATTTTTACATATGGCGCTCGTTTTTGACTATTAATTAGTAATTTGTCATCAGCTTCCTTTACAGTGTCGTGAAATTTATCCTAATACGCAAATCTTGAAAAAAATGCTTAAAGTTTAGGCTTAATGCAAAAATTTGTTTCATTATCTTATGCTTCTGATGATTTGAAGTTGTCAAACCAGACCATTCCATTTTAATTTTTCGTAATAATTAATAAACAGAAAAGTATTTTTAAAACAAGTAACCTCTTCTATCTTCTCATTGATACAGATGAATAGTAACAGCAAAGCAATGCACAATTACATGTACCAGAACTCGCGTGAGCGCAACCACAATAAAATTAAGAATTATGTCGAAAAAAATTCTCCTGCTTACCGCGAGATTGCACTTTCAATGAAATTCCAAATGCTTTGTGACATTTTAGTTCTCTTTTATTTCTTGATAAAGTGTAAGTCCAGTAAGCTGGTGAAAACTGTATTTTGTCACGTAACTCCTGTTCAAAATTAACGCACCACTACAATAATCACTGATAACTTTGTATTTTTACAACTATTATTCAACAATAGTTTATTTTAACATAAAGATAATTAGACAACATTTCAGCAATACATTTATTCATTTATGGTAACAATCTTTAATAAAACACAAATTAAACTTTCAGAGATAGAAATTTAAAATAATAACAAATTTATTGAACACCGTAAATAAACAAAAACCGAATTTTATAAAAATCTAATAACGTGTAGCACCACTTCTAGCTCTGATGAATTCGTCTTGGTAGGCTTCTTATCAAATTCTGGATAGTTTTTTGTGAAACGTTATCCCATTTTGAAAGAACGAGATGTTCCAGTTCATGAAGATTTCTGGGAAGGGGTAGATGAGACCTCATTGCTTTTTTTAAAGTATCCCATAAGTGCTCGATGGGATTCAAGTCTGGGCTGCGAGGTGGCCAGTCCAATACTTGAATATTGACCTCATTTAAGTAATTCAACACATCTCTTGCAACGTGCGGTCGAGCATTATCCTACATGAAAATAAAGTTATTGCCTATAAATGGCGCAAATGTCATAACATAACTCAGAATAATGTTCTTCAGGTAAAACTGAGCATTCATTGACCTTTGCTGAATAGGAACTAGGTCTGTACGGGCGTCGAAAGAGATTCCTCCCCAGAACATTTTTGACCCTCCACCAAATGGTTCCCGTGTAGAAATATTGCAGGCAGCAAATCTTTCTCCAGGTCTGCGCCATACTCGTTCACGACCATCTGGTGATTTTAAGCTTACTCTTGTTTCATCGGTAAACAAGACTCTCTTATAATCGTCTACGGACCAATGTTCATGCTCTCTCGCAAATCTTAATCTGGCCACTCTGTGTACTGTGGTGAGCAGCAGTGTAGTTGCGGGCCTTCTACTGGATAACCCGGATTTTCTTAACTTTCTCCTCACAGTTACAGTTGATATCCTAACATTTCTAACTGTTGCGAGTTCATTACTGAGCTCCGAACTTGTGCATCTCCTGTTTCTTAAAACCTGTTGCCTAAGAAAACGCTCATCCCTTAAACTTGTAGTCCTCTTTCTACCCTGTCCACGTCTTCTTACATATGAGCCAGTTTCTCTGAATCTTTTAATCATCCGACTAACTGTAGAATGGTCAACACCTAGCAAATTGGCCACATAACGCATACTTCGTCCTTCGTATAACAAAGTTGATGCTTTTACGCACTCCTCAGTAGATATTTATCTAAATATCGTGGTCGATTCATGTTTTTGGTATTAAAGAATATAAACTGATATTCTGTTTGATATTCACTAGTTTTCAAAACTTATTACTTGTGGAAACCAATGTTAAACTTAAATTTGAACTTAAGCTAATTGTATACCTTAATAAAACAACTTCATCTAATGAACAGTTTGATGCATTAACAGGACGTAATATTGTCAAATTTTATTTATTATGAAGCAAGCCACCTATGATCTATAAATATAAAACATCAGTCACTTCTTCAATTATAAAAATGCAATAAAAAATATAAGTGGTGCGTTAATTTTGAACAGGAGTTTGTTAAAAGAAAAGCTTCCACGTTATCCAATTCAAAGGGTATTGAAACTGTAATGAGCTTTCTCCATCTTCTGTGACATTAAAATATGTAAATGGAAGTGGAACATGCGAAACTTGTAAAAACTACACCTGATAAACACCATGCTGAAGATTTCTATTTTAAGAAATATAATTGCAACTACGGAAGCGAAGCTGCGTTGCGGTCTTATTTATACACCGGTATAATTGGATTATGCAAAATAACTTACGAGTTGGTGGTTGAAATTATTCCTTATTAAACATGCAGATTCGCTTCGGCTCTTAGTCCTGTCTTTGAACTATTTTCCTCTGCCAAGGAAGCGACGAGTATGAAAAACTCGCTTGCTGCCGTCCGCCAAGATCGCAATTAATTTGAAGACGTGAGTTTTGTATGATTCGTCTGGCGACAGTAAATTAATTAGCGCTATCTCGACCTAATCTTTCTGGGAAGTTTGCCTGCGCTGCTGTAATTAGTGAAGGATACGTAGGTGAAATTAATTAGTTCCGAGTTGTAAGCTTCACTCAGCGTTTCAAATTTATGCAAAAATTGATTCTAAAACGGTACAATTTTGGACCTTTAAGCGCCATTTCCGCTAGGTAGTAAATTTTGGGAGTATCCTAATTAGAAATAGACGTCAAATGATTGCTCGATTATCGTGTGTCAACGGTTTTTAAGGCGGGCGATTTCATCGCGACTATTTTTAAACAATGCCATCAAGTTCATTCAACTAAATCAGCGGCGTCAGGTCACGCTCGTCACTCTCTGGAAAAATTCACAGGAAGCGCCGTTTTTAACGAGCAAGACCAGCGGCGCGATTAAAATAGACCGGACTAAATATAAATCAGTCGAATCATATTTTATTTTCGTTTATCGCCTTTTTCTCCTGATGCCCGTCTCTTCTTGCATTGTCGTTTAACTTACAATGCTATCCCAAGCACACTTAGGTTTCTCTGGAATGAAGGAACTCTATTAAAAGACGTCATTGCGTGAAGCGTGATCTAATTTTTTTTATCTCTTTCGCGAGTTTGGCAATCCGCAAAAGTATCTGCGGTATTTTTAAGAAATTAGATAAGTACTTGTACAGCAGAAACAGAAATGAATCGTCCGTAAATAAAATTGTCTAACCGGACTTCACTAACAACAAAATTTCCTATTTAAAAAAAAAAATTCCTAGATAGTCTTGAAAAAAAAGAACTAGAAATTATAATAAGTGATCATCAGCGACATCTTCACTTTGAAAACCAGCCAATTTCAGCTCCAACGTTTTCGAGAAACGTTGGGCCATCTCTTGATCAATCAAAGAAGTTTCTGAAGCAGTTTTGTTAGGTTTGTTTTTGCGATGATCAAATAACATTAAGGACAGTTATCGACCGAACATCAAATACACGACTTTCAACACAAGTTTGGAAATGACTCTTTTAACCACTGACTGAAATATGTTTTTCACTGATGTTTTAACTTTTTGGAAGAACCATCTTTCTTTATTATCATCTGTTTTCTCGCGTCCTTTCTATTTCTAGTAATTGATGTGGTTCGCCATCGCTTGATCAGTTAGGGATGTTTTCAGAAACGTTTTTGTTTGAATTGTTTTACGCTGAGGCCTTCTAAACAAACGACATCAGAAATAATTAACCGTTTCTTTCATAAATGTCAAATAATTTAGGTCAATAACTAAACGTCAAGATGGAAACGATTGAAGGACCCTCTATTATCCAAGGACTCTAATATATTGCAAATGTATTGTGTATGTTTTCTCATTCTCTTCTTATTTCTAGTAATTGACATCGTAAGAAGCTAGCTGTAAAAGCCATCTAGTTTGACTTCCAACGTTTCGAAAAACGTTCGCCATCTCTTGATCAATTAAGGAAGTTTTTTGAGACTTTTCGTTAGATTTGTTTTTTATTATGATGATATTAAGCTTTCGTTACAAAAACGTGTCGATAGCACCCTCTTTTAACCAATGGCTAAAATGTATTTGTTACAAATGTTTTATGTCCTTCCTTCCTTCGTTTTCATTGATTTCCTCACTTCCTTCTTCTTCTTGTTTCTAGTAATTGATAACACAGAATCCAACTATGAAAAGCACAAAGTTTTTGTTAGAGCGTCGCCATCTCTTGATCAATTAAGGAAGTTTTTAAGACATTTTTGTTAGGTTTGTTTTAACGGTGAGACCTTCTGATCGAACGACATTACAAGCGGATGGCGAGGTCTTTTGATCAAACGACATTGAAGACGTTAGAAGCTTTCTTTACACAAATGTCAAAAAAAATATTTTATCAACTAGATGTGAAGTGCACTTGCTGCAAACGACGGAAGCGTCCTCTTTTAACCAATGACTGAAATATATTTGTTAGAAATGTTCTTCGGAATAACCACCTTTCTTTGTTTTCATTGATTTCCTCACTTCCTTCGTCTTCTTGTTTCTAGTAATTGATAACATGGAATCCAACTGCGAAAACCTCCGAGTTTTTCTTCCAGTGTTTTCAAGATACCCCCGCCATATCTTGTTTAATTAGGGAAGCTTTTTGAAGTATTTTTGTTAGGTTTGTTTCCGAGGCCTTCTGATCATGCAACATCAGAAACAATTAAACTTTCTTTTCACAAAAGTCAAAATATTAATTTATTTCACCTACTGAACTTGAAACACACAATCTTAAACACTTGCTTGAAACGAAGGAAGCGTCCTCTTTTAAGCAATGACTGATATATTACTTTCTTTATTTGATTTTCCATTCATCCATCATCCATTGTTACGAATATCTGAACTTTTTGAAACACACCAGAGTGGAATTGAGCAAAATTCTGTTAGCGCAAATGAATTAAAATTGGAGTGAATGACCGCCATCTATCGACAGTAACTGTAGATTAAAAACCATGAGGCCATTTCGGCCAAGAGGAGCAAAGAAGAATTGCGTAAGTTTCTTTTCTTCAATTTTCCGCTCGTGTCCGTAATTTATTGAACTACTATACCGTAGAGGAGTTTAGCAAAATTCAACTTTCCACCACACTGACGTAAGCGAATTAAAAGTTACGCCATCTGTTGATAGTATCCGTGAATTCGAACTGATGGGATTTCTAGAAGCATTCAATTCGATCCTCTGCCTCATGAATTTTTTCTTTGTTGAACTCTACCATGAAGAAATTTACCTAATAAAATTTAACGAGTCAATTTGCTTTTATTTGAAATGAAGTTAATTACCGCCATCTATCGATAGTATCGGTGCAGAGGAAGTGAAAGTGTCGCCATCTATCCGAAGTATCTGTGAATTGGAAACATTGATAAGTAAATCCGAATTTCTTCACCGTGTTTTTCCTAAGGTTAATTTATCTGTCAGTTAAAATGTGACGTACAATTGGCTGTACAAACTACACGTCACATTCTAACTGACAGACAAATTTAACCTTGGGCTAAGGCGGTGAAGAAATTAGACACAAATCATGAAGGAATTAGGCAAAGTTGGCAATAAATTAAAAATGTTGATTTAGAATGAAAGTATCAAGAGATTCTAAAAGGATTCGATTTGAATGTATAGACCGAACAACTTTTAAATGATTTTCATTTGTTTAAGACCAAGGGAGAGACTTTTTTGGCAATCACACTTAGATGAATTGAAGTGAAATTAATTCCCGCCATCTATTGATAGTATCAATCTGTGATTTAAAATCAAAGTATCGTGGAAACAAATGTTTTAAAATCTTCGGAAGAACCATGTTTTTTTGTTTTTAATTATTTTCTCACTTCCTTCTTCTTCCTGTTCCTGAAAATGATGTGTTTCGTCATTCTAACTGATTTTGTGCTTTCCGTTTTGTATTCTGACAGGTTTTGCTCCAGTGTCTTCCTTTTTCACTGAGCATTGTCCAGCTTTGTTTTTATTTCTTTGTCATTTTTCAAACTTTTTTGTCACTTTTTCATTTCTGACATTTTCAGGTACTCTTCGGCGACTTCCTTGATGCATTCTTTGCTCTTACTTTTTCTTTGTTTCTCTTAAGCTTCAATGGTTTTTAATGTATTTTTTCTTCTTTTAAGAGTTTCGCCATAACCCACAAACTGTTGCTTTTTCGGCTGTATATTTTTGTTAAGCCTGATTTTTCTTCACAATAACATCTAATCCCAAAATCTTTTGCTAGATATCCTCTGATTGGTTTAACTTGTAGATACAAAGATTTGTATAAATCCAGAATTACTTCTTTCTTAACTTTGTATATTAGTTTTTTGTTCTTACTGGCAAAACTCCACTTTCTTCTTTTTTATTGAAATACTCATATAGACATTCTCACTTAGAAAATAAAGGAGTAAGTAAAAAAATTCCTGGTTTTAAAGAAGAAGAATGTTAATGAAGTTAGAGAGAGTAATTTAGAATCCTATTAATATGTAATAGACTTTGTTAAGTGCATTATTAAATCTCCGTTCGATTTCGCTTCTTCCCTCTACATTTCGATTCAACACAGTTGTGTTATTAATTGGAAAACCTTGTACCTATTTGAGTTTCCAGTTAGAACTAATCAAAACTGACAGATCAATTAGTCGGTAAATTATTTGCCGAGCCTCGATTAACACGGAAATGTAAATCGATGGGATCTGCTCTCCATAAAAAATTAAAAATAGACGGCCGGCCGGCGGGCGTTAAGCAACGTAAACGCGGTGCTCCTATTTAATTAATCGCAATATTTACGCTAATGATCATCAAAGCGATGAAAAAATAACGAAATGGTCGGAATCAAATGAAATTCCACGTTTCGCTCCGGCGAGTACTGCAAAAATATCAAGTTGGTCGAGCTTGTTGTACGGCCGTTCGTGCTGCGGCAGAGCAAATCCTCTCAGTCTCTTCTGAGACTTGGAGGAAGTTGGGTGTGTGTTCGTGTGTGAGTGCGCGCCCGACGAACTCGCGATAGTTCCCCCCCAAATGAAATGAATTAAACGGGCTCCAAAAAATGACGCGCGTGAAAATGTGGGGGCCCTACTCCTTTGTACTCCTGTTCTTCGTGTTGGCAATCCAAGGACAAAAAAGGAATTACTCGAATTTCCCGTGCCCCGCGAAATGTATGTGCTTCCAGCGCACCATCAGATGCATGCAAATGGAGCTTACAGAAGTGCCCAGGGTGCCGTTACACACTACGTTGCTGTAAGTCAACATTTTATTTTTTTAAATAAATTTCTCGCGCAGGAGTATAAATCAGATATGCGGAGAGACCTGAAGGCTTCAGCGTTTCAGCACGCGGGGCAAATATTTACGCGAAATGTTCTGCTTTATGCAAAGTCCGGGCAGTTTTACACACGTGTCGGGTGTTGGTTAAACAGGGATTTAAGGATAGTAAATAAACAGGGGAGTGGCGAAAGCCCTAAGCTCGTATATAAAACTGAAACTGATCAAATTACAACCGGAGCAAAAATTGCCAAAATAAGAACACTATCTTTTTCTGCGAGCAACTCTGATGATAAAGCGCACACGTTTCTGACTATATTTATTTGAACTTTGTCTGTGTTGACGTCCAATAACTTAGATTAGTATTACATAACGAGATTGAATGAAAAAGGACTTAGAAATAATGAAGTTTGTATTTTAGTAACTTTAATAACAGGTTTCAAAAATTGTCACTGCCTTTTCAGTTTAGTTTTTGGCGGACTGAATTAATTAGATTTATCTATTTATTTATTTAGTTTGATTTAGTTTAAACTGTTTAGTATGATTCTATCAACTGTGTTTCCCTGTTCTGTTTCTTTTTTTAATTATCTACTTTAATATAACTCGTCTATGTTTTATATTATTTATTCATCTATTAACTCGCTATGTGAGTCGATTTTACAATGATTTTATCTGCCCACTCTATTTTCTGTCGATTATCCTGTCCTCTATAAACTCAAACTACCGACAACCTGTTGACTCTAGTGTCTACCGAGTCTATCAGTAAAGTCTATGGTTGACACTTTTATTTATAGTTTTTGTTAATTCGTTTTACTGTGATTTACTCTACTTTCTAAAGATTTATCCTGTCGACTATTATTAACCCTATCTGTCTACTCTCAGAGTCATTAGACAAAAGAGTCTATTGTTAACTCTATTATTTATAGATTTTTTTACATTAATTTAAATCCGTTATCTCAAGTTTCTCTATCTTGTGAACTGTAACTCTGTTTTTTTTCCAACTTCTAGTATGTACGATCGGTATAATTTACTGATTTTATTGTCTATTGACTGTAGACTGTTCTATTTCTGAATAATTTTTTTTTTATTTGTCGACCCGTCGTGTTTTATTTTATTTATTCATTTAATCCATCAGCTGCTGATTTTACAATGATTTTATCTGACGCCTCTATTTTCTAGTGACTGTTAACTCTTTAGTTAAATCTTGTGTCGACAATCTGTCTCTTCAAATCAAAAAGTCTATCCTTGACTCTAATAAATAATAAAGTTTATTATTAACTCTATTATTTATTCGTATTGTTTTGCATCAGTTTGAATCGGTTACCTTATGTCTATAATTCCTTCTCTACCTTGTTAACTCTAGTTTCGTTCAACTCTCAGATTTTATTGTCTATTAACTGTAGAGTTGAGTTGACCTCTATAAAATCTATTTCCTATAAAGTTCTATTTTTGGTTAGTTTTTCTTTTATTTGTCGACTCGTTTGTTGTTTGTATTATTTATTCATCTATTAACTCATCAGCTGTCGATTTTACAATAATTTTATCTGCTGTCTCTATTTTCTAGCGACTATGAAACTATAGACTCCTTGTGTCGACAGTCGAGTCAGAAAGTCTATTGTTGACTCAAATAAATAATAAAATCTGTTGTTGACTATTATTTATTGTTTTTTTTTGCATCTATTTCAATCTATTACCTTATGTCTATAATTCCTTCTCTATCTTGTGAACTGTAACTCTATTTTCGTTCAACTCTCAGATTTTATTGTCTATTAACTGTAGAGTTGAACTGACCTCTATAAAATTTATTTCCTGTAAAGTCTATTGTTAATTCTGCTGTCAGCTGTCCTTCATTTTTCTGTCAAGTCTCTCATTTATTAGATCTGTTATTTGTCAGTTTTGTTGACATTAAATATATTGTCTATTTATTAACAAAAGTTTACTGCTTTAATTTATTTATAACTCTATTGTCGATTTCACTTCTATCGAATCTGTTAAGTCTGTTGTCAACTGTTCTTCAAGTTTCTCCTGATTCTATTATCTGTTATTCTTAGAATATACTGTCTTTCATTTGTCGTTTTGAAAATCATCAATCAGAGGCCTTCAATTTATAAACATCATTTAATGATTCGGTGATTTATAACTATTCATAAATTTGACTTTAGTTTTAAATCTATTTGTGATCCTATTTGATAATTGAGCTAACAACTAAATAATCTCTGTCCACTCTATTGGCTACAAAATGATTTCTTTGTTTCCAGTTGCAAAGAATTGGTATCTCTGAGGTGTTTTAAAACAACTGCGTATGTAATTGACATTCAGTTAAACCAGCTTTTTATAGACTCTATAACTATAAAGTCTAGTGCTGCTTCAGTTGTCTACTGTCTGATTTCTGTCATGATTTCTTTATTTACTGCTTCCAATGATAGTTCTGTTGCTGAGAAAATTGAGATAGTTATTGTTGTCTACTTAGAGCTATAGATCTCTACAGTTTATGTTGTCTGCATAATTACTGGTTGTTTTTAATGTCTGCTGTCTGTTATCTTGATGATTCAACCTTTCATTGTCTTATTGGCTGTAAAATTGTTGACTGTAGTGTTTAATCAACCAAGAAAAAACTATTTACTGGCTGCTTTGTCTGTCCATTTTGTTGGCCTTAGAATCGACTATGACTTATCTTAAGGCTCCTATTGCCTATCGATTGCCTTGTCAACTTTAACGACTGTATTCTTATTGTTCGTGGTCGCCACTTCTTTGCTTCCAGTTGCCAATGGAAATCTTTTACACTGAAGAAAGTTTTCTTTTCAACATTTTACAAAATCCTCTTGAAATTGTATAATTCTATAGTTTATGTTAACGATACAGTTTACTGTTGTCTACTACGTCACCCATTATATTTGACAACTTATTCACTCAGACGATTTATTAGTTGTCAAGTCCATTGTTGACTTTAACGCCAATAAAATACTTCATTTGTTTCATGTCCTCCGTCGATTTTGTTGCCATTTCAAACGAGCGACTGCCTTAATAATAACTTAATAATCTAGTAATCGATGGATTACATTTGACTCTATTACGAAAGCACTCCAATATGACCTTAAGTTTTTTCCTGCGTTGTTATTATTATAATTATTTGTGAAATAACAACAACACATCACGCGATTCCCACCACGAACATTTTAACATGCAAAGTACCCCTTTGCTTCGAGGAATTATTAAACCCGCCTTTTATTATTACTTTCTAGAATTCAGCACTCAACTTGAATGCGGTCAATAGCTTTCAAACTCAACCTGCAGGTGATGATTTCGCACAAATCCATTCCGCTAACACGATTTAGAAATATCCTGAAAGAACTGGAAATAATTGTTTTGATCCTCCCCCTCCCTCCTCTCCGCTTTAATATTTAATAAAACATATAAATCTATTTCATGTTTATGTTTTCCTTTAAAGGTCAGCGAACACGAACAGATAAAGAATATTAAACAACGATTTAATTCTATTATTATTATTTGGTGAGTGTAGTGGGTTCTTTATCGTCAAGAAAAAGAAATGGAACTTGTGCCCGGCCAAAACATAATAGGATTACACATTGTCTTATTGGATAACGGTTGAAAAGGCGACGAACATGTTCCGAATAAATTAGGCTTTACCTGAGCGCCTCGAAAACGTAGACACAAAAAGATTATCTCGTTAGGACCGCACTCTACGCTCTACGCCACTGAAATTCAAGATCGTGATTTATGTGCAGATTACACGTTAATTATTGCGCTCTATGCAAATGTGTATCTGTGTGTGGCCACTTGTATTAAGCCATCCACCATCAAGCCCCCCCAAGGACCCCAATGATATAGTCAATAGTTTATGTATTAGGGACGTCACAAACGAAAAGGCATGCTCGTAGATTTCTATGCCTACATAATATGTAGTGTAGGCATAGTGTATATGTAGTACATATACACTACATATATGCAGTACACTCGGAATCATAATTCATGACATAAAAAATAATTTACGACAAGTAAATAAGATATGGATGCATTCGACATTCATAGTTTCGAAGAAGATGGATACGTTGTTCTGTAAACGTCATGAATTATAACTGCGACTGTACAACATAATATGATAAATTAAAAATAAAGCTTTCGATTTTCTTGCGCTAATACATCTCGAATTGTCTCCTATAAATAAATCTAGTTTGCAATTTAACTTGGAAAGTTCGTGCCTTGTCGTTTTCGAGCTTGTTCATAATTTATGCGGATTCTTAAGTGTAATAGCGCCGCATCTGTCGTTGTTATTTATGTAGCGAAGACGAACATGGCCAATTGAAGAAGAAGAAGAAGAAAATTGCGAACAGATAGGCCATGTTTTGAACGGGACGATATATTTCCTTGCCACGGTCTCGGCAGTCAGGACTCGTCAGTAAATACTTTTCTTTTTCAATCAGCATGCGCTACCTATTAAAGCTTTTTTTTAAATTTATATAATCATGTAGGCATGTATCCATGTATGTACAGCTACAACCAAAAATAATGTCATAAACAGTAATTTATCGTATTTGTGGTTTTGATTATTTAATCTGCATGGAAAAATAACTGACCCTGGCTGGCCCTCAGAGTGAACCCATCGAAGTTGTCAAAGAACGAACTTTATGTAACACTCTCAGAGTGCACTTTTTCACTTATAAGGCACATATGAGTTAAAAGTAATCAAATTTGGTTTTGTTTAAACTGTCAACTACTTTTCAATGTGTCTATCAACTGTGTCTCCCTGTTCTATTTCTGATTAATTTTTCTTTTAATTGTCTACTTTAATATAACTCGCCTCTGTTTTGTATTATTTATTCATCTGTTAACTCATCAGGTGATCTATATGAGTCGATTTTACAATGATTTTATCAGCCAACTCTATTTTCTATCCATTATCCTGTCGACTATCAACTCTATAGACTTATTGTATCGACAACCTGTTAACTGTATTGTCTACCGAGTCTACCGGCAATAAAGTCTATGGCTTTTGTTAATTCGTTTTACTATGATTTTACTGCTGGCCCTGGGAGTGAACCCATCGAAGTTGTCAACGAACAAACTTTACCTTCTTTTCATTTATTTCTCTCTTTCTTCTCTCTATTTAATTCTGTCCTTCGCCCTTCCTACCTATCTTCATATTCTTACTCATATTCTTAGTCTTACTTTGGAAGACCATAATAATTACTGAGAGCAATTTGGAAATCACGAGAGAGAGAAAAAAACCAGGAGGAATCTCAACGCAACTCTGAAATCAAGATAACTCAAATGGACGGTGCTAGAGAACAAGCGAAACAGATAATAATAATAATAATAATAATATTCTTTATTTCTCCAAAACAATTATAACAAAATAAAAAAAACACAAACGTAAGTACATAACTTGGAGAAAATGGCGGTAGGGCAGATGTGCACAAGAAACAGTCGTGCACCCTGATTACCTACACCTGATCATTTATAATTTTTGAGCAGCGGTGGACTGGGAATTTACTAGGACTCAAAGACACAAGCATTTGACGCGTTCTTAAGGGAATTAGAGGCGGATGTGAGATCGCAAGAAAAAGAATGCTTAACAGGGGGCGATTTTAACTCCAGGTTAGCCATCTTTGGAGGAAGAATGACAAACGAGAAGGGCAGAATGATGGAGGATTGGGTGGAACTGCTGGATTTGCTTGTACTGAATACACTTACCTTCAAAAATACGTTGGGATTGACATCACACTGACCACAGCAGGCTTGGGTGGGCACGTAAGAGATAGGAAAGTTGAGGAAGACGTGCAGAGCCTGAGCCATCACCGGCTCTTGACCTACAAATACTCCAAGGAAGTAGCAAGAATGGACGGCCCCCCGATAACTCCCGGGTGGTATACGAGAACAGAATAACGAGTATGAGCACTAGATGCTAACTTCCCAACCTCCCGGAAGAATACTCTCCAACGGATCTGATTCAGAAGATCACGCGAGCCTGTGACAGACACCTAACTCGCAGATACGCAAAGCGTAGAGAATGTACAAAAAAGAGGAGACTATTAACCAGAGCAAACAAAAAAGAAAGAGAACGGAAAAAAATTCTGCTCTACCTGCAAAGCTACAAAAATTCCAAAGCAGACCTCAAGAAAGAAATCAAGAAGCAAAAGGCTGTGATGTGGGCTGATCTCTGCAGGAACACGTGTGGAAAAGCCTACCAAATAGTAACTAAGATGCTCAAATTGAGATCCTCAGTTTCGCTGATGAAAAACGAACTGGATTTTCAAGTTCAAAAACTTTTCCCAGACAGGCCAATCAATTGGTCAACCGTGGAGGTGGAGGAAAGCCATCGACTTGGATTACCGTCGATGATGTCTTTAGAAGATTTCTCCAAACCTCATGGGTTTGATGTTTATAGGAGCCCACTTCATAGATCGGCTGAATCTCTGGCCAGTCCGACACTGTTCTTGGCGAAAGATCGATATGATAGACGTATGTACATTGTCAAGACCAGATTTCCAAACATCTCCTTATTCAGAAACTTAGAACTATAAAAAAAATGTAGGCAAGTCTTCAACTTGTTTTGTCTAATCTGAAGTGACAGATGTGTTCTTTGTCTGTGCAAATAGCCTCAAGAATAATCCCGTCTGCGAAACGTTTCCGAATTTAGACATCGCCACCGGAGAGGAAAAGAAATGCGTACGTGCAGACTTCGATTCCCGATGTAAATCAGCGGCCGCCTTTTTCTCTTGCCAATAAAAGCCATTATGTAATCGGCGATAAAAACAGGCCGTCCGAAATTCCGTTTATTATGTGAGGAGCAATTTAGCGCGATAAAATCAAGTCGCTGGACGTAAACATTAGCGCGTATTTCGGCTGCCAGACTTGTTAATTTTTATGGCAAACCTCGATTAGCATAGTCACCACGCAAGGATATTGAAACAATTAGTAATCGCCGGGTATAATTTAATGCTGATGTCGTAATACTGTAGAGACCCATTCAGATTGCAAAAAAAATTAACGCGAGTCGTGGTTTATTTATGCCTGTTTTTATAAAAAGAAAAAAAATCGCACGAAATGTTGGACGACTTGTTTGATTAACTTGATCATTGAGTGGGTGGGTGGGTCACCCTTATCTACTGGCAATTTAGGGTGAATTCGCGTTTACGGTCAGATCGATTGGAGTATTTCTTTTTCTCACTTTTATATGCAGAGAAACGCAGTCGCTCTCCCTCACACTTTTGATCAGAGCGCTCGGCGAGCGTAAACGCGAACTCACCCTTAGTTTAGACTTTAGACCCATTGGACTGGTGATAGGTATTCATTGACCAAAAATTTCCTTAAATACTTACGGTTCATAGGTTCTTGCAGAAAACATCGAACATGGCGTCAAATATCTCAGTGTGTTTGTGTGGGGGGGCTCTTAAGAATATCGAGTCACTTTTATGTAAATTAAGATTGACGATTTACATTTGCAAAATTTAATGGCCCGGACTTTAAATAAAAAAGCTTCCCGCTAAATCATTTTTATGGTCGGAACTTAGCGGCATTGTTGCCATAGAAAATTTTACAGAATAGTTTGTTTACAGAACGAGCGGTCGTTCTACATGAAAAGTGTTAAGTGCGGGATATAAAGACGGCTGATTTATTTGAATTACGTTCTCTTTCAACGCCGTAGCGGTTCTGTTTTTGCATGCGCAGGTATTTACGAACGGTTTACATGTAATCCATATTTATGACTTGCCACAACACTGCAAAGTCTTTAGCCAATTTGTAAAGACAAGGAAAAAATAACGATTAAATAAATTACATCATGGTTAGAGCAATTATGAAAGTCAATCACGTTTGAATGCGTACGATTCTATTTTTGTTCTATTTCTGAATTAAGTTGTATTAATCAACGATATTTTTAGATAATTCTTTAATAAGAACCGCTTCCTTATAGTTAATCATAGTTTCCATGAAATGCATATAACATAATCAACGAAAATACTATTGTATTAACCAAGTTATTTATTTAAGAAAAATTAATTTAATACGTAAAGTGTCAAGAATACGAAATCCTACTTTCATTGCGTCATTTTCCGTCTGCATTCGTCCAATTTATCATCTCGACTGAATATGAATTTCGACCGCAAACATTCGAAATTGATAAAATTAAGATTCCGGGCACGAACTCCGGAGAGCACCCACGTGCTCCGGCACAAAATGAACTTCGGCACGCCGAAAGGCAAGGCGAAGTCGATTTTACAAGTTAATCCGGATGAGCCCACACACAAGTGATTTTTATTTCTTTCCATAGTAAACCCAATTTATTGACCTTCACTTTCTGTTTACATGGAGCGCAAGTAATTTTGATAGCGTTATCAATCATGAAAAAAAAAACGCGTTATTTACATACTTAACGCACACTCTCGTTAGCTTCGCTTTTAAAGCTAATGAGGAATTTTTGTTGCATCAAAAAGATTGATTAAGAAATACTGAAACTTTGCATGAAGTAAAAAGAAAAAGAATTACTTAATTTAAATCGCCATTACAGTGTCAAGCCTTGTGTAAATCAATACTAGTGGGTCTTATCTCACGGCCAATATTTTCATACACTTCACTGCACAAATACGGACTTAGATGTAAGTTCTGAATAAACATCGGAGAGCAAACTTATAAATGGAGCTATTTTTGATGGGCTATTTACACGAGGATGCGGAACGTCATTTAATACCGATGGGAAATGTTTATCTTGGACGGAGCTGTTTCGGCTCAAGTTCTATACGAATTCCGAGTGTGTATCAAATGAAAAAAAAAAATAAACTAAATAACTTGAGTGTGTCAAAATTAAAAAAAAAGAAACTGTTCGATAAGTTCACACAAATAATCAAGAATATAGTTAAAATTGAAAGAACTATTAACGTGCAGCGAAACGTCGATATTCCAAACATTATTTATATCTCCATTTCGAAGATAGCTTGCAAGTAAAAAAAGAAATAGAACTAGGAAGTAAGTCCACCACATGCATGCACATACATTCTGCTTCTAATTGTTGTCCGCATACACACGATTTCTCCGAATCATACATACATCATATTGTCCCGGTTTCGATGTAATTTGCATACGTGCATGCCTTCGCATTGTACTATCGATCGGGGCTAATTGTAATTTACCATGTGCACTTTATTTAAAAGCCATTCACTCTTATTAGCGTGTAACGAAGTAATTTATTTAAAATTCCTCCTCTCTCGCCGCTCGCTCTTTGATATGCCCGTGATATGCCGTCGCTCGTTTATGTAAGTGCCTTTACATGTACGGTAATTATTATTATAATACGTTACATGCGTATCCTTAATTAATTAATCGGGTTGTTTACTTTCAATTCGCGATGTACATATTTATTTGAGGAGATTTGGTTCGGTTGCTTAATCGCACTTCCTTTCGGACTGAATGTGTTTCGGCGTTTCGACACACTCGTGTTGAAAGTGTGGCGGATTTCTTATTTACTCTGGAAAGTGTTAGTAACGAGGAAGAAACTGTCATTAAATTCCACAGAGGATCGACTGAATCAGGCAAGAAAAGAAAAAAATGTTTCTGCTTTGAATTCGGGCTATATACGAGGGGAAGTCAAAAGTAATTCTTCAATGGTAGTCAGTTACTGTCAATATACAGTAGCAAGTTTACGATACAATTTACAACTTGCAACTAAGTCCCACCTTAACTTGTTTGTCACAAACAAAACATAAATTAAAAGCAGCTGTAAAATCCATTACAATTGTTGATATCGGGTAGCGTTCGCGTTCACATAATATTAGATCATCGTGCGTTAATACCCGTGATTACTTAATCTTATTACACATTTACAGAGCGTTTATTATACACTTTAATGTAAGCGTTCGCTTATGAAAGCCAATTTATTTCGACGCAACCATGAACCGTGCCTTATTAATATGAATTTACGGAACGGTTTGCTCCCGACGACGGAATACAAATGGTCAGATAAGATCGCGCGTCGTCGCAAACTTCTTCTTTTTAAATTCAAAGTCACTGTTGTTATTAAATAATCCTCGAAGATAGAAAACAAAAAACAATGTCCGTTCCGCTTTGTCTGTTATCAAGCCGCAAAATCCTCTCAACGGACCCGCTTTGATGTCGGAAATGTTTTGGATACGATGAAACCTCTAGTAAAACGAGTTTCAATGCGAAAGCTTTCACGAAGACTGGACTGTATAAAAAGCTCGCGCTTTCACAAGCTATTACAATTTTTTTTTAAATCGTAGGTACATATACACGTTTTCAGAAAAAAAGAAACTGACGTCGATTCTCTGAATAATTTAAAGCCTCGTCTATTTTTATTGCGTTAGACGTAAAAGTTGGGGAAAATTTAGCGCTACCCCCGAACACGCCGCGCCGGCGAGTCCGAATCCCTCGGGAGCGAGTTCCGCAAAATGTAAACTCGTTATCCATCGACGCCATAAACAAACATTCACATTATTATAGCGGCGGCCGAATTTAATTAGTCTAATTAATCACATATTTCATTTGCGTCTGCACGTGATGCTAATGTTAGATAAATCTATGCATGAGAAACCAGCTGGTGTTATTCAATTAAAACGCAATTAAAAAAGCCGTTTAGATACAAGCGAAGAAATGTTCTCTTTCGATAATGTTATCTTCAAGCGAAGATGGACTGCAATTTTTTTTTCTTCTCGTCTTTGTATTTGAAATGATAAATGAGACAGCTAATCTTTTGGGTTTAAAAGACCTAAAAAAATGTTGCAGTTAATAACAATTTATC
Organism: Dorcus parallelipipedus; assembly: GCA_958336345.1. Lineage (NCBI taxonomy): Eukaryota > Metazoa > Arthropoda > Insecta > Coleoptera > Lucanidae > Dorcus > Dorcus parallelipipedus. The sequence goes on from OY284475.1 coordinate 15,601,163, forward strand.
AAACCTTTTGTCACATGTCAGTCATATACTTGAAGTTAGTATTAGTACTTGACTTTTCTTGGGAAACAGTTACAAGTAACCATGCTTGGAAATACCTACTTTCTTTAGATGTAACCAGCGAGCTATCTCAAGAAGCTTCAAAAAGCTCATTCACGATAAGTTATTAATCATGTTGGATCTTGGATAATGGTTAAAAAGCTCGATGGAAGTCCAGTCACAAATGACCATACTTGATGTTAGCATCGTTGAAATTTCTTTGGAGATAACCAGCATGGCTTCTCGATGTTTTTTCAAGAAACATATTCACGGGGATCTCGGATCTTCGATAATGGTTAAAAAGCTCGATGGAAATACAGTCACAAGTGGCCATACTTGGACGTCATCAATGACAAACTTTCTTTAGATATAACCAGCAAGCTACTTCAACGAACTTGATGCTTTTTTTAAAAGAAGTTATTAATCATTTGTCGAATCCTGGATAATGGTTAAAAAGCTCGACGGAAGTCCACTCACAAGTGACCACCGTTGAAGTTTCTTTGAAAATAATCAGCGTGACCACTTCAAAAAACTCAATGCTTTTTCAAGAAGCATAATTCACGGAGATCTCGAATAATGGTTTAAAAGCTCGATAGAAATACAGTCACAAGCGACCATACTTGACGTTAGCATTATGAAGCTTCTTTATATATAAGCAGTGAGCTACTTCAAGAAACTTGGCGCTTTTCAAAAAGCTTAATTTTACGAGAATTTAGTAATCATTTGTCCGATCTTGGATAACTGTTAAAAAGCTCGACGGAAGTCACGAATGACCATACTTGAGGTCAGTGTCGTTGAACTTTCTTTGAAAATAATCAGCGTGGCTACTTCAAGAAACTCGATGCTTTTTCAAGAAGCATAATTCATGGAGATCTCGGATCTTCGATAATGGTGGTTAAAACGCTGGATAAAAATACAGTCACAAGTGACCATACTCAAAATTAAAACTTATATTTCTTTGAAAATAGCAAAGATTACACGGTACAAGACACGCAAGTGATGAAGAGAAGATACACCAATAGAAGTATAAGGGATATGAAAAAAGAACCAGAGGAAGCGATAAAACAAATAAAAACAGGGAAAGCAAGTAGAGAAGATGAGGTAACGCCGTAGATGATTAAATTGCTAGGAGAGCATGGGAAGGGATGGTTACGGGAAACACTAAAAGAAGCCTGGAGATAGAAGAGGATTCCTAAAGACTGGGAGACCAACTTTATTATCCCAAATATCCCAATACACTAGAAAGGAGAACCATCAAAGTGCGAGAACTATAGAACAATCTGTCTAGCCCAAACCATTCTAAAACTATGCAGAAGAATATTAGGAAAAAGACATATGTGGAACCCAGGCTAGAAGAAGAGCAAACGGCATTCAGAACTAGAAGACAAGCAAACGACAATATCTACATATTGAAGACCCTAATAGAAAGAACGATAGAAGAGAGAAAAGAGTTGTTCCTGACCTTCATTGACTTAAAAGCGGCATTTGTCACGGTAAAACAAAGGTGATGATAATCAATGAAAATCGTAGAGAGGACAACAAAGTGATAAAATGCAAGAACACAATAATAGAAAGGGTAACAACATACAACTACCTGAGCACTATACCGACAAATGACGGAAAAATAGACGCAGAAATAGCAAACCGAGACAATAAGTCAATCAGACTATACTATACGCTAAATCACACAATACTAGGCTACAAAGAAATAGACATAGAGGTTAAACAAAAAATACACAACACAATAACGAAACCGATACTTACATACGCAGCAGAGAACTGGTCCTGGTTGAAAAAACATGAAAGCAAAATAAACGCAATGGAAATGAAGCACCTCAGGAAGATCAAAGGAATAACAAAATGGGGCAGAATTAGAAATGAAATCGTTAAAGAATCAATCCTAGCAAAAATTAAAGAAAAAAGTTAATGTGGTACGGGCGTGTCACAAGAGTGAACAATGACAGACTAACAAAAAGAATAATGGAAATGGGTAAGCCGAGCAAAAAAGGAAGAGGCAGACCAAGAAAGAAACGATTAGGCCAGATGAAGAATCTTGGAAGAATAAAGGATAAAACAAAGGAAGAGAAGAGAATCCTAGCAAAAGATAGAAAGGCCTGGAAGACGTGGATAAACGAAGACCGGGACGCACAATCCGACGCCTGAAGGGGCAAAAGGAATCGAGAAAGGAAAAGAAGAAAATAACAAGGATTCTTCAAGAAACTTAATACTTGTTCTTTCCCTAAGTCCCCATTTATTGTTTGCAAATTTTCATTTGAGCTAATAAGGGAAAGATCTCCTAAGAACGATTTCAAAATACAGTCCAATAATATAGTTTGGAACGCCAATTAATTAATCAGCATAGAAGTCTTCATTAGCGCAGTATTTAGGTCATAGCGTCTGTATCAAAAGTATAAATCAGAATGGTACTTCTGTTAGCTTTGCTTTTGAATAACTTACCCCAAATGTACCCGAATAAAACCTTGCAAATAAAGAAGCATGAAGCAGGAAAAGTAGAAGAACTGGGTAACCATCGGAGACCAGTAGAAGAGAAATAGATAGAAAGAGAAGGAAATCTAAGGATGAAGGATGAGAATATCAGCGTGAAATAGGAAAGAAGTGGAAACATAAAAGGTTAGTAAATCGTAAATCCTTCTACCATTTGACATTTATAACATCTTTTACTTTCTGTACAATTTCCCACAGGGGCCATTGATTTGCCCTTTCTTCTTCTACCCTTTGTTTAGTAGGGCCAAAAAAGAATGTTATTGTATCAGTATTTGCATTTGTTTACAAAACTTTAAAAGTTTGCAAAATGTGAGTTTATTTATCAAATATATCATCAAACATTTAAGCAAACATCTTACGAAGTGACATCTTAGAAATTTCGCTCATTTTTTTCTACGTTGCAGTACATTTGCAAAGGACAAATATCTTTATGATTGCTCATAACAAGTAATAAGTCATGATCATGACATCAATCATTGCAGCATCATTACAACTGTGTATGTACCCTTTATCCAGATGGTACCTCAAATCTTCGGGTCAGTTTTAAACCAATTTGTGCTCATTATTTCAAACATCTCGCCCCGTTGTCGATGCGTGGGGGCAAATCGGCTTAGGCGACAGGGCAACAATAGAAACTATTTCATTTTTACAATGCATCCGACGATCGATAATCTGATCGTACTTGACAACAATAATCGGCTCCTTTCTTATTATTATAAAGAGGCTTACACAATATCCGCTGGGCGCAGCACGAAATGAATGGAGTTGTTTTTTTTTTCTTCTCTCCTCCAATAAATAAAACCTTTCCGTTTTTATTCGTCTTTTTGTAAGTAAAAGGAGCCTTTTCATTCGGCGGGACGTAAACGAAGCTCTCGCTCGTAAGTAACCTTTACGTTTTGATACCAGATCAATACCGGGCTTGTTTGGGGTTTGAATGGAACGTTCTCTTACCAATGATATTTTTGTGCAACAGAAGTTAAGAGTTGATTGATAATTAAAAAATATTTTATTAACGCTAAAGTGCAACCGGAAAAGGAGTTTAAGTGGACTCATTTATTTGGATAGCACAATTCGAATTCTAAGCGAAGCTTTAATATGTATTAGGATTGCTGCTTGTTTAGTTGAATAGCGTTCGCTGTACCTGCGACCGACTTACTAGATGTTTTGTAACATTTTAAAAATGTAACTGGATGACTCAAACAAGTCATTCAATAATCTGGGCACGTCCCCTGGACTCCTTAACACTTTCGTTTTTGTTCATACCGGCAAGGTGTTCCATATACCTCTTGTGCGCTCGGGCGTTTGGACGAGAACAGGTTTGGCGTGCATGAAAAACGTAATTTATGTGTCGGTCTGATGTGACGTGAGCGCAAAAAGAGCAACCAAACCTCGGCACTTGTAAAAAGCCAGCAGGCTGCAGAAACTTGTTTGGAAGCAACACGACTGCACGGGCCACTTAGGTATAACATATTTGCGTTAATGTTTATTTTTATTTTTAAGTTAAACAAGAAAAAAACTGCACATTCATTTGGATAAATTGGTGATGCAACGAAGTTTACTTTTAGTGTTTTTTTTTTTGCAGTTGATTTTAATAATATTTTATTTACAGTTGGATTTTTTTATTAATAAAGAATTGGTATATTATAATATATAATTTGAAAGACACTTGTAATTTTCTAGAGAGTCAAATGGCGCAGCGATGCAGATAAATTATCATCATAGAGTGTAGCAGTGCAGATAAATTAAACTAATAAAAGAAAAGCCAGGAATATTTTTGTTGGATAGATCGAGGGTAACCTACACGAGTTAATGAGCTTCGAAACAGTATTTGTGTCACACTCTAAAATTAAATTTTTAGATCAGTGCGAAGTGAATCGACTCCCGAACATCACTTCATATCATAAAACCAAAAATAACACGACGTGCAACTGTATAAACGTAACTGAAGTATCAAACGCCCGGATTACTTATATTTCAGGACGGTTTGCTCAGATTTACAGGATTTCTGAATAAATACCCACCCACACGTCCGGGAGCAAAACGGGCGAGCAAATAAATCGAGTGCTTTCTCCTCCACCTTCGAGGTACGAAAAGCGTCGGGTTACAGAAGAAAAAAAAATCGTTAAACTCGACGTAATTACAGTCATCAAATTTAATAGAAAAAATATCAAGTTTTTGATCTCATCCCACGCTCACCATTCCGGCCAACTTTATTTTTATAATTATTGCTTGTAATAACGACGGACGATAAAATTAATTAAATCATTTTGAGGAACACGAGCGCCTTCCACCATTAAACTTTTATCGTAACATCGCCGCGCCATTGGATATACTTATAGATACACTAACAGACAAAAGTCTTGCACAGTCAATAGAAGAAAAAAAACACTTTATACAATGTTAAAAGCAACTTGGCAACAAGTAGAATTTTATACGACATTAAGATTATGTCATGTGATAATGAAGAGGCGGGGGGTACCAATAAAATAAACAACCCCAAGCATCTTATCCACCCATATCCAAAGTTATTTAAATACTTCAACCAATAACTTAAGATAAATAGCTACTACAAACCCCAGATTTTATTATAATACTTTTTTGATTTAAGAAAAATTAAGATGATTTAAATTCCTAACCTTATTGTTTAAAAAATTTATATTACATATTAAATTCCTGGAGTTATTCGTGACTTTTAATGGGCGTATGTTGAACGGTCGTCGTAATCAGGCAATTCTTATTCGTTTCGCCTCTGTCCCCTCATTCTCGTTCTACATAGGTCGAATGCTTCTTCTATATTCTCTTGCTTTATGGCGGTTTCGAGAATTTCGAAAAGGTCGTCGGTAAATAGGTCGCCGTGTGATATTAAGCCCTGGTATATTATTAAAAGCATCGCATCGTCTGGGATTTGAGTGAGCGTTATTTGATCGCCTAGCTATTTGCAAATGGCGTTTTCCTGTTTGCTGCCAAACACTTCGCTTAAAGTGGAATTGCAATTGCGCTTCGCGTGTACGTGCCCGTCTTTCAAACATCTCGTTCGTGTTGAGCGAAATTCCGTACGTATTTAGTTGAGGATTTAATTCACGGACTTGTCAGGAGAACGTGCCATTTACATACCGTCTGAAAACAATGATTAAAGTCTATCAGCAAATATGTAATTCATGATTTCTTTCACGGATAACCTGTGGAATATAAATACCAATTTCCAAGAAGAGTCTGCTCTATGTATGATTTTAAAGGTAAGAAAATGATTTGGAAGCAGTTGTTTAAAAATGTAAGCTGAAGATACTGTAGATCTAAAAATCTCTGCAGTAATTTCGACTATAATATGCTTAACCTTCGTTTAACGATCGTTAATCTGGCTTATTATATTGTCGCGAAGAAAAATGTGTTGGTAACTTATTTTAGTTAATTAACGAATTAAAATTACGAAAAATGTCTTTCGATTACTTTTATTTTAAATTATAAATTACTCTAAGTTCGTTTTACTTTAAAACTTAGTTAATCATTATAATTATTTTAAACATAATTATTCCTTAACGAACTTATTTGACCTTTTACTTTAAACTAATACTCAATAACTCTAAGCTCATCCTTACTTCTTTAACTTCACTTATTTTAAATTTATCGAACTTATTTAATCTTTAACAACTTAATTACTTAATTAAATTCTACATTACTTCTAGGCGGAAGGGCCTGGCCCAAGGCCAGCCCTGTGCTCGCAAGGCTTCGGTTTTCGCGCACTCCTTCACAATTTACTGTCCAATTAATTATCTTACTAAACTGCTAGCTAACTACTTTTAATACTCTTCACTACTTTGATACTGCTCTTCACTAATACCACTACTACTGCTACTGCCCCCGATTCTACCTGCGGGTCAATCTTTTATACATCCCTATCTCTACGTCACAATTGGCTTATTTGCTCTGGTGGCTGGGGGTTCGGTTCAAAGTGCATCAGCATAAAGATCCTTGCCAAATTTTTTTTTCTTAAAGCGTTCTAATTGCCTCGATCTTAATTGGCACATGTAAACAACACGCTCGCATTCCGCAAAGCTTGCATTCATGCGAGTAAGTGTAACACGACTTTGATCTACTTCAATGGTTGCTGATTCCGCATAATTTTGAAATGCACATGATTGCAATAATTGCGAAATGAATTTAAATTTACTTATTTCCTCAGATAATGACATCGTGACAATATTACTAATAACATAATAGAATCGACTCAATTGTCATTATTCAATATACCAATCAAGAATATAAAGTGATATAAGTCGATGGCACCTTTTCCTTTTTATCTACAATTCCTCTAGAGTGTGGTTGAACTTGCCTTTAATTTGGTTTAGTTGGAGTTCTCTTTTTTCTGTCCTTTCTGGTTCCTGTGTTGCTCAATTTACTTTTTTACCTCTTGAATGTTGTGCTCTGCTGTGTTTGAATTGGCTTCCGGTTGGAACCGCGTCACGTTGACTTCTTCTACTGCCGACGTTTCGTTCTTCATTGCAGAAGAACTTCCTCAGGGCTATTGCTGCTGGTGGTATTGCTGCTGCTTCTCATTAGTCGTTGTGCACTGCTCTTCTTTTTCTTTTCCCAGGAAATCTGCATTCGCTGCATGAATTAATGTTGGTTTCTTCTATTTTTTCGTGGACATTTATTAGCTCAATATTATTTTTTTCTTGTTTTGTTTTTGTTTGTTTATAATTATTTTTGCTCGTAGATTTTCATATCTATTGTTTTGAATACTATTTAAAATTGTTTGCTACTTGGTTTCTTACGACTTAGAACAGCAGAGGGCTAAGTATTCATCCTTGAAGAAGAGCTGTTGTTGTTTCGAAAGCTTTTTACTATTTTCATTGATTTTATTTTCGTCCCAAGTATTTTATTCACGTATTAAAGTGTGGCTTACATTGGCTTTACACTAGGGGTAAATAACATTGTTAATAACAGTGTTAATAGCAATGCTTTTAACAAATCTTAAAAACTGGGCCAAGAAATGTTAGAAACATCTGTTATCATCGTTGTTGACAACATATGCGATTAACATGTGAAGGAATACCGAAGAAATGTTAGTAACATGTTGAAATAATTTATGTTAATAACATTTGCTGTTAACATTTATTATTTTTTCCATTAACTTGTCAATAAGGTTCTTCATAACTTTGTTAATAGCAACTATGTACAGTGCGATCGGTGTGGAGGCGATCTAGATCAAAGAGTTTTGCTAGAAAAATGTTATTGACATGTTATATTTGGAAGCAAAATGTTAGTAACATGTGGATAACATTTCGTTAGCTTCCAAGAGATTAAATGCGCGTCAACTTTATTTTGATTTATAGTTTTGAACACATCTCCCTAATTTGTTAGTCTTGTTCTTCTTAGTTCAGTATTTGCACTTTTCAAAGCTCCAAGATGGATTGGTCTAAGGAAAAGAGTATTAAATTATAGAAGAGTAGGTACCGTAAGCATAACTGTTTACATATCTTGAAAATTCATTACAGCTTCTTGTTAGCAACAATGTTAGTAACAATGTTAATATCAAATTGTTATCTACGTTTCCAGTGCCAATCAAATGAATGTTATTCACATATTTGTTATTAGCATTTTTGCTATTAACATGTTTTTATTATTGTTTCGGTGTATTCGCACCTTAAGACATTTTTGTACTTTTGTTTCGAAACCACATCATGAATATAACACGATTAAGTTCATGTCACATTTAAAAATGTTGTCGTTAATAAAAATATCCAGTTATAAAAAAAAACATTTTATGGCGTGCCTGAAATTACATTATTGACTATAAACTTGAACTTTCACTTTTCACGACTGTAGGAAAATGCAAATATAAAACAAAAATAATTTCATTCTTGGCAGCTGTAGATAGATACACAACATTGAACTTAGCCATTTTGTTTTATTAAATCATTAAATTTCCATAAGTTCAGACTTAATGGAGAAAAAACTGAATTAGATAAAAGCATTTTTTTTTTAATTAATTAACTTTGATACATGAAAAACAAGTAAAATGCGCAAGCCTTGTTATTATGTTACTTTTTTTTTCTTTAACTCTTACATTCATTTAGGTCAACAGAATCACGCAATGAATTCCATAAATTAAGCGATTCGAGTTGACTTTAGTGCAGTCGTTAATGAATCGACCGATTGGTCAATATTTAATTCGTTAATTTAGGCCCCCACCGCTCGTTATTGATCGAGGCCCGTGCGAAATAATCAACGAAATTGATCATTAATTTCAATGGAACGGCCCCAGAGACTTCAATTAGGCGGGGACTTTAAAATTAATTGTCCTAAATGGACCCCGGTTGCGTACTTGCACACGCCCGGTGCATAATCAATTTCGTCGTCGAACGCGAAACCTGAATTTCATCGAAGAAAAAAAAAATTAATTAAGAAACGCTTAATACGCAAGCAACGCGTTGTAATTGATAATTTGCGTGTAATGGAACTCGTAGAGGACGACAAAAGTTCAAGAGGGTCAAGGATGAAAGAGACCGCGTAGAGGACTTGGACCTCCGTCTTATGGGATGCTTGACGATTTATTTGATAACATATTTGAAGAGACTTTATCAACACGTTCGTCAATACTACACAGCTTGATGATTGCTAAAAATAGTAACAGCTTTATGTGTAACGTAAAGCACTAGTACTTTAGACACACCCTAAAAATCGAAAGACAAATCCAACATTTAAAAACGCCCCAACCAAAAGGAAACTTTAGGGTTGACATTAATTTGACAGGCGAACCCTTCTCAACGGTCTCTCTCCATTCTGTAAATATTTTTATACTCGAGGAGCACTCAGAGTAAATGAGACTTTTGTTTCACTTCTTTGCCGGTATTACTTCGACATTAGCGCCATCATCGCTAAGAAAAAACAACGCAGCAATTTTTTCTTCTTGCGGATCGCCGTTGTGTAATATCGAGTTACTTCAGCGCCCCTTCGCGGTCATTGCCGCATCCCTTTACGCGCTCGTTTATTGGCCGTTACGTGCAGTTAGAGTTGAAGAAGGGCCGTCGTAAATGGGGGTGGTTTCTAAAGACGTCGTGAACGTAAGGGGGATGAAGGTTAGAAGCGGTGCTCTTGAAATCACGTTTATTTTCCCCCACAAATGATCCATTTTATATTTTCTCATTTTGTATTTTATAGGTTTCCTTTTTGCTGGACACGTTATATACAGGGTGATGCTAGTAAAGCAGAAAATACATAATACATCAGAGGTTTTAAAGGTTTTTGTCATTTCACTGTCCCTTACTAAGTTATCTACAGTGTATATTGTATACGCTCATATTTTTGAACAATCTTCCTGTACATACAAGGTGTTAGATTTAGATGCAAACTCAATGGTCTCCAAACCATGTTGCTCTATTGTTTTTTTTTCTGGAATGGAGAAGATTACCAAGGACTTTTGTACATTCATAATTTTAAAAGTAACCGGGAGGAAAGAAGAAGAGACTGGTAAGTGTTTGCTGAGCTCTGATGTAAGTGAATATCACTAAAAACACACAACAACCTCCCCCCTCTCGATCAACGAGAACCAAGTCCATAACTGTAAATAACCATTGTTTGCGCACCACCTGTCAATCGACTCTGAAGAGTAGGCAGCTTGAGGCCACAATGAAGACTCTAAATTCTCTTTTGAAAAGCTGCAATATTGCGGCCGAAACGTTGACATTCTCTTCATCACGTCCTAGAAGCTAGTAATTTTAAAAATACATAATCTACAAGTTTCTTATAGATCATTTTTCGCAGTCTCTTTTATATGCATCTCTACCTGCAGATCTCTTTTTGTCCGCCTTTTTTTTCTAAAAACGTGATTTCCTATTTATGATCCCTCTCTGTTTTTATGTTTCACTTTAGTATACTACTTAAGTCGACGCTTTTCTATTTTCTTTCTGCAGCTCATTTTTCTTTGTTTACTTTCTTCTTTTCTATCCAAAAGACGAGTACTATTTTAGGATCTTCTTCGGACAATCACTGTTATCCGTTTCTTCACGCGGCCGTACTGCTTGAATCGAAGCCTTTTCATTTCCTTCTCTGAGTATCTCTTTTATTTGTTCACTTTCTTTCTTTTCTTCCGAAAGGCGACTCCCATTTTAGAGTGTTCCTTAGACATTTTTTTTCACGTGGCCATACTGCTTGAGTTGAAGCCTTTTCATTTCTTTACCATCTCCTTCTCTGCCTCTCTACCTCTTTATTTATTTACTTTCTTTATTTTCTTCCGAAAGACAACTGCCATTTTAGAGTCTTCCTTGGACAACTACTTTTTTCCACGTGGTCATAGTACTTGCATCCAAGCCTTTTCTTTTCCTTACCATCTCCTTGTCTTTTTTATTTGTTCACTTTTTTCCTTTTCTTCCAAAAGACGAGTGCCTCTTCTTTGGACAACCACAACACCTTCCTCGGACAGCAATTTTTTTCATGTATATTTGTCTCGAAACCTTACCACTTTCTTTCCGTCTCTTCTGCATTTCTTTCTTCTTCTGAAAGGTGACCGTCAGTTTAGGATCTTCCTTGGCCAACTCTTTTCTGATTCACGTACTTCTTGAGTCACGTGATCACACCTTTTCCAATTTCTTTCTCCTTCTCTGCATATCTTATTTATCTCTTACCTTCTGCTGAAAGTCGAATGTCACTTGGCCAACGAATCATTATTTTTTTTTTACCTGAACATGACTCTCTTTACCATACTTTTTATTATTTCTAACACAATCTGCGCAGCTCGTATTTTGATAGTCATGATTCTTTCCATTTGTGATACGTCACCTCTCAACTCTTTTATTATTTCCCATGTCTCCTCTTACTCGCATTCTTTTCTATTGTTTCGTTCTTTTTAGTTCTTAAATACTATTTGGTCATAATAAAGAGTTGACTTTAACTCGTTTCCAGAAGCAATGAAAATTCAAATCACTGCAGAATTGTCCAAAAAATGATGAGGCTGTCATTCCTTAGAGAAAAATTGAACAGCGGAAATTTCCAAACATATCAGAAATAACTGCATCGAGAATGAAAAAATACAAGATTTAGAAGTGAGTTAAATATAAAAACTCGCATGAAAGAGAAACTTGGAGGGGAAACTATAACAAGATTCACAAAGTCTCAACGTCTGAAATGGGCGGGCACGTCATGAGGAGAAATCCGATAGAAAGGTTAAAAATAATAACACAATGAATCCCATTATGGCCAAAGAAAAGAGGAAGCCCGAGGAAAAAGTGGAACGCTGAGATTAACAGTCTAGAAATCGAAATGCAAGAATAGGGCGGAGTGGAAAAAGCCAGGACACATAAGGAACTGTAATACACCAAAGGAAACGAGGACTAATCCTCCCCAATAAACGGATTTTAAAACGCACTTGCTAACGCCATAATCTCAAGATTGCACAGCTTGATGATGAAGATGATGATGTAGCGAAGAAATTGGGCGAGGGGGTAAGTACAATTTTGCAAACTGAGAAACAAAAGCAAAATTTCCAAGACATTTCCAAGAAAGGCCCAAAAACACTCTGAATATTTTTTGAAAGACCTAAATGGATTTTCTTGGAGTAGACTACGGCCCTTTCAATATCAATATGGATGAATCCAAGCAGTATAGTACGGGACGAGGAATGAAGATAAGTTCTTAATGTTACTTTAATGAGGAGGATGAAGACTGAAGACGATTTTGATTTACAGACTTAACCATCATCTTCCTGACAACTCTTCTATGTACTTAAAAATTCAGCGGCCCGAAGACTCTTTTGATATGGCAGTTAAATGCGTTTCAATGTGATTATTGCCTCACAAAACTGACATAATAACCTGAAATTACAAGGGCACGTTTTCGACGTGTTTCACTTTTCATGTCGATGTCGGTCAGTTCGGCTCGAAACATAAAGGCGTGACTGTGCACAATGCCGAACAGCTGTGCGCCGCGTTGTCAATTACCGAGAAAAATGATCGAATGAGTTTTATTTTTGAGAGCTTCCGAAGCTTCCATTTGGTCCTTGTTGCGTGCGTAGACGGGCTGAGTTGGGAAACAAACGTTTACACATACCTTACGTCAGGTATTTCTTAAAGACACCCACAGATAAATTCTTGTTGGCCGATTGCGTGTAGCCTGTGGGTATTTCTTCAGAATAAACTTTATATGTACAGTAAGTTTATGCTCGAGGAAGACATGTGAATAACTTTCAAATTCATTTTTTATGAACTACCTATATTGGGTATATTGAAACTGCCATTCATTTTCCTTCCAATTTTCATGTGAGTATTTTTTCTGAAATGTCATATCTGACAACTGGCAACTTCTGTAATTATTGTAAATCCTTGATACTTTCGTTTTAGTGGTGCTTTTGTACCTTCAATTTCTTTTGAAGTTTGCCCAAATCCATTCTTCCACAAACAGACTTACTAAGGAATGAAATAAGTTGAGCAATATCCTGTATAATGTGAGTGTTTTTTTTTCCATTCTCGAGATAGGAACAATGTTCCTTCCGGTTTAGATGTATTGATTTATTCTCAAATGAATTGATTTACTTTAGAATGAAATTTGTTGATGTCAGTGTTACCACAAACTTGTATATGTCTTTGTTAAATTATACCGTGTGATCAAACAAACGTGTACTTGCTTTTATATTGCGAAGAAATAAAGTTGCAATTTACGACACATGATTCGCATATTGTATGTCGAGGCCGGATTCCAAGCGGCAATAAATTTTAATTCGCATCGCGATGTGTAACTCAATTTAACGCCAGTGTTGGCCGGCGCAGTTTTTGCATGTTGTGATAAAATTTTAATAAAGATATACTGCGCCAGACGGCTCATAAATTTAAATTAGAGCGCCAAGTCGGAGATGAAATTAATTGCCAGGCAAATTTTTTCTGCTTCATTCAAAAGCTCCTCGTACATTTTATTTGGTGACCGTCAAAAGCTCTAAGACAAATACCCAAATTTGTCAAGTGTTAATTTTGGGCGTTACCAAAAAAAAAAAAAAACGAATTCCGAATTGAAAACATACAGGCAAAGTCAAATTCTTTCGCGCTGCGAATCCGCAGAATCTGCGGACGCCGCAAAAATAAACTTTGAGGCGTGTTTACTCGACGCATATTTTCGATTAATTCGGGCCAGGATATTTATTATTCGTCGCGTCCTGTTTTAATTATTTTTTAACTCGCGGCCACATGAAAGACCTCTTGTACTCACGTAAACCTTCGTGGAACAAGGCGACCCCTTCATTCGCCTGTTTACATTCCCTATCTGAATCGATTTGTTCAGACTTTGTAACAAGAAAAAATATTCTCGATTTTAAAACAAAGTGGGAATTAATAGCAATGTCTCCTCTTAATAATTTCTGACCGGCATATCAAGTTACGGTGATCAGAATCGATAAGTCCAAGCAAGAGCAATTTTATTGGGGAGACATTACTTTTAATTCTGACTGTACATAATTTACGTTCTACATACATAACTTTTTGAAAAAAATGTCAAATCACTAGCAATGATATTCAATGGGGGCGTTAATCTACAACTTATTTTCGCAGGATCTGCCATTCGACATTGCGACATTCATTTCTCAGCAACATTGCAAATGCATAACTCATAAATGGGTTACGTTACTTTACCAGCGAGCGTCGTTAACTTTTTATTTATTCATGCGTTTCGTAGAACGAACAATTCCCATGACTACATACATTGCAAATCTGCAATGCAAGTGTTCCAAGTGAAAGCAGATTACATTCAAAGATACAGCGCGTTTTTTTGTTGTTTGTTTATTTCTGATCATGTGATCATAAACCAGGTTTAAATATTTTTGTGTGTGTAAGTAACTAGTAGTATCTGGGTTTGTTGAAGATTAAATAGAACCGAAACATAAAACAAATCAGAATCTTTAATTGTTGTTTCTTTTTTATTGCAGTGTATCCAAACGCACGTAAAAGTTCGCGTCCACTATCGATGTAAAGTATTGTTTGTTTATCTTTTGCAAACGACATGTTTTAGAAAGAGATGTATAACAAGTATTATTCATGACACACATGATTTTTTTCAATACGAAATACAACAAATATAAATGCATGTCTTGTTGTCTAATTGTCAATCAAATGTGACATAAATAACAGGCGGGAAATGTTGTTTCACAGTTGTTCATAGAGTTCTAAAGTATCTTGATGCAGACAGTGGTCATTTTAAGCACCTGCTTTAATTTTTTAAAAATGAAACGTTTTTCTTGCTTTGTAGAAACGTCAAAATCAAAAGTGACTGAAGGAACGTTCGATAGACTAAATGCACACGTGTGTGTTCGGTTGCATCGCCAACTCTAATTCATTTTTCATTTGATCAGTTCTTACAAAGGTATTACACCTTCTTTCTAACAATCTTTGGGCTAAATCCGATGCAATAAAATTGGATTGAGGTCCAGAATCTAACAGGGCCCTGCATTCGTGTGCAGTTCCATTTTTTTTATAATTTTTAATCGCACTATGTAGTGTGTATATAAGAGTTTAAACACTTGGACATTTTGGATTTGTTTCATTTCTTTTTCTTTGTTTCTCATTTTAATTTTGAAATAATTAATCATAATATGACAAGATTTAATATTTTTCCCTCAGATATTTTCCTGTTAAAAATAAGTTTGGTCCTTCCTTTCCAAACAGTTCGTCCAAGTTATGTCTAAGCAAACACGAACTTTTAACAACACTTTAAACTTTTTCCGCGCTTTATCTCCTCGAACTTTCACGTTGAATTCAAAAGATTATGCAGTTTAGCTTCGTGGAGTGCAAGCGATTAAAGTCTGGCAAGTTCTTTTCTGTTTGTGTTGTGAAATTTATAAAGTTTTCAAGCGGCCGAATAAAGTGTAGAAATTAGATTGCGCCTTCGTTCACTCTCAAACCGGATTTGTTTTCCTTTTCCGTTGTTATGTCTGCGAATTTCGTAAAGTTGTATTGACGAGATGAGACTCAATTTTATTGTTTTGAATATTTAAGCTCTAAATACACGAACTATTTTTTAGTAACTGCGAGACGTCATGCAAACGTTTAGTCGCAGTTAGTTTGTTGAAGAAGAATTGCCTAGTCGACATTAGTCGATCATGAGATCATGAGTTATAAAATGAAAGGCGACGAAATTTATCGAATGGCCTGTCAAAATATGAGTCGAATTTTTAGTTACGAATTCGGCAGCAGCTTGCTCTAGCCGACCAACTTAATCTTCCTTTTTCAAATCGACCGCTCTTCTTTTAGTGCTTAAACACGCATGTTAAAAGTGGTACGTGTATTCGGACCTTTAAACACTTTCAATTTTCATATTGTTTATGTTTGTTTTGTTTTGATCACTGCCTCTTCTATCTTTTATCTATTCTGATGGAATTAGACCATTTAAAAACGGCGACGCACAAGAATAACGCATAAATAAATGTTTCTCTTCTATAATCCAAACTTTCGATCGCCGGCCCGAAAAAAAAATCAAACGCGTGTTAAACCCGACGATTTATTTTTAATTAAATACCTAGAAAATTTACGACCGGGCTGCCATAAATTTGATTTTTTAATGAAAACATAAATTAACTCCGTCGCCGTTTCATAAACCGATAAACATTTTCGAGGCACTAACGGAATTAACGCCGCTATAAATAGTGTCTAAGCGCTCGTCGTTAAATTAACCAGATTTACCCGGAAAGGAAAGAGAGAATTGGACAGGACCCATACATAAGGTTTGTTCGTTTAGTTTTGCACTTTCTAGACTTTCAACTACTTTACTCTCTATTTTTCTCACTCCTACTTATTCTCAGGAGCGGTTGGTGCAAAAAGTGTAGAAACGTGCAGAACAAACGAACAGACCTATAATGTCTTTAAGGGGATATTAGTCACCTGTAAATATCTAAGCAGTCATTAAATTAGAAAGAAGAGAGAATTGGACAGGACCTCGTCTTTGAAAGAAATAGTTACCTTCTGGACGTGAAGGTAATTAACGACGGTTGTAACTGTAAAAAGGCAAACAGGTAAATTACGTCGTTCTATTTATAGGCTATGGTTCTATTGACCTGCTTCAATTAGTAAATAGAACTACGGGTTCGTTTATAATTGAAGTTCGTTCACATTAAGTTTGCACGAGCTGATCCAGTTGTTTAGCAGATGCTCGCAATCACTTTATTGATACTTCTAAAATAATTAATTTCATTGAAAAAACCAGGGAAGCATCATCTCTGAAACATTTATTAGTATTAGGCGTGGCACACACGAACGTACAAACTCGCAGACATGCACGAACATACAAGCTCGCTATGCAAAGAAAGAAAATCAGGAAAGGTTGCAATCAACATGCAAATATTGTTTATACATATACCGTATGATTTTTAAAATTTTAGATCAAGGGAGGTCGTGAAGAGGAAAACATATAGCTTAAATTAACTCATACGTACGTTTTGGTTAACACTACTGGGAAAATATCGTTCAATTATGAATGCATTTTGAAGTTTTGTAAAAATTATTTTGAATAAACTGTTGTATTTGCTAATTTATGCCATACGTTTTGTTTTCACGGCCTCCCTTGACCTAAAATTTTAAAAATCATACGGTATATGTAGGTAGGGTAATAAATAACTTTCCTTTTTCAGAGGTATTGCCAATAACCAAAAGATATAAACATGAAAATTCAATTTTCTTTAACTTTTTTTTTTAATAGAGGTTTAGAGAATCTTCAAAAGGCACCTCCGGATACATCAACCCCGGAGACGTGTTGGATTCACCCCTGCCTTTCTGCAAGGGCGCCTACCAACTAAACTCCTTTCCTTTGTTCGAACTCTGCGCAGCGGGGACCGCCCTTCGGCATTTATTTCTTCCACTGTGCATGTTGTCAATTCCTCTTCTCTCCTCTTCTCTCCTCTTCACTCCTCTTCTCCCCTCTTCGCTCCTCTTCGCTCCTCTTCTTTCCTCTTCACTCCTCTTCGCTACTATTAGTTCCTATTCTTCTTTCTCCGACCGATTCCCTTCTAGTCCCCCGGCTGCGCAGCTCTTCTTTGCAGTGCATCTTTGCATTTTCTAAACATTATACTTCTGAGCATATTCGTAACTATATTCCATGAACTCTTATCTTGGATGATTGTATCCGCGATATTTTCTTTGGTGATGTTGTAGCCCAATTCGATATTCGTCGTGTGTCGGAATTCTTGCCATCTCGGGCACGCAAGAAGCGAATGTTCTGGGGAATCGTTCTCCTCATCAATGTAGGAGCATGCTGCTGTTTCCCTTTTCTTAATACCCTTAAGATATTTCCCGAAGGAACCGTGCCCGGTCAGCGCCTGCGTAATATAATAATCGACCTCTCCCCCCGGTCTGTTACACCATTTGTCTACATCTTTAATTAGAACCTTGGCCCAGCCCTCGTAGGCTTCCCAGCGTCTTTGCCAGGCTGTAAACATCTCTTTCCTGGCCGTGGCCTTCGCTTGGTGTCCTTCTAGGTATACCTTCTTTCGTTCCTCTACTTGCAGTCTTATGGAGGGAATCTCAGCAATCACTAAGACGGCCCCAGTCGAGACCGTCCTATACGCAGACGCCACCCTAATGGCAGCAAGTCTGTTAATTATTTCCAGCATGAGCTCATGGTACTTGTATTTCATTGCGCTCTCCCACATTGGTGCTGCATACAATATAATTGAGGAAACTACTGCTGCGAGTAGCTTCCTTTTTTTGGGTTAGGTCCCCCAACGTTCGGCATAAGCCGTGCCAGGGCCATGTATGCCTTTTGGGCCTTTACCGTTGTCTCTCTCACATGTGTTGTCATTTGAAGGTCTCTGTCGAGACAGACCCCTAAATATTTGACGTGTGTCGGAGCGTTTTTTTTTTGTACATTTGGGTCAAAATAGTAATAACGTTAAACAGAGCATACCTCGTTCGCTGGTTAGTCCCTTCTGGCTTTCTCTCTCTCTCTTCATCTCGCTTATCGCGCATACGATGCATCGTGAGAAACGGATACACATACAACAAACAATGCGATTTACATCGGATGTCCCAAAATACATCAAATACTACTCACCGGGGGGCCTACGTGCCCCCGCGGAAATCCAACGGTGCATCTAGTAGCAACCATTCCCTCACATTGATAATGGACACTACAGAAGTTATCCTTGGGCGTTGACTTCTTATCTTCGCATGCATTAACCCCACATTCACCTGTAATTCGGAAACCCAACCCCCCGATGGATATTAGCATACCTTGCCTCCTAAGCTTACGTTCTTAGGATCAGTTGATGCCACTGATCGCGTAAGTGTCAGCACACTCCGTTTCCGATCCAGTGCAACATCATGTCATGTTAGACCATTCTGGAGCACAATGCTTCAGCAGGTCAGGAATACAACCAACTGAATTCCCATTCACAATGAATATGGAATACCAGATGACTGTTTCGCCGACACCGTGCACTTCATCAGTGGTGCTGACCACTGCGGCAAGTCACACACGGGGCCGTATACTGGTGGCAATATACCCCCTGCAATGCTCCGGATCATCGGAAACAGGACGATATTCGCTATATTAGAATAACTCCAACTCATCGATGATCCTCATTGCCAATAACATAAACAGGGTATACCGCGATACTACTCCTGCCAGAACATTGCCTTCTTAGGGCAATACTCTGCAGCCACCCTCTAGATCACACATCCCGTCAACTCGACGCGTAACACACGCGCTTTTCCGACCGTTCTCAGTCTGCATCACGAGAAGAACTGTCCTGCCTCTCGTCTTAATATTTTACGTTCCCTCGGCTAGGCTTATCGTCAAAACATAAACAAACATCCCCTAATATAATATTTATTAAGCATTTTAAATTAGAAGCTAACTCATTCCTTAAAATTCCTTAAAAATAATTTCGGCTACGACACGTGTCTCTTAGAGGTTATCACGTCATCTCCCACTCGCAGGGCCATCCCTGTTAGGTTTCTTTTTCCGGTTAGGATCACAGTTTCGGTTTTATCTCCTGCAAGTGTTAGCCCCATGGTTTCCAATGTATTTTTAACTTTCTCTATTGCATACATGGCCCTCTCCTCTAACAGTACTACGGTCTTAGCACGAATCACCACTGCCAGATCGTCCGCATACGCGATCGTCGTGGACCCAGCTCCCAGTTCTAGTTCCGGAATCTTGTTGTAAAGCATGTTCCAGAGGGTGGGTCCTAGAACCGATCCCTGTGGAACACCGCAATTTATCTGGGTTCTTGTTCCGTCTGGAGTAACAATCGCTCTTTCTGCCAGGTACGAGGACAAGATTTTGATGATCGCCGGCTTGATTCTATATCCGTGCAGGGCAGACATGATCTGCCTCCAGGACGCAGAGTTGAAGGCATTTCTAAGGTCAAATGCTATCATTATACAGTATTCTCTGTTTTTGTCGGCCTTACTTCTGATTTGCTCAACTATTCCCCGCATCTTCTCAAGGGCGCTGAGGGAATTTTTTTTTTTTTCTTTTTTCTGTTGTACATGAAACGCCTTAAATAATAACATTACACGCTGGTTTTATCTCGGTTTCTAATATTATCTCTCGTATGTACACTTACCTTTCATTAGTGGCAATAAAAGCGACGATTTCTCCTCGAAACCTTCGAGTTTGTGATTTTCTCGAGCCTAATTGTTAGTGTTACGGGGAAATTAGAGCCGACACAAACTGCCATAGCGTTGAACTATTTACACGCACTCGTTAATCGACGTGTTAACATGAAAATACTTAAAGCGTGCGTGTGTGTATTGGCCACGCTAGAACTGAAAGAGCAAACATTTACGTACATACGTTGTAGAAAAAAATATAATCGTTATATAACGTTTTTCCCCCAAGTAAATAAAAGTATATCAGACGAAATGTATGCCTTACCCTCAACTTACCGCATAGCATTCAGAAAAAATTCTGCATCGATCAACATGAAAAAAGAATAAATACATCCATTTGAAGGAAAAAAAGTTACCATCGTTTGACCTAACAGTTAGCACTAAAACAAAGTAAAACACTTATCAGTTGGTAGTATTTTTGGAGCCATTTTATAAAATTTTTTGCTTATTCAAATCGAACTATAAATAACAGGCATTTTTATATAACACCCAGTATAAAGCTAAATTGAACTTTCTAGAAGGCTCCAGTGCCATCTAGCACTCTCTCGAATATGATGGAAAGTTTCGGAAACACGAAAGACAGAGAAAGTAATTGCGCTGTTTGATGAGAGATGGCGCAAATAACAAATCTCATTACTCGGTGATAGACGGCGCTAACAACAATTGAGTTACCTGGGGCGCGTTCAGGAAGAACGCTCCGACTAAGTGGAGTGCGATTTATTTACTCTAGAGCCGTTCAGAAAACAATCTGAGTGAATATTTTCTTCGTTCAGGAGTAAACAATCGGAGTGCGTCTTCTTATACCTACACGAAAGTGAGTACAAGTGGACGAAATTTACGAATTATAGGTTATGTTACGTTGTGATCTACTGTGATAAACATACATATAAGAGAAAATGGATGACAATTGTGAGTTATTAGTTGCTTTCGTTCGTGCCAATAATTACTAATAATAAAAACTAGATTAACTTTGTGTACATTTGTTTTATTCTGTCTGTCTTATAATAACTACCGATATGAATCTGGAGTAGCAAGCAACCAAAGAACTACCAACAATTGTTTTTCAGTATTAATTGTCTGGTCTTCCTTTTTCCTTTTCTTTCAAGGATTGGACCAATTTTACCCAAAAGTACTTCAAGGGCTCTCCTTGATACACGAAAGTGTTGTTGAAATTGCTCTTCTGAGTAGTTAGGAATAGTTACTTCTACGTATACGTGAATTTTATTCACGCAACTTCCTTTCTTTCCCTACCGGAAACTTTTAAGACATTTCTTATTTCTTCATCTGATGTCTCCATCACTTGAATTTGTATCTTCTGCACACCATTGTAATACATTACTTGCAGAATTTAATACGGAAATTGCTACCACAGCTTTTCTCTGCTCCATTTTTAGGCTAGTTTGTGTTTAAACACCGTTCAGGAAATGGGTGAAATGGAGCGCGCTCTCCACTGGACAAACGCTCTCGCTCGCGTATTATATCTGAACGCACCCCTGGTAATAACATCAGCAATAAAGAAACAAATTGAGCTACATGGTACCAGATGTCATTTAGTGGCGCTGTTTTATTATGAATGAAGTTGAATACGGGGGGTCATTAACAAAATTCTTGCGAAAAGGGGATCCCCGTTTAAAGACTAACACATACAAGAAAGAAGTGAAATTCAAGATCTAGCTAAACGGATCAAGGCGAAACTAGCGTGTTTCGAATCAACTATGCGAGAGATCAGAGTTTTAGAACAAGGTTGAAAGATTACTTAAAAGTTGAGGGAAAGTTGGTTGTCATCTTAACAGGAAACAAAAGTATTTAGGCCGCCCAACCAGAGAAATGTTTATTAGTCACAGAATATTTTAATTATTCATGTATAGTGCGCGGAAAATTTTAGACGACAGTGTACACTCGCCCCCAAATAAATGCGGCTACTGTATTGAGAAGGTAGCGCCAACTTTCTATCTCTTTTAATTTGGGGTTAATCAAATTCATTCATAAACTCCATAGCAACAGTAACTTGTTATGTATCTATCCTTTTTCTTCTTTAGCGTTTCATCGCTTCTTTTTCTAATTTCGGGGACGAAGCCGCGGAAATGAATGGCGGTACCTTCTAAATACAGTAACCCTAAATGCGGCAGATTTACAGCGCCATCTGTGAGCTAGTAGCGCATATGATTTTTTCTTACATTCAGCTGATGAAGTCAAAATAATATTTACGTGCAATTTCCACACTTTTTCGGCGTGAAAAAATCCACACGGGGGTCCCCAAATTTAATAAGACATTAAAACTAACCTTTTCTATTGAGTTTTGTGAAATTTTTCAGCCTAGTGTTCCTAGACACTCTTCATGTACACTTACGTCCAAATAAATTGATACCTTTGGAAATTTTTACAACTTCAGACGGATGCATCTGTCTGCAAAAGATCTTAAATTATATACACCTGGGGCCGTTCACTTGTACTTTGTGTACCGTCGGAGATAATTTGTCTGCAGGTTCTGAAAGACGTGTTTACGAACGGCAGTAATTCCAGAAAGAACCCAGCCGCAACGGGCGACCATTAAGCCTCGCGTTAACGACACAATTTAGCCAAATACGGCGAAAGCAGGGAATTACCATAAATTTGAATTGATAGGTTGGCTTTAATTACGTATTTCTTGTCGGAGTGTTACTAACGCACAGCAATTTATAAGGAGCTCAAGTGTACTTTCAATTTTTTGCCAACGGGGGAAGTCCACAATAATTTAAATAAATATATTAAAACGCTTATCAGTACAGGATTTACATTCACAAAAAGGCTCCTCTTTTTCAAACTGCGAAGACATTTGTTTTGTCTTGACGCTTGTTGAAATGTAAGTCCAGATGTTTGAGGAAATGTTTGTATATGTGAAAGACGGATATCCAACTAATCATTATTTTTTTTTTCTTTGCGTGCGAATATGTTACTTTTCATCTCATCAATTTGCTCTAAGCTAAAATATGTAGTTCACTTAAACTTGTCAGTTATTGATCGTATTGTCTCCATTTTAACTTTTACGAGCTGTTTGCTTTTACACGTTGTTAAAGGCTGTTTACCTTTACACCTTGTTGAAGTCTGGCTGCGGAACTTTGTCATCATTTTTTTTTTTTTTTATAAAGTCAGACAAATAATCATTCCGGACTGTCTGCGCTTTTGCTCCATCCGTTATGTAACTATGCGCAGAAAGTTTATATTTAGCCTATCATAATACGACGCCGCAAGGTCAAGTTAAACGAGCGGGCCCCAGTTTTCAGATAACGGAATATGTGTGCCGCATGTGTTTCGGAATTAATAATTACGCAATGCGTTTCGTTATTAAGAGCGTGCGATTTGATCTTTGGCGAAGTGTTAATTAATTTTTGTAGAAATAACGAGAGCGAGCTCATTTTTGCACAGAACTTGCGATCAAAATAGATTTGGATGAGGTACAAACCGAGAGATGGTGCTCCAAATCATTCATAACGAACGCCAACTTATTTGTAAAGTTCAATAAAAAAAGTTTGTAACTGACAATCCGAAAGGCGGCGTTTTTAGAATCTAATACATATAATGTCGACTTGGAGAGATAAACCAACAGATGGCATTCTAAACCATTCAAGACAAATGCCAACTTATTTGTAAAATTCACCTAATTAACGTAATTCGTTTTGATTTCGACGAGAATCAATTCCTGAGCAGTTTTGAACTGTCGGCGAGCCTAAAAGGGTTCTCAAAATCAAACCAACAGATGGCATTCCAAGTCGTTCATAACAAATGTCAATGTATTTGTAAGATTCACTGTTGCCAACTCTTCAATGAGCTTTCCCCCTAGATGTTAGATAAAAAAGAACCTAAATTGGTACTAAATACTCTTACTTTTTTTTCCAAACTGCTTCAGAAGTCAAACTCAAAATCCACAAATGATAATAAAGATCAAACAAGAAATAAATTTTTATTTTGATGAAATTCAAATCCTGGACAGTTAAAATTTTTTTTTTACTGGCAATCCAAAGAGCGTTTTCAAAATTCAATATAACATGGATGAAGAAACAAACCAATAGATGGCACTCCAAATACATAGTTCATGACGAAGATTCATTTAATGAACGTAATTGGTAATGCTTTTGTTTTATTGCAATTCAATTCCTGACCACTTTTGATTTTTTTGACTGGCAATCCGAAAGGCAGGTCCAGAATCTAATTTAAAGTCGACTGGGAGATGGCGTTTCAAACCATTTATTAATAACAAATCCCAACTTATTTGTAAAATTCAGTTAATAAACGTAAATAGTTTTGATTTTTTAATTTTAAATAATTTTTTGAACTAGAAATCCGAAAGTGGTTTTCAAAATCCAATGTAATATCGATTTAGAGGAACACACCAAGAGATAGTACTCCAAGCTGTTCTTAACAAATGCCAATGTTCTTACCAATACATTGGCATTTAGGTATGTACTTAAAACAATTGGTTTTGATTTTGATTAAATTCAATATCTGGACAAATTTCAAAATGTTTTTGACTGGTAGTCCGAAAATCGTTAGCAGGACCTAAGGAACTAACTAATACATGGCACTCCAAACAGTTCAAGAGACGCCAACTTTTTTGATGAAGTTCATTCCTGAACAATTTTGAAATTCTTTTTGGCTGGCAATTCGAGAACCGTTTTTAAAATTCAATACAATGTCGATTTGGAGAAACAAACCAACAGATGACACTCCAAATAATAATAATAATAATAAATAATAATAATGATAATAATAATAATAATAATAAACGCCAACCTATTTGCACTGCCTCCCACCAATAACCTGCATCGCCTCCGTCGAGGCGGTTCGACAGACCCGCACACTTGCGTACAACATTACATGCTGACATCTACTCATTAAATCCCTTGCATACCCAAACTTCATCGAATCACACTAGGCACTTGCACAGCAACAGATCCTTGTAGAGAAGATGAACCGCATGCCTGTCCAGCCCCCAATCCTTCCTCAGGACTCTCCTCAGACAACCCACTACATTCATGATTTTTCCAGTAAGCTTCTCCACGCACGGCTTAAAACTCATTTACTCCCCCACGTACGGCCTAAAACTCATTTGCTCCCCCACAGTCACTCACACCCAAATAACACACTGTCTCCACATATCTCACCACCATACCGTTCACACTAACATGGGGAGGCCTATTCCCTGCCAGCTTCCCTTTCAACAACATGCACACAGTTTTCTTTTCAGAGACAGACACGCGCGCCCCACCTCAACACATACCGCAGCTCCTGTCTCCAATTCTCTCCTATTGTTCGAGTCCATCAACACGAGCAGATCATCAGTATACGCCACCAACTTACATCCATCATCATTCATTTCATTGAGCAAAATCATTATAAAATTCCACACCGCCGGACCACATATCGAACCCTGCGGGCAACCTCTAGGAACCTGCCACCACAATTCTTCATTCACATACACACGACGATCGGAGAAATAGGTGAGCCAACTCCTCACAACCCAAATTCCTGAGCTTTCCAAGGACACTCGCCCACGAAAAGTTGTCGAACGCCCCCTTAAAATCTACAAACACACCCAAAACATACTTTCTTTCAAAACATAGAGGACCCACTCCTATTACTCATAGTGAAGTTGTTGGTTAAATGATGTAGAAAAACTCAAATCTACTCCACACTCTCCTGTGGAGTAGATTTGAGTTTTTCTACATCATTTATACTTCCTTTCACTCCTACCCACAGGCTCTCATCTCATGCCACGTGTTCTCAGTTGACCTGCCCCCCCTAAAGTCTGTTAGATATTCTCTCCTCAATGACACTCTCCAGCTTCGCAACCATCATTCTCCCCAGGATCTTTCCAAAAACCGGGAGAAGACAAATCTCGGGTTACGGCGACTTACGAGGCTTGAACAGCCTCCTCGATCTCACCGATACTGAACCACCAACGGGCTGCAAGGTTCATTTCACTCCACCGAAAAACTCATTAATCAACACAGTCACGCCTTCGCTCCAAGTCCTGGTCATACACACTCCCTCATACACCAATGAACACACACCCTCCCTAGATCCCCGCTTGCCACGACAGATCTTGTAGACTTCACCCCAAGGATCAGTATTGCCTTTATCCTTAACAAAATTCCTCCAATTTTCATTCTTGGCACGCCTCATCTTGATCTTACACTCTCGAGCTGCATTCCTGTATTCGGCTCTCAACCTATCCAAGTCCGTGGATTCTCGCCTCCTACCCACCTGGAATTTCCTCCTCAGAGCCCTCATCCGCCGACAAGCGATACGCAGATCCTCCGACCACCAGACAACTCTGCCAGCCAAAAGGCCAATCCAAAAGGCTTTTTCATATTCAATTTAATGTCGATATGGAGGAACAAACCAATAGATGGCATTCCGAACAGTTCATAACAAACGCCAATTTATTTGTGAGGTTCATTTAATGAACCTAATTGGTTTTGATTTTGATGAAATTTAATTCAATCCGGGAGTTTTCTTTTTTTTTTTCTTCAAAATCCAATATCTGGGAAGATTAACTTGAAGGCCTTTAACCTTGGGCGTTATCTATCTTCACTGGGATTTTTTCGTTATCGAAGCACTTCTTCAGGGCCCTTATTATTCTTAATCCCCTTGCTTCTGTTTCGTACAAACCCAACTCCTTTACTCTCTGGTAAAAATGCATCAACAACAAGAACAATAACCAGGCTATGGTGGATCAAAGCCATGTTCTTGCGAAGTCACGTAGAATATCGCAGAGTTACTAAAAAATTATTACCGGGCACATTGATCAAGCAATAAAACTTTGTGCACATACCTTTTGACTTTGTACTTTAAATAATTCAAAAAATATTTTAGCTACATATCGATTGTTTCTTTCATTCCTGAAATAACTATTTCATAAATAAATAACATAAAACGAGGCTCGCTAAGCCTTTCTCGCTATATAGGGTGTAAGTTTCACCTATTAATACTCTAAGTTCTTCATCACATAATTCTGCAAATGTCAATAGTTTTGCTCAAAAATTAAAAACTGGTGTATCACAGGAGACATCGCCCTTTGTTTTAAAACCTCTACTCGTTCGTCAGTGCGTCTGCGCAAATGTTACGGTCACTGGGTCAGTGTCGTTAGCCGAAACCTTGGTCTATCTGTTTCATTAGATAATCGATAATAATTACATCATGATATTCCATACTTAGTAAACAAATAACACACAACGTGATTTCATTTGTTAATTTCGCATGTTAAAATGATGAATGAATCCATGTTTTAAGTACATTGTTTAGAAAGAAATTGATGACAGGACAATTTTGTGGATGCGAACATTTCTGTATAATAATAGTGCTTACAGTATATGAAACTTAATTGATTACACCCTGTATATTCTGGATACAAATCCGTATAAAATCAGAGAATACAAAACAAGTGCACACAAGATACATTTTCAATTAAAAATGAAACATTTGGTATGTAGTAGAAATCCTTTTTGTTTCATGTAGACTCGGTTTGAAAGGAAGCTCCACGTCTTGATTCGGATATTTACAGCGATAACATAGTCAATGTGTCACGTGTTCTGGCAGAGATATTTAATTAGTCTAGAATGAATGGGCCTCCTGAGGATAAAGTACATTGAAAGTGCATATACATAATACTGTGGAAATGAACGATAACCGGCTTTAATTTAATTCAACCAACTTCCACATAATATCTACCATTTGGAACCGACCCGATCCCCCAATTTCAGTTTCAGATTTTAACTATACATACACATAGGTATTTCAGCAAATGCTTCTGCCATTTAAAAAAGAAAACCAATCGAGAAAAAAATTTAAAGGTAAACACAGCCCGGCAGTTAGAAGAAAAAATAACCGATTCGAATCCGGCCGAGTAGAAATAGTTGCGCGGCGATAAAAAAATTTATTCCCGCTGATCTAATCCGGCCTTGAAAAATCATTAAAAATCTATATATACACGCGCCCGATAAAATCGTGAATCGGGTGTAAATAGAAATAGAAAAATATGTAAACGCGGGCGCGCCTGGCACATTCCAGAAAGCGGAATTTCGGACGTATTTTGCTTCATTGTAAGACTGAGCCCGGTCCTGGCCCGGGCGGGAAGCCTAATTGGAGAAAAGAAGCGAGTGAGACGTTAATTAAACCGAGATTATTCGCTTCTTTTCTGGGTGCTTCAACTTGATCCTTCGCTCGTGTAATGAAAACAAAATTTAATTTAATAGAATTAAATTAAGTTATTATTCAAGGGAATTGATAAATATTAAGTAATCATTTAAATTAAGGCCTGTCCTTTCAATGAAAGCTGCTGCCCTTCTAACTTCATAACAGGTTTTAATTTAAAGTCACTTTAAGGTCCGATTTTACAATCGTCGGATAAGCATTATTATTGGTATAACGTGACGTAGATATGGAGGAACATTAAAGGATATTTGGCGAACAGTTATTCCGTTCTTATTCCACGATTGTAAAACTGGGCCTTAGTATAGCAAATCAAGCGTGTTTTTAACTTGATGACACTTCGTGTATGCGTTCGAAAAATTTTAAATGCCATAACGTAAAATGCCCAAACTCTATGAACGTACCACGTATATAAGTTACATGGTACTTTCGAAAAGTTTGGCCGTCAGGTTTCATAGTATACCTGTGATTTTTTCTGAATTTGTAATTTCTGGCTTCTTTTTTCCCTTCTTTCTTTCTACCCCAAACTGTACTCTTTAGTCTTTAGCGTCCTTGATTTATCCATACACCGCAATATTTTAAATTATTATTTTTGTAGTCTTGACTCATTGTAGAGTTCCTTTGAAAACGTACCTGTTAAGTAAGATACGAAAAGTTAGGAAATTTGAGTGAGTTCTTTTTCTACCTCATTTCAAAGCTCTCTTCTTCGCATGAACTCTAAAGGCAGTTCACTTTTCTGTTCTATATTTATACATACAAGAGCGTTTCATAAACAGCTGAAATAAAATTAATTCGCATATTCAAACGCACCTATTTAGAAACACTCGCAATCGCCGCCGTTTTATGTTGCGTGTTGAGCGCTCACGCTAATTGGGATTTATGCGAAGCGTCGAAAATGCGCCCGCCAGATCCATTCGGTCGGCCAAATTCTAAATTGGACTTCATTGAAAGCGACCATATTTCACGGGCGAATTAAGATAAAGCGGCAAGTAATTTCCTGGGGCCCAACTTTGCTAATTCCTCAACATCTCTTTTGTATAACTCATGTCGAAGTAATGTGTACCTCACAGTATCGATCAAACGCCTGTATTATTTATTAAATAATTGAAAGAAACGGTTAATCTGAGTACCTCAGGGTAACATCTCATGACCTATGCTATTTTTATTAAAAACTATTTCTGAAAATGAGGTCTTTGTTAAAACGAATTGTCGCCGATGAAAATCGCGTCACTCCTCCCTTGGTTAATTAGCGCATACCACGACGGTCATTTATGTGACGGACGGCGCCATCTAGAATTTTATAACGGACGCAACTTCAACACCAACATTTATCCTTTTGACCTAATGATGAATGGCCGTTGAAATAATAGAAGACTTGGCACACCTTCTCTTCTACGCTTTGACGTTGGAATGCATGCAACTCGTTCTTCTATTATACAGGGCGTCCTCGTTCAAATAAAACTAAATTATTGCGTTATATATTGTTAATCGTTTGATAAAAACACATCACGATTATAAATTATAGGTAATAATAACCCCGTCCCTTTCTAATACGTTAGAAAATGAAGCGCATAAATTACAGTCCATTTGATATCTTTATAGCCGCGATACTCTTATCGCCTTAATGCCACCATTAGAATTTCACATAGTCCTAATTAGGATAAATTATCAATTTTAAGAGCAATAATTAATTAAATTCGATAACATCCTGACTTTCAAGTGTTGAAACAGAACCGGAGAGTAAACAGCACGTCCGTTTTTGTAACGAGCAGTTCTGCACATCGCCAAATATGGTCCGCACTCGAATAATAAGACAACCTAGATACCCAAAAATGGCGGCGAGGTACGAATTGTGCGCTTAATTTCGAGAGCTTCTAGAAGAGTTTCACTCTTTTAATTAAAGTCTGTGACGTGCGCTCGGAACAATCTTCGTTTCCGGTAATATTGATCAACGTAACAATGTTCGGCACTCCCACTGATAGGTTCCGATTGAATAAAACCGTAATTTATGGACGCCGCGTCCGATTATATAGCCCATTCGCGTTCGCTTCGGATTTAGGATCGTCTGCGGAATGCCTTCCTTCATGATCTCATTACCACAATTGGTTTCGAGGAAGATTCAACTAATTATCGATAAAAACGCAAAGATGGGCACGTATACCATACACAGACATGTTCGAAGACAAGATTTAAATTAAATTTGGGGGAAAATGGGTTTTAACATTTCAAACAAGTCTCCACGTATGTCAGCACGTGTGGACAGCTCCTGCGCTAATTTATTTCTGCTATTTTTGTAGTTCTTGCAACATGTCTGCGAATATGTCCACATGTATATATAATTTGTTTACGGAAATCCAGATCGTGTCCAAGTAGGTTATCGTCATCTGGATACGCGGAACAACCATCACAATGCGTTCTATCTGAAATGTTTTCAACACATATCCGATAAGGCGAATTTGATTTATGCGTTTATTAACACACTTGCGTATTCAAATGGGTTTAGAAATTTCATCGCTGGCGGTAGGTGATGAACGCAAGCAGCAGCTGCGGCGGTATTCCTCAAACGCCGTTGGTAGAAAGGAGGCCGCCAAAAAACACGGCGAAGAATTTTCTCAAGGCGGTGGTCTTTGGCCTTAAGATCAGGACCTGATTACCTTCTTTTTTTTTGGAATTTTCTAAGAACAGCGAGTTGTTTATACCGCAACATCTGTAGTGACATTTCGTTGCAACTTGGCCCATAAAAATGTTCGGTTGCAACAAGACTGTATGACTTGATGAGTGGCAATGTCAACAGTGCTCTCGCAATTCTTCCATTTACATCTAAATAGATACAGAGAAGCGCTTGAAAGGGATTTTCATTTATCGACCACATGTTGAAACCCAATCCATCGTGGAGATATTTTTAGCGTTTACTTTTGAGTGCGCCTCTGACTTACAAATTACAAGTTATAAAATGCGTATCTCTCAAATACAAGAGAATGCACTTGGTTATTTACAAGCAATTAAATTCGAAGACGTCTACTTTATGGCGGCAGGCGTTGATAAAGTATGTCACAGTTTTTATTGGTTGATTACAGTTAATCAATCTCTGGGTTCAGGAGTTCGTTCTCACCGATAACTTAAACGCTTTGAGTTTTATTTTTGTTTTGACACGACAATGTTATCCGTAAGTAAAACTGCAGTAAGGTGAAATACCCTAACTTCAAGGAAAAATCCTGTGATTGAAAATCTGTCTTTCCAGGTTTAGGCAATTTTGATTGTCAATTTCCTGACACTTTTTGGAGATGATTTTTTCTTCATTTAGAGGTGGTTTCATCTTCTGTCTTAGTTTTGTGTTGCTTAATTTTATTTTTAATTCTAGTCATGATGTGGTCTACTTGTGAAAGCTCTTCGTATTAACCAAAAAATGTGGAGATTCTGTAGAACTTTATGAGTACTGTCCAAAGTTGTGGAAATTATTTGAATTTTTCTTTTTTTTTACTTCAAAATTATGTATACTTTTTAATCGATATTAATCTTATTTCTTACGCTATTCGCATTTTTTGGTGGCCAACCAAGCATGTCATGGTTTTGGCCTTTTGTACTGAAATTGTGCGTTAGACCCGATTAGTGTTGCTCGTGGATAGCCAATTATTTGCAATTTGCTTTCACCTCTTGATGCAAATTGTTGAGTTGAGTAATTATTTAAATTTTGAAGTTGATGACTTGGACCTCTTTTTCCATTACTGACTAAAAGTATGGATACCATAAGAGGTAGTTCCATGAAAGGTACATGGAAACTCTGCTTGTTATGCAGATGGCCGTAAGCATTTCTTAGATTTTTTTAAACTAATTTTAATTAGTGATTATCACCGAAAGCGGTTAAATAGAAAATAACTTTTTGCTTTGGAGCTGGACAAGAATTGAGCAGGATGCGGAGAGGATGGATGTATTCATCGCCGTCTGCGATTTCCAACTTCACTATGCCCTTATAAATATTTATTAGGAGGCAATATTTTATTCAATGGTCGCAAGTTGGTACTTTATATTAAAAGGCGACTGTCTCTTGTTCTGCATCTGCTCCATCCATTTCATGCAGGACGCTTAGCCAAAGCTTGGTGGTATCAGGACTGCTTTGATCAGGTGGGATAAGTTGAACCAAAACTTTCGCCGACATGCTGTTGAAAGGAGTTTGCCCAAGACTCGTCATCTCAACTTAAATTTTGCTAAAGTTGATGACGAGTTGTGAACTTGGCGTGGCTTCATCGTGGAATTTTGTTGCTTGATGCCTCCCCTTCCGTTGAGAGATTGAAATTGTCCAAATAATTTATTTCGCTTTGGAATCTTCTGTTTTTCACAAGTTGCCTGAGAAGATTGAGCTTCATTGGAGTTAATTCTTACTGAACATTTAAGGTGAAGATGAATTCCCAAAAATGTCGAAGAGAACCATAGACTTGCCAGAAACGAGACTAACGCAGTTGCAACCAAAGAAGTCAAGAAGTACCGAGTTTGTTAATTAAATTCGACTCTCTTTTATAATGACTATTACTGATGATGAAACATTAATTGATCATTTTGATCAAGAACAAAGCGGAATTCTTCATTATTTTGCTTCACGATTGTGCTTTGATTCGTGATTGTTTTGCGGTAAAATTGATCTGTCTTAGAATAATAGAAAACTCCTTGGAATTTTTTGAAACCGTGTTAAAGTCTTCTTCTACTTTTGGTCTTCTCTCTGTTTGCTTAAGGTGTGGCTTGCTACTCCATTGAAGATGACTGCTGATGTTATGGTCCGTTTTCACGCTCAAGCAATTTGCGCAAACGGATTTGTGCAAGCATTTGCGCATACAAATTTGCTTGCACCAATGCATGCAGTTTGCCAACCTTTTTAGCTTGTGCAAGCAAAAAAATACGTTTTCATGCAACGACTTCCTTGTGTGCACAAGCACATTTGTGCAAATTGCTTGAGCGTGAAAACGGACCATTAGGCTATCGTCCAAGAAGCTTCTTTTCTTGATCAATTGGTTTTATCGATTCTTTTGCGTCCTCCTTCTTCTAGTATGCCTTTCTTACTGCGCTCTCATTTTATGGGCATACATGAAAGAGCCCTGGCCACCTCCCTACCCTATTCGAAAGCTTAAAACTTCAAAAAGTCTGTGAACAGCCCTCATAGATACGGAGAGATTTCATTTCTGCAGAGTTGAGCGGTTTTCTCTTCGTTGCAGCGCGGTGTTTATTCAAATCAAAGTGTTATGGACCGCAGTGAAACACGAAGTGCACGACGCTCTCGGAATGGAAGGCGTAACTTCCTAGCCCAGTCGGAAATTAATTTCGTTTTAAAGTGTATAAATATGGCCAGCCGTAAAGCCAGCAGAAGAGAAACCGAGCGGATTCTACATTAAAACGTGAAATGAAAGGGGAAAACGCGAATCCTCGCATATTAAATCCTTTGCCCGCAGACCAAATTAAAGGAAAAAAAAGCCGAGGTTTTCGTTTTTTTTGATGTATGATTAGCCAAACCATACACGAGCATTCATTCCGCCGGAAAGTGCAATCGTGAAAGATAGAACGTGTGTTAGTGAAGTAGGTACACGATGACTAGCCAACATTCTTACTTCCTTCGGAAATCATGTTAGGTTTTTATTTTATCCAATACAATTGGCTTTTTGAACTTCTTGCCTTTGAGATATCCATGGTAGGTATAACTTTTTTATTGTCAGTTGGCTCCTCAAAAAACTTTGCCCTCAAATAGGACGTGCCCTAAAAATGCCATTACTCTATTAACGCAGAATAAAGAATTGGTCTTCAAGGGAGAGGCCAAATTCTGAAAAGGCATAGGAATGCAATGGATTTATTGAATACCGATCATATTCTGCTTGCATTTTATAGTTTTGCCAAACAACCACAAGCGATTGTTGCAGTATCACGTATTACAGATATTGATGTGTTTTTCTTTTGTAATTGCATGTCAACGACATCGATTCTCTCGCTGCAATAATTGTTGTAACACAATGGCCGGCACGATTATTTATAGAAGATGGGGAACGTGCGATGAAAACAACGGACTTCATCTCGGAGCTGACACGCCATTAATAACGTTTAATGTTGTTTCGCAAATGCAGCCGGCAGCCACACACGTTCCATTTTTCCCCGTCCGTCCATCCGTCGTAATAAATCTTCCGCACGTCTCTTTAAATAATATCTGTCGAAATCTCGCGCCGGAATTTATGATTGGTCCTGCGCGACGCGTTTTCGGATGCAATAAGCGACTTACGGAGGTTTTTTAATAGGTGTTAACGCCCTGTCATTCCGATGATGATTGATGATGGCCCACGCGGCTCGAAACCTGTCGAGCTTTTATGAATTGATGTTGTAAATCATTGATTTTGTTGTCTAATTGTATTGCACTCTTCGGAGCTTTTAGATTGATTAGAACGAACTGGTAAAAATTTTGACGTTTTATGACATAATTCCCCCCCATTCATGGTAGGCTACAATGAAACGTTTGGGCTCGGTCTTAATTTTAGGGCAGCCGTACAAATTCATTTTCATTCACCATTCGCCAACCTATCATTAAGAGGCGCGTTTTTTTTTCCCAGCCGTTTAATTCGGGTATTTTGCAGAGTCTTATTATTTACGACAATTATTTTCGATGATGCAACGCACCAGTTTATTCAAGCACCTGCCCATCATTTTCCCAAAAGTTTCCTTTTTTTTAAACGAATTTCCTGTATGTTAACCGTTTCATCCTTGAATTAAGTATTATGTAAAATTATATTATTAAGAGCGACCTTCTGTCGTAAGAGCGTTAACACGCCAGTAAATCTTGTTATCCACGCTTGGCTGCCGAAACGTTGAAAATCACGATGTGGTTCTTGAGCAGCTTAAATTAGCTTTCAGAAATACGCAGAAGCGAAGAAGTGCAGAAGAAACAAGTCTCAAATAATTAACTTTAAATGTGGTTTCATGTCAGATATTTTTCTTACTTTTGTAAGAATCTGTACTTATCGTTTCAATTAAAAAAAAATGTAATTAGCAAAAAGCGACAAACTTTTCGTTTCGATAAAATGGATATTTTCTTAACGCATCACCATTCGTCCGTCCGTACAGAGGAAAAATTCATGTTAAGTAGCTTCTGTATTTTTCAGTTTTTTTGTGCCCCATGAAACCTGAAACGCCGAGTTGTTTTTTTGATCAAAAGATGAAGGCGCGTTTCTCTTATTATTTGCATACGCAATCAACTGCGAAGTAAAAAAAATCTTATCTCAAATTTTTTTCCCTGTTAAATCACGAGCGTCTCGTCGTAAAAAGTAGGCACTTTGATGTTGCTTGCGCACAAACAGAGTCCAGAGAACTGAAAGCTCCCACTAAATTTTATTTATCGGGAAAGCAAAACGCAAATCCGCAAGAACAAAGCAAGAGACCTAAACGCGAACAGTTGATGTCATAATTCGTGAATGATTAAAATAAAACAACGTAAAATTCAGCGGGTGGACGGGTACGTGAAGGAACTTCTAATTTTGCTGATGGATAAATAATATTAATTATATATTACGAAAGCGCGCGTCCGGAAGGACGTTTCGTTTAATCGCAGCCATTGTATTTGTGTTTAATTTATCTTTACGGAATAATTAGGATTAATTACGATTCAAGTCGTATATGCAAATTTTTTTCTTCGAGCAAACATTACGTAACAAGTCGGTTTTGTTTCAGAGATTTACGATTCAATAAAATCCGGGACATAAAGCCGGGCACTTTCAAAGGATTGAAGAACCTGCGATCCCTGCTCTTGAACAACAACTTCCTGACGGAGCTCCGGAGCGGCGTGTTCTCCGGACTTCCTCAGCTGAAACACCTCTACCTCTACAGGAACAGGCTCCGGCACATTGACGTGGACGTGTTCCAGGGCCTCCCCAAATTGGAGTACTTGTGAGTACCACCGGAAACCTTCCGCGAGCCAATAAATTTAACCCCTTTTATTACAGGTATTTGCACAACAATGACCTGGACCAGTTTAAGCCGAGCACCTTTTCAAACATTCCCAATTTGGAGCGACTGTAAGTAAGACATTGTTTCTTAATGCAATCTCCGATTGTAAAAGGATTTTAACATAATTGAGATTGAGTAATCACATCCAAGTTTTAAAAACACTTTCGAGGTATCAATCAGATTACGAGTGATCATGAAACTTAAAAATATAACTTGCCTCTCAGACACTTCACAAGTAATAAATAAGTTTTAATTCGCATATTATACGTACATAAATAACTTGCTGCGCAATCTCTTGTTATCTCTAACAAAAAAAAAAAAAACGCGACGCGAATAATAAATAAATAACAATAAATTCGGGGCCGCGAACAACGGCTCCCATGTTATCCACCAACTAATAGATTACAAACAATTAAACTTTAGCCTATAATCTCTTAATGAGCCTAAATTAACATATGTCGTTTATTTATTAATATAAATAACGAAAGCGCTGTCCCAATAACTTGAACGTTCGTGAGTCATCCACGGAATTAGCTATGCACCAGAGAGATATTGAAATAATGACGCACAATGATCACCCATGCTCTCGCATGGGTTTCGTTCGTCTGCATATTCGAAATAGAACGGTTGTAAAACTTGGCAGACGAACGCAAGAAATCTCATATGCAGGAACATAAAGCGTGTTTACATAAAACTAGATGCTTTCTTTATGTTACTTGCTAAGTGATCACGTTTTTTTTTGTGTATACATACCTACTTATTGCACTGAAAATCAACACAATAAACAGTGCTAATGAAATGGCGTGTTGACATAAAATGAAAGCAACGTAACAAACTATTTTAAATTGTTGCAGTAATTTGTTAAGTCTGGACCTATATCGATTGTTTCACTGAATCTTGAAAAAGGGCGGAGATGTGACAGAACTGATCAGGGTGTTCCAACGGGGTCGATATTAGTCTCCTGGGGGTAAACTTAAAAGAAGTCTCTTGAAAGTCGATGAACCTGCGAGGCTGATTAGGGATTGATGTATAACTATTAGGGGTCAAACGGGACATCGATTAAATAAGATTACCTATAAGATTTTTCTTAACTAAAAATTCATTTCATTCAAATTTAGTAATGATTAAGATTAACACACTTGTAAATTCGTAGAAAGTTGACGACTTCCGTCACCAATTTGAGAACACAATGACAATGCCTTGTTAAACCACGCAAACATGCCCACGCAATAAACTCAGATTTCACTTGCATAATGACCAATCACGTTCTAGCTTCCTCTACAACAATAAACTCAATCACATCCCCCCCGGAGCATTCTCAGACCTTCCAAAACTGAAACGCCTGCGCCTAGACTCCAACGCTCTGGTCTGCGACTGCCAGATCCTCTGGCTTGCGAAGATGCTGAAGGAAAACTCCCTGCACGTCGCCGCCAATTGCAAATACCCCGCCAATATGTACGGCAAACCGCTGAAGTCGATGGACCTCAAAGACTTCCACTGCAGTTAGTCCGATAGTAGCACACGTTTTGCCTGAATGTATAAAAACAAATCGTTTCAGGAGCGCCGGAAATTATGAAGGGCCCCCAGGATATCGAGATATCCTGGGGCGACACCGCAATGTTCACGTGCCACGTAGAGGGCGATCCAAAGCCATTCGTTACGTGGATGAGGAACAACCAGGAGCTGGAGATGAACGATGAAAGGATGAAGATCATGGAGGACGGTAGCTTGCAGATTCAAAACACACGGGATTCGGATAATGGGACGTACGAGTGCATGGCGAAAAATATCGATGGCGTAGTCAAGTCCAGACCTGCAAGGATGATTGTTTTCAAACCAGAAACGTATTTGGAATTCCGAAACAACGGTAAATTCAAGCTGGTCCAAAATGGACGCGCAAATCATTTGCTTTGTTTAGTTCCAGGCAAACCTGAATTTCTTGAGACGCCCAAAAGCATAACCACATCGGAAGGAGCGTCGGAAATCAAATTACCGTGCAAAGCAAGCGGAAGCCCCCAACCATACATCACCTGGTCTAAAGCAGGTGTAATTATCAACCCAACCAATCACTATGACATATCCTCAGATGGAACGCTGACGATTCGCACGATCCAAAGAAACGACTACGGAACGTATCGGTGCGATGCCACGAACCAATTCGGTAGAATTAGCTCAATAGCAGAAATCATCATCAACGGTACTTTCCTTTTTTATATTCTTAAAGGTCACTTCTTTTAACCCAATTGGATTTCAATTACAGCCGCGCCTATCTTCACCGTCCATCCTGAGACTGTTACCACCTCGCTAGGCGGAACCGCAAGGTTTGAATGTGTAGCAGTCGGCGAGCCAATCCCCGAACTGACGTGGTTCAAAAACGACGTTGAAGTTCAATCCGACGGAAGAGTCCGCATAAACGAGGACGGCACCAAACTCCAAATCACCAACGTCAGAGAGTCAGATGAGGCCCTCTACATATGCGAAGCGAGAAACTCCCTGGGTTACCGAGAGGTCAGCACCAAACTGACGATCAAAAACACCAAAAACCGCCTGCCTACCTTCGTCTACAAACCGTACGACGTAGAAGCACTCATTGGTAGCACCATAGAAATCCCCTGCAAGGCAGAGGGGAACCCCAATCCGGGGGTGCAATGGCGCAAAGACGGGAGCGAACTTCAAAGGACGGGCAGGTGGAAAATTTCTGTTAGCGGAAACCTGTACATCTACAACATCAACTTTGAAGATCAAGGGCGGTATGAATGCACGGCCAACAACGAAAACGGGCGGATTTCAGCGTCGGGCTTCGTCACCGTCAAAGAAGACCCTCACCCCAGCGGCATCAACATCGGAGATAAATTTGTTAAGATCGCGTTCATCGAAGCAAGCCACGAAGTCGATAAGGCCATCAACAAGACCATAGAAAACTTATTCCACCGGCCAGGTCCTCACAGTTCCGCCGATATCTTCCGGATAATCCGCTATCCCAACGCACCTGCGCGTGAACTAGCCAGGGCCGCAGAAATTTACGAACGCACCCTCGTCAATGTTAGGAAACACGTCGAACGAGGAATGTCCACCAACTCAACCACCGACTTTAACTACCGCGAAATCCTTTCTCCCGAACATCTAGATCTCATCGCCCAACTGTCGGGATGTATGGCCCACAGGACACACCGGAACTGCACCGACATGTGTTTCCATTCGAAATACCGCAACATAGACGGAACGTGCAATAATCTGCAGCACCCCATGTGGGGGGCTTCACTGACCGGTTTCCGGCGAGTCCTCAAGCCGATCTACGAAAACGGATTCAGCACCCCCGTCGGTTGGAACAGGGACATCAAGTATTACGGCCACCCCAAACCGAGCTCGCGCTTGATTTCAACCACGCTGATAGCCACGGAGAAGATCACCCCCGATTCGGAGATAACGCACATGGTGATGCAGTGGGGGCAGTTTTTGGATCACGATCTCGACCATGCGATTCCCTCCGTCAGCTCTGAAAGTTGGGATGGCATTGATTGTAAAAAATCGTGCGATTACGCCGCGCCCTGTTACCCCATTGATATACCTCCGGGGGATCCCCGAGTTCAAAACCGCCGCTGCATCGATTTCATACGCTCGTCGGCCATCTGCGGTTCCGGAATGACGTCGGTCTTTTTTGATTCTATCCAACCCAGAGAGCAGATCAACCAGTTGACGTCATACATAGACGCATCTCAAGTTTATGGGTTTTCCGATGAGCTGGCAAAGGATTTACGCGATCTAACGAGCGAGCTGGGAAGATTGAGGGTTGGGCCGACTTTCCCCGGGAAGAAACCCCTTTTGCCTTACGCAGGTAACCAAGGGATGGATTGCAGGAGGAATTTAAGCGAGAGCAACGTTAATTGTTTTTTGGCTGGGGATATACGCGCTAATGAGCAGGTGGGGCTCATAGCCATGCACACTCTCTGGATGAGGGAGCATAACAGGCTCGCGCGCGAGCTCAGACTTTTAAACCCCCACTGGGAGGGCGACTTACTCTACCAGGAGGCCCGAAAAATCGTCGGGGCTTCCATGCAACACATCACATACAAGCGCTGGTTGCCTTTCATCATCGGGCCGGAAGGCATGGATATGTTGGGTGAATATAAGGGCTACAACCCTCAGGTACATCCGTCGATCTCCAACGTATTTGCCACAGCGGCGCTTAGATTTGGGCATACGTTAATCAACCCGATTCTAAACAGATTGAACGAAAATTTCCAAACGATACCCGAGGGGCACCTGCCCTTGCGGGATGCGTTCTTCTCACCTTGGAGGGTCGTCGATGAAGGCGGGGTAGACCCCTTATTGCGAGGGTTGTTTGCAACTCCCGCGAAACTAAAGAAACCTGATCAGAACCTCAACACTGAACTCACGGAGCAATTGTTTAGGTCCGCCCATGCCGTCGCATTAGATTTAGCCGCCATTAACATCCACAGATCACGTGATCACGCCATTCCGGGCTACATAGAATTCCGGAAGTTCTGCAACATGACTGAGGTTGACGACTTCGACGATCTTAAGAACGAGATAACCGATCCGAGTGTGCGCAGGAAACTCAAGGAGCTCTACGGACATCCGGGTAACATCGACGTTTGGGTGGGGGGTGTCCTCGAGGATCAAGTTGAAGAAGGCAAGGTCGGGCCTTTATTCAGGTGTCTTCTCATTGAACAATTCCGCAGGCTCCGCGATGGGGATAGGTTTTATTACGAGAATCCTTCGACCTTCAAGCCTGAGCAACTCAGTCAAATCAAGCAGTATTCTTTGGCGCGCGTTCTCTGTGATAACGGTGATAACATCACGAGGATTCAGCCGGACGTCTTTGTACTGGCGCAAAGACAAGGCGGTTACGTGAGTTGCTCGGAAATACCAAAGGTTGATTTGAGAATGTGGTCGGAATGCTGCAGTGATTGTCGATATTCTGGACAGTTGAACACCATTAGTAGGTTGAACGCGCGAAATCGTCGGCACTTGTATGAACCTGTTAGTTTGCCCGTTAACGACTTGTTGATACACGATAATACGACTCTTGGTAATAATGAGTTTTCCGAAGAAACGAATCTGCATGAGCGCGTGGCGAAGCTCGAAAAAACCGTTCAGAATCTGCAAGGCACCATCAAAAAGTTGTACAAACTCGTGAGGAAGATGGAGAAAGAGAGATTGCTAAACTTAGATTATTAGTCTTAGACGAGATAAGCGTGTTAGCATAAAAATAAATTTACTGTATTTATTCTACGTGGAAATACGCAGGAGTATTTCCAGGTCCGCACGTTAACTGCCATTTTGTTTCTCTCACTTAATTTTTGCATGTGATAAGCTTTCAACATTGTTCTTCGAAATGTGTCGTCAATAATATTAATTATTCTGTGGTACTTTATTTTTTTTATATATGTATACACATAATTTTTCTTGTAAGTGTTGTTGCAGCGTCTCAATGAGGAGGCATTAACTCTATGTATGTTGCAAACTGACTTTGTTATAATGAGTAACTCTTATTTTATAAGTAATTAGAAAGTTGTCTTATTTTTTTTGTAAAAATTTTTAACTTTTGTACAGTTCTAATATCATTTTGTGCCATTATTGTAATTAACACCACTGGTCATATATACATATTAAAATATACATAAAAAATATTAGTTTTATTTCATACTCATTCCAGAATTCATTTCTGTTATAGGCGCCCCCTTCTCAAAAAAAGCTCTTAGCCAATATTAATTACGTATAATAAAGGAAAATTTACGATAAAACTAAAGATATATTTAGTGTAATTCAATGTTACATTAACAGACTATATACACATTAAATTAAAATGATTTACTTTATTCAATGAAGTCAGATGCACAAGACACAAATTCCT
This sequence comes from Dorcus parallelipipedus, assembly GCA_958336345.1. Classification (NCBI taxonomy): domain Eukaryota; kingdom Metazoa; phylum Arthropoda; class Insecta; order Coleoptera; family Lucanidae; genus Dorcus; species Dorcus parallelipipedus. The sequence continues at coordinate 15,643,322 of OY284475.1, forward strand.
TTCTAATATAGAAAATAAAGTCCGTGGTTTCCATGTATTATCCTGGAACTGAACATGAATTAGTTATACATAAATACAAAGCATAATCTTAATTCACCTTATTTATTAATTTCACTTCTGAAACGAAAACATGTCTCACTCTTCACATGTATATAAACTGGAATCTGAAATTAAAAAAATATAACTAACATTAATAAGTAATAAAAAATTGTATTACCTGCACAGTGCCTGTGGTAGGGATGAAATTATTGGTCCATATCCTTGCGAATTGTCATACAATTCGAACAAAGGCGCCGCAACTAGCTTATAGTTTTTAGGTACGGCGAACAAAGCTGTAAGCAAGCGAATAAATTAGAGCGAAAAATTGCAGCCGCTTGCTTAATCTAAAGAAACTAACACAGAAAATAAAAGAAGTGTCTTTCTCTTTTTAATATTATACAATTAGATACAATTTTGTACAGCGTTATACAATATCGTATACAATCTTTCGAGGCATTTTTCTTCTGATCTTTATGAGAACGAGAGCAGCCAACCACAAAATTACCGCCGATTCAAAGACAAGAAGAAAAATCTTATAAAACAAAAATAACAACAAAAATTCTAAAAAAAAGAGGCAAAGGAAGAGTACAAATAAAGAGCAAAGTCCATCCAAGGATAACAAAAGCAGTGATGTCAGCAAATACGAATTTACTTATCCATAAAACGCCGAATAAAGAATAAATAACAAACATCATTGCTGTTGTAATTAATTATTATGACTATTAATATCTGCAGATGGAGCTTTCTAAAATGGAAGTTTCGTGAAAGTAATATCGATTTAAGTACAAAGGGAAGGGAAATTTATAGATCTAGATAATTGTTTGGTTTGAATCACTCACACAGCTTCGCACAACAGTTTAAAAAATATTTTGCCAAATATTTTTTAAACGACAAACAAATATGCGCTCCACAAATATTAACATGCAAGTACAATACACACTCACTCCTATTATATGTATATAAAAAAAGAGGGACTAAAATAACAAGTGTGTGAGATTGAACCACTGTCGTCTTCATGCCACAAACAAATATGAAACCAATAACTCTTAAGCGTGTGATCGACAGTGATTCACATTGTACGATGTTATTAAAATTTCTTAAAAAATTTAAACAGGAAGGAAACTTATCGTTTCTAATTTTTTTTTCTATAATTGAGAGAGAATGGGAGAATTTCCTTTCTGTTCAAAATCACATGGATACAAATAAATTACAATCTTCGTTATAATAATATAATCTATGATCAATTTACTACAGTACCCTTCTCTTGTAGTTGAACAAGGAATAAGCGCTTGTGTTCCTTCGGTTTGGTGATATGAGGCGGAATGTACGGATATTGAGGTGGCTCAAAGTTTGGTCGCCACCAATTACCGATTATGTCCTCGACTAGCCAGTCTTGCTTCACGCCGTCCTGTCTTCCCAGGGTCTGCAACAACTCACCGATGAAAGTCACCGCAAGAGAGCGAGATGTCCTCTTCAATACGTTAGCAATAAATACAACTCGACAAAAAAACAGATTTTTACATTATTACAAGAAAACAGCAATTGATAGTAACAATAATATTCAGAATCAAAGGGCATCTTCTACTATAAAAGGCATGATAGAATGTTTAATATTAAATTTATTTCTCACTTGAGTATTAACGAGGTTTTTTTTTTAAATAAGTATAACACTAAAATAAAATCAAAAGAAAAAGGCAGTGAATAAACGTAGTTTTTTGGCATAATTAACTGATAATATCTTCGCAAATGAAAGCACAGATAAAAATAGAACTGAAGAATAAACTTTTAAAATTTAAGTATTGTTGGAAGTTTCTTATGCATATTATAATAGTAATATATAAATTCAGTATTTTAATCTACACATTGCAATTTCAAAGTCACTTGAATCAATTTTTTTCTGTATTAAAGCTTGTAGCTGTCTTTTTCACACAGATATTTTGAGTTTCTCTTTTCAAAGACATTCAAATTATTTTTTTTTTAATACACAGAAACACTAAACTCAAATATTCTAAAACGTGTAAGTCGTCACTAATCAAATTGTACTGAATTAATACACCACTAAATTAATCGACATAAGCAGTAGTCGAGACACTAATAAGGAACACCAGGTCAGAAGTGTAACATAAAACATCAGAAAATCTTTAAGAATATACTCTAAAAGATTGAAAATATAATGGAACAATTTGGGATTCTTAGGGTTTTCATTAGTACTATGTTATCAAAACATTATGAATTATATTCTACAAAAATGATTTTAAATAGAGTACTGGCCAAAAATATGTCACTTTTTAGTTTCTCGCATAGAACATCTTTCAGTCATCAATTTTTATGGTGAAGAAATGCGTTGGAACCCAAAAATAATAATGATTTCCAATTTTTTCCTTATTTTACGTTTATTTACTTATTAATTAATTATTAATAATAATAATTATTAATTAATTCACTTTCTAAACACTAGAGGAGTCACATATTTTAAAACTTATATTATATTAAAACTTTATGGAGGAAATAGAAAGTCGATCTTTACAGAATTTTTATGAAAATGTATGATCAATGTTATTCTTACTGAGTAATAAGTTGGAAAATTTTGCTTGAAGAAATCTATTCTAAAAGAAGGTCTACTCGAAAAACCAAAAATTTGATATCCTTTTGGCAAGTACTATAACTAGAATATGACACAGATGCACAATGAAGATTTTTAAGAGATAATATTCTATGGTTAAAAAAAATGGCCTAAACTATTTTTGTGGATATTTTCTCTTTTTTTAATTTCAATGTCCCATGAAAAAATTACTGAGTATAACTTCTTTAGGAAGTATTAAAGCTTCATTTTACAGATCTCCAATTAACTAAAACAGATTTTTCAGAAAAAAAATACCACATAAGTGATTCCTAAATAAACAAATATTGGCGTTACTGACAATATCAAACCAGGTAAGACATTGAATAAACTGTTGCTAAAACAATTTCGTTTCAAGTATTCGATTTTTAGTAAATAAGAATCAAGTTGTTGCAAAAATCATGTGAAACATTTTCACATCAGAAAAAACAAGGAAACATACAAAGTATACAAACTATATGTACCTAAGAACAATAATATTGTCGAATCTCTCCTTTTATCATCCTTTACATTACTTTGTTATTGTTATTTTTTATTTACAGTGCTTTTACAATAATCTATAATTCCTAATAAAACTCTATTAACTGTCGGGCAGAAGATACAACATTTAGAAACACTTTTACAAATCTCGCAGCTTTTTATTATTGAAACATTCTAAAATTCTATCAAGTACTTTGAACATCTCGATGCAAAACAACTTTCAAATAAAGTTTAATTATATCATACTAATATTACTTATAACATTTGCTTCTCTATACCCAAACTATAGCTCTGCAGTTTTTGATTATTAAAAGTAAAACAATTTCCTAACTTTTCACTGGATAGTTTAATTAAACGTAACGTGAAAACAAACAAATTTCATCTTAAAATATTTTTTATAGTGACTTAAGGCAGATACATTTTCAATTTAATTTAATTTTAATTAGTCACTAATATTATGGATAATCTTTTACGCTTAAAATATTTTGTTCCAAAGCTTTAAAATTAATGAAAACTGTAATTATTTCTAACCATACTATTTCTATGACGAGCATTTTCTTATTGAAGTCGAACAGGTCAATATAACAAAAATACTTTGTTATGCATTTCGATATTAAAAATAATATTTTCATTCAGAGTAATTATCTCTTCACAAATGTGATTCCATGTCAAAAAATCGAAGGTATCCGATACATAACCGATTTTTAAATTATTTACATCAATTTTACAAAACAATTACTTATTTAACAGACAGCAAAATATTCGTATAGTTACACAAGTTATAGATTTACCAACGATCGCATTCAATGCAACAATGCAGTACCACGTAACGTTCTCCTACGTTAGTTAAACTAAAGTTACACTCAAACCCAACGTATTACATTCTTCTTTACAAATCGCAAATTTAAATAGTTACGTTACAAGATATCATATTACATCTTATTGATCATCACAATTACGAGTGAGCATAATAAAAAGAATCTGGATTTACCTCAGTCAAGAGTCGCTTCAGACCTTCAACCTCGTCTTCGCCCGGATTTAATTCACCTCCGGGGAGTTTAAAGAAAGTGGTACCTAACTGAAGAAGAAGAACGTGAGGCAATCCGTGTTCGTGAACCAGAAGCACGCCTTCAACGCTTCGCCTCATTCCAATCCTCTCGAATTCATCGCGCATCCTCTGGAACCTCGCAGGTACACTTGGGTCCTTCTCAAAAAGCGGCTCTTTGGTGCCGAACGTGTAATTTGTAAGGGGGTACCTAAACACGCAGCCAGACAAACAATGCACAAACCATAACCTCACACCAAACACTTACAAGTTTATGATCCTGTTCAGGGCTGCTGAGGGGTACTTGGGCTGCTGTTTATCGAAGGCGTTGGTAGGGGTTGACGGAGTGGTCGCCCCGGAGGAGTTTTGGCTGTTCCTTCTCGGCCATCCAGAACCTGTCCCCGCCATGTTGTTTTGCTGCTGTTTAACTTGCGATGAAGTCATGGCCATTGTAAAAAACGAGATCACTTGAACGTATACTTCAAATTACTCTTACGTACTTATAGGAAATGAAACTCTGCCTGTCCTTAATCACTTTAAAACTTAGGGATACAACACAAAACACATATGCGAAGAAGACGCCGCGCTAGTCAACCATTTGCAATTAACTGAATGGACCAATCAAATACTGACCTTGTCGGCTTTCGAATAGGCGAGTTGCTTTGAGTGACTGACGCGATTTGTTTGGCCGACTGTTTCCCGGCGTGCATTTTGCCGATTCTGGAGAAATAGCGCCCTCGTACGGTATTTTTTATAAACACTGAATATTTTATTAAAATAATTTGAGGAAATTAAAAGATTTTAATTTAATGTAATGCTTATAAATAAATTAAAATAATGTTATTTTACTTTTGCTTACAAATTGAAACATGACATGGCATCAAGATACTTTGAAATTTGGAACTTGAAATAGCAGCGCCCCTTGCGAAAAGCAATAGGCGGGAAATTCAAATTTCCTCAACGTTTATGAGATTTTGAAATGAAATCGCCATTTTAATGCGTGAAAAGCTTTACTAAAACTATCTCCTTCTCGAAAATATTATGCAGGGTAGTTATTAAAAAGGCAGAAATTGAAAAATGCAATTTATTAAAATTTTGATACATGAACTCATCCGCATTATTGTACACACAACTCATCCCCATCATTATACACATAAATATAAGGATGTCGCTCAACCAAAACTATATCCTTTTCCAATTGTTTTAAATCAGCTTCCAGTTTAGATTTCCTGTTGATTTTCGGGATGGTATCCGTCAATAAGGGTAATCCCTGATATTGCGTTTGCAGTTCCTCCCAATTCTGTTTTAAACCCTGAAAGTTAACACAATAAATTTTGCATATTTTTTATGTGGCAGAGAGGTTTATTTACCAATAACAATTTCTCCCGTTCTTCGCTCGTTATATAACGACACTTCGGCTGTGTTTCATTCGCCAAATCGCGCTTGACTTGCTCATGTCTCTCCTTAACCCGTATTAACTTGTCCAAATACGTCGGAATCTTCCCAAAAACTCTAGAGTATATATGCTCGGGTTCTAACCCAGGCCCTAAGGGTTTCTCAGTGCCGGAGGAGTCGACCACAACTCTTTTCTTCGGCGATTTCGGCTTCATCGTCACGGCAGCTTTAACATTGCGTGTAATAAAATCCTTTTGAGGATGCTTGAGTTTCTCATCCTGTTCCTTTATAACTTCGAATCTGAGTGGCACGGGCGGTCTCCTGGAGCCTGAACAAGCGTGGGACTTGCCGTAATCCGGGTCCATCAATTTAGGATGTAGCATCGGGGGTTTCCCCGTTCCTTTCCTGAGGAATTCCTTAGGTTCCGGGGGCAGTATCTGCGCTGGACCCATCGTGCCTTTTTCCTTATAGAGCTTGGGATGTTTTCTTTCGGTTTTGATCCTTTCGGTGTTGCAGGATTTGTATATGGGTTCTTTGTCCTCTGTGTGGCCCTCCGGTTTTTTCGTGACATTATAAATACTTTCATTGTGTTCGGTTATATACACCATCGACATTTTCGCACTGAATAATTTTTTTTTTAACTGACAGGTTTTCTCTCACGGTATTATTGATCACGCTTTACTTGGCAACGAAAGAAACGTTAATTTTCGCGGGAGACTTCCGGAAAATTAATTACAACAAAAGAGCTGTTTCTGATTAAAACGGAACCATATGGTCGCAGTCTTATCTTTTTACAAATATATTATCCGGGCGACGCAAATCTCATTAAATATTTCTCACGCGCCATATGGTACCCCTCGGTGACATATGGTGAGATCCGCAAACAATCAACATTATCAATGCGTGCACTTGTCGCACTGTAAACCCTGCAATGAAGTGGAAAATCGGCAAGCAAACAAAAATTACGATAACACTAATAGGACTATATATTCCAATTTGCCAGCCGAAATTATGCCCAGAGAAAAAGGCGTGCCGTCGGTGTGTGATGGAAAAGTGTCAGTCCAAATTATACAGGGAATACAATCCAAAATCGCGAGTGCACAAAGTCCGATTGAGAAGGTCCAAAGCGAATGCGCGGGAACGAAATCGAATGCATGGATTAAATGCAGCTTTAGATCGCCTTAGAAGGTATTTCTTTGCGTTTCATTTTAGTCTTACCTACATTAAAAAAAAATAATTTCAGCCGCATGCCTATACAACAAACGCACGTCGATTTACATTCCGCCCCTCAAAAATTATCGAAAATCGAAACACTGCGCCTAGCCAGGAACTACATAATCGCACTCAGCCAAACCCTACAAGAAGGAAGGCCCATGGAAATTAGCAGGTTCGTAAAAGTCCTGAGCAAGGAACTCAGCCAGACCACGGCGAATCTCCTCAGCGGTGCCCTACTAGGATCAACTTCTAGTCCATCTTCTTCATACAACAGTTTTTTTGGGACTTATGATAATAATGCTATGTCGGAATATTGTGTGAATAACAACAACGTTTTGGACTTACCGAATTACAACGTTCCTTACCTTGACAGAAATTACAGTTCTTGGTGTTGGGATTATAAAAAATCTGTGAACGAAAACTGCGCAAAAAGTGTTGAGGAACGTTATTGGGAAAACACAGCCAGTGATTGTTATTTGTACAATAATTTTAACAGTAAATATTGGTATGGATTTGATACATAATAAAATTCTAAGAATGTTATAGAATTATAGTAGCAAAAAATTAATTAAACAAAACTCTTCAAGCAATTGATATTCGGTCTCAAAACTATGGAATTAAATATTATAATCCCAATTAATATAATAAACAAATAACTTTAATTTAAACTACATTTTATTCTCATTAACAAACGCTTGTTCCTCTACGCTACTAGGTTTTAGAATACTCATCACACAGTCGCTTTTACAAAACTGCCCGAATTTCTTTGTCCTAAATTGCTTATCGGAATTCGCGAAAATATCAATTCTAGTTTTTGACATAGGGGCTTCACAGAAGGGGCACAGCACCACCGCAACTTCCTTCTCCATGTTCTCGTGAGCGAGGCACTTACAAAACAAACACCTGTAACAGGGATACTCGCTGATCTGCATGAAGGAAATGGCACAGCGCATGTTGAAATGCGGAGGAAAGCACGAGAGGTCTAAAATGTCTTCGCCGCAAGTCCAGCAAGTGGGCGGCCGGGGATACGTGAGCCCGTTCGCTATGGACATCACCTCGAGAATTTCTGAGATGATTCTATCTCCAAGCTCGAGTTTTGGGATCAAGTCTTCCAAGACAATTTGCTTTAAATAGTTGTTCAAAATGAGCAAATTCTGTAGCTGAAAGGTCGAGAGCGATGTTCCACTGGCGTTTAACTTTAGAAGGAAATTCATGCGAAAAATGGCCATTCTTATGTTTAGTATTTGGAGAAGTTCGTCGTGGGGTTTCATGTAAACGTTTATATTCGTTGCCAGCTCGCAGACCATTTCAAAGATTTTCGAGGCCCATAAATGTAGCTTGAGGTTGTAGAAGGTGAACTCATCGTATTTTGTGGAGTTAAATTTTTCACATGGAAACTGCTTGTTCAACAGACAATTTACTCTATAAAAAAATTGTAATAATTAAAATGATTGTAATATTGAGCATAGGCAATTCTTATTTCACAGTTGCCTATTTATAACTGTATTAATTTTTTCGAATTGTTTACGATGAGTTTTAATTAAAGTATCTTCCTGTTTTGAAGCTTTCTAGAAGAAATGTATAATAAAATCCAAGAGTAATACCTAAATATTTCTAAGCAGTCCCAATAATTCTGGAAACTTTTGGAGGGGTTACTCAAAAGAACTTCCAAAGCATCCTTCTCCGTATTAGAAAAAATAACCAGGTCATTCTGGACTCTATCGTCCTTAGAATCGGCCGTCTTGCTTGGTCCAGTAAGGAACCCGAAGAAAATCCTATTCCTCGAAGCAATGACCCCCAAGCATTGGTTTACGTACCAGTTAATATTAACATAAATGTGCCTCCATTCGATGTTAATTCTTTGATTAACACAGCTCAGTTTTAATTCTTTGAAGGCCCCCGTGAGTGATACGACCAGAATCTTGTTGGTCCCAATTTGTTGTACTCCTTAAATTAAATGAACGTGTATTTTGCTTATTTAAAATGAGGGGGTTGTTACCTGTGATTACAACGTTTCCAACATGGAACACGCACGTATCGATGTTAGTCCCAAGACTGTTGATTAAATAAATGATTAAATCACTTCCTTTCACCAGGAAAAGGAATATGTGGTTTTGATAGGCCAGCAAAGTAAGGTGCTCGATTCTCACTAGGTCTTCTTCAGGCCAAAGAACTAATTCTTGATTGAATGTGATTTCATTATCCGAGATGTTATTCACTGGAAGTACCAAGGCTCTCCCTTCGATGTTACCAATGAAAATCAGGGCTGAAAGAGCTTTATAGATTTCGCTTGCCCTCGATGATCCGAAATGTTCTTACCTTTACCCCCGGCTTCTTTCCATAATATAACAGTTATGTGCCTTAAAGAAACGGTAGTTTCTGCTAATAAGGTGATGTTAACAGATGACAAATTCGATGATTTTAAAGCATTTACTTTCCAGAATGTGATATTACCAGAGTAATGGCCGACGATTAAGATACAAAATTTATTATCCTCATTTATAATGTGGCTCCAAGTAAATGCTATAGCGAAATTAAATTATTATTGATGAAACAAATACAAAATACATTCTTACCTGTTGGCCTAATCTTTTCAACTCTAGCTTTCAACTCGCCAAACTGCCTGATGGGGGTGCTTTTGCTAACGTCATTCCACAAAGCCCTATTTATCTCTATGTACTTTTGTGTAACGTTACATACACATAGATATTCTTCATAATATGAGTTATCATACGTTTTGACGCATATTTCTAGGGAATTTGTGTTACTCAACGTTGCGATGGCACAGTCATAATCATCCACTAATCGAGAAGGTGACCAAGATGACTTTATAATCCTGTTTTCAACTGAAGCTCCCCAGGTAAGTTGCGCTGATAATTCAGTTCGAAGGACCGCTTCAAACATCTCCTTCTTGGGAAGGTTTTTGATGAAGTCATTGACGTCGAGGTCGATGTTGCTGCTAAGTGCGAAGTTTGAGGGTTGAATGCAGAGTTTCTTCATTGATATGGAGGGCGAGGAGTTGTCTTTTGAGGGGTAGGGGTGTAAGATAAGCACGCAGTTGAATGTGACGATTGATATTTGTCCATTTTCTGAAGCTTGACAAGGGGATAAGGCCGTTACCTTATTGGGAAGCCTAATGGTCTCTATGTGTTTGAAATATAACGACATGGTTTACTTTTTTCGTTACAAATTTTGAGCATTTCCTGACAGGACTAAATTTTTAAGGTTATGTTGCACGTCAGCTTCACGTTGTTGCCTTGGCAACGAGAGAGACGCTTACAACGTTGTCAAATTGGCGTCTTTTCTTATCCCTGATTTTTGCGTTTGAAACGCATTTAGGTTTTAAGCGCATGGCCCTGTGCCCTCGTGTACTAATTTATAGAAACCTGCCTATTTATTTTCTTATAGCGTTTTCGTTTCACATGCACCGGTTGCACTCAGTGTATTTGCATCTTCTTTTAGCTTCATGTAATAACACGAGATGAAGATACTCTGAGTGCGCACTAGTGCGGTCAATCGAAAACGCTATATAATAATCGTTTCATTTAAACTTTGTGCCGTGACATTACTACAAGCAGTTACCATCAGAGGGCGCGGCCTTTGAAACTTAAAATAAGTTTGAAATTAAAAATCTCTTTACTTTACTTCACATAATATTAAAAAGGTGTATCTAGTACATTAATTATTAAGTAATGAATACGCATTTTTAAATCTTTAAACATTTTTTGCATCACTTTAAATTAAATAACTTCCAGTAGAGGGCGCTATGCTTGAATTTGTAAAGTACTAAATAAAATTAAAATTTTAGTTTTTCTAAGCATTAAATATAAGCCAAAATGTCGAGTTTATTTCAAGAATGCTCCTTATTGCAACAGGTATGTTTTAATTAACATATTACTAAAAATTTGAGGTTAAGTTTACCTGCAACTTTTGAGGTTACGTGCAATCATGTTTTCTCTTTGTTTTTAAGATAAGTAAGACGGAGGATTCTATTAGGACCTGTTACGACCGAATAGAAAAATTAGAACGTAAACTACGTGCCAAAGACTTTCCACCTGAACAGGAGGAGATCGTGGAGAAGGAGCTGGTAGAATGCCGGAAGCTGTTAAGGACGAACGAAGAAATTCTATCCACCCTTCACAAAAACAACAGGGGCACGTTCATGTTTGGGGTTGCATTGTGTTTAATTTGCTTCTTGGTTTGGATGTTGTACGTTTTAGTAAATGGTGCTGATTTTTGAATTTAATTTTGTATGAAATTTATTTCCTTAGCTTATCATCATTCTTACACTAACTTAGAATTATAAGTGTCATTAACTTAACGGCGTGCTCTGCCTCTGCCACGTCCTCTTGGCCCACCGCGACCTCGACTTCCTCTGCCCCTTCCCCTGGTCGCTCCTCTGGCGGTCTCCTTCTTCTTGGCTTTCGCTTTTGGTGTGTCATCTATCAAGAGAGTTTCTAGAGGCACAGAGTCTGGCAGAATGTAGTAGCGGATGTTGTTGCCTCGTACGGTTAAGGTGTCGAGGTTTATGGGATTTCGATTTTTGACTGTAACTTTCACGGCCTTTAAGTGTGTGTTCATGGCAACATCGACGCCGGTTATCGTCCCATGGACCTGAGTACCGTTCTTCAATTCCATTGTTACAGTCTCATGACTGAGTTTCATTAAAAACCTGAAATTATAATTTTAATATTCAATAAAATGCGATTACCACATCAATATTTTTAAATATACAAGGAGTAAAACAAGTGTTGAATCAACAATTTTAACCAGTAAGGCCAAGTTCTGAAGCAAAAGCACAGAGGCTTGCCAGAGAAGAAACACAAGTAAGCGCAGTTTTAAACTAAGGAAGGAGGAAATAAGATCAGATAACAAACTAAATTGGCAGATCCTCTTTTACTGAATTCACTCCAGCCTGAGCTGATAATGATGATTAACGAAAATTATGTTTGCATGAGGAGAACTGCGGAGTATCTTAGGAGGGGAAGTTTAGGTGCTTGACACGGATTAATTACTTAAAAATGCAAGTAAAATTGCTTTCCAATATGCAAAGGAGTCTACTACTGTTTAATATAAAACACCCAAAACTACGGGCAGTGAATGAAACATGAAATTTGAAAGTTTCATTTTGAGGTTATGTTTACCACAAGAAGCAAAGTATGGATAGTAGTGCATTTTTATACTTAAATAATTACAAAATTACAGTTTTATAATAGCGGAGCACACTAACCTGACCAATTTCATCTTAATTTGCAATTAAGTGTAAATAAATAAATCGTGGAAAACGTTTATTCTGCGTTGCCGGCATTCGTGACGTCATAGGGACGCCGCGTCGATAAGCGGGAAAATTCGAATTTTTTAACTGCGTTGTTTCCCCATTCATTTCAATTTTCTTAATTTATTGTTAGCGGAAATTGAAAAAGAATTTCTTTGACGATTTAAAAAGTACTAGAGTGTTTGTGACGCATGAGCGCCGCGCTAATAACTAAATCGAATCGATGCAGCAAAATACCTGTTGTGACCCAGGCAAAGCATGAACGCAAGGTATATTTAATTTTTGCAAGGAATTTCGAAATGATGCAACGTTAAATATAAAACCGATGTATTGTTAAAATATAAAGAATGGTCGCAGCCGCGGGCCGTCTGCCAAATCGTTTAATATTTGCAGCAACTTCTTTAATTATCATTAACAGGCCCCTCGTGGTCTACATGCAAGCTTTATTAGCGAAAGTCAAATTAGTTTGAAGGTAGTGAAATTTACTTGAGTTTTTGGGTCGAACCGTTTTCAAATCGTGCCGCTTAAAATCAGTTGTTAAAGGGCTTTTATCGCTCGCCAAAGAAAATTATTTCCAACGCATGCTCACTATACCTTCCGTAAACATGGCGGTAGTCGGGTTTTTATTGTAGTTGTGATTAAAACATTTCAATGAAAACTAGGATAATATCGTAATAGCAGTTTAGTTGATTTATTTGCCCGTCTTATAATGTGAGTTGGGGTTTGTTAGTTTCACATGCAAGAATTCGCTGTGTATGGAGTGCTTGTTTATGAATGTCTTTTGAATTACCTGCTGCATTTACGGCCCAATATTACCTGGTACCTCTCATTTTCGATCTTATTCAGTTATTTACAGGCTGCAACGATTGCCTTTTGTTGTTACTACATGTGTAATCTAGCTTTTGTTTTTGCGGCGTACCAATTTGTAAGCGTGAAAAATCGCTAGGTATATTTAGGTTAAGTTCTTGTTTATGCGCCCTTTGTTAGTGAATTTATTATAGTACTTGTAATAATGAATTGCAAACCGAGAGAACTTCTAATGGAGCGTCAAGATCAAGAAAGAAAAAAGCACATCCTGAGAATTTTGCATACATGGTAAGTGTTTTGTTTTCCTTTAAATATTCACTGCTTCTTGTTTATTTATTTTCGCTTTTAGTGCTCAACATATGTCGCTCGCTTATGTATTTATTTGAGACAGAAGTGAGAAGAGCATAATTATTTACCCTTTTATGAGTTGAAAGGTCTCAGTCGGCAAATTCGGTACATCCGTGAAGTTCGTGCAGAGTGCGCTAGTGTGCTTCGCATTATTACCAACCAAGGATATTTTTGCCATGCAGGGCATGATTACACGTTTTGCACTGGAATATATTAAAACGTTGCATGTTGTTAAATGTAAGATCTCGGCCGCGATTTAAATCTAGGTCGTTTATAGGAAATTCTAATGATTTTCTGTTCGTGTGGAAATTACCTTGGTTACGGTGGTTAAATTTAAATTTTGCAAGTAATTTTTTTTTTGTGGACACTATAAACTATTTCGTAATTTTATGTCGCCTTTTAAAAATCGGAAATAAAAATTGTTAATGTTTGGAAATATAGGCAATTAGAGTCTCCATTGACACATGTGTTAGTCTGGTTGCCTATCTATGCTGTGCTACGTGCAGTTTGTTCCCGATCAAAAGAAATCGTTCTCATTATATGTAGTTAAAAAACAAAAAGATGCAGAATTAGTTAAGTTTTTCATTTTTACAACGGAGAATAATTTTAAAAAAATGGTGTATCCTAATTCCATTAATAATGCCCCTATTTTTCTGAACAATCGCTCGTTTCGCTTGGTTTAGTTCAAGTCTTTCTTCTTCTTAATTCTTAACAATAACGGATTACAAAAGCGTCACAAATTGCTTTGTGAAATTAAGGAGAAGTAAGTTTCACTTCAAATTGTTATTAAAGATTGAACATTTATTTTTTGCAGATTACTCACATAGGTAATTTAAATATTTGAACATGAGTAACTTCCTCCCGGGAAGGATTGCGATGTGGCTTCGATTGCATTAGCAATAAAACTTATTAATTTTCCTTCACATGTCTCCGTTTCACATCAAAGGCTTTACGTGGCTTTACTAATTAAATTTCGTACGCGCGGAATAAGCGATAGTTTAAGATTTCGTAATCGTAATATTGGTAATCGTTGTTTTATTAAGAGAAGAGCTCTGCGCCATGAATAAAACGCGTCTGGTGTTGCGTCATCAAACTTAAGAATCATAACTCATAACTCCTTCCTTTTTCTCATTCACCCTTAACAAAGAAATAATACTGAAATAATTGTCGGTTGTAACTTCGGCGATTGATCACGCAGAGCTCAAGTTCCGTGATTTTCATATTAGCAATTTACGACGAATACACAATTCTATATAAAGTTACAGCATCGTTACGTATGTTTGGAAAAGTGTTTATTGATGTTATAAATCCTTTATATCCTGCTGCAATGGAAACATTACGTATTACAAGACCAATACTTAAAAAAAATTGTATAGAAATGTTTAAATTCGTTCCATCGAATGAAAACATGGTCTTGTGTTCTTGATAACAGAATTCAGAAATATTTGTTATTGTCTTCTCTTCAGTCATTAAACATCAATTTTGGCCAAGTTTTTGTTATTACTAAAGCACGGATTTAGATGTATTTTTGGGTCTTGAACAAAACGCGTGCGCCCCACTAAAAACGATGACTCATGACCTATAGATTCACCTAAAACCGGGCTTTAGTTATCACCAGACTGCGGCGTTTGTTAGGACATTTTAGAGCCGGACTTGTTTTACCTCATGCGCACATTTAAGTTTATAAAACATAAGGTTATGAGTTCTCAGTTAATATTCAGACGGTTTCTATTACACCCACAAAAAAAAACCATTGCTTACGAATATAAAGCGCCCGCCGACCTCATAGCTCGTAAATGGATCAAGGCAACAGTGACAAGAGACCTATGCATAAGAATTATAGTTTATTGTTGATACACGACTATTTATTAGATTACTATACGAAAATGTGTACGTTGTAGATAGCATTTTACCTAAATTAAAGAAGTGTAACTGAATGAATTTAAATTAAAAAGGTATTAATTGTTATCATTAATATATCACCTGTTAATAGATTTAGAAAATTAAACTTGTATCAGATAATTCCAATTTAATTATGTAGTTATTCATACACACAAAAAAATCAATAGTGTACTCTTCTCGAGTTCTATATTACGTAATGCCTCTTCTTCCCCGATATCAACGAAACGTCTCTATCCGCCGCCGTAGTATCTTAAATATCATATCATAAAGTCATAAACTATATGGTTCACGGCGACGATGACATCACTAGGGGGTCGGGATCTTAATATAATATTAAAATATTAACACATGTCACGAAGTTCATGTCCATTTCTTGGACATCGCCTTTTTATTGTGTTTTGTAAACTTGTGGGCATGAGATAAAACGCTCTGGAATGTCCTAACAAACGCCGCAGTCTGGTTATCACTATCATTTATAGTTTTTTTTTTTTTTTAATTTTTACTTCAATTGTGTCAACAGGCAATACGTGTGCAGAGTTTCTGCGGTTGTATAAATATATAAAACCGAACTTCTCCATTTGCATTGGCAAACAGCTAAAAACACTGTTTCGTAAAGTTCGCCTGGTGGAATAAAACGAATTCGAGCTCAAAGCAAAAACCGATTCTCTTGTGGGGTGTCCACATTCGGAGCAAAAAGCTGCATACGTTTTAATAGTATATTATTTTACAAGTTTCACAAGAAGGGGTACGACGAGCGAAGCGAAGCAAGCAAGCTCGGAGTGCCCCAACAAAACGAGTGTTACAATGCCTCTTGTGAAACTTGTAAAATATACTATTTTTTCTACTTTGCGACACTTATTGAACAAAAATATGAAAAATACTGTCAAAAATTGGATCTCCTTAGTATATGGAGAATTTTAGTTGTAATGCGTGGCAACACGACAACCCTTCGTTTTAAACAAAAATCACATTGACAAGTTATTAACTTTTCTTATCCAGTTTCATTGTGAGTACTCTGTTAAATAACAAATAAATAATGAATTATTTTGTAAAATCTATTAAAGATTTTCAATTAAAAACTGACAAAAATTTCCCCAAAAACAGTTTCACAATGAGCTTCATTGTGAAACTGTTTTTGGGGAAATTTTTGTGTTTTTGGTGTCACAATGAACGCAAAGTAGAAAAACAGTTTTATTTGTGAGAAAAATCCAGTTTTAATGTACCAACTTGTATACTAGTTAATTTATTAGGTGTACGCGATAAAGATGTTTGACGACTTATATGTACAGTGCTAGTCTAAAGTTCCTTCCCCCTCTGTTAATTTTGGAACCGAATAAGATAGAAAGAAACAAAAACCAAATCAATGTACATAAAAAATACTAACTTTTGAGATATAATTACTTTAGAATATCCGCTAGGTGGCGCTTCAAAATTCAAAATTTTAAATGGCAAGATAGCTTGAGTGACATATCATTTTAAAGGAACTTTAATTCTGCATCCAACGGCGTTGTCAGTTTTTAACAGTCTTCATTTATTTTTGAGGTAATGACCAAAAACTTGTGTTTATCTAAAGTCGTTTCTCCTTCGTATTAACTTTGAAACAAAATAAGATAGGAAGTTTGAACAAAAACCAAATCAAAGTAGATAAAGAGTACTAAATCCAGAGGTATAATTACATTAGAAAATACAATAGGTGGCGCTGTGCGCGCTTTGCATTTTGAAATTTTAAATAGCAGGATGGTTTAAGTGACATACTATTTGAAAAGAATTTCAGTTTTACAACCAATAACCAGTTTTCAGTTTCTAGCATATGTTTTTACAATAGTAGAAAATAATAATAATAATGAAATGAAAGCAAATTAACAAAGCGTATTTACAAAAAAATATTCAATATGTTCTACCCTCTAATTCCTGGCATTAAAACATTTTATTGTAATATTTATTGTATTATTATTGATTTTGTCACGTACATCTTGAAAAATGTTATTATTATTATTATTATTATTATAGTTCAGTCAGCAGCGTGAAAGTGAGTACACGTGTTTGTGTGAGTACGCGTGTTTATGTAGTTAAGTGTCTTACGTTGGCTATTTAACTTTTTCAATTTTTGTTTTTCTCTGATGGGTGAACTTTATCACCACTCCGTTTTTTAACTTTTCTTTGCGGCATGCTTTTGTTTTGCGACTCGCTGGAATCTCCGCGACAAAAACTCGCTGGTCGGCACGCGATACGTCTCCAAAAAACATTGGATACGTGTTAGCCTCCTGGTCGTCTTTATTAAATTATGTCTAATTGTGGAAAATGTAATACAGCGCTTCCGAAGGATGGAACTTTCGTTACGTGCCTTGGATGTAACAGGGGCCTGCATTTTAAATGCTCCATAAAACAATCCACTTATAAGGGAATGGATAGAGTGCGACGTGACAACTGGAGGTGCATGGTTTGCAGATCAAATAAAAATTATATTAATTCCTCAAGTGATGAGGAGGAAGCTCCTCACGACAACAGCTGCGGGGACGACGTCAAATCCATACTCCTTAACATTCAAAAAAATCAATCAGCCCTGATTGATAAATATGATGCCTTATTAAAAGGTCAAAACGATATAAAAAGTCAGTTGAACAATTACGAAATTCAAATTGATACGCTCGTAAAAGCTTGTGCCGCAAAAGATAATCAAATAAAAGATTTACAGATTAGAGTGATTGATCTTGAGCAGCGCGCGTATAGCAAAAATATTGAAATACATGGTTTAAAGGCAGTCGAGGAGGAAAACTTAGTGGATATAGTCGTTAATATTGGCAAAGATCTAGAAATTAATTTAACAGAAGCCGACATTGAATCTGCATACAGAATTCAAACTAAAGACAAAAATAGGGACAAGGACGGAGCGATTGTGGTTGAATTCAAGTCGAAAAACACTAAAAATTTAATTATCCAAAGAAGAAAAATAAGAACTCAGGACGATAAGATATTGAGAGTCGAGAAGCAGAACAAAGGAAAAATCTTTATTTGTGACCAGCTATCGCCAACTTTAAAAAAAACTACTTTGGCAAGCCAAATTAAAAGCAAAATCCGTCAATTGGAAATACGTTTGGGTGTCTGAGGGACGAATATTAGCGAGAAGAGCTGAAAAAGAGAAGGCTTTCAGAATTGAGCAGGAAGAGGACATTAACCGGATTAATTAAAATCAACATATCATATTAGTTTTTCTTTTCCTTTATTAGAACATAGTTTGAAAATGGCTAATCCTCTGACAATTATTGATGACGTTGATGTCGTTACCCACCAGTTCGAAAATATGGACCAATGGCGCTTGAACATTGGCGACGACCATCTTTCTACTTTTATTATCTCCCATCTAAATATTAATTCTATAAATGCGCATTTTGACGAGTTCTGTGCTATTGCTAGTAATTGCTTTCAATGTATGGATGCTATAATCCTGACTGAAATCTCCCTGAAAGATGAAGATTACCGGTTTAGTGGAAATGTTTTTGAATTGGATAATTTTCATACTTTCCATAAATGTCGCAAATCTCGGAGAGGTGGTGGAATCCTTATCTACCTGAGAGACACCTTCAGTGCAATGGTACTTAAAGATAACTTCGTTTCTTTTGAGGGGATTTGTCTTCAAATATCTCCCATGGAAGGCCCTAAAATCAATCTGTTAGCAGTTTACAGACCCCCTAGCGGTAACGCAACAGCCTTCATGGAGGAATTAGAAGAGTTATTAGTTCACTACAACAAAGGAAAGTTCATTTTGATTGGGGACATAAATATTAATTTGCTAGAGATCACTAATTTAAGTACTTCGTATGAAACCTTGCTTATAAGTCTTGGTTTTAATAACAAAATCGATGCCCCTACCAGAGTTCATTTCAGAGGCGACGTTTTAAATAAATCATGCATTGATCATCTATTTGCTAGGGGTTTTGATGAATCATCTTTTGGGTCTGTAATAGAACATAAGGTGTCGGACCATTACATAATCACAGCTACTCTCAAGCTGTCGGAAAGTAAAACCCCACCTGCACCTTTAAGAAAATCTGCTAATTTGCTTGACAACGTTAAATTTGAAGAAAATTTGGGTAAATATTTCCAATTGCAAAACTTTAGTCATGCGCAGAATGTGGACGAGATTTATGATCATATCGTTTACTCTTACCAAGAAGCTGCAAAAAATTCATCCAAAACTGTTAGGCGTAGGTTACAACGTCTCCGAGTAGCGCAAAAGCCGTGGGTGTCGCCTGAGATCCTGGAAGAAATCGGTTTCAGAGATAGAATCTTCAAACTCTGGAAATATACGAAAGGTGCAAATGGGCACTTTCTTCATGCTCTATATAAATCCTGCAGAAATAAGGTGAATAGCTTAATAGCAAAATCTAAACTCCTCTATTACGAAGGTTTATTTAAAAGTACTGAAGGTGATATGAAGGCCACATGGAAAGTTATAAACGAAGTTCTAGGGAAAAAAAGTACTATGACACCAGAAGATTACGTCAGGAAATCCATGAATCTACCTGACTGCGTGATTGCTGAAAACTTTGGGCTATCTTTTGAAGCCCAGTCAGCTCACTCTAAACATAAGTGTACCACGGTCCTGAGGGGCGATCTGATGCACAATGAGGGTCAATTGTATTGACTGAACCAACTGAAAAAGATTTAAAATTAATAATCAACAGTATGAATGCAAACAAATCTCCTGGTTTGGACGAAATTAGTATGAGGGTCATCAAAAAATTTCTCAACATCATCCTTCCCGTTATCCTGCTCATGGTCAATGTGTCCCTCAAGGATTCTAGGGTACCACAAGGTCTGAAGTCGGCTGTTGTGCGTCCGATATATAAAAAATGAAATCATTCCGATTATAACAACTATAGACCAATCTCCATACTTCCTTCACTAGATAAAATCATGGAAAAATATATCTACAATACCCTAATGGACTATATGCAAAAATATAATTTGCTTGACAAATTTCAATATGGTTTTCAGAAGAAAAAAAGCACAAACCATTCTCCTGGAAGATTTCTCCAACGAAGTAAACCGTCAGCTAAATAATGGCCTACATGTGTTGGTGCTCTTCATTGATTTTACTAAGGCGTTTGATCGAATTGATCATAAATTATTGGCTACAGCCCTGGAATCCATTGGAATCAGAGGGGCAGTTTTGGAATGGTTTAGAGACTATCTGAAAAATAGGGTCAAATTTAGGGTCAAAGTAGGTGATGACTTCAGTTCGGAATTTAACATTCAATCAGGGGTCCCGCAAGGAAGCATTCTTGGACCAATTTTGTACCTAATATATGTAAACGGTATTGGAAAATGCTTCACCAACCGTACCTACTATTTATATGCCGACGATACGGCGATCATGGCCAGTCATACAAATATAGAGGTTGCAGCAAGATACCTGAATGAAGACTTCTGGACATTGCAAGAATGGGCCCATGATTCTCAATTAACAATAAATCAGGAAAAAACCAAAATGATGCACATATCATCATCACATCTGGACAGATCTGGTGCAGTTCGTTTACGGTTTCATTGTCTACAATGTCTACATAGCAGTAGGAAAAAATGTAAATGCGTGAACAAAGTGGAACAGGTTAAAACCTTGACCTACCTAGGCGTTGTATTGGATGAGCATTTTTTATGGACCCACCACATTGGGTATGTTAAAAGAAAACTCCGCACAATATCAAATCGCATGTATTACATACAGCATTATACTCCTAAGCGAGTACTCCTGGTCATCTATCGCTCTCTGGCAGAATCCATAATCAGATATGGCCTGTCCTCTTGGGGCCGAGCTTCTGCCTCCTGGCTGCTACAATTGGAGGTCCTGCAACACAGAATGCTAGGTTTTGTGTGCGAAGATCGTTCGCCGGGAGTCAATCGTTTCAAGAGCTGTGGAGTGTTACCTGTGAGAAAGCTTGTTATGTTCAATACTTATGTGGACAGGTACTATTCCAGTGAATTCAAAGCTCCGTTGTTTCATGATCGCCCCACACGAGTGAACACGAGGGGAAATTTACATGTCCCCTTATCGGTGAATAAATACGGCGAAAGGACTAATGACTCGTTCGTGCCTGTACTGTTTAATATGCTACCGGTCAATTTACGGGACTTATGCTCCATAAAAGCTGTGAAAACTGAAATTAAAAAGTGGCTGCTTGATAGTGCATACTAACCTCTACTCCCATGTTTTTGGTGTATCTATGTTTTTGGTTATGTTTGCGCTTCATGTACACATGCGTAAAGTTGCAATTTCTGTAGGTGTCAACTATTTTTGCGCTCTGAAGTTATCTTTCGGTTTCGTCTCCATTTCTAATGCTACACTTATTAGTTAATACCATTCTGTGTGCTCTTTGTCTTTGCTTACCATTACTTCCTCTGGCTTTCTTGTGCTCTTTTCACTGGCGCTTTAATTCTGAACTCACTGCCACTGAAAAGTCTTTCGACTTAGTGGCTTTTCTGTTGTCTATCCTTTCTTACTGCAACTAACTTCATTTCACTCTTTCTTTTTTGCATTTCTTTGATAATGTACGAATTTTTTAGTTCTGTTTCTTTGGTTTTTTTCTTTATAGAATGTAATTTTAATTGTTGTAATTTATAGAATGTAGTTTAATTTGTTGTATTTTGTTGTAATAAGTTGTGATGAATTGGGTAAATAAAATTATTATTATTATTAAAATTATTATTATTATTCATTATTATTGAGAGTACATTTTTTAGTTAATAGCTTTTCAGTTACAATAGTAGAGAAATACGATGATTGCTGTCTTATAATGTTATGAATTTAAAAACAAATGCTAGAAACTGAAAACTGATAACTGATAATGTCATTGGTTGTAAAATTGAAGTTCTTTTCAAATAATAATCACTTAAACCACCCTACTATTTAAAATTTAGAAATTCATAGCGCCCACATCTAGTGCATCTTCCAATGTAATTATATCTCTGAACTTAATACTTTTCATGTACTTTGATTTGGTTTTTGTTCTAAGTTCCTATCTTATTTTGTTTCAAAGTTAACACGGAGGAGAAATGACTTTGGACAAGCACAAGTTTTTTGTCATTATCTCAAAAATAAATGAAGACAGTTAAAAATCGACAACATCATTGGATGTAGAATTAAAATTCCTTTAAAATGATATGCCACTCAAGCCATGTTGCCATTTCAAATTTTGAAATCCATGGTGCGCACAGCGCCACCTAGCGAATATTCTAAAGTACTTATATCTCAAAAGTTAGTATTTTTTTATGTACATTGATTTGCTTTTTGTCTGAACTTTCTGTCTTGTTTGGTTCCAAAATTAACAGGGGGGGAAGGAACTTTTGACTAGCACTGTATAAGGAGATTTTGAGTAATCCTAAAAATTTTGAGTCTTTCTGCCCTAAGCTATGATATGTGACTATACATTCCTTTAGATTCATATTAAATCAATATTTCATGTATTTCAAAAAAAATAAAAAAATAGTTTCCAAAGTTTCATTTTTTGTATAGCAAGGGCGTGTCTTGTGCCAACCACATTTTCGTCAAGACAGGAGTGCGAGCGAACAATTAGGGCTCCACACACACACACACTTGCTTGTAATTAATCATCCTAATAAACCCCCGGCCTACGAACTTTCGCGCTTTCAACCCCAGACTTCACGAATTATTATGTCATTAAATTTTGCCCGCGTACGCGCTCAACATTGATCGCTTATTTCGTTGGCGCATATTTGTGCCGGAAAGGTCAAGGGTGAGTAGTCACCCCTGATCAGGTTAATTCCGCCTTGCTCTCCGGGAGAAAGCGTTCGGAAATTGGCCGAAGTAGGGAAACTGCTCCAAGACGTAAATAAAAACAAACCGAATTTTGCTCGAGCGATTGTAAAATGGGCTTCGAATTTTTTTTATTCGCGTAAAAACGACGTCATGCATATTTTACTGGGAGTGTGCTTTTCATGAACGGGGCCAGGGGAATTACGCCCCGAAATAAAATAAAAAAAGAGGATACGCCAGGGTAAATTTATGGTGCTGAACGGTTTATATCCTAATGCAGGATTGCGACGTATATTTGAAATAGTTGTATTCATTTCCAGTGAATACGTAAAACGTCCCGTGCTATTATAAGAATAAACAAAAACAAATGTAAGGGACTTATAAGTAGAAGAATCTATGGAAGAAAGACAGACAATAAAACAAAAGATACTGCATTGAGAGGTCTACTTACAAAGAAACAGAGGCATAAAATAAATATGAAGAAAATGGCAAGGTTGTTGTACCAAACAGGATTAGGTAACAATACAGAAATGGGGGATTTATAAGAAGAATCTATGGAAGAAATGTAAGAGAACATCTGAAAGACAGAAAATAAAACAAAAAGTACTGTATTGAAAACCTGGTTAAAAAAAAACAAATAGAAAATAAATATGAAGAAAAGGACAAAGACATGGAAGGAAGGGTTTGTGAAATGTGAACATTCTTAAAGGATCACAGAACCACGATGTCAAAACTTACGCCATCAACAAGAAACTAAGTAAAAGAAGAAATAGACATAAATAAAAAGGAAAAGAGAAATCACTTAGTGAAAGAATAACAGCTTATTTTGGGGAGTTTTGAAGATAAATTCAAAAAAATATTTGATGTACAAGATCAAGATTCAGAAGAGATAAAATAATTTAATCGAAGAAGATATAAAACTAATAGATTTTAGAAAAGAGAAAATACAATCAAACACATGTAAAAAAAGGTATAATGAAGAAAGGTGATCTGACAATTACACAAAATACCAACCTGATGTTTTAATTAAACAGATATCCAAAACTAATAAAATTGACGAATAAATTTAAAAAAATACAATTAAAAAGTTTTGTATGATTTATGTATTATAATTTGGTTCGCTTTAAAAGTTAGGTGGAAATTGTGGAGCTTCTTCCGCAAAGTAGTTCCCGCCGACTAGCGACTAAATAATTACATTATGAAGTTCGGAAAACTCAGAAAATCCTTTAGCTTTTAATTGCGGCAGTAAATTAAAGTTTCTTTCAAAAATCCAGCGATTTATTTACGGTCTCATTAAAGGCGGAGCGCTAATAAGCCCCTAATTTTCCCGAGCCCGCGCCAAAGGACGGCGGCGTATCGACCGAAAAAGTAATTTGTGCGCTGGAAAACGTGTCCTTTAACGAAAGTAATTTGGTAAACATTCAATATTTTGACGCCCTCTCCTCGCTCTTCCTCCCCCAATTCGACGTTTCCATATTGACGTCAGAAAGGGGCAATGAAGGCGTCGACGCCCGAATTGTTAGCAGCTTGTTTGGGATGTCCGCACCAATTTGCTCAGATTTCATTAAATTATACGTCGCACGCTACGTTTAAACTTTGTATCTTTCGTATTTGTTGGTAATTTGCTTAAATAGAGGGATTAGAGTGGAGGCCACGTTGACCCTTTAAATATTTAAACATCCCTTTCTATCTTATACGTATACATATAAAAGAATGATGAATTGTAATTGCATCAAATGAGGCGTCGAACATTGCAACAAACATGCACACCTCAAATTCCTTTAAAAAAATCCCAGAGCTTGGATGTATACAATCAGGACACATTCATTCAAACTAAGAGAACTTCAGTTTCAGTTTCGTAATTACTTAATCTTTCTTTTAATTTTGATATGATTAAATAAATGAAAGCTTCTTTGTCGTTGTTAATACTGAGTAGCCTTCACTTCGTAATAATTTCGCCCCATTCTCATTCCTTTTGCGAATTAAGCGAACTGCTCTCTGTAAAAGGCCTTCGATGGCGATTGCGAGGACGTAACGAGATTCTAATTAGGACCCGGTGTTCCTCAATTCCGTAGAGGGCGCGAATTTTACTGCCGTTTAAAAAAGCGTTAAGCGCGAAATTAGGGTGAAAATTCGCAGCCGTGAACGCCCCAAAATTTATCTGGGAACCGTTGCGAAAGTGATTTTTTCTTCCAGGCTATCAGATTCACTTAAGCAAGGAGCCTCCGGGGGGTTGAATTAAACTGGCAAATTTTTCGGTAATGCAGTTTCCAGAGTTGTCGTCACCGGCGAGGGGCGGAAAATAAATTTCTTTTCTTTTTTTTTCTCTAAATTACTCCGTGTAATTTACGGTCGCGTGTAGGGACGTGAAAGCTCGTGGAAAATTACTCCATTTTGTTAAGTGAATCTACCCCCCGGTTTCACCATGTCGATAACGTAAACATATCCAGAAATTAAAGGAATTTCAATTTTGTTATTGGAAGTTTACACTTTAAATAAATTTTCTCAAAGGAAAGAAAATCCGAAACCCTAATTAATCCTGATTCTCCGTTATTATCCTTTTGTAAGCCAACTTGTTTAATCTGGATTTGGTTTTTGTTATAATCTGAAGCAAATTGAAAATCGTTGAAACTTTTAATCAAAATTTATCAATCTTTGCTAATTACTTTCGTGTCTTTCCCCCTCATTCAGTATTGTTTCGTGTTGGCCTTCTTCTTCTTCTATAATCGCCTTAATCAAGTTCGATTTCGGTTACTTACCGCCTTGACGAAAATACCATTCGACAGTTTACTTAACCCGCGACCTCTTGTAACAAACGACCTACATATTCCTTCTTGACAGAGGCGCCAGGACCAGCCGAACGCGTCATCCCCCCATCGATTTTAATGTCACGTCACTTATTATCGCGCCTGTTTCCTTTTACTTCGTCCCCCAAAGCGGAATATTAGCTTTCTGTTGGCCGGAGGCAAACATCCTTGGCGTGCTTATTACGTTGCTTAACCGTGCCCTTTTCCCTCGAAACACTTGTAAAATTAAAACCGTCCTGGAAAAAAAACTTTTGCTTTTATCGCCTGCCCTAGTTCTACGTTGCTTCCGGGGGCGGAACGAGAAAGTCCTTCGCCAAATAAAAATGTATGGGCCTTTACTTGTCAGGGGGCGGAGATATGAGTTGGGCTTTTTGTACGCGGAGATCTGACGTGTCAAATTTGTCAGGATGATGTTTTTGTGCTCGTAAAAGAGTATAAATGCGAGGCACTTAGCTGTTTTTCACGCTTTGCTCGGGCGTAATTGACGCGCCAGAGGTCACTAATAGGATTTTTGAAATTCCATCATTTTTATGTAGCCGGACGTGCGAAGAGGTTTTAAACGTAATAACTCAAACGATTAACTTCAGCATTAAAAAGTCACTCAATTTTATGGATTTATCAAGCTTTATAAATGCAATTTTTTTGTTGTTCAATGTTTGGATATGCTTCAGGAAATAAACTGATAATGTATTACTTCGAATTGTGAATCTCTGAACTTTAAAAAAAAATTTAGATTTGGTCTTTGATAACTCTAGATTATATTATTATTTTTTTATAGATTTTTGCTTGTGATGCAAATGCAAAACAAGAACTGATTCGTCGAAAATAAAATAGCTAGTAAGAATAGTCAACATGTCCATGATAAGGGCAATTATTACCCACCCCTCAAGACAAAACCTAACCAAGAAATAAGAAGACTTTTTAATTTTACACGACATACTAAATTCATTTACAGCCAGAAGAAAGTTGTAAACAACACGCAAACAGAATTTTTAAAGATGGATACTAAAAGAAGAAGAAGGAAATTGCACTTACAGAAGAAGACAGCTAAGAAACAATGAATGTGGAATAAACAATATGGAATATGGATGAAAGAGAAGAAGAAGAAGGGGATAAAGGAGATTACCTTGGTATAATGAAAATTTCACCACAATAATCAACAATTTAAGCATGTTCTCTTTTATATTTTGCAAGAAATTTGGGTGTGCAACATTTCAATAAAAAGTTATGTGCATTTATAATTGACGCTGCGCTCGTTTTCAATAGATAATTAATCGATCAAAATCCTCCGGCCAAAACTCGGAAGTACCTTAGATCGATAAATTTCAATGTTCGCTTTCATATTTTGCAAGAAGTTTGGGTGTGCAACATTTCAATAAAAAGTTATATGCATTTATAGTTGACGCCGCGCTCGTTTTCAATAGATAATTAATCGATCAAAATCCTCCGGCCAAAACTCGGAAGTACCTTAGATCGATAGATTTGAATGTTCTGATTACCAGATCGAGAGAACTTTGTGGAATTGTAGTGTGAATGACGTAATTAGAGCGCAACAGTCAGTGGCGGAAGTCGTCTTACGCTCTCTAACTAAAATAAAATAAATATTCACACGTAACTTTACGTACGATCGAGCGCGCGCCACGCCTGAGTAGGCGTTCAGACTTTGAACTCCACAACTGTCCCGCCGCTTGCTGATTACCAAACGACTTGAAGTTGTCTGATATCTGTCGTGGAAAGCAGTCTCATTTTATATGATTATATGATTTATACTATTTCATAGTAGGAATTCCGATTACGTAACACTTTACATGTGGGTCAGTTGCCCTACGGTTCAACGTGATTTTCCGAGACCATCGGCTCATACGCTTGCATAATGCCAGGCTTTTTCAATGTGTCACCTCACTAACTGCTTGGATGCAGCCTCATTTCAAAGGTCAGTCCTGACTCATATTGGCGAAGCTCTTGACATAGCAAGCGTTTGTTTACATAATTTTTAGGTGAACATATTTCCCGCGGTAGCGTAGGCGACGTTGTATCGAATTTAATTTACGCACTGAGCTTAATGATTTACGAAATTGCCGTTTAGTCGTATTTTCGTTTCTGTTTTGCTCATCTTTTACGTTTTTCTTACTCAATTCATTTTACATTTGTTTCTGGTTTGACCATTTTAATGGAAGTGTTAGTTCATCTCTTTTTTTCTGTTCGTACCAGTATTGCCAATCGTTTATTTTTCTTCTTGCAGAAAGAGTTTGGTTATTTATTGCTTCGTCTGTTTCTTTTCAGTTGTAACCTCAACGATGAGGTCATCTTAAACCTTTTACTTCCGCTTTCATTTCTGGTTTACCCGACTTAGGGGCGATCTTTCTTTACGTACTTTTTCGTTGGTATCTACCAGACTTTCACAGTAATTTGATTTTCTTCTTGTTGGAGAAAAGTGGTTTTGTAATTCAGTTCTTTTAGAAAATTCTATTGCACCAATGAATTCCTAAGATAAAGAATAGTAAAACTTTCGATGATGAAATTTTATGCTCAATGTTTCTTTCCTCTTGTTGCTGATTCATCTTGAATTGTAATTTTTCTGCTGTTGTTCTAATCGTCTTCCTCAGTTTTGTATGAGACCTCAGCATTATATTCCCTTACATTTCAAGCAGGCTAAATTAAATTACTTACCAACCCCGCAGGAATCCTCCGGAGATTTCTTTAAGAAAATGATTTATGTGCGAGTTCCCGAAGGCCTCACGTTACGCGCTTCTTAATTAGTCCTGCGGGTTGCCAGGATTGTCCAACTTCCTCCTTGGCCTGTTGATGCGCGCAGCTTTCCAAGGAACTAAAGGAATTAAACAATTTCTATTTTATATCTCGAAAACAAGGAAAATTTCTGTTTTTTTTTGTTGCGGTATAAAACCCGGCGGTGATAAATCATCGTGTGTCGATAATTTCAAACTGAAAAAGTAAAGAACCGATTCGATCGGGGGGAAAGTTCATTTTGCGGGCAGGTAATGTATATTTTTTTCCATTCCGCCGCCGTCCCGAAATTGGCAACCGCTAATGCCGGCACATCACGAAGCGAATAAAATATGCAAAATGTTTTAAGGCTCAGCGAAATCGATACTAAGTGGTAGTCTCCTTGCGCTCCCATGAAATATTACGCCGCCGGGTTTAACGTGAAAATCCATACGGCGCTTAGGAAAACCGTTTTCGTTTAAACCACGAACATTTCGACGATGAACTGATGACGAAACACCCCCAAAAAATTAATTAAATAAGGTAAAAGAAGTGAGGGCACGTTTCTTCGATTACTGAAAGGCGCGCAATTTATGATGATTTGAGTGCGTTTCTTTGTTGTACTTTACATCCAAGACACACCTTAGGAATAGTAAGTACCTTAAGTTCCTGTGATTAATTTGGGGGGTTAAGACAATAGAATTTTCTCTCCCGCATAGGTTAATTGCACAGATTTTTTATGAGCTTCTAAAATTTGGCCGAAATTGTTAGTTACTTTCAAATTAATGAAATCGATATAATCAAAAAGATATAATGTCAGTTCTAATCTCTTTCGTTTTTGATGGGGCGGTAGTTAATTCAAAGCTGACATTTTTAATGGCAGACGATCGTAAATTCGCTTAGAGCTTTCACGTTAATACCCCACTCGAAGCCGGGAGTTGTCCTTAAAATTTCATTTCCGCGTAAAATTTTCTGCCGACGCGAATCAGAACTGAATATTTCAGGAATGGGTTTTTAATTGTCCTGCTAGGGTGCCCGGGCGCCAGGTGTGCAGGACGTTTAATATCTGTCGTAAAAATTTATGTTAGTAATCTGCAGCGCTGCGGAAATTAATTAATAATAATTGCAGTTTGCTTGGCAATTTATTATTATTAATGGAGTGGAGAAGAGGATCTTAGTTGTCCTCTCGTCCTACTTTTTCTTCTATTTGCGCGAGTGCTTGTTTCCTTTCGTTTGAAACTTGATAGTGTCTACCCTCTCGAGAAAATTCTTTATTGCCCGTCTGACATTTACAGTGCGTACGTACCAACATTTAAATCGATGCCCTCCGTAATTGCATCCCGAAGCGATTTTAATCCGTTTGATTGCGAAATTGGATGTAGTGAAACGGAGGCGGACAAATGGAATTACTGTGCGATTGTCGATAAAGATATCGGATTGAAATTTCTTACCTGCTTCGACATTCGATTTTCGATATTTCATTTCGAGCAAATCTGCATGGGTATTGATGGATTGCAAACGTCGACGAACACTGACGTCCTGTGTGCTGTTGAAACGCCAAAAGCATGCAAACAAATTTCAAATTTCTGTCACTGATGATTTCTTAATTAAATAGAATCTAACCATCCCCGAAACTGGATTATATTATTTACAGAAAAATGTATTGAGGTCAAGAGAGAATAAATGTGAACTTTCTTTGCGAAGCATTTTTAAAAAAGTCAGAATACATTTAGTATTTAAGGGCTATTTATTTCTGGACACTTAGGACCTTTCCCTCCAGGTAGTTTATTCAAAACTTCTTCTGGTAATATTGTATGGAAAGTAATTACCTACATTCAGAATTTAGTATTTTTGTCTCCCTTTAAGTTTTGTTTCAATAAAAGATAGAGTTTCAACTGCATCATTATTTTGTCTTTCGTTACAGAATAAGTTCTTCCTGATGTAGGTTTTTTTTTGCTGATGCTGTTTCATAGAGTTAGAGACTGAGTGTCGTGCACGTGCTGTGATGTTCCTCTTTTTATAGATGTAGATGGGGGGATTGTGCTATTACGAGTGGTGGGACGCAGCGAATAACCAATGAGTTGTTTCCAAGTTAAGGTTTGAAGTTGCCCATCGTCTAGGGGGGTAATGTACAAAACGGGCGATGACATGACCAATGGTGAATGAATCTCCAATGATAAATATCCTAGACGATATATGTTCTACCTTGATTGATTACCTACTCTAGAGTTCTCTGAATGTATTCTCATCTAGTTTTAACCTCAATTTCAATTCTGCCTTTTCCCTCGGAATGCTTTTCTAATTTGAAATATTTACTAATTAAAGCTGGTTCTTGTCCGATGAAAATTGTATCACAAACTCTTTTAAGGAGACACTAAATGGCGCAAGTGTTTATGCACGATTTAGTGTCCGTTTAAAAGAGTTTGTGAAATATTTACCTCAAGAAAAAAATTCTGTTCGATTATTATTTTTTGATTCTGTGAAATTAGACCGAGTATACAAACTTAAAAGCCGATCTTAATTTAGATGTCGTTTCACAGCTTTGAAGCTAAACTTCAATTTCGGTGTGGGCTAATTCTTTTTGCATTATGTAATTAATTTTTGTCCGATTTGACAAGAAAGTTTGCCTGAAATCTTAATGGAATGAAATACGAAGGTAATTGTGAGATATAAAGTAAACGTACCCTATTATTATGAAGTTGTAAAAATGGGATAGAATGGCCTTATAATGCGCTGACATGGCGATTAAAATTTTATGTTTTCGTGTACTATTTGGATTTTATGTGCGGCTGAATTATTGGCAGTTAACATTCGCGACGTGAAGCCCTTTTACAAATAAAATGCAAAATGTAAACGACAGGAAGTATTTTTTTTAATTAGTTATACATGTGTTCTTATTTTCATTCTTCAATCTTTTTTTTATAGATTCTTTCTTACTCTTATCACTTTTTTGAATCTAGAATCTAGAAAGTCGAAAATAAAGTTGACGTATTCCTACTGACACATTTTCTTTGTTACTTTGAGATCTTTTTCTTAATTAATTCCATTTCCTTTTCTTTAACAATAGTACTAATATTATTCACTGATTTTTATCATCATTAAGAATGACATGACGAGGACAAGGATTACGTAACCAATAACTATTTTTGCTTTTAATTACAGAATTATTTGAAATTTTTATTCGCTGTAAATTTCTGTAACGAATTGGATGGCGCGACATTTTTTTAAATAGTTCAGGTTTCGCTGTATTGATTGATTCACAATCTTAACAATCAATGAAACAAAACGTTGATTTTTATTACTAAACGAATTAAAAACTGCAACTATTTTGTTACATTTGATTGAATGTTTGTTTCCGTAAACTACGACTACGCTCAATTTTTTTACTTTCGTTTTTGGTTTTTTAAATTTTTATGAAATTTGCTTCATTTCTTCACTCCCGATTGAGCCGGGACTATAAATTTTTCTTTTGCCAACGTTTTATCTTTCGTTACAGAAGAACTTTTCTGCTGTTTTGCTTCTTAGAGATTTGATTTACAGTAAATTTAATATTTTTGTTTTTAACTCATTTTTTGTTTCCTTAAATGTTTACTAAGAAACTCCAATATTAGTAAATGTTATTACTCGATCAAGAAATTTCTGGAGGATGATATTGATCCCAGTGTTTTTTGACTATTGGAATTTAGGCTATGTTTTGACATATTGACATGACTGGCTATGTATGAATAGAGTTGAGTTTAGTTAGATTTTATCTTGAAGGACTAAATGTTTAAATTTATTTAATTTTTGTTATAATTTTTTCTTGTGTCTTTTTATTCATTGTTGTTTTTATTGTTAGTGATATTGCTACCTACTTTTTCGTCTTACCTAATTGATCCTTTATAAAGTCGCGATTGCTGGGGGAAAATCGTCGATGTTAAAAACTCTACTTGGAAATAAGCCCAGCTCGATGGAGACGGGGTGGGCTACAAATAGATTGTCGGTAGTTTAAAACCTGGCGTAAAATTGTCCAAGTAGGCTAGTGAAACCCGTGGCATCTTTAGGACTACACACGGTGTTGAAAGTAATTGAAATTCCCACAGGTTTATACTCGCTTAACATGTATGATTGACGGTCACCCTGTATACTGATAAAATTGACAGTCACCCTGTATCGTAAATAGATTTCAACTTCAACCACTTTATTTTGTACGTAAGCCTTTTTTTTACAGAAGATGTACACATCATTCACTGCTGCTAATGTACAGGGTGTCCCAACAGTGTGTTCTCGGGCCATATCTTCATAACTACTGAAGATACAAAAAAGTTTTCGACACAATTTCGTTTTTAATTTAAGAGGTCTACAACACAAAATTATTTTCATCTATACAGAGTGAATCAAAACAGTGGTGCCGGACACAACTTTTTTATTTCAAATGGCATGCCCTATACAAAGCGTCTAAATAAAAACCTGGTCAAGTAGGTTGTGATCGAGAATTTTTGCATTGCATTTACATAACAGAATTACTAAATGTAGCCTACTTGACCAGGTTTTTATTTAGACACTTTGTATATGAAACAAAATTTGTATTGCCCATAAAATTCTACACATTTTTTGTATACCATTACCTATACCTAAACCTAGCCGTTCTTGAGATATTTAACATTTTGTCCAAAAACTGCCATTTGCAGCCACTATTTTATTTATTCATATTTTATTTATTTTTAACTCTAAGAAAAGATTTTTGGTACAGATATAGTTGATACATAAGCTTATCATAAGCCATTATTAAATGTACTTTTATCACTACAGGGTGGTCATGGTAATAAACAAAATCTAAGAAATTTCAAAATGACAAAACTCAATTTTCTTAAATAGCATGCCCTATATTTTGCTATCCTAAATTCTTCGTTTAATAAAGTATTTTCATTTTTGTTAAGTATGTCTTATACCTATCTGAGATATTTTCTGAGATTTTCAGATCTTTTATATAACTGTATATAACAAACAGCCTTAACAGCTTAACCGGGTTTCTTCATTAACACCGTTCCTATTGCAAATGTGGAAAAATGTTTTATACAAAAATATCATCCTTTCAAGCTCCGCATAATTTAAAATTATTTTCAAATATACGGGCTGACTCAATTTGGCTATACGATGTATAACTTTGGTACATATTTTAAATGGAACAACCTATGGAATTGGAGCTTGTCAGGTTATTAGGGTAAGTTAGATAGAGGGCAGCTTTCAGAATCTTTTTTCCAATAAGTAAACATACTTAATATAGCTGCATTATTATTAATTTTTATATTGAACTTTTTTTGGTTCCGTTGGTTTTTTTGGGTTTTGTTGAGTTTGCTGAATTCGCATGCAGATTGTATCTTTCTTTTTTCATTAAAAAGATTTTGTTCATGTCTTGTTTTAGATTGAATTTATATTTTTGTAACCGAAAAATTTTATTTCTTTTCGTATGTATTGGAAGAGCGAATAAATCTATGTAGCTATCATGCTATTTTTTAAGCCCATTAAACGATTTATGTTCATTTTCTTAAAATAATTAACGAATATGAACACATAAATAATAAAAAAAGCTCAAATTCTATTAAAATTTACTGTTAAAATGTATAATCCTTTCCTTTTTTGTAGGTGAAATTCATGAAAAGTGTACGTACTCGTATAATAATTATTCATAGAGAGGGATTTGCCTCAGCTCGTTAGTTTTAAATCACATCCATCCATGAAAGGACGATTATGCCGCAAGCATAAATGGAGATGAAACACGCCATAAAAACGTACGATTAGGCCTTATCTGCGCTTTTACTACTTTTGCTTTTTTATGCTCGCCCGTTCCGCTCCTTTCGACCGTCAGTGATATTTTTATCCGGCCCATAAAAAATTCCGCGCTCTCAAAGCTTTCGGAAAATGAGAGTACACGTCGTCGGGCGCCTTTATTTTCTTTTGATAAAAATTCCCGCTGAAAATTTCGGTTTTCCATTACTGCCGCCGCGAGTATTTTACTATGGCAATTTTTCGGATGAGCTGTCTTAATTTGGGAGATTAAAAGCAACGCGACTGTGAAATTTGTCGATGAAAATAGATTTTAAGATCCCCCATAGGTCGGTCGTCTTATCATTGCAGAATTAAATAAAAATATATAAAAATAGCAATAGATAAATTGACCCAATTTAAATACATAATAGGTTTTTGTTTCTTTGTTCCAGAATGCATTCATGATGATGTTTCCAAATAGGTAAGTCACATTAATATTGTTGTTTTGTTTAAATTGTAATTGATTTAATTGTTTTGTTTACTTCTAAATGAAAATTGTATTTCATTACGAATAGCAACATGTCTGAAACTTCAACATAATTAAAAATTATTATATAATAATATAAATAGTTTCTTTTGCTGATAAACAACTGATAAGAATCTGGATGACTAGAAAAAATATTTTTCTCTTTTAATTCACTTTACTTTATCCGCAAATAAACAAGGCGAACTTTTCAGAATTTAGTTATCCGTTCGGGGTAAACTTTTTACTTCGGCCCGGGGGAGTACGTAAAAAAAATTTGCGTGGTCCTTAACGTAGAGGCGATTTTTTGTCATCGTTGTTTCAGGCAATTAACTACATATAATTAAAAAAATAAAAATAGAAAAACTGGTTTAGGTTTCATTGCGTAGGTATTTAACATTCCATGTTTATTTCTGTTTTTCGAAGCTGTTTGCGGATTGAATTTGCATAATTTCATATTTTATGAGGGCAAAGTTCATGGATCAAGGAAAGTACATACTTGTTTTATTTGTTTTTGCCAATTTTCCTTGGTTAATTTATTCCATTTATTAATTAACTCGTCCTGGCATATTAATATTAATACTCCCCACGAATTGCTTGAGTATTTAACTTAGAGAAAATTACAAAAACGATAAAACGCTTAGGATGTCAGATTACGGGAACAATGTTTAAAAATTCTTTTGAACAGTTTTTTTTACTACTCGCTTGCATACAATGCGAATTTGATACAAATCTCAATTCGTTTTATTACACGTTTAACAGCTGGGGACGTCTAAGTTGTTTCTTTTACACGACATAATTATTAGTAATTTCTAAAATAAGTGGAATTGCGTATGAAATAAGGGTAACAAATTGGCAAATAATTGAGTAAATAATTGTTTGTGAATTACGAGAAAATGTAAATTGCTGGGGTTGTTTGGAAAATGTGAAACGTTTTATTATTTATTAGTTATGACAAGGATTCAGGATTTCATTCTGTTATGTCACAACACGTTCAGACTTGTTAACCTGTGATTTTTGAACATATTGATGCCAAAGAAAAAGGAAATCATTCCCTCTCTTCTTTCTTTTAATTCAAAAAAATTCTTTTCTTGTCGAAACAACTAACGATAGTTTAAGTCCTGCGGCCGATTTTTGACCTAACATTTAAGATTTAATGTTGATTTTAACTTTCATAGTTGTCTGGCGAGGCAGATTTAATTATTATTATAGTATGAGAGACGCTGCAATAATTTCCCGTTATTGGTGCACCGAACAAGCAGAAAAGCTCGTGTAATAACCCTCAGTATGTAATTTATTACAATTATGACAAGCGAGGCACCGTAGCAATAAACTCTTCCTGAAAATTAAATCACCAAGTGGGAGTTCCTCCTGTTCTAAAAGCAATACTAAATGTCATCTGGTCGTAATTAAAACGTGAGTTATTACCGGCGTTAAAGAATTTCGAATGGAAGTTACACCGTCAGTCGCTTACAAGAGGGGATGTGGTTTATGATCTAAAGACTTGGTTTTACATGGACTAAAATTTTCCCCTTATTTAGCATAAAAAGAAATGACCTAGAAAAAGAAAATAATTTCGAGGAGATTTATTAGGCACGTTAAAAACACTCAAATGGTCAGTGGATTATAAGAGGGATGATTTACTTTGAATTTTGCTCTTATTTTAATAATTTAGTACGGGTAGTTGTGTGCATAAAGCAAGCATGAAATGGCGTTGGATTTAGAAAACAATTCAAAGGGTAATTTGGCACGTAAAACTTCCCAAGTTTGGGGCAGGCGAGTAATAACACAAAGGATTTTCGCTTAAATTAAAGCGGGAAAATTTTTCATACGCAATTAAGAAACTCGGGCGAACTTCGGAATTTAAATTAAAAATTAGTGTTTTCCTCTTTTTTTTTTAATTTTACCTGACGGCGCGAGTGAGATGCTTTACTTAACTTAACTGAAG
This sequence comes from Dorcus parallelipipedus, assembly GCA_958336345.1. Classification (NCBI taxonomy): domain Eukaryota; kingdom Metazoa; phylum Arthropoda; class Insecta; order Coleoptera; family Lucanidae; genus Dorcus; species Dorcus parallelipipedus. Next base: position 15,679,972 of record OY284475.1, read on the forward strand.
GTTTTCTTTCGGAAAGTGCATAATAATTTTATACTGCACGATTAAATTTAATATTTCGAGGATTGCCGAAAGTAATTATTACATTCATTCCTGTTTTTGGCCTTTTGCATCCAGTTATAACTACTTTTTTTCTCGCTCTGCTATGATCTTTCTCTATGCTCTGTTTTCTATTGGTTCTCACTTTATAAACCTACAGTCTTTCTAACCCTTATTATTGTGTCATTGTGCTTTGCCTTTTCCTAAAGCTTTCTTATACACCAAACCCTTCAAACGATTCATTAGCTCTGTTCTTTAGGTCTTTCATTTCTTCTTACTTTCCTATATTTGTTTTCTTTAGTAATAAATGGTGACTTTTAGTTTCTTGGAATGTGGTATGATTCTATCACTTTTCCTATCTCTACCTCTTCCATATTTCCCTCTTATATTCAATTGATTTCTTTCTACCAAGATGAAAGTTAAAAAGACACCAATAAATGTAAAGTAATGATCAGAAACGCAAGGTTGAAGTTATAAAATGCAAAGAGAAAGATTAATATTGCACGATTATCAGACGAACTTAACTGTAGATACCGACGATTCTCGAGGGCCTCTCTACTTTGACAACGTATTTGCAGAGGAGTACTCCTCCCTGGTTGTAACTGCCGAACCATATAGGGCACGTTCTAAGAGTTGCACCCCTCCCGTGGATGATTCTTCGAGTAGATTTGTGGAGACTGTTCTGGTATCGTTGAAATCATATTATTTTTTTTGCATCGTTTTCGTACATGTTAATTTTGAGTACGTATCTGGGCCTCCAAATACGTAGTTCCCTGACGTAAGCTTTTAATTCCTCCTGAACCCGAATTTAAATTTATTATTAAAGGTAAAGTTGATTGCGCACTAACGTTACTGTCCTGAGGACAAAGTTTTGTACTTTTGGTGTAAACCAAACAAGATATACTAGCCGGTGTTTAGGCGTTTAATTTCGCGTTGTAATACTTGAGTTATTTAACGTTACATTTTAATATTTGAGTGAACTGTCATGGCCGCTGCTGATACTGTTTTGTTCGATAAATCTTTTTCTGCGATTTATTTACAAATTCCTTTTTGGTGTGTGTTAATAAACGACCTGTACCACCATTCCCCCATTTTTGCCTGATTCTTTAGGCACTATACAGGCTGGCAGATAATTTGTCACTATACAGGGTGACCGACAAACTTATTTGGGAGAGCGAGCGGGTGGGAATTTCAGTTACTTTCAATACCGTGAGTAGACCTAGCGGTACCACGAGTTTTACGCCTGCTTGGGCTATTTTACGCTAGGTGGCGCCATCTTTAGTTCGCTGCAGTATACAGAGTCAAACAGGTATGTCCTTAAATAAGGTAGCACTATCTTTTCTTTTTTTTTATCGACATATCTTGCTTCAATTTCATTATTGCATTTTTACTCAATCTTGTTATGTGTCCAAACCAATTCAGTTGCTTTGTCTGGACCTTCTTGCTGGTTTCTTCTTGCTTTATCATTTTTCATTTTTCTTGTATCTTCGTTTCTTTCTCTGTACTATTTTGTTTCCTGGGTATCTTTCTCAGAAATGTCATCTCCGTAGCAATAATATTTCTCCCCCTTTTTACAATGCCCATAGAATTATTCACTTGCACTTGTCATTATTCGTAGGCTCAGTGTGTTGTACATTTTTAATTTTATATTGCTGTCTATCTCTTTCTTCCCAAATACTGTTTAATGCATATTATAGTAAATATTATTCAGCTTTTCTTCGTAAGAACCTCAATTATCTTAAGGGGATTCTTTCAAGCAGAAATCAATGCATTTTTTGTCGGCGAATTGTGGCTTTCGTTATGAATAAAACTTTCTGAAAAAAATATATGTGATTTAAGTAGTGATGATCGAGGTACCTTGATGCATAGGAGTATTAAATACAAGTAGGGTTTTCCAAAAAAAAATCCAAACTTTCAATAAATTGGCTCTACTGTACAACGCTGTAGTGAAGTGAACTATGCACGTTTTAAGAAAATAGTGGTCCACAGCCTTTGTTTTACATGTCCTTGATATGTTAAATTTAAATTGTATTGATTAATTACAACTTACGTAATTCGTTGACAAAATTGTGCTGCAAAACGGAGTTAAAGTAGAGTCGGCATAACGCTATCCCTTGCATGCGGTCTCTGTCGGTCTCTGCACCTGCAACGGGCGGCGGGCAATCACTACTTAAATCACATATATTTTTTTCAGAAAGTTTTATTCATAACGAAAGCCACAATTCGCCGACAAAAAATGCATAACATTGCATTGATTTCTGCTTGAAAGAATCCCCTTAAGGAGAAATGTCAGTTAAATGAAAGTTCTATGCAAAAGAATTCTTGCAGCTTTGTTTAGTCTCTCTTCCTGCCGTTTGAGACTACCCTATTTTTTTGGTACAAGATTTGGTTCAATTTCTACAATAAAAATTTTGAACAAGATACAATTTAGAAATAGAACGCGTTCTATTTTTCCAGATAGATTTTAATCGACTTTTAAATTCTGATACAATTTACTTGTATCAGAAGTTAAATTAAATTAAATTGGAAATGGAACCAAATCTTGTTGGGCAGGTTTTGTAAAGATATTAAAAAGAATAAAATTAATTGCTTCTCGTAGAATCCAATTAATTAACAAAAATCAAAATGATATATATTTATTTAATCGAGAAGGGGGAAAAAATAATTAATAAAATTTCGTCCTCGCATAAAGGACTGGTTTTTCGGGGTCCGCTTCGCTTTAATTTCGCCTCAAAGCGGCGTTAATATTTAAGCGTTTCATTCCACAATACGCACATTCCACAACGCAGGGATTCCAATTAAAACGGAAAGTATTGTAACGATTCGGTCTTTCTTTGAAACGCTTTCAATTCGTTTTAAATTAATCACTTGTACGCTCGGTTTGTAAGTTTAGAAAACGCACGGTTTATTACAACGTAATTGGAAGAGATTTTCCACTCGTTTCCTCGATGTTAAGCCAATTACGGTATATGTCAGAATATTTTGCCGGAAAAAGAGAAAAAAGTAAAAATATGACATATACGAGGGCTAGACCAAAAGTTTTCACATACATATATTATAAATACAAGAAAAGAGAAAAAGTTATGCATTAGGTGTTGGAGGTTCATGGCTCTATTTGTTTGGTTTAATATAAAATAGTGTTCTGGCTCATGTGAAACCATACAACCGTGGTTTGCTCACATCCTTTTGCGTTCATCCGGCCACCAGATAAGAAAACAATGTAGATACTCAACGAAAACCCCCCCAAGAACAAAATAAACTAATTCGCTGAAGTGTATACATTAACTCCATGCAGATTTGGAATTTTTTTTGATGGGTTTGACGTCAGCCCACGTAAATATACACAGTCTGCGAGACACGGGGCCATCTGGTTTAACTCTCCATGGTATTATTAAAAGATTTTACGGGCGCGGAATAAAGGCCTCGGTGGTCTCACTTTTACGGCCAAATATTTGGTAACACGAGCGACGTTCTGAGGCGGACACAAACAAACTCCACAAGTGTTTGGGTTATTTTTTTGGCGTATTTTTGGCTTGTTACTGCGCTCGTGGTTTGTGTGTTTTAACGTTATGGGGCTTTTAAATTTTTAATTCGGGTTCCTTTTCGTCGATATGATTTCGGTGGAGTTTATTTGAAGACGTCTACCACTATTTATAGATGACATTTCTCGAGGTCTCTATACGCACTCGTTGATATACTCGTAGACATTTTTGAATCACAAGCACGAAAGGCATCAATTCTTCAAACATGTCTCTTTCAGCTCACAGCTCATTCATATGGTTATATTCGTTCATGCGTGCTCTGTAAGTCGGTTTTCAATAATTTACTCGAGGAATTAATGAATCTGTTTTCGACCAAAATACACCGAAAATAAACCCGTTATAACGTGTGGCAATGAGGTACTTGCCTTAACACTTTCTGGCGGAAGCGCTTCATAATGAATTTGGGCTAAATGATGCATGGGCCTACCTGTCTCGTTGTTGGGGTTTCGTGATGAATTGTGAACATATTTCAGGAGCGTGCCTGGAAATTAAGCGGAACGGAGACGCTTCAGGCGATTGATGGTCTCCAGAAAATAACTAAATAACTACTAATTTCTTGCCGACGTGAAAACTTACTTTCTAGAATTATTTATGGCTACGTTTGATTTGTTTAGTTTTCAAATTGCACACGCAACTGCTGCCTGCCATAAGATTTGTCTACATTTAAATAAATATCTAAAACTAGGACCCCCCTTAATCAAATTCCTAGAGAATTATTGAGGGATGAAATGTTGGAAAGTCTTTGGTTTTTGTTTCTTAAATTAGAAAATTCAAAAATTGCTTAGTAGAAATTGCTTATAGGTACTTTTTTCTTTTTAATTCACTAACTGAAGGATTCTAAATTTACATTAAAAAGTAACATCCATTTGGACAGTGGCAGAAATGTAAAGTAGTAGAAGTAGGAATTCAAAAACTGTAAATAAATAAAATTTACTTTATTCGACGGAATAACATCATCGGATAATTTCACTTTACATCTACTTTCAAGTTAGACGAAAATATTTTTGGTTTAAAAATGAAAAAAACTTGAAAAAGTATATGCATACGGCATCAGAGGTATTTCCTGGGATTGGTTTAACGGTTACCTAATAAATATAAGTCATTACGTTAAATTCAAAAACTCTAGAAGAGTTAAAATTAAATCGTGGTGTTGAGTCCTGATGTATTCGCTTACACAGTGAATGCCTTCGAATTCGTTGAAACAGTAATACTAGTTTTGCATTGTAAAAAAACTCTGTCTGTTTATTTTAAAAACATACATCAGACTATCTTTTATTTTTAATCGATAACATGATTTCAAACTACTAAAACCCTAACACCTCCCTCACGAAGATGAGGACTGCGAAACGTACGACTTAGATTTCCAATCCATTTTTAATCGTCTTGGAGAGAAACGGTTCCGTGCTGATTGTCTATTTGAAGATTCTGGTTTTGACTGCAAAACAGTTTCTTCCGACTGCTGATTAGATTTCGGACTAGAAGGACAGGGTTCATTTGATGTGGAGGGACACATTTCATTTGGTGTCAAACTTGACTCGACTGATGGTGTTGATGTAATCATCGGACCTGGACTGTGCTCTCTGCTAGAACTGAGATGTTCATGTGAGGAACCAGCTTTCCAAACATGATTACGATGCCTCTGAATGACTTGTCCAGACGGTAAACTTACTGTACATAAATTTCCGGTGTCCTTAATGAATTTTCCAAATGATTTTAATCCTCTCCGGATCAAAACAACTATATTTTCTCCAACATTAAATTTTCTTAACTGAACGCCGTGATGACGGTCAAACTGTTGTTTCATGTTTTTCTGATATGTTGAATGTGAACTTTCAATATGTTGATTTGGCAATAGTACAGACAAAGGTGTTCGTATTGGTCGTCCTAAAAAAATTTCCGCAGGTGTTTTCCCTTCAGGAGCAGCTGAACAAGGAGTGTACCGATAACTATACAAAAAATTCCAAATTATATCGCGCCAATTTTCTCCAGCTTTCTTGATAAACTGTTTAATTGTATCTACAAATCTTTCTGCTTGACCATTTGACTGGGGATGATTAACTGAAGAGAAAACATGATAGATTCCCAATTCAGTACAGAAATTATTAAACAGTTCTGATGTGAACTGGGTACCATGATCAGTTACAAGTATTTCTGGAGAACCATATCTACTAAAAAATTCACGGCACGATTGTACCGTTTGACGTGCACTTATTGTACCTGTAATGCTAACATCAAAAAATTTCGAGTACGCATCCACCATGACTAATATGTATTTGCCGTCGATGGGTCCAGCAAAATCCATATGTACTCTTTCCATTGGTTTTGTTGTAATTGGCCAAGGTTCTAGTGGTTGCTTTACTGGTAACTTCTGATGAAAAATACACTTGTCGCATCTTCTTACGTATTCTTCAATATCTCTTCCCATATTGGGCCAGAAAACCCATTCCCGTGCAAGTTGCTTCATTCTTCTCATGCTTGGATGGCCGTTGTGAAGTTTATGCAATACGTCAGGGACAAGTTTCTGTGGGATAACAACTCTATCACCAAATAATAGAGTTTTGTCGACTAATGAGAAATCATTGTGTCGATTGAAAAACGGTCTTAACTTCTCATCACTTGTTTTTGTCCAACCATCCTTCATCGCCTTGAAGATACTTTTGAAAATGGGGTCATCCGAAGATTTTTTCAATAATCGCTGACGTAAACTGTTCTCAAATTGACTTAAGGCTTTATCGCATACCTGTTTAACTTCAAATTCTACATTCGAAACTTGAAGTTCGTCCTTATTGTCAATTTTGAATTGTTTGATAAGCCGCGAAAGTGCATCGGCTTGACCAAAATTAACAGTGTTCACGTATTGAATGGTGAAATCATATCCTAAAAGACGAATTGCCCAGCGCTTTAAACGCGCAGCGCACATTGGTTGTAAACCCTTCGTATTTTCTGTACGTAGAAGAGCGAGTAGTGGTTTATGGTCGGTTTGTAGGATGAAATGTCGACCATAAACAAATTTGTGAAACCTCTCTACTGTTGTTATTAGTGCTAAAGCTTCTTTTTCCAGTTGAGAGTAATTTCTCTGAGTTTCCGTAAGACTTTGTGACATGTGGTACGCAGCTCGTTCGCGGCCGTTGGCGTCTCTTTGCAAAAGAACACCTCCAATACCGGTAGAGCAAGCATCGGCAGCCACAATGAGTGTCTTGTTGGGGTCATAATGCTCCAGAAGAAGTGGACTGATCATAACTTCTTTAATGCTTTTCATTGCGCATTCTTGTGTAGATGTCCAGACGAAAGGTATGTCTTTCTTTGTAAGTTGCTCCAATGGATGTTTGAGTTCATGTAGTCGTGGAACAAATTTTCCGTAATGATTTATCATTCCCAAAATACTTCGAACTTCAGACACATTCGTTGGATTAGGCATTTCGGCAATGGCTTTGGTGCGTTCGGAGTCGGCCCGAATTCCATCAGCGTTGACAAGTAAACCTAGGAATTTCACTTCCCGTAGACCAAATTGACACTTGTCCAGGTTTAATCGAAATCCACGTTGCTGAAGTCTATCCAATACTTGATGCAGGCGTTGATCATGTTCTTGATTATCACGTCCCATTACGAGAATGTCGTCGAGGTACGCTACAGTTCCTGAAATTCCATTGAGCGTCTGATCAATACAACGCTGAAAAATCGCGGGTGCCGTTTTAATTCCAAATGGCATACGACGGTAACGAAACAGATCTTTGGGAGTGACAATCGTTGTAAGTTCACTGGCGTCGTCTGAAAGACGAAGCTGGTGATATGCATCAGAGAGATCCAGCCGACTAAAAATTCGATTTCCATTTAGCACATTAAATGCACTTTCCACGTTAGGAAGTGGATACTTATCATTTTCTAGAGCTGCATTTAATCCTGTTGAAAAATCTCCACATAAGCGAATGCGTCCGTCTCCACGTTTGGCGACAACAATTGGAGTGGTCCATCGTGATTCATCTACATATTGCAGTACACCGGCCTCTTGCAATCGATGAAGCTCCTTGCTCAGAGGTTCCTCCATGGAGAATGCAATTGGACGACAAGCGGCTTGAACAGGTTTAGCTCCAGATTTGAGGTGAAATTTGACCTGAAATTTGAATTACAGAGTCCCAACTCAGATTTGAATAAATGAGGAAATCGATTTGAGAGGGTATCCTTCATTGAAAGTACGATGATTGTAGCACTTGATGAAAGATTTCTAAATTGCTTCAGCGAATGATTCCATAAATCTAGTACATCGATGGCATCCAAACCAAGCAAATTAATTCCGTTCCTCTTTGCTACGAAGACATTCAAAACATTTTTCTTTTCGAAAATACTGATTTGACAATTAAATTGTCCAAGAATGTTTAATGGTTGTCCTCCAGCATGCTTAATGCTTCGTGATTGTTGTAACTCAGGACTTCCCATGCGAATCCATTCATCTTTACCTATGATGGTAACATCAGAACCTGTGTCGTGTTGCATCTGTACTATCTTCTTATTCATCAGGACAGGAAGAATAATACGTCGATGACGAACAGACGAAATACTTGCTACGATTAACTGATTGTTTCTAGTTAATAATTTCTTGTTAGAGCGACAAACTTTTGACAAATGTCCTTTTTTATGACACTTATAACATTCTGCATTTTTGAATGGACAGTCACTGCGTTTGTGTGAATCACCACAACCTGAACACTTGCAATCCAAAGGTGCCGCAAATTTCTTTCTTTCTTGAATTTTTATCGGACGAAATTTTGATTGATTCTTGCTCTTCAAATTAGCTTTAGAACTAACAGCTTGAACCTGTGTCTCATCCTTACTGGCATTCTTGAGTTCCTTTAGATCGCTTCCCACAGCAAGTTCAGCTTCAATTTCAGTCACAAGAGACGAAAATTTTCCGTTGCGATTTTTTTCTAGCCATCGAAGTGCGTGTTTTTTAATCCGCTCATGACTAGTTGTGTGAGAAAAACTCAAACTTAAAATCAAGAGTAAAATTCGCAATTGATCGTCATTGAGAGTTGACAATTCAAAATTAGCTGCATGACGGTTAATCAAAGTTGACATTTCGCTGAACGAAACTGTTTCATCAAAACGATAACACAGAATTTCCGCACGGCGACGTTTTAGAGATTTTCGTTCTTGAAAACGTTCATTTAGTACGGCTACTAACTCTGCTTGCTGTTTTTCTTCTGGATTCTCTGGAGCGACAATATTAGCTAACTCATTGTATTCATATTGCCCTAATCGGTCCAAAAGAAGTCGGGTTTTCAGTTTGTCTGGCAATTTGATTGCCTCTTCTTCCAAAACATATTTGTGACGAGAAAACCATTTACTAAATTCGACAATTTTTCCGTCAGGCTCAAATTCGTATTTTTCTATACGACCAAGAAGTTGACTGTATATGTCTGATACTGTTGGAACAGACCAGACCAGACCAGACCAGACCCCCGTACGCACCATGTCCTAATCAAGCGGCTCCTGAGCGTCCAGCCCTTATCCGCTTGGGCCCCGACCAGAGCCATCGGATTGAGATACGCCCAATCAGCGCGCAGGGCGGGCCCACCTTTCGGTGGCTGACACTGTAAAGTGTCGTCCAACTCACTGCTACCAGAATGGTCCGGGGATGCACGCCCCTCGCCCCTTCTGGTCAAGGGAGACCTATCTAATCTCTACTAGCTATCCAGGCTAGTGCCGGAACTGAGATCCGCAGTTCACACGTCGGGATGGATGGACATCATCCCTGGCCCAAGCATGCGGGCTATCAACCACTGCCCCCGTGAGTCCAACCCAGTCGACCGGCGGAGGTCCCCTCTGCTCGCTCCACTCCAGAGGAGGGGAGGATATCCTCCGGGCTAACCGGTCCCCACGGTACCAGTTGCCTTCACTGGTTGGAAGTTCGGCCGGGACCAGCCGCGACCTGCAGATTAGGTTCCGTGCAAACCAGGCGCTGGTACGCCAACTCGGGACGGTGGGCTCGTCACACCCATAGGGACTCTATCAAACTTCCACAATGGTCACCTACGGCCGAAGCCGTTGGATCCACGCTTCGGTTAGCAGGGTCCCCCCCTGCCGGGACTGTTGGAACAGACGATACAGTAGCAGGAAGTAACGTATTGATTGTTGCAGTGAGAACTTGTTGCTGTTGTGCAAGCTGAGCTACCAAATTTGTGAGCTAATCTAAACTAACCATTTTAATAGTTCGATAGTCGCAGCGCCAGTTGTTGAGTCCTGATGTATTCGCTTACACAGTGAATGCCTTCGAATTCGTTGAAACAGTATTACTAGTTTTGCATTGTAAAAAAACTCTGTCTGTTTATTTTAAAAACATACATCAGACTATCTTTTATTTTTAATCGATAACATGATTTCAAACTACTAAAACCCTAACACGTGGTATATACCACAAGGATCTGTACTTGGACCAATTTTGTACATATTATACGTAAATGATTTTCCTCTTAATAATGCTGTACATTTTGCTGACGACACATCTCTATTTATCCACAAATTCGATTGTCAATTAGCTACTCAAACTGCAAGTACCGATAGAACCTTAACGGAAAAATATTACTCATCAAATGATTTAATTCTTAATATTAACAAATCTCTATGTATTAATTTTACAATCGCTAAAGAACTAGACTACAGTACCCTAGTAAGATGTAAAAGCAACAGTATTAAGCAAGGAGATACCACTAAGTTTTTGGGCATTTTTGTTGACAGTAAATGTCGATGGTCAAAACACATAGACATTTTATGTAATAAATTAGCTCCAGTTTGTTATACCCTCAAGCAACTCAAAAGATCAGCGAATTTGGATATCTTAAGAATGTATTATTTCTCAAATTTTCATTCACTGATTATGTACGGGAAGATGATATGGGGATCAGGGAGTGAAATAGAACGTGTTCTGATATTGCAGAAAAGAGCGTTACGATTTATGGAAGGTGCAGTCTGTAGAGTCAGTTGCCGTAATATTTTCAGAAAATGGGAAATTATGACTGTCATAGGAATTTTTATCCTTCAATTGCTTATCTACGCTAAAGAAAACGAAGCTCAATGGAAAAAATTAAATTCTTATCATAGCTACGATACGAGAAATGGCTTTTCGCTAGAAATCCCTCGTCACAAAAAGTCGTTTACAAAAAGTCACCTAAGTATTTAGCTGTGATGATTTATAACAAAATTCCACAAAGTTATAAGGTCTTGAACGATAAATTGTTTAGAAGTAAACTGAAAAAATTATTAATTCAAAAATGTTATTATTCTTTGACAGAATTTCTTGAGGATAATTCCTTGTAGTTCTATGTTATTTATAGTTTTGGTATTTATGTTTAAATTTTGTCATATTTGTTATATTTGTTATATTTAGGTCCGATCTTTCCACCTCCCAATAAAGTTCCCGATAACGTTATTTGGCAAATAACTTGATTTTTATGAATGGTTTTCATGGTGATTCGTAAATTTATTCGTCAAATAAATTTATCAGGAGGTGGAAAGATCAGGCCTTACAATTAAGAACAGACTATACATTACTTATTATTAGTCAATCTAGACTTCTCTTTTAATGTGTATATTCTGTCCATTTTATTAATACTTATATTTATTTATTTGACGCGTCCTATGCCATGTAATTGGTCAAAAGGATAAAATAAATTTGGTAAGAATCTCCATCGGATGTTAGCAACCAGCACGTAATATAATAAAAATAAATATATAAAATAAATATATAAAAAAAAATCGACCTAAGATGTTAATTTTCTTAAAAAAGTAATAGGCGTAAAAATTAGGTTGAAAAGGTGTCGCCATCTGTGGAAATTTTCTTTAACTACTTAATTATTTGGGCGCCAAATTTAAAATTTGGTAAAATAACTTTAAAGGAATTTAATATTCACGTGATCTGAACCAAAAATGGACAATTTATATAAAACTAAAGTAACGCGATTGTACTTTTTAAGTTCTAAATTTTTACGAATTAAAAATAAGAAATTTTAAAATTAAATTAAAATGAAAAAACGACCTAAGATATTAACATTCTTAAAAAAGTAATAAACATATAATTTAGGTTGAAAAGGTGTCGCCATCTGTGGAAACTTTCCTTAACTACTTAATTATTTAGGCGCCAAATTTAAAATTTGGTAAAATAAAGGAATTTAATATTCACGTGATCTGAACCAAAAATGGCCAATTTAAAATTTAAATAAAATGTAAGGCAACAAATAATGACGATGTTTTATGAAATCTTCATTACTATGGCCAAGAAATTATTTCAATTTAATTTTATGTGTTTTTCTTGCAGAAATCACTGTTAATATTTTGATTAAAAAAATGATGAATATATATTCATGTTCCCTAATTAGTCTGGTACTTAAAACTGAGTTTCAGGTCAATTGAATCTTTGTAAGTGTGTTCTGGGGGATGACTTTTAATGAGACCTGGATATTCAATTGGACTTTAAATTAGTTAGATGTGCGGTAATGTAGACGTTTCAGGGAACTCTCTGGCGTATACGTGGCTGCATCATTGATGCATCTGAGGGGGTTTACAGATGCAAGTAATTCAATTACTAGCACAAACAGTTTGGGGCGTCTGACCTAGTCAACAATCCAGTTGATATAAAGGTAGTACATATCACTTTCATACCGTTATATATATCATTTTCTGAACACTCTGTCTTTTAGTTCATTCCGGTTTGCAGCCCTCCAATAATTGCATTCGACGAGATTACTTCCTTGCATTTCATTGATCTCGTTTTTCCACATTCGAGGAAAAATTGCTGGGGGGAGAGAGTGGGCTTGAAATCTCTGGCTTGCACCTGTTGACCCTTGTTGTTCCACGTCTTCCCTCCGTCATTCCTGTATCTATTTTGCGCTCTTCGTTCAGGCTTTTCGGAAATCGATTTAACTCGGACTTATTTCCCCAGAAAGGGCCGACTTTGTTGAAAACGAATTTGCAACTTTCAAGGCGCGCAGGTTTTAAGAAAGTACTTCTTCTGAGTTTTATAACTTCACTTTTAGCTAGAAAGTTTCGATTTTGGTATTTGAGCATAATCAGAGAAAACATATGGCAATTTTCTGGCGATAATAGAAATAAAATATCTCATTGAACATTGCAGTGAACTAAATAATTTTGTTTTCGTCGATTTTAATCTTTTCCCAATTGGAAATAATAATAGATTTTCACGGTTATTAATCACGCCACCTACGCCGTGTACTTGCTGATGGTGCAAAGCACTAATGAACGTCTTTGGGTTGAGATTAATGAGCTCGAATTGCGAATATTATCGAAAACCGTTTTGCTTCCAATTTACTTGAAATGAAGAGTGATTTACATTAACTAACAAAACACCAAGATGCTGACGTACATCATGTACCAAGAAAAACAAATTATTCAATGAAAGACAATAGCTCAAGACCTAGACGTTAGTATAGGCTGGGCCGAAATTAATTATCCACGTTGAATTGTTCATAACTTTTAAATGAAAGAAGTTTTGATTTGTTCTTTATATGAAGCCTCGGCGATTAAATGAATTTAAAAAGCGTACTTCTAATTACGTGAAAAAATATTAGGGTCCCAGTCAAGCTTTCACTCGTCAGTCTCCTTGCGTAAACCTACACTGACGTGAACAAATTTCGAAACGGTAAGCTCCTTTGGGACTCTTTATTTGGCACTGCGAGGTGCTTGTGTTTTGCATTCGTAATCGGAAACGTACATTTTTCAAGTTCGTGGTCTGCATCAATTTGTCAAGCGACAGTGAAACTCCCCTGCTCGGAATTAATTTCGTTTAACGCAGAGAACTCGAGCTTAATTTTTTTTCAGTGCGACGTTAATTTGAAACAGAACGTCGGGGATTTTCACTAAGACCTGCTGTACAATCAAATAATCTGACAAGCGAATTGAAATATGAACTTGATTTCATATCTACGAGGATATCCTTATTAAAAAGCACACAGGAAAAGAAGAACTGTACGACACAAAATGGAACAATTAATTAATTATGAAAACGTAAATATAATACAAAATAAACAATAGTCATTAGAATAATAATCTCTGTGTGTTATAAATTCAATTTACTTTGTGATATTATCTTTGTAATAAATTTTTGTAAGTTCAGCTCCTTTTGCATCTTCTTGGATCAAAATATCCGTGGAAGGGATATTTCATCGGCTTAATAAAATTTAACGGAGTGTTATCTTAGGATGAATCTAGGAGGAAAAGCAGGACCTACTAAACCGGTTATGGGATATAAATTTATGTAATCCACTAAACCCCAGGACATTGTTAGGTCCTTGCTGCTTTGATGTTGGATGCCTAACACGCATGACACTATTAATATATCACATGAACCCGAGATAGGCGAGTTAATCAACGTCTTCGGCCAAGCATAATCAACCCCTAATTTGATTTGATTTGTGTTATTCACCGTCAAAATCAGCAACCTTTTTTTGTATGTATATATCGTTTGTATTAATAGCCGTAATTTACGCAGTGTGGCATCATCAAGGGGAGATTTATAATAAATAGGCCCTCAGTTTATCAACGCGGAGAAATGGAATACGCCACATGAGTAATGAGCGTTCCCGCAAGCTACTGTGAATGGGTCGAAATTTCCCCCCGACGTTAATCAACATCGATTTGATTAATAATGCGTGCGCCATTAATTTTTCACCTAGAAAGGTACGCACTGTTCGATACCTTCGTTAACTTGATAATGACCTCAGGATCTAAAAAAAAAAAAAAACGTAGGGTGGGTCGGCGCAGAATTATTAATGGTAACGGGGGGAAATCCATGGAGGAGCTTTTATTATTTAGGGGTGGTTTTTGAAACTAGAATTTGGTTTTTTCGGTTGGAATAGGTTTATCTTCACCGTAGCGTGGAATTTCATTTCCCTATTAAATTAAAAAATGCAAATAATCCGAGGTAGCAGCGAAAGCTGTATGGATGGCTTTATCACGTTGAATATGAGAACAAGGCGTTAATTAAATAAAGGCCTCGGCGTGTGGTCCCTCGCCTCGTTGCATGTTCTTGCAGAGTAAATAAGTCGTTAGGAAGTAACGCACCGAAGTCTCGTAATTAAAACGTCGGGATTTCGGGCAGACCGAAAGCTGTGCTTTTTGCGCCCTTAATTTACGTGGTATTGTCATGCAAACTCGAAATTTTACGTTCGACAAAAATTTATCTTATGCACAGAGACAGTCAAAAGTCATGCCTTTTATTGAATCTAATCTAAATTAAGCAAACACAACAACTTTGATGCATGTTAATGGACGACACAGTTTTATGTGCAGAAGAGAAAGAGGACTTAATAATTTGGATAATTTGGAAAGAAAAAGGTACAAAAGTCGTTGTTGTTAGTTAAAAAAAAAAAGTGGGAGAGATATTCATCCAGGTTATTAAACAAATAAAATTCTCTAGGTAACGAAATCAATAACAGAATGTATCTGGCAACAAAAAATCAAACGATAAACCTTTCCGGTCCTGTAAAGAGATCTCCAGAAGAACTAAAATGACTGTTTACAAAAAGAATACATTTTGATTACATAATATCATTATAAACATTAATTCTTAACAGAGAAATAAAGAAATATGTTAGAGGAACCAAGTCCTTCGTTTGTACAATTAGTAGAAGTGTCTGATAGGATTCAAAATGAAACTTTATAGTCTCGACTTCTACAATCATAGTAAATCAGTTTTATTTTATATGAAACCCAAATTACAGTAACTTCCTGGAAAAACTTATCAACGACTAGATTTAAATTAAGCTTTTGGTATCTGTATAGTCCTTCTGTTTAAATAATCTTTAGAATGTTGAAAAATTTCTTATGTCGTTATCTCCATCCGTGGGCGACACACTGTATATTTGAAAATAAACCGCAACGAGCTTCAAGAATAGGACAGACTCGTGTCACTTCATGTCTCAATAGAATTTGTTCTCCGTGATGCTATGTAGAGACCACCGACAGAAAAAGACTTCGTCGATACAGCTCATTATTCAAAGTTCATCGAACACTGTACGGGAATTATTTTTATATTATCCTTTAAAAATAGCAGTCCTTTAGTTTCATGCTTCGAAACGAGCATTAGCGACCGTGTACCCAAGAAAAAATCAGCGCTACAAAAAACTAAAGAACTACGAAGTGAGATGTAATTTCCATGAAAAAGAACACAAAATGGTCGATTTGTTTGATTTTAAATTTCTTTATCACCTGCGAAGCATTTCCATATAGTCAGAAAAATAGGTGAAAGTTGGACTTCTTAATCCAAAGTATTAAGACAAATTGAAATTTACTGTCAATTTATTGATCTCTGGTTTTGCTGTTCTTCCTTACGTTGGCCTCGTTTCTGGACGAGTCTTCAAATGCAAACTGTTTCAGAAGCTTCAGAATCCTTCTAAGGAAGCCCCTAGCATGAGTGATAAAACATCAGAAAGAAACACATGGAAAATATTGGACTTGGGCCGAAAGAGTATGCAAGTTGCTTGACCATCTTTCTTAATCTTTCCTCTGAGAACTTTATCCTACCTACACTATTGTAACCTACGATTACTTATTGTTTCCCCATCCTCTGCTTTTCTTGTTGTTTTATTTTTTTAATTTATCTTATCTTTTATTTTACTTAAATTCGATGGAACGTCGCCTACGCGACCGCGGAAAATACGCCCACCTAAAAATTATGTAATCAAGCAATTTACTTTTTCAAAGGCTTTGTCGTTGTCGAGTCATGTAACCTGCATTCGGAGAATATCGGCTGCATATTGCATCATCAAACAGTCGCCGAGGTGCCTCATCAAAGAAATCGGCATTATGCAAGATAATCAAACTTGACTTAAGAACTAAACACACAGACGTCCGCGGATGCAAGGTGCGATCCGATCGGTTGAAGTTGCAGGCAGAGTTTAACCAATCCCCCAATCGCGCATGCGAAATAATAAAGTTTTGTCGCCCATTTATATGAACGCATCACATCTTGCGTCCCCGAACGTCTCTGTGTGTGTCCTCCTTAAGAGCGGGCGATTTAGGAAAACCAAAATGACTCATAGGGTAAGTGTCTCACACGCAGAGTTTTTAGTAATCGGAATTTCTGCTATAAACCATATAAAAGACGACTGGGTTTTATGCAGAGGTATCACATCTACAAGTAGTGTGGTCGTGTACATCACCCAGTGTTCGAAGCCGAAAGTAACATTCACCGAATGTCATAGTGTGTGGTCAAACTTCGAAAATCCGTTCGTCTCTCTGTATCGAGTACAATGGTTTGGGTGAGAAAACATTAATTTATTTGCCAATTAGCTGTGTTATTAGAAACTAACAAGTGCTTTATTTGATTTATAAAATGCTGTTTCTTCTCGTTATAAGGATATTTTGAATTTGTTTATTAATTAATTAATTATTTTCATTTAAATGTACAAAAAGAGAAGAAGTGCATTTTCGTCAATGCCGAAAAATATATGTAGTGGCGGACAAGGGCTAAAATCTTTTTCCATGTAAAGGGGACACTGAGAGGGCTAAAAGCTCAAACCAGAAATGTACTAACAAAGAAATTGGTACAAGAGTGAGGAGAAGAAGAAGTGAAAATTGTTGATTATTCTGGTATCATTATTTTGTGAATTAATACATAGAGTTTGGGCGTAATAATATAATTTCCCTCTCACTCTCGTCATCACTCTAGAGTCCAGAGTCTAGACTTTCGAGGACCATAGTGTCTCGACAAAGCCTTGAAAAATTGATAAATTTGAAAGTAAAGGATAATTCATCACATTTCTTTTGTCATTCTTAACTACCCGTCCCTCACAGTATGTTTATTTTCTTATTTTACTTTTGAACCGTAGAACCCAAACTTATTTAAAAATCTTCATTTAACTTTCGTCTTTTTAATTGTTGTTTCGACCTCACCATTTTATAACATGGTCTGCACTTGAACCTTTCCATTTTAAGTATTTTTTCTCCTTACATCAGACTTCTTTATGGTTTCAATAATCTTCGATATTCTACACACATTTTCTCGTTTTTGCTAATTCCTCTTTGTTTAATCTTTGCTCCACTCTTAACACTTCTCTTGTTGGTTTTGCTGTCTGTGCTGTCTCTTCTTCAAGCAGAATTTTACTCTCTATTTTTATTATCTGTTTACTTGGTGCTTTAAACAATCTAAACGAAAAGAGAAAAATGAAGGCAAAGGATTCAGCGTATTCATTCCAGAAAAAAAAAATCAATAACATTGATATACGAATGCCATAGAGATAAGAAGCAAAACGCCAAAGACGTGGCAGTAAATCGAACATTCGAAAATGAAGAGGAAGAAGTGAAAAGTTAAGTGGAAGTATTTAGTGCAATCGGAATTAATAGTACATCCACAAAAGAAATGAAATAGCAACAGAAATAACAATGCTGTAGATAGAAGTATAGACGAAAAGAAAAGTAGGTTTTTTATACTTTTTATATTGAAAATGCTCTCTACTTAAACAAGAAGAAAAAAGAAGAGGAATTTTATAAATATACAAACTTCACGCACATTTTTTTCTCTGCATTATAGACTTCAGAAGTATTTCCTTAAGGGTTGGTTTAATAAAACATTACTGATTGATGTGTTTCGGAATTTTCATCCAATAAAAATGAGAAAATAATAAAACCAAGATCAATTTGCATCGCGGTGACATAAGAGACGACAAAGACGTCGTCTACTGTATCAACAAAATTTATTTTTGTTTGCGTTTGTTTCACATTATGAAAAAAAAAAGGAAGGCGGGGGTGGAATGATGAAATCGAGATTAATTTTCTTATTAAACATCCGTAGGATCTCCTCTCCAATTACCCGCCCTCGGATGAAGCCCGCCGACAAAGGGGCCCCCGAGTTTGTTTAATTAAAATCTCGGATTAAATATTAAAACATTTTCGTTTGAAAACGCGCGCGCTCGTTAGAGAGAGAGTTAGAATTAATTAATGTTTGCTTCTTCTGCGCCTCGTCCGTCGTCGAAATTTTTAGGCGCGTTTTAAAAAAAAAGGGCCGGCGCGAAGGAAAACGAGAGTGTGTTTTATTTAAAAAAGTAAACTTCGAATGTTTTAGAATCTCGTCGTATGTGGTGGCTTTTACGTTACGATGTGGGGGGGGTGGGTTTTACGATTTCGGTTTTCTTGAGTACCTGTGTGCTTCGGTTTAAATTGAAAACTGAGCCGCAGTGTAATGTGTGATTTATGGTCTTTGTTTCTTGGAGGTTGAGAAAATTACAGGTTGGATTGTTTTTCCAATTTCATCTCTGGAAATAATGCGGTTGATGATGATTAATTTTTAGAAAGAACGATTTTAATGTCAAGGATTTTTTCTGAGCTTGAAACAAATCAAGTAGAAGAAAAAATTTGAAATCCTTGCAAAGCAAGCTTTCATTAAAAGTGTTGGATTTGATCAGATCTTATAATTAAGAAAAAATAACAAACAACAAAGGGGGGGGGGATTCATTACCTACAAAGAGAGACGTTTCTTTTCTATGTATGTAGTTGTTCAAGACTTACTTCCCCCTATTTAATTATGAACCAAGCAATGATACTAAGTAAGTACATAAAAATGCTAAACATAGCGCTACATGAGTCACAACCGGTACAATTAACCCGGTCTACGATTAATCAATTTTATTACGCACAATTTAAAGCGGCCTGCAAGACATTACCGGACAACATTTATGTATATCTAAACGTGTTTTGTACGCGGCCGTAAATCCCAAATTACCGCAGGTGAAACGAGACGTTTATTGTCCACGTTACGCAGCGAATAAACCCAGATATTAAGTAAAAATATGTTAATGCAAAGTGCTTCTTTTAAATGTACATATTGCTACAAGAAAAAGTTCTAAGAAAAAAAGTCCTTTCGTTTAAACCACTTGTTGGTTTTTCTTTCAGAAAAATAATAAACAAAAGCGGGCATAAAGTACTTCCCTGAGGTACCACGTAATGAACTGTAGGGGTTATGAAATTATCGCTCCTCTTCTTTCTTCTTATCTTCACAGCTTTTTTCTTTCCAAGCATGATTTAAACAGTTTTCCCATTTTTTTATTTGCCATTCCACTTTTGACGTTTCGCTTCTTGTTTCCATGAGGTATCAGTACTGACTTGACTTGTATGAAAAGAATGAATGTAAAGCAATGATTAACCGAATGTGAGTGTGATGTATGAAACAACGAAAATTAATATTTCAACGTAATAAAAAGATTTAATGACATCCACGTGAACCTGAAGAACTTACAAACAGAAACAATATTTTCTATTATTTATTTATAAGGGGTTTTATCTTATTTTTTTCTGGTTCTGCTATAAAATAATCGCTATAATTAACTTGCGTTATCGAGCAAGCTTTAACTTCGTGCGTCGTGCGTTTCATCAAAGAGAAATCAAGAGCAGGGCAATCCGATTATTACTTCTTACATTACTTGCTCCATAAAATGCTCATAAAATTTTTACTAAAATGTTTTCAGGACTGTGCACTGTGTGCTACTTTTTCTTTTAGATACGCAACGATATAATTTATGTATTTCATTGCAATCGTTACGTAACGACGGTGATCTCGCTGTCGTTCTAGTTTATTATTTTCTTATTGTGGAAATAATCTGTAATTGTAGATTTAATCGCGGCATTATTTTTCTCGACATGCGATTTCGCGATTTTTAACGACCGACATTTTAACGTAGGATTTATGAAGAGACGTTTTTTTAATTGACTTTCCTTCTTAAAAGATTCGAAAAGGTTTAAATTAGCAAACTGATTTTAGAAAGAAACAAATAAATAAATTCAAAAAAGGTGAAACCAAATTCCAGTTTCGGGAACAAAATAAATAGAGCCACATTCTTTGTGATTCCTTTTTTCCCCCTTTTGGTTCTCTTCCGATTCATCATCTAGGTTCCTTTGAACCTCTACTCATTCGTCTTTTATAATCCCTTGTAGTTTACTTGTGTGTGTACGGGTAATGTAATTTGTTTAATGCTTAGTTATGGACGCTTTTGGGAAGCTCATACTCAATTTTAACCTCGTGAGTTTTTACTTACTGAATCAGTGACAGTTTTAAATAGATTCTGTTGTTGAATTGTTAGTCAAGATTGACACACTTAGGGCCAGTTGCTCAAACATCGTTCAACTTTGATCTTGGTTCTATCATTAAAGCAGCATATGCTTTTACAAATGTTGCTATGGTAATAGAACCAAGTTCAGAGCTGAACCATGGTTCAAATGTTTGAACAACGGGGCCTTAGAACCTTACACACTTCTTAACTAGATTTGAAAATTTCCAAGCCGCTGTCTGTTGGCACTCCTCCGACTTTGATTTTGAATCACACATGACATCTTCAGAAGTACTGCTGCTGCTGTTGCACTTCGACTACATATTACTCCTTGTGCCACCTGTCTTCCGGGTTGCAACCTCATTGATATTTTTCTTCTTCGTTAATCGCAGTACTGTGATGGTAGCATCACTACCTAAAGTTGGTGAGGATGAAACGTTGCCTCTGAATCACACGTGACATCTTCAGAAGTACTGCTGCTGCTGCTGCACTTCGACTTGTGCCACCTGTGTTCCAGGTTGCAACCCCATTGATATTTTTCTTCTTCGTTAGTCGCATCACTGCTTAAAGATGATGAGAATGAAACGTTGCTGAAGGCGAGAAATCCAGGAGTCCCCTTCTTTTGACTTTGTTTTATTTCCTTTTCCTTCTATCTAATAGATGTGACTACGAGGCATCTGTCTGTCGATCCTTATAGTCTTTCCTTTTCTTCACTTTTTTTTCATTTGCACCTTCACTTAGTAATTTTTCCGCTTTACACCTTTCTCTCAAGACAAAATATTTTTCTTATGTTTCTATGTTATTTTTATCATTAAAGCTGGTTCTTGTCCGATGAAAATTGTATCACAAACTCTTTGAAACGGACAGCTTCGTCAGAAGCTGTCGAACGACTGCGAAACGTCTGCGAAAGTGTTTATGCGCCATTTAGTGTCCGTTTAAAAGAGTTTGTGATGTTACTTTTATCCTTAATACCAATGATGTGGTGATGGTGGTGGTAGTTAATTTACCACAATTTTGAATGAAAGGAGTAATTTAGAATCTTTCTTGGAATAGTGGAATCCAACACCAAGGAGTAGATAAGTTATCTTTGCTGAGCAGATTCTATGACCTTAGGACAGTTATCCCTTTAAACTGGCGTAGGTGTAACGAACAACACAATGGTGTTGGCATGACGCAAGATGTGGCGTACTATTTTCACCAATCAGATTATCTGCCTATTGTCACAAACATAATTTTTGTTCGGAAACACTCGATAACATACGAAAGGACATTTAAAAGGGCATTTTCTAATTTGCATTTCCTTTTTCAAGTGGCCTTTGTTATGTAAGTCTTTGCCAACATTTTTTCACCTACAGGTTATTCCCATGCTTTTACTTTGCCTGACCGTTCATCTATACCCAGCAGCTTGCTGAGCTTTTTTCGAAAGGACTAGTGCCTCACTACTTCCTTCGCTTTTGCTATCTACCTCGATTACACAATCTTGGAGGAACCTGCCTCGTGCCCCTGGTCATTTAAATTTTTATCCAACGATTACAATCTCGCGTCTTCCACTTTCAGTTAGCCCATCATAATTTTTGGATTATCTTGGTAGAAAGTGTGCGTGGTTTATCTCCAAGGTAGCAATGATCACAACGTGGACACAAATCTCTTTTTCTCATTGTTTTGGGGTTGGTTTTCTCCCTAATTTGTTTTTATTCAACTTCAGTTTCATCTATGTATGTGTTAATTTTTTTTTCCTATTTGGTGGAGAAAAAAGTGCACGTCACTTTTTGATCAATTTGATCAATGAACTGTACATAAATGTCGGCCGGTATTTACAGTACCATGGTGAGGTTGGTCACCATAACGTAAAGTGTTGATTGCAATGCAGCGGTGTCCTGCGAGGTGCACTGACATGCAGAGCCTGGAAAGAGAGAGAGAGAGAAGACCTCACATCAGTCGCTACCTGTGCCCGAAAGCAGGTGGCGAGCAGTGCGGGAGAGGCCTGGCGCACACGAGCTGTTGCCAATATTGATCTAAGAGCCACCGACGCCGCAGGACCAGTCGCAGGATCGCGCCAGCCCAGAGTACTTCACTCCCCCACCGCCAGGATTTTTCCTGCGACGCTCAAGATTTCCCACAATGCCGTTTTGAGTGGAGTGCTTTTCTTGCGGAGGTACTCGGTTAGTGTACGAAACGTATCATGTGTGTGCTTCTTGTGACTTTAAGACGCCTCTCGCCACTCTAAACGACGCCGCTGCTGCGAACATGGACAAAAACTAGTTTGTGTTTGTTTGGATCATCCCGGTATTCGACAACAATCAAAACAGCGGCAACAGATTCCTACATCCCGCAAAGAGATTAGCCGGTAACACTCTCTTTTTATTTACTTACCACGTCAAACTCATTTACAACATTCTTTGTATTGACAACCCATTTTCTGTTAGGTTCAATATTCCGCATGTATTTTGTTGTTTAAAAGACTTTGCTGAAAGTATAAACAGTTTATTTTGTATCATAACCGCGTGACTGATTTACATGAATTTACATAAAAATCAAGATTTTACTTTATTACATTAATTTGTCAAATTATTTTTCGCTCAATTTTTAAAACGTTGACGGTCTTAATGTGTATATTTCATGTAAAGCCGGTAACCAACTTGTTGAGATGTTTGTAGATATGTTGACAGACATGCTTGTAAACTTGTTGGTTAAGACACATGTGAATTTTCTTATGGATTGTAATAAAATTACACTCTACACTTTATGTTATGTAAAATGTGCCTTGCATTGTGCAATTTGCAATGTGATACGAAAAGTAAGCGCCTTGAACTGCAAACCAAATTACTGACAGATCGTTCAAACGAAGGCTTTCAATTTTTACAACGAGCAAATTCGTTGGGAGTAAAGAATCAGTTGTTTTCTGTTTAGATTTCAAGTTGACGTTAAATTAAAAATTCTGTGGTGATACATGCGATTACTCGAACACAAATATGCGTTGACGTAAAAGAAAATGCCTCCTGCGTTAGTTGCACGCATAAATGTTATGTTCAGACATTCTTCCTTTCCAGAATCTTATCTTCACATGGAAATACCACAAAACAAAACAGATTTGTTTATATGGAAATAAAAGCTGTTTTGAAAACACGTCGTTTCGTATCTGGCGCGATAAAAAAATACTTAAAAAATTAAATGAACGTCGAAATTGCTTAAAAGCCTTTTTTATTCATCACAGATACGTGTTAGGTCGTGTTAAAGTAATCAGGGTTATCAAAAAAAAAGTATGCATTAATCTACAAACAACAAGCGATAATAAAAATAAGAGTATAAAGGTACATCCTCATTGTGACTGACAGACGAACACTCCCATTGCGACTGCCAACAATTGCCCTTCGCAACGAGAACGTGATCCAATTTAAACTCATCCTCAGAAGGCCATGTCTTAGCTTGCACCTGTCAAAATATTGGAATCTCAATTTTTCTGAATCCGGCTAAGATTTTATTATCGATGCTATTGCAGCTTTATTCCTTAATACATTTTGTCTCCAATCAACGCATTGTGATCGATAAATCAAATTTAAATTAAATTAAGAATGATTGTAATTCAATGTAACTGAATGTAAACCAATGTAACTGAATGTAATTCAATGTAATTTTATGTAATTCCATGTAAATATAACTGAAGAGTGAAGCGGTGTACCCTGTTCCATACAATTATGAATTGAATTTGAAAAAGAAAAAAAAATTAATCAAATTCGCTTTACACACGAAATAGTCATTTAGGTTTGGGAACCTAACCTATTATTATCGATCCACTAAAATGTTGCAACGTCAGCTTTAGCGACTAGGCCGAAAAAGTCCCATTTCTACTCCATAAAACACGTACTTTAGGAAGCAATTTAAAAAGTGAATTTAAATCGAGTTTAATCGCCCGTTTACTCGCGCCCATTAAGAGAATGAACATTCACAGCGACGCAGAACAGTGAACAGTAAACAGCGAAAACACGAGTTTCATGTTTCCAGAGCTTTTAGCTCTCGCGTACGTGTAATTTCCGCGCTACTCGGAAATAACATAAAACGAAAAACGAAAACAAAACGCTTACCGAAATGAAGCGGCTTTTTTTTTATTAACCGCAAACTAAGTAAACGATTTTTTTCTTGTCGAAAACATCGAGTGGGCTCTGTAAATAAACGGGGCCTTTAAAAAATTCCTTTGTGGCGCCCGATCCACCCCGCCAGTCATTTATTATCGTTTGTGCTTTCTGACATGCCACGGAGCTATCCAAAATAACCTTTTCATTACCTCGTCGTTTCTCATTCTATTTATTTAAGTAGCTCGAAGTTTCTTTTTTATTTCGTCAGTTTTTGAGTTCAAAAAAGGGGAGTTTATAGACTGAGGCAAACAGTGCACAAACTAATCATAATTTATTTATATTATTTCACGTTAAAACTTCTTAAGTATGAATCACGCATGTATTTTGGCGGCCACCTGAAATTGCCCGTAATGAAGAGGAACGGTTAAAATTACCGACGTTAAGCGGTCATTACTTGTACAAGTTCAAACTGCAAATTACTGAGCACGAAGTTATAAACAACAACACGTAACCGTCTATTATTTGTATGCCAGTGTAATCACAATTATCTACTTGTAGGTCGCTATTTTCTGCACGCGGATATTTAAAGTTCAAATGTAAGTTAGATTATTTATATTCCACCAACAAATAAAATGTGCATCTCTATCTATGTGTGAGGTTAACGCCTCAGTAGACGATCGACTTTCCATCCATTTTATTGGTGGTTTGTCTCGCGTTTTTGTTTGTCTTTACATGTCTGAGTTACTTGGTTACACCCTGTATATTGCTTAGTTCTTCTTAGATCTTTAACATTCCAAGTAACTTTCATTAAGGCCGCTTTACAGTTCGCAATTATTTATTGCCGGCAATGAAAATTGCGGCGATTTGTATTGCACGCATGCGCGGTATTTGCATTTTGTATGAAAATACAACACTGCGCATGCGTGCAATAAAATCGCTGCAATTTTCTTTGCCGGCAATAAATAATTGCGAATTGTCGCGGCCTTTACCGTTGAGCTGTATGTATCAAGGAGACTAGTGAGATGTGTAAAAATAGAAAAATCATATGAAGAAGCAAAATAAATGTTAAAGATTAAATGGAACAAAAAAAAACACAAAATATAATTAGATAAATAAAATACAGGACGAGTAGAAAGCAACTGTACGATGTGTTTGCAAAAAAAAAAATTGAGAAAACTGAGACATTATTAATTCGATAGAAAATACAGGGTTACAACTAATTAAATGCTTACCATGGGATTTCGAGATACAAAGACAGTTAAATTACGCTATTTTGGATCTATAAAAATGTGCAAGTAATTCTCATCTATCTTCATTCGTTTCTGAAAAGTCTTCAAAAACTGAAAATTCTCAATTTCGAAAATCTTGAATATTTTGAAAATATTTCAAAAACGAGAGATTTATTTGCACATTTTTATAGACTCCAAAATAGCGTAAGTTAACCGTCTTTGTATCTCTTATAGTTTACGAGATCGCCATGGTGAGCCTTTAATTAGTTGTAACCCTGTATATCCAAAAAAGGAACGAAATAAACAACAACTGTATTTTGAAAATAACAGGAAAGGCGGAGATTGTTAGAAAGTAAAGGAAATGTAAATCCAAAGAAAGTAGGTAACTTGACAAAAGTAATAAAAGGTAATTTTAATACGCAGGAACAACAAAATAAAAGAAATAAGACAAACGAAAATGAAATAAAAATAGAAAAAGAAATTTGAAGCCAACAATATCGAATTAACAAGAAACAAAAGATTATCATTCATTCTTCGAAGGAGTTTAAAAAAATCAAAAGACTGGAAGATTTACTTCTCATCAGTTTTTCATTTTGAAAGCCATCTCATTCGCTGCCTTTCATTTTCTTTCGCTTTTATTTGGCGAGTTATTTCTTTGGATTACATAGGCGTTACTCACTTTCAGCTATTTAAAAAAAAAATTTCTTACATCCTGTATCCTGGGGTATTGTTAATCTTCTTTTATTTCTGGACCACCCTATCTTTCATGTTGTTTAAGTCGCTTTTCTTTTCGTCGAATTATTTTTCGTGTCTCATTGATCCTTTTAATAGTTTCTGCTTTTGCTTTCTTGTCGGCCTTGTATCTTCAAACAGTCCGTATTTATTGTTCGTCTTTTTCATCGTGTTTCGTTTTGTTTCTTTGGCTTATTTTTTCGTCCAAAATTTTATTTATTTATCGATTTAATTTTTTGTTATTCCACCGGAGAATCATTGCTTAGTTTTTTCTTTCTTGAAATTAAATATTGTACAGCTCTAGTTTATAATGTTTGTGACCAAAAGACCAGCATCAATTTGGGAAGATCAGAAGAAAATTAAACACACTCTGATATACAGGGTGATCTATGACGCCGGGGAAAAACTTCACCGGTTGATTCCTATGAGTAATTCAAACAAAAAACTTCTAATGAATATGTGACCGATAATGCTTTTTAACGGAAGTGTAACCCTTCAAAGTTTATAACATGTAACGTCAATCGATCAAAGCAATAGCAGTAGGCTTATTTCGTATTTCATTTGTTACCTATGAAAACAAAAATTAGTATCTTAACATCGACTTGAAGTTGTAAACATTCAACATGTAATAAACTTTGAAGGGTTACACTTTCGTGAAAAAGCATTATCGGACACATGTTTATTAGAAGTTTTCTAGTTGAATTACTCATAGGAATCAACCGGTGAAGTTTTTCCCCGACGTTATAGATCACCCAGTATACCAATAGTTCCCAAAGTGGTTCATAGGACCCTCAAGAGTCCGTAGGAAATAAGTGTTTTATTTTTATTTTATTTTTACGTCACCATTCACCATTCAAGACATCAAAGTTAAATTTGTAATTTCGATACCTATTATGCATTGTGTAAAGTTACATATTTCACTTGGGGGTTCATGGTCGAGTTTTGCTATGAGAAAGGGTCCGTGGGCAAAATAAGTTTGGGAACCACTGATATATTGCTGTGTTATGGGACTCTTGCAGATTTCAGCGTTCGTTGCTTTTCCCAGGGTAATTTTTGTCGATATTTTCTAAATTTTAGTTTGGTTTATAGTTAAAAATCTTATTTATTTATTGCTATTCTTGTTTTGTTGATGTCGGTGACGGCTTCCCTGCTCCTCTGATGTATTTTTCAGTGTAACTCGTAGGCTGGATTTTTTCTCGTACAATGTATGTATTTGTTATGGGATGAATTTTGGATGTAGATGGCATTCGCGAGCCTTCACATTCAAAATTCATCTGCGCCAGTGTACGTGTCGTGTGTGCGTGTGTGTGTAAATAAAGAAGAATGCTGGTAGAAGGTGACAGAAACAACGGTTTATTTATTTCAAATTCTGAATAATCGTACAAACAAATACCTATCGTAAAAGAGTTCAGAGAGTGGAAGTTTTATTTGTTCGCGTGGTTTTTCGCAAAACCAGCGATTACTTACATTAGAAATTTGATTCTGAACCGGAGCAAGGTAATGATACTTGTGCCGGTCGTTCTAATTTACAATAGCTCACGCGGCGCCCTCATTGATTCAATATCCGAACTCCTCACTACCACCTACAGTTTCCAACAAACGTCCGGTCGTCATTGCATTATTAATCGATTTTTCTAATTATTACAATTCTGAGCTTAAATCTTACGTATTTACATTTCAAAAATTCTAAATAATTTATTTATAATATACATGTAATTTAAAATTTCTATAAATATTTACACAAACTTAAATGTCTGAAAAACACACTTGAATTTAATAATTATGCAAACAAATCCTGTAAAACATAAATAATACATTACTCTAAATTTTTCTTTACTATTTACAAATTATTTTTTTATGAAAAAATTGAAAAAATCTCGCGTTCTGCTTATAAACACCGCAATATGTATATGATTCCCCAACCTGTGGGGGTACAAGTCTCAAGGCTTAAAAATATTTGGCATCTACCAAATATGAGAATTTGATCCGAAGGTCCTCCATTAACTCAGTGCTGCGTGTAGCTGACGAAAAGTGCCTTGTTAGAAAGTTGATGAAAAAATGACGTTTTAATTTAGTTCCTTTCTTTTTTTCAAGAGAATCTCAATTTCCTTTTTGCCTCCGAAACCCACAACACCCGAGAAATTAGAAAAAAATTAGAACCGTAACTTACATAAAAATTTTTAGGTGTCTAAAGTTACCCCCCTCAGTGGTTTAGGCGCAGTATTTCATTCAGTCCTCGTTTAACTTTAAACTCCTGTTTATTTCCATGGGAACAATTGTTTTTATAATTGTTACCATGAAAATAAACAGGGCCGTATGCACCGAACACTTAAGCTGATTTTAAATTTGAGTGAGGTTTATAATATCACGTTTAAATTTTCACAGCATTGTGTCAGTCACATTCTAAGTGACGCTTAAAGTTAAACTGAGTCAATTGGTTCACTGCATACGGCTATTAGAGTTTAAGCTTCGTTTTATTTCTACGGAAATTGCAATTATTACTATTGGAATAAAACGAAGCTTAAAGTTAAATTCTGAATGAAATACTGTGCCTTTGTGGTTAGAGTACCCGGTTCTAGGTTCGAACCCCACACAAAGTTATTAAACAAAATTAGAAAAAGACCTGCATATTAAAGTTCACCAACACCAGTGCAAAGAGTAGGTAAGTTATTCAAGAGAAGATTTGTCTTTGATCTTTGCCGAGTAGTTTCAATGACCTCGAACCAATTGGCGTAGGCGAAATACGGGGGAAACGAAGAACAAATGGCGTTGGCATGATAGAATAGAAGGTGTGGCGCTTCAGTATGAGTTTCAACTCCCTAGCGTCACTCCATTTCAATTTTTTTTGGAAAATAGTTTCTTCTAGTGCGTTTCGAAAATGAGTGATGGCAATTTCGAACAAAGTTGTGCTGTCAAGTTTGGCTTTGAACTCGGGCACACCGCGAGAAAAACTCTTCCAAAACTTCAGCAGGCGTATAGAAAGAATGTTTTGTCAAGGGCCCAGGTTTTCAGGTGGTTTAAGGCATTTTCGAATGGCCGAGAATTGATTCAAGACGAATCTCGTAATGAAAGGCCATCGAGAACTGATCAGAATGTCGACAGAATCTGCTTTGACCGTCGGTTAACGACAAGAAGATTGGGGAAGAGTTGAATTTTCCGAACGCACTAGAAAAGGCAACTTTACAAAAAATATTGCTACAGATCACCTAATGACGCTGGGAGTTCAGCGCATTGGATGTTGGAGCTGTCATCCCTCTAAAAGACAAGCCCACAGTGTTGCCACGTGGAACGTTACGCTTCCAGTCTAAGCACTTTACTCCTTGTATGTTTTCTCTTTTCTAATTTGCACTTTCTTGTTCAAGTGTTCAAGTTATCTACCTACTCTTTGACCAATTAATAAATTAGCCTTTCTTAAGGCACACCACCCCCTGAAGACGGTAACAGACAATTCGTAGCCAAAACATTGCAAGATTTAAATTGGATTGAAAACTATGTGGATGAATAGAACATGTTCTATCTACAAAACGCAACTGCTGCGCAGAAATTTCTTGTTCTACATTTTTTATTGTAGAAATTGAACCAAATCTTGTACAGGAAATAGGCTAGTCTAAAACGGCCGTAACTCTGTCTTTCTTCCTGGTTCATTGAGTGATGAACTGAGCTGTCTTTAAAATTAGTGATTGTGCAATTTGTTCTGCGAAGATTCTTATTTTTCAATCAAAAATGAATTCTAGTATTATTCTGTCATTACGTAATACCCTTTCTGCGTTAAAGGTCCATTCATTTTCTTGGTCTTCACATTAGCCAAGTAGTTTGGTCTTAGTCACGATGTACGAAGGTGAGCTGAAAAGTCCATAGGATGACGGACAGTTTCAATCAGTTTTTGTATTACGCTGGGAAGTTGACTCCTTCAAGGGCGTATTCTGGCTCGAAGTCGTTAAATTTAAAGGGTTGTTAAAATTCGTTACCGTGGTAACAACCAACCTACTTTGAACTTTAACGTACCCTTAAATTTTAACAGCCTGTTAATAAGTTACAGAATACGCCCGCCCTTTTGATCGTTAACTGTCAAGTATCAGATCGCCACGTTCATTAGTTTTGTTTTGACAGCTGCTTAAGTAAGACCGTATGTTTGACAATTCGTGTTGTCTTCTTATTCGTAATAAGATGAAGTATTCGGCCCTTTTATTTTGCAGTGGTGTGAAAGCTGCTGTTTTGAAAAACTTGAGAGTTTAGAATTTTATAAAGACTGAAAAATAAACCCGATTTCAAACTGCTAGGTTCTATTTTTTATTTTCGTTCCACGTAGTTTTCAGTCAATCCTAGTATATATGGATACAATTGTTAACTTTTCACTGGTTTACCAAACACCCTTCTCCACACATTTACAGATTATTTTTTTACTATATGCCGATCGTATAAAGTATAAGTTAAGAAAATATATGACGAAATGATGTGACTTGACAAAACCCACAAGGCTGTTTCACGAAAGTTAGAAGGAGAAAGTTAGTTTGATGTATCTATCGATCGTTAGGCATATAGAAGAAAAATGAACTGTATATGCACTGAAGTGAACACTTTTTTTTTCTGAATCATCAAAAGTCGTCCCAGTTTGATACCGGTTTTATAGTCTTGCTATAGAAAAAGCGACAGAGAGGAGACAGACAGTCTCTTTAAAGAATTTTTTATAGCAAGATCATAAAACCGATACAAAACTTGGACGACTATACATTAAAACTGTATACCGACCGAGACTTCTGTTGTTGCACAAATTCTAGAAATAGTTGTCTTTTGAAAGCTCTACTGCATTTTTCTGCGAATGGATGCTTTTATTAATCGAAAATTTTCTATAAACTCTGAACTCTGAACTGAATGAAATTAAAATAGTCAAATCAATAAAATGAAATCTCGTCCTATTTTCACTTATTTACACCTGAACCAGATCCAACGTGAACATTTCCGTTTAAATACCAGTCAACCTTCAACTTTAAAGCCGATAATTAATTAGAGTTGTAAAGTATGCAGCTTTGTTCCGCCGTATTAATTACTTCGCTCCTCATTAGCAAAAGAAACTTCAAGCTTTAGAACCTGGCACTTTTCAAATTACTAAACAACCTTGATATTTTCAGCTCCGCTGACATTTTCAGCGACTCCACTCTTATGAAAAAAAAAAGAAGAAACGAGCACGTTTACTGCCCCATTATCTTCGCTCGTCTCAGCCCCTTGACTTGACAAACGCGTTTAACACTAATTCCATGGGTTCGGTGTGAAGGTCTTTTAATCTGCGAAGTGCTTGGAGCTTGTGGTTAAGCAGGGGCTTGTACTACAACTAAAGCGTCCTGGTTTAATTAACGATCATCAATCGCACACGTTTGATTATGTCGCCCTGTGTACTTTGCATTAACATACAAATCCACTGGGGTTGTTTAATGATTCGTATCGTGTTGATAATTCTCACCTTTTGAATTGAGGAGAGTAATCCCTAGCATTTATTTTGTCTGCGTGAATCAGTGATCTAAAAAGTTGTTTTGGGAACATTTAAAAATTTGACGCCTTAAATTTATGCAACCCATTCGACCTGCCTCATTCTTTGATTGGTTGCCTATGTTTAGGGGCCACCGTTTCATTTCAGAAGGTTTCCCATTTTCTCCAAATTGACGTTCTAGTGTCATTCGTAAAATTCATTTAACTCGGAATATGGCGAACGTACGTAAATGAATTAGCGCTCGAAGACTGTCGAGACCTTGTTCCTCAAAAGGCACTAAATTTATCTGCGACCAAGGAGTGGCGGCATTCAGGGAACACGAGCGATATCTTCCTTGCGCTTTTGTTTGCGTCTCGTGTTTCCGAGAGTTCCTATCGATCGCGACTATAAATACTGCTCAACTTTGCTGTTTATTCGGCGAAAACATCAAAGAGGTGCATTAAAAATTGATCGCTTCCGAGCGGCATTCATCCGATACGTGCGGCTTTCGAGCTTTCACAAACACGATCAACAACGGAGAGAAGGCCGTCGTATCTGAATGAAAATGAAATTTTTGCCGTGTGAGAGCTCGGCTGTACCTTTTATTTTGTCCGTCACTGTACATAGACATACGTTGCATTTAATTTCATTTTAGTTTAGTTTTCGAGCGAAATCTTTTGATCAACGACAGCTTCAACCTTTTTTAATTTAAATACCCTCGTCTCTTTTACTTTAATTTAATTTTGTTTAGTTTTCGAGTGTAATTAAATACCCTTGTTCCTTCTACTTTGTTGCGCTTATTTAATTAAAATTTTACTAAGTGAAGCAGAAGTTGTTACCTTTTTACTTTTTTCATCACTGTACATAAAGTGGCGTTTAATTTAGTTTTCGATTTGTGTTTCATCGTTCGATCCAAGTTAATCCCTCAATTAGTCCGTGCGACGCGTTTACAATGTAAATCCTAATTAATTGTGGCGTGGCGTTGATTGTGTAGATTCCCGGAGTCCGTCGCGAACTCCGGAGTAATGGAAAAGTTGTAACTAGAAAAGTTTCAACTGGTACGCCAGTTCAGCAGATAAAACGAATTAACTGTCCGTAATGGACAGCAAAAAGTAAACTCCATTGTTTCGATCTTCAGCGCCGAAGAATTGCTTAGTTCCTTCTTTAATTTGCAATCATTAATCGCTTTTTAAACTTCGCAAAACTCATTAGTATTTTGATAATTGCTGCATTATTTATTTAAGAAAATAATAATGAATAAATTGTTTACGAAAGAAAACATATACTTGAGCAACACCAATAGCATATACACTGTTCCTCTAAAGTTTAAGACTAACGCGAAAAATTTGGCAATAATTTATTGTTATCTGACAACTCAAAAGAGAAGTACAAATATAATGTGTACCACAAATTAAAGGTTGAAATGGAGAGAGTTCAATGCATGTGTATTGAAAAAGAAAGGGGGTAAGTATCAAGATTTCGTGCGAGGGACGACAATACAAACAACGAACATTAAAAACAGTTTTGATAGTAATTTAGGTCTAGTTTTGTAAATAACCTTATTATCCGTTCGCGATCTTTTTTCACTCTAGTAGTCCATGTTAGGGTTACCTCAGTATTTATAGTTATTCATCAATCAGTAGAGACAGTATTTTCCTTTCGTTCTCTCTTTCATTTTTTGATTGTTATCTGGGAGTATATAGTCCATTCTGTGTCTTCCTCTTTCATTTTTGACCGCCATGCTCCTTTTGATTAGTATTCCTAAATGCCACAGAACATGTCCAATCAACCTAACCTTCCTCTGTTAGACTTCTTTCATCAGCATCTTCTGAAAATGTCACTTGTTATTTATTAATTCAATTTATATACATATTTAGTATTCTTCTGATTTTCTCCATTCATCGGGCTCAGTGTTAAAAGACTTGCGTCTCGTACGTACGTTTTCTACCCATTTTGTTTAACAGCCGTTTTATAGAGTCTAGACTTTTTGTGAAGGTTTACGCAAAGTTTCTTGACCACTGGTCAATGTATATGTAATAAATAATTGGGGTCTTTGAGATGACAATCGTATGGAATATAGTGTGATTTATAATACACTGAAATTTTTTCCTTCATTGCTTCAGAATATCATTCGATTCTTCAAGGTGTGCAAGTGCCTGGTTTTCGATCAACAATACAGATCCTAATCTTTTTGACATAATACATCATCAATCGTTTAATATCGTTAGAATAGAGAAAAAAGATCCTGACTAGGCTGTTTTTATATGTATACATTATAAAGTAAAGGCTTCATGAATCTCTTTTGAATTCATCCCTCTCTGGTTCTCCGATTAAAGCGCACAAATTCAATTTTGGAGAGAGCCAAACAAAAACAAGGGTCGAAATTTATTCCGCCAGTAACACGAAACGTTCATCAATTCAATCACGTTATAATTCAGAATAATCCGCATTGTCAATCGACATATTTTCAGCCGGTGTTGTTCCACCACGACGAATTCAATTAATTTCGCAGTGTTATTACTGAAAACACCCCAACATCCCTCCCGTTCGTTGCGTACGTGCGTGCACAAAACAAACACTAATACTCTTGGATAATCTCCTCCACTTTTTAATGCCCCGCAAATTGCTCTTTAACGTGACCGAAAGCTTTGTGCTAGGGACATTAGGAGGGCCCCATTATATGAAGCCTTGTTCCTTGATTATGATTACACGACAGCTGTTGTCAAGAAAGAAATTCGCCGGTTTAAAAAAAAATGGTCTAATCTCGGAACTGTCGTTTTCATAACTCGCCCATAAATAATGGAGATCGTATCGGTATTCCGAGTGCAATAAACGAGCGCTTTGTTAATTGAAGGACTGACGGACTCGGTGCGTACTGGGATGTTGTAAGCAAGTTGTAGATCGGGCAGAGTGAACGACCCATGAATAATTCATGCGCTGGAAATCAGGTGAACGTGGTACGAAATTACATACCTGTCCGATTGAATTATAATGCGTATGCAAATCAGGGGAATACAATACTAAAACGAACGAGTAATGGCCCTCCATAAACGGCAGAGGAATGCCAGCGAACGCGAACGTTTCTAGGAGTGGGCTTATTTAGAAGTCGACTTACTTTATTGAGAAATGAAATTGCACCGAAACTTGTTGATGTTTTTACAACTATAAATTCTCTCACAATAAAGTAGGCAAATCTATAAATTATTCCTTAAAACGAGTCCTACAATGGTTACGATCGAGCAGCCCCTAACTCCTCGTAATGATCGACTTGAGAACAGTTCCGAGCCAAATAAATTTGTGCCGAGATTCGGAGCTTACGAAATAAGACTCCCTCGCCTCCGCCGAATAAAAAGCTGCTGAAGATCCGGAGGGTTGAACGAAAAATATTACTCGTTCCTTATCGTTGGCTGCAGCCAACTTCCATTACGAGATTCGCTAATTAATCCGTTTATCTGTTGCGTCGCTCGCAGATTTCTGTACTCATTGTTTTGGGGGGGGTTCGTTCTCTCACCCTTAACCGTGGGGACAATTGTTGTAATTGCTGCGAGTTAATTGAGACTGCCGATGGATATTATCGGCGAGTTAATTTTAGAATTGTTAAATTCGTTAAACTTTTCAACTCGAAAGTGTAATTTTTTCTGTCCTTAACTTAATTTTGATATTTAGTCCTCTTGCTTTTGTTCTGGTCAGTGTTGGCCGGAGATTCTGAACGTGAGGTCCGTACACAGGGTGTTCATTTTTACAAGTGTCGGCAAGTACCTTTCATATTTCAAATGGAATGCCCTATATATTATTACAAATTTTGATACATCTATCAATTTGGAAAATATTTTGTTAGCATATTTCTATACCTAAACTAACTAACCTAAAAAATACTAGCAGGTTATCCATGATGTTTGTGACTAGTAGAAAATTAATTTGGAAAACGAAGTGCCAGAAGGTCACAAAAAAACAGTGTTGAAATTTATGTTATATTTTCTTCATAAGTACAAGAACTATTAATCAGATGACATGTTTCGGTTACAAAGGAACCATTCTCAAATCTAAAACTGTGGTTAAAACACGTTAAGGCGTAGCCATCTTTGCTTAAATTGCAAAGAAGAAGTGATACATTTTAGAAAAATATTTAAACATTCCACCAATAATGACAACAATATATGAGTCACAATTAAAGTGCTATGGACACTTTATTAGAATGGAAGAACATAGGATGGTCAAGACAGTTTATGAAGCACAAGAAAAGAAGAAGGAAGGGGAAAGGGAAAACCGAGGAGGGCATAGAAAGACGAAGTAAGAGGAGCAGCAGAAATGAGAGAAAGAAGTTCACATCTCAACCTTCAACTCCAAACCAACCGACACCGTGAGGTAACATGGACAACAGACGTCTTTTAGTGAAAATGAAATTGTCTCATTTGAAGAATGCAAGAGTTTAAGAAGAATATGCAAGAAAAGACGAAAATAGTAAAGCCACTTCCCATCGGCCTGGATACCAAACGAAAAAAAAATCCCCTTTCGCAATCACGCTCCGCTTAATGAAACCCATTAATTGATTGAGGCTCTCTTTATGTAGCTGTCACCGGCTCTTCCTCGAAGAGGTCACGACGCCTATCCATAAAAATCAAAGACGTTCATCAATTAGCGTTCACTGCAACCGGCAGGCATCAACTGGTACCGAAGCATTAAGCACGCCGATCGATCAACAACTCGATTTATTTAGCGACGTTTCCATTCACGTTAAGCTCGAAACGATAGACCATTTCGCAAATAATATTTATCTTCGTTAACTGCGTCGCCAACTTCATTCATAATCACCCCTTTTTGGTTTAACCAATTTCAAGGACTACGTCGGTTTCCCCAGAAAGTATGAAAGTATCAAAACTTTTTTTTTCAAACTAAATTTGGAAGGTTCTTTTTTTATTTCGCATTTGACTTAGCTTCCATTCAAAAGGCTTATCGTCAGGCAAGTACGTACTGACAGGCTTTGTTCGTCGTCAGCCATTGTCTTCCCTACGAATAATAGGGCATTGTCCTGTAAACCGAGATGGAACTAGGACGCATTTGTAATTAGGCTCGGCGAGCAGCGCTGAATGCGTGAACCAGCCCGAATAATAATCTGTTTAGGGCCAATTAGATCACTCGTGACAGGTACTAGGGCGAAGGAGGATTTATGGGCGAAATATTTTCCCCGCCCGGCCAAGCTCAAATACATAATATTATATTTATGTGTTACATGCGAATCGATCAGGCCCCGTTCTATTTCCGTAGATTGTGGAACTCGCCCGAAAATAAATATAACGTATCGTTTTGTGTACGTTGCCTTTTTTTTTTTTTTTTAATAAAATCGTTGAATTTATGTTCGACGTAACGCCCGCTCTGGGTTAATCCTTTGCGAACACGTGAGAGAGGCGCGGATAATCCGGGATCAGATACGTTTCAGCGAACGGGATTTAGATTTTTTTTTTAGGAACTTACAGACAACACAGACCCTTATACCCTAAGGGGGTCATTCTAATCGGATTTGCAACCTAGCAACGGTGGTACCTCCTTAGCAACTGGTAAAAAGCTTCAATCTCGGCAGTGTTCGGTGGTAACAAGATACAACGTTGTGCAGGCTCGATAATGCTCGGAAATAGGATCATACCAAGTTGTAACTTGCAACCCCAATTAGAATGACCCCCTAAGTGTTTAAATCTTCTTGATTCGATACTCATGTGACCATCTAAATTGTTGTTTGCATACAATTTAAGTTCGCTAATAAAATAGCAAACCCAAAATACTTAAGCACACTTACGATCTCACTACTTTAGTTAATTTATACGAATTTAATGAATCTTTTTGTCCAAATAAGGATGGAATGCGAGTTAACTTTGTATTTGTTGTTTGTCCATTTGTTTGTTTGTTGCAACCGTATCAGTTGTTGCCGTTTCGAATACATAAATCATTTCGTTAACAATACATGTGTCTGTTTCAGAGTAAAAATTTAATTCAGCATCATAAAATTTTCGGTTCCTTCGTTTTTCTTTCTCTCTACCAAATTAATGGACGGTCATTAAAAGTTCGAGTTTTATTAATTACGCCCACGCGAAACTCGATCGCCCGTGGGATACGCTCGGCCATTTTCGTTTTAAAATAGAATTGTTTAATAAATCTCGACCGCGATAAATCCGAATAGTTGTTGCAAACGTGATTCACGCGCGAGTTAAATCTGTAAAAATGAGGAAGATCGGAGGTTTTCCGCTTGTGCAAGTCGAAATTTGTATCGGAACGGCGAAAGAACTCTAATCGTCGCGGAAAAAGCGGTTTGATGTTGTTGCGAAACCGAAAGATATGTTGCGTTATGCAAGAGCAGATATGAAATAGTATACGCGAGAGTTTCGTGTTGCAATTGCATCGCTCGGTAAGTGTTCCAGTAAGATTTTTTTCAAAGAGAAATGTGAAGGTAATCACCGATTCATTTTTTCGTTATGTATTTGCAAATGCGTACGCTCTCCTTTCCTAAAAGGGGGAAATAATTTTTAACGCCGCCGTCGGTTTTAATTGAAAATAAAACGCAAAGGCTTCCTTGTGTGTTCTTTTATAAAAGCGAGTCTTTTGTTGTAGGTGAAGGGCTGCGCGAGGTAACATGGGGTGCTTCGGCAGCAAGGATAAGTTGTCCAAAGAGGACATGGACTTCTTGAAGTCGCACACGCGTTACGACGAGAGCACAATTAAAGAATGGTACAAAGGATTCAAGGTAGGAACGAAACTAGAAATTTATCGTTTTATTTAGTCGAAGCAATTGCGTCGGGACGTTTGGCATGCAAATCACGGAGCTTTCGCGTTGCCATGTGCACGACAAAGAAAAAAAGTAGCACTCGAAGCTGTTTTGCATACTAATGCTTTACGTAATTTTATTGTAAAGAAGAAATTACGTATTCCGAACCAGAGACGTGGAGTACATTGCGTAAAAATACTGTATAATCCAAAATCATTTCGTTAAAGATATCTAAAAACTTGTCAGTTTAAATAAGACTGTCTTCGTCACAAACGCCCGTCCCCAAACATTGCGATTGAATTTATAAAGCCCTCCTCCACCTTTGTCTTGGTGCGCCTGGTAAAGAGCATTGTCTGGGGGCGAATAATGAAGAGTTTGAGTGACGTCGAATTGTCAGGTGTCATTTGAAAGCAACAACAAAAGATCTGCATTAAATAATGC
The DNA here is from genome assembly GCA_958336345.1 of Dorcus parallelipipedus. Lineage (NCBI taxonomy): Eukaryota > Metazoa > Arthropoda > Insecta > Coleoptera > Lucanidae > Dorcus > Dorcus parallelipipedus. The sequence continues at coordinate 15,719,291 of OY284475.1, forward strand.
CGAGCGTTTTGAAGTACAGATAACACGCTGTCGATATCGCAAGTGCGTGTTGTTTGTAACTCGAATGACGGTTTCAAAATAAAATATTCAAACCAAAGTATTCGAATTGAATTCGCCGGGCGAAATGGATGTGAGTCATAATGGAAGAAGATATCGCTTTTAATACTTGCGCATCAAGCTTTCGCGTGGAAGGAAAACGGCTTGGAAAAAGCTCGCGAAATGACATCAACTTGTTTATTATGTATATGCTCGTGTGAAGGAAATGTGCTTGGATTTACATTTACATAAACATAAATCTATTTCTTTCGGGACGAAAGAGAACAAAATATGCTTTTTGCGCCAACACTAAAATTTGCGAGCAAAAAAGTCGTCACTAATTTTTTATACGTCGCTTCGTCATTGTAATGAAAAAATTCTTTTAGTTAGAAGTAATTAACTTCGCCTCGGGACAATTTTCGGAGCGAACGCTGACATTTTAGGTCCCTCTCGGGATTCACGCCCATTAACTTTAACGTGATTATAACATCCGAGGTAATGCATGTGTGCGGAGAAGTCCTTTGCGGCTTGCTTCGGAAGGGTCGCTTACATAAAACTGATCCTTTATATAACAATTCTTATATGTATGTATGTATAAGGCAACAGCGGTCAGTGCTTTAAATTCGATTCTAAATTGACTGTCCTAATCGAATTAATAAATGAGCGAGAGAACAAAGAAATTTCTGTGGTAACTTCTATTTTTCTAATCGTTTATATTTAACAAGTATGAACGTCTTATCAATATGTGACTGTGCAGTTAAAATCTCCGCCATTTCAACTACGCACACATAAAGTTGTCATCATCGCGAATCACTAGAAATTAGAATGGCAACTTCTATAGACGTTTATAACTATGTGGAGTTACATCTTCGGTAGCGCGGTGGTTGACGAGCGGGTTTAGTAAATAAGAGGTGCAAGGTTCGATTCTCACAAGAGCAAAGAAAGTTTTCAGGACGAATTTCCCCAATTGACGAATGCATTTCCAAAACTGTAGCTTTGATAAGGGGAGCAAGCTGAAACGTTGGAATAATCCTAAAAATTAACAAATTCTAGCTAATAGTTCATAAAAGTGTTCAGGACCTTTTCTGGCGCTAAGCAAACAAATGAGAGTCGACGAAACCCTTCTTATGTAATCAAGAATACGGATGGTATTTGAATAATGAAAATAAAAAGTCAATATTAAAAGAAATAGAAAAGGAAAGAAAAGAAAAGTAGAAACGAATTATAAAAGATGACTGAATAGAATTATATCAGGAAATAAAAAAGAGAACAAAATCGACACAGGATTAAACAAACAACGAATGAAAGAAAGACTAGATAAGATGGGCCTAATGTTTTGAAGAAGTATTGATTGGAGAAAGAACGAATGCAGAGATGGAATGCGAATATGGATGATGCTCCGAATGAAAAAGAAAAAGCCTTAACAATAACAAAGCACCAAGCACTATTGGACAACGCTAGAGATGTGTGGGTAACAAGAATGATATGAATCTATTGAAGACGAAAAAATTTAAATTATCTGTTTTCTAATTAATAAAGGATCGGATATTTGAAGATTGAGTGAATTTGTTTTCTCTGTCGTTAATTTTGAGCCACTCAGGACCTGAATAAATGGGATTTTAAAACACCTCCTCAAAATAATCAAATTTTTTAATCACGATTCCATTGCTATTCCAGATTGCAGTTTGTGATTTCAATCTATCAATAGATTCTCTTCTTATTTCAGTCTTTTAATATCTTCATTCGATTCGATTGTTGTTTCTCTTTTAATAATTCATATTAGCAACTACATTTTTTTTCTTTTAATTTGCTGAAGGCGGATGTAGAAATAATTTTCGAATAATCTGGAAATAGGGAATATTTTTTTTATTACTTGTTTAGTCGTGTTACAATTACATCATTCCCAAATGTATAATCGCACAATACGTCTTATTTATTTCTTCACAGAAACTATTAAAAAAATATATTTTCAGGCTCGTGCTTGCGTCGCCGGAGGCATTAATAATTTCTTTCCTCACAAATATAAAAACGCACGCACGTCACACTTCCTGCACAACAAGAAATTTACACACGTTTTAAATAATCCCGTTTAAAAGAAAATGCTTCGCCTCGGTTTTCCGCAAGCCAGCTCGTAAGAGGATTTACGAAACATTCTGTGGTGCTCGAAGACGCCGAGATGGCGTCTTCAATGCGGTATATAAGAGAGGGATTATGTCTCTGTGGAGTCTTCATCCCCGCCGATAGCTTCTGCATTGTTGCACACGGGAGTGGAATGCAATATTGCATGAAACGAGATTTTTATGAAGTCTCGATTTTAAAGGGGAATAAATGATAGGCAACAGTAAACTCCCCCCTAGTAAACGACCGTGCCATTTACGACTATGACTTTGAACTCTTAAGCCAATTTCTCTTGCAGGAGGGGAACAAATCAAAATTTTGACTGGAAATTGTGTCGAAGCGAGGCAAATCCACGCGAGCTCATTAAGGCAATTAGGGGGACGTTTTAAACGCCCCGCTTTTTATCCGTCCTCTCGCTTATTGTCGCCGAGGCGGGTGTGATAATGTCCCTCTTTAATATTCCGCCAGCGACTTGCCATTTTAAATGTAATCTCCTGAAACGACGCCAAGTTTGCACGGTGCTGGAAATATTCCATTGGGGAAAGAGTTGGGAAGGTTTTATAAAAAAAAAATTCTGCGGTAATAAAGAGGAAAATTTTTTTTAATATCATTGCCATTCCTCCAAAGTTATTTTCGTATTTTTTGCAGGAAATCCGAACTTTTATGTACCAGTATTTCTAAGACTTTTGACAAGAGAGTTATTGGCTAGTTATATATTAAATGTAATTTAATCATCCTTTCAGGGTGAACTTTTGCTATCTTCAGTTATTTCTTTGGAAATATTCCATATTTTAGACAGTTTACGAAAGGACCTTTATTAAGCTCTAATGGGATTCACAACATATTGATTGGTTAATCAAATTAAAAAAGTTAATTCTGCATACATTCTGCAGTTCTGGGGTTGAAGTACTAAGTCTTTTGCTGGAGAAGTTTCGCCGCTGCAAATTGGAATGTTGGGAAAGATTTTCCGGCGTCATGAAGCTATGCGAAGCACGCGAGCTTAGCACATAACTCACATCATGCATGTGCGAATTCCCACATCCGCGTACGTAGAAATTTGTTCCGGGATGATTAATGGATGCCAAGAGAAAAATGCTGAGTAAATTAATTTGTTATGCTTGTGGTGCAAGTGCTCTGTTATTTGTTTGTAAATTGATGTTAATTAATGAACTAATTAGTTACTACGCGAATGTTCTATATAACAATTAATAAAATCAACATTCGTATCCACCCTTATGAGCGATATGTTATTGACGTAGCAGAGTTGTTCTTTGACCTTCGTGCACTAACTACATTATCCTTAAATAAAAAAAAATTGGACTTTTTTATAATGATTTTTTATGATAATTTCTTTTTAACATAGTGTGAATCGCATACTCTTTGTTGCTTTTGATGAAACCACTATTGGGTTAAAGTGAAAGTCTTCAATCTGTATAGTCCTAGTCTTGTGTTTGGGGAGCTCAGTAGCTAAATACAATTGTTGACATATTCATATAGATATCATTTCCTACTGTTTGATACGTTTATGGTACAACTCGTAAAACTTTTACTATTATACCTTTCTTACCACATAGTCGCGACTGTTTTCTGACCTATAATTGTGCTGTGAATAGTAAATTCGCAACGATACTGCTGCGTCAATAAGCTACGACGCACGAGATGGCCAGTGCGGTCAATTGGCGTGTCATCGCAAACTTCCAAAATATTGGCTGTACCTCTCCTGGTTTTATCGATGAGTTATTGAGGTATATTCGACTTGAATGATATTAATAATAATTGTTTGATCGTTCACTTCAATCCTGATTAAATTCCCTCACGTAATTAAAATTTCCAAGAAAAGAAAAACTGTTTGTGCAGGAATTTGTAGAAACGACGCAGCACTTAAATATTTACTGGAACCCGATATCGAAGTTTAATAAAATCTTACGTAAAGCGCAATCGATAATAAATATCCGCCGTTTCACCGCCAATGAAAATTGATCCTTCCACGGCGCGCGTGCACGTCAGAAGAATAAACAGTATCGGGATTTTAAAGATATCATCATCCTGGGTTTTGAAAATTTCGCTGAAACAAAGCGCTTCCGGCCACGTTAACAGCGACGTCGCCGACGCCGCGGCGGCGGAAACAAAGGGGGCTTTGTGCTGCGGCGCTGCTGACAGCGAGTTGTCGTCAGGGGGTGGCTTATCTATTTTCGTCAAGTTCACCTTGATATCGAATAAGCGAAAATATGTTTCCAGCGGCGACGTCGGGGCCATTCAATCTCCGCCCGTGTGCGATAACAATGCTTTTACAGTTATCTTTTATGGATATTCGTTCGACTAATCTGGGGAATGCTTTTGCTCCCTGGATAATGGAAAGAAGTTTCCATGAGTGACATCTGAAATGAATGCAGTGGGACTCCGATTTGTGTTTTTACGTATGATTACGTAACGATTTATTTATTACCCTGCGCCATGGGCAATTTGAAAGGGGGAGAAACATAAACACACACCCCACAATGTTTTATCAGATTTCGCTAACTTTGTTAATGTAATCGCCACCATTTTTCCTATTATCTATGTTTTGGTGTTTTTGGCTCTTGCTTTCTATTCAACCAAGAAGTAAAATTGAACTTGGCAACTAATAAATCGTTTTCCCCCTGCAGGCTCGCTCCTCTCGTTAATTAAATAAATATAATTTACGCCCAACCCTGTACGTACTACATAGTTAATTATAACTTGCCAACATTTCCGCTTATTTACCGAACAGTTACTGGCAGAACTAATAAGCGTAAGGCGTTCGAAAATCAAAATTAACCCCGAGATGAAATTTGGGGGAAACATCGTAATTTCATCGTATAGTTTTCGTTGCTCTAATTGCATTAATAATTTATGGAAATCCATGGAACAAAACTTGCTGAAATGGAATCAATGGAAATCTCTAAAGTACAGTTTATTTTGGGGCTTTTTCATTTTACTTGGCCATGAAACGTAAAAACCGTGACAGTTGTAGCTTAGGGCCAGTTTCATAATGGAATTTAAAATTAAAGTCACATTCTGATATGTAAACAAATGTGTTTTCATATTTGTTTTGACATCTGAAAGTCTCCTTTAAATTCCATTATGAAACTGGCCCTTAATTGAATTTACAACATAAAATGTATAGTCCAGGTTTGAATTATTTCTTGTTTCGAATTATTTTAATTCTGAACATAATTTTTTTTCTCCAAAATATTTTTGTACTTACTTTGAATGACAGGCAGATTCAAAATGTTGAAATCTGTTTGTTTGAAGTTGTGCATACAATATAGTCTGATCTGTTTAATTGTCTGCATTCCAACATTGCGTGGAAAAAAAAACTCGATAAATTTTCCTCGTCGTGAATAATAAACGCAATTTTCCCATGAACCACAATTAGTGTTTGCGCAAACAATGCTCAATCCCCCGATCACCGCAGCGGCTATTACGAAAATTGCCGATTGTTATTGAGTTCGCTCAGCGTTCTGGAATTTGCGTTGTGTACGGAATTCCTGAAATTGCATTGTCTATCGCCCCCCCTATTGCGCGTAAACAACAGCAACTACCCAAAAATAAATACAGTGACTCACTTTCTCCAATAAACTTTTTGATTGACCCTCGTACACCAAGTTGATGGACTTTTTTGCACTTTCAATAGTCGTGTGAATGAACAAATTTAATTTGTACACAACGTATAGAACATGTACCATTCTTTTTTCGTTCTATCCACGTATTCCTTAAGTCCTTTGTAGGGTATGTAATTTTGTGAATATCGGTAAAATTCTAAAAAAAAAAGAAAACAAAGAAAGAATTACTCTGACCGGAAACTCGCTATATATCTCCAAGCTCCCTCATTCCTCCGGGATATCCCTTTTCACTTCGAAAGACGCGTCCTTGCAACCCTTCTTCAAGATAAATGGCGCATCCCCTCCGATTTAAATGTCCGGCGAGAAATAAGTCTTCATCTATAAATTAGAGCGCCTTTATTTACGCCGGTTTAAAATTGCCTGTCCTGCGGCGGCGTCGCGACGACGCCGCGCCCGGCTTCCTGTGTTTTATGTGCGCCGGGAATATGAAAAAGGAAAACAATAAGATTGCAGTTTGCGGTTTTATGCCTTGAACGTAGAACCTGTGCGGGAAATTATGTGCGGAGATGATTAAATCTCACCGCGCTATTTCGATCTATCACAGATTGCATAACTTAAAGTCATACAGCAGGCGTCGGTTTCGTGTTCACGTTGCCTTATTGCATACAAATTGTTATTAAATCGATACGCTTTAAATTCAGGCGAGGTAGAAGCAGATTTTATTATTTTTTTGACAATAAATAATGCATGCGGGTTGGTTATTGGCCGCAAGAAATTGAATTTGATGCGACGGGGATGCGAAGCGCAGAAAAATACGGAAAGTTTGATGAATTCATAAATTTTCCGGCGTTGTTTGGAGTTAGTTTTATCTGCGACTGGCTGTTCCAGATACGTTCTCATTTTATGGGCGAGACACTTAGCGAAACTTTGGTACAATGTAACACGTCTAGATAGAGAGAGTTTATGTGAACTTTATGAAGTGTTATTAGAAGACAAACGTAGAATTTTCTTTTTCTCATGTTTTACAAACCAAAATAAACAAAAGTCAAAGCTTCGTTCATCTCTAACGATGAAATTGTAAAAAATGAGCTTTCTGTAAATTAAGTGCTTCTTAAATCTTTAAACGATTGATCTCACGCCTTTTTGATTTCAAATTAAATTAATAACGAACCTTCTCCACAGATTAACTAATTTAAATTTGTACTTTACTTGCTATCGGTCTTCAGAAAATCAAAAGGAGCTAAGATTGTCTCTTGAGGAATTCCTGAAACTACAGATCACCTTCTGTGTTCTATTCTACCTGATAAAAAATATCATTTGCTCATGAATGAAACAGGACAATGATTAGTAATTTACATTCAAAGTGCGCGAGCCGTCGATTTTAAAACATCCTCATATAAATAACCAACAGATAATAAAATGCAAATTGAAACGCCCACTTCCAAATTCGTGGTCGTATAATAACCGAATTACGTCATATACCGTCGATGAATGAATCGTTAATAAACGAAACTTTCCTCTTTGTGCTCGTATGTTGCAGAAAGAATTTAATAATCACGTCTACATCAGCAAATGAAAGTCGGTCTTGTGTGTACGAATCAGAAAAATTAGGTCACGCCTAACAAGTTCTAGTTTAATGATAAAATGAGTTGTACTGAGCTGCATAGAGCGACATCTTTGTATCGTCGTTTCAACGTACCTTGCTGAGCTTTGGAGCAGTAAAAGCGCTGTTTAATTTGAAACTTATTTTCTTCTTTAATCGACGTTTTATTCCTTGTTCTAGATTTCTTTGATTTTTTTACTTATAAAAAATTAAATACAAGGAAACAAATGAAAGTTCGATTTACAAGAGCAAAAGCAAGGGGTAATTGGGAAAAACGGTGCTCTAATTTAAATAGAGAAACACCATCCTACAGGCTATGGGAACAGGTAAAAAGAAATCAAAGGAAAGTAGTTGAACATACAAAGCTCGAAACAGATAGTTCGGAATCATTCTTCTCTAGAGTCGCCCTTCCTTTGTTCCCCAAGATCAAAGTAAAACTATTTATAAAAAGTCAAATCATTTTTTATCTATGCCTTTTAGAATAGAGGAATTAAATTACGCTATAAAATCCTGTAAGAACACATCTTCGGGTTGCGATGATATTAGATATCCTATGTTATCCAATTTGACGTCGCGCGCTAAATTATTGCTTTTAGATATTTTTAACGATTTATGGTTAACGGTGTACATCTAATGGCCAGTTGCACCAAACACTTAAGCTGAGCTTTACTTTAAGCGGTGTTTATAATGTTCCAGCTCAGGTTACACAATATTGTGTAAAGTCATATTCTAAGTGACGCTAAAAGTTAAGCAGAGCTTAAGTGTTTGGTGCAACTGGCCCTTAATCAATTTAATACTGTTATAGTGGTTCCCATTCTAAAATCTGGGAAAAACCTAAAACTGTTAGAAACATTTAGGCCAATTTCACTTTTATCGTGTATATTCAAGATGAATGAAAGAGTAATTAAAAATAGACTAGAGTTTTGGCTGGAAAACAATAAACTTCTTCGTAAAAATCTATTTGGTTTTAAAAAAGGTTTGAGCATTACGGATGCTTTGACACAACTTAACACTGAATCCAACTTTGTTTCAGTCATAATAATTATTTAATGGCTATTTGTCACCGCAAAAATGTTAAGAGAAAAATACTCCTGAATTAAATTACTGACTTACCGGATGACAAGTGGCGTTGTCTCTAAACAACGGTTCTCCCGAGCTAGCACAATGGAGAAGGGGGTGGGTATTTATTAAGGGCGCCAGGGAGTGTGTACCCCCCGTTGCAAGAGCTCCACAAAAGGCTCCTTCCCTAAGCCTAAATGCGTTCGCCTTAGATAGACCAATAATTGCAGGAGTTTTTTAAATTCACTGGTACGCTCAGCGCAAAGTCGACACAATAAAACATTCACTGCGGTACAAAATTTATTGTAACACACAATATAAATAAATCCTAAAATAAATGAACTGTTATTCGATAACTTAGTCGACAACAAACATTAAAAGTTAATACGTACCGATAATCAGATCTGATTTTACATAAGTCAAGATAATACTCTGCGATATTGCTATTGACTACTTAATTATCTACGGTGAACGTAGCGCAACATATAGTCCGTAAATCTGATTCGCAATTTAATTATTTTTGAGCAACAACTAAGATCTAAACTGATCGGTCCGTAAACGTCAGATTGAATTACATTGGAAACCTAACCTTCATTTGACAGCTTGCCCAGTCCGAGGTCAGTGTCGCCGTTGCCAACCGAAACTCGGTGGTCGGTGGGTGATTGCGACGCCCTCTGTTGATCGCGGATAGCGGCGACAATCTGGATCTATCTGCTTGGCTGGTCAGATTCCCACGAACGGATTACGATACACTCACAGGACCGAAGCGCCTCCGGAGAAATAGGCCGAAAGCCTGGTCTAATAGCCGGCGTCAGAAAACTACGCCCAAATAGGAAAAGCCTTAATGTAAAGGGTTTTGTTAGCAACCATTTTGTCACATTCGCCATTGCACCTTTTTTCATTACTTCGAATTGGAGTCAAACTGACCTCCAAATGTGTTCGAAGGTGTTACGTGATTTTTCCGGCACAGCCGCGATTGAGTTATTCCTCACAGAGAGCGAAAACTACGACAATTGCACAAACACACAAGTTACGTCCGACTTGTAACACACTCCGAACAAGAAAGACCTTCAACAAGGCGAATTGGTGGCAAGTGGAGGTTGCTAGGATACCAAACCGAAAAACCAGTCACATGGTGTGCCACTCGAATAAACGTTGAGTGGTAAAGAGAAGGGATATAGGGGTACGAACCGTGTTAAAACGCAACTGAATGTTGTTATATCGCCACCACATTTTGGCGCGAAATTTGAATGTAACATATTTTTATTGATATAAAAGAGAGAGGCATATGATTCTGTTAACTTAAAGACATTAGAAAGAAAATTAACTTGTTTGGGCGTCCCGCTAAAAGTGGCTTCAACTTTATCTAATATGTATTATGGTACAGCAACGTTCATTCGTCTATACCCAAATGCTAATTTGGGTCCACGTTTAAATTTTATAGGTTTACCTCAGGGCTGTGTTCTCAGTCCCCTTCTTTTCAACGTATACACTGCTGATATTGATAAAATTTTACAACCCAAATTAAGAATAAGTCAGTATGCAGATTTGTGCATATATTTGGAAGAGAGAACTTTTCAAAAATGGATAGATAAAATTGTTGGTTACAAGTCGGCAAGTCTGGATGTGCTTTCTTAATTCCCTGTAAGAATATTTCATGCATGTTCAAATTGACTATTAATACATCTGATTACACAGGCGAGGCAATTGCAATTTTACAGGCACTTAAATTTGTGGTTCAGTCTAAATATCAAAAAGTTGTTCTTTTTACATATTCTTTATCAGTATTAATAACATTACAAAAAAAAAGATTTATGTAATTGTAATGTTAACCCTGTTATTTACCAAATCAAGAGCATTATTATATAACTTATATTATATATTATATATTATATATTATATATTATTATAAAACTCAAAAATGTAGCAGGAAGAGTTGATCTTATTTGGGTTAAAGCTCACTGTGGTACAATGTACAATGAGGAAGTCGATAGACTTGCGAGAGATAGTGTACATAATGGTCAATTTCTAAATAATAAATACCATCTAGGAGAATGCCTAACACAATGCAAGATAAAATTAGTTAATACATGGAAATATATTTATAAGAAATATTGTTTTACTAATCCTAGAGGTACACACTGATGAATTCTGACTTTCCTTGTCACTTCTGGCATGAATGTTCCGAAGTAAGATTATTACTTATATTAATAGAATAAGATTTGGACATGGACGGTATTCAACGCACGTACACAGATTAGGCATTAGATTCGGATATGTGTGAATTTTAGTCGATTTTGATCATATATATTATATTGATTGATGTAATAAATTGTATAATGATTTAATTGGTGTAATCGTTCAGACTCCAATTAATTTGCTACATTTGCTCACTATTGCCAAACGAAAGCGCTATGAATCTATTTCCCAATTTTTAATTAATACCAATATTGTAATTTAAAATTTTATCTCCTTTGATTCTGGCTGTATGATTTTTACAAATTATCTTTTAGATTTTTTGTTATTTGCTTAAAAATATATAGGCACGAAAAGACAAGAAATACTTTTAAAAAAAATTTTAATAGTGATTTTTAACAACACTGTTCTAAAAGGTGGTTGTTGCCGTGACAGTTATTCTTTCTGCCGCTTCGTAATGACTGAATGTATTGCGAATGATGTTTCTCTATTTATAAGTGGAGGTGGGGGTGCACCTGACCGGACCAAGGGGGCGTGGCTAATGACTGTGACTTAGCAACATGTTTGTATTCTATTGTTTCAACACATGTTTTTGAGCTTTGGAACAGTAAAAGTGCTGTTTTATTTAGAAGTTATTTTTTTCTTTAACTAACGCAACGTTTCATTCCTTCTTATATGCAGAGCTGTGTTCGAAAACTACACCCTAGTGGGCATGTATCGCATCTTTCTCACGCACGATTTCAAACTCATTTTGCATCTCGCTCAACTATTTCCAGAAGTCTTGTGTTTACACTATTACCATGACAACGGACGCATTTTTAACAACCCACTTTTAAGTAGAGCGTGAAAAGTGCGATCGTTGCCATGGAAATAACGTAAACACAAGACTTCTTGAAGCAGATAAGCGAGATGAAAAATGAGTTAGAAATCGTGCGTAAAATAGATGCGATACACGCCCAACTTGCACTCGAGGGTGTAGTTGTCGAACACAACCCTGCTTCGTAAAAACTGAACGTGTTGCGAATGAGGTTGCTCTATTTATCAGTGCGGATGGGGCTAATATACCTCAACGGACTAAAGGGGTGTATCTAATAACTGTGACTCATCTCTGCAACATTTTAAAATATTTCATTGGTCATTTGTCGTAAATTTTTGAAGTTTAGGCTATTATCTTAAAATTGTCATTTTTCTTCATGAAGAATTTAGCTTTGGAAACTGTTAGTTATTTGAACCTAGGAAGTATTGTTTGTCAATAATTGAGATACATAGTCAAAGTTGTTAAAAATTTACATTTGTATTTTTATTTTGTCTTTGGTTCTTAAAAATTAGAAATTGAAAACTTTGATGCAATAAAAGCAGACACGACAATGATTTACTCGAGCTATTGCGGTAGTGCACATGACGTGTACTGGATTCGAATTCTCGTCAACATTCCAGACAGCAAATAAAAGCGACAAGTACATACATACAACCTGTTGTGCCTGACAATTCGAGTGTGTACCGTTGTGTTCCCGGCTTGTCGATTAAAGTCTTTGATTGACGGATCTTATTCAAGCTTCTGCGGTAATCGCATTGACAAACATTTCAATCCTAACGTATTGATTCTTCGAAGATATTTCCTCATCAGTTACATTGAAAGCTCATCATCAGTTTAATCGGAAACAATAGCCTAGAAGAAACAACAAGTAAAAAAAAAACAAAATGATTTTACTTCTTAACGAAAAATGTCCTTCTTTTTATTTTGTTACGATATATTTTTTTTTTTTGAATAATCAATTTTGATTATTCACAGTTGTACGTACACAGATCTATTTAAACCTTTCTCAGTTGGTTGCATTTCACTGCGCAAAAAGTCGTTTAAAATAATTCTTCGTTAATGATTCACTTGGAAATCGTCGGGCCATTAAAACACCGTAATTTTTTACGGGACGCACGCAAGCGAGGTGATTAATTATTGGCGAAACGGACGGTAAAATTCTCGTAAATTACACCTGGCTTGTCAACCCGAATTAAAACGAGGTGTGCTTACAATAAAAATAATAAATTACGACGTTAACGGCAGCGCCCGAATCGTGTTTGGGTTGGCAGGACTGACTGCGAAACGGCGTGGGTGATTAAAATTAGTTCATTAATAATTTTGCGCAAAATTCGGTAAAATTTATTATACGGTTTTAAACAATAATTATTGCATCCAGCGAAGGTTCGAGCTAGAGCCCTGAATTTTGCAGGGAAATTATATTTTGCAACTGACCGGTTTCGGTTTATGAAAACATCATCAGCGAAATTTCGAGGTATTACATGTTACATATTAATAATAAATTTTTACATCAGTTTTCATCTTCATAACCCCTTGTAAGTATCTCATTGGTATTCGTTACGTCTTACCGATCCAATCAGAATTCGTTCCGTGTCATGACCCCCATCTACATTTATTTATAAATAAAGCAACATCAAATAATCACATTCAGTATTGACGAAGTGCTAGGCTGCGGCAGTGAAGTAAGAAAAAAAGAACCAATGTGTTACTTGCGTGAATGTACCTACCTATCAATCGCACAATTTATCTTAATCGAATCACAGATGATAATAATCTCTGTAAATTGATTCCGCCTTTCTTCCCCCCACATCCCCCTAAAGGCTGCTTTACACTATCCTATTTCTTGTACAGGATTTGGTTGATCAAGATCTTGAAAAATAGAACATATACATATATTGTACCGGCACCCCAATAATTTTTTGTTCTAAATTCTTTTTGCACAAATTGAATCAAAGCTTGTACAAAAAATAGGCCTTAACAGTTCATAGACCCGGCCTCTTTAAAATAAACCCCTTAAACTCGTTTCACGAATGACCGGTCAAAAGAATTCACCCCCTCGGAAGCCCCATTTAAAAAGCTATCGCTCTCATCCTCCTCTTCGCCAGATTGATTCGGAACAACGTCTGGAGCTTCAAGATAAACGTCCAATTCTAATTAATCATATCGTACCGGAGCAGAAGGTCGCGAATATTAAGAAAGCGCCGATTTAATTCCGCTTCCGTTTTCGAAGCTCCCGGCTTTAAATTGAGAGCTCCGGCGGATGAGTCGAGTTTGATCCGCAGCGTTCGTTACAGTTGGCTTTGATCCAGAACAAAGACGGGCAGCCCCTTGAGAGCTTTCGAGCGGAGAGATTCAGAGATACCTGTAATTAAGGGTGGTGCACTTTGTAAGGGTTCGTGCGAGAGGTCAAATTGCATTTGTAGTGTGTGATCATAAAACACACGGAGAGAGAGAGAGAACCAAAAAGTAAATAATATTTTGTTAAAGCTGCGAGACCCTGTATACAGCCTGTGGCATTTAACTGGGTTTTAATAGATTAAGCGACTGACGAATTATATTTTAATTGCGCCCTGGAATTTTCTCTCTTAAGAAAATTCAACGACAAAATAAAACCGTCGTTTTTTCTTTCGTTTACTTCTCGAAGATTTATTACTTTCACACAATACTCATCGAATGTCGCGGGTATGAAACTTAATAACAAAGCCTGCCGAAAACTGGAAGACATATTGCTCGGCTTTGTCGCGAGGCAAATTGGAATTTTCCCCACGGATACAAAAAGTTTATCTCGCGCGCACCCCCCCCCCCCCTTTGTTGTTGATATTTGCGCCAAATTTGATTAAAATTTAATATTTCTGTTGCAGCAAGACTGTCCCAACGGTCGACTCACGCCTGCCAAATTTGTAGATATGTACAAGATGTTCTTCCCGTCTGGTAACGCTGAAGAATTCTGTGATCACGTATTTCGCACCTTCGACATGGACAAAAATGGATACATTGATTTTAAGGTACGTACGCAAACCTAATCTATCCAGTTTTTTTTTTAAGAGCTTCTGTAGCAGGAACATAGAACGAATGACGCAAGCTTCATTATCCATCAAAATACGACTTTCTCTTTCCACCCTTAAAAACTTTCCAACCCGATTTGCATAAATTTTACATAAAATGCAAATTCGTACCTCGGCATGCTCTAATGTTTTCCTCATAATTTCGGCGTTGTGATGCTTGTAAAACACGAGGCATTTCCATTCAATTTCCCTTCCTTTCTGACCGAACGATGTGCATAAGTAATTCGGGGTTCATTGTGTCGCTTAGATTAAGCGAGGGCGATACAAAAAGAAAAATTGCGGCTTTATCTCCGCCCGGTAATCTATTTCGGCTCGTAAAGTAAAAGCTCGCGTGACGCTTAATTTGCTAATTAACGGAGTACGGAGTGGTGGCGATGTCGATTTTAGTGGCCGGTTGTTAAAGGAACGTGAGGACATGGATATTTTCGGTTTATGATGTCACACAGGAAGCTTAAATTAAATAAAAACGAAATTGAAAAGTTCTAAGCTCCGTGCTTGCTTTGAACGTGGGGTCCGTTCAGACAGAGATCTTGCTACAAACGGCGAATTAAATTGGTTGAATAGATTGATTAGTGTTAAATTTGACTTCATAACAATGAACAGGAGATTCAATAATATAATAACACCGGCAGTACCTTTCCTGACGCAGTTCTTAATTTCTTTTGGCAAAAACTCTTTCGTTTAAACATCATACATTTGCCTACAAAACACAAAATGTAGCAAAATCTTTAGGATAACTACTACTTACATTTAAACTTTTTCATCAGCTGTCGCCTCAGGTAGCTCATTGAAGATGGGCGTGGTTTAATGATATTTAAAAGCGCCAGGGTGAACAATATCCAGCTGAAAATGATAATACGAGATAGTGTTCCCAAGGTATCTCGAATTCGCAATAGCTTTACGCAACAAATCCAGGAGGTTTAATTTACTCACTTGTACATTAAAGGTGGTGGCACAAATACATAAACAGCTACAATACACAATTGCTTCAGCTACGCATACAAACTAACTACAATTGTCACAAATAGATAATCATGTACGACAGAAGAAGGTCGCCGAATACACTACGACTAAAATGATTAATAAATGTTGCATCTGAATGTACACTTAATAGCGCAAGATCTGTCGAAAATTCGCTCTTAAGAAAAATACAGCGTCACGGAGCAGTTAATAAATAATTACGGTACGAACTCACGCAATCCCAGACGGTGTCCTCTAGGTCGAAGGTCATTTACGTCTTTTCAAACAAAACTTTCATCGATCTGGAAAAGAGATCTCCCTTTGAATGACTTGTCGTCAGTACGTTGACCGGAGCACTCGTAACGAAACTGCGTCAAACTCCTCCCTTCAAGTCGGATGAAGCAACTGCTTCCAAAATGTCGGTTGATTAACCGAGGGCCAAAGGGTATCCAAAAGTAAAAGTACCAAGAGAAGTATCCCAAAGAAATATCCAAACGTAAAAGTACCAGAACGAAAAAAAAAAACTGAATTAAAAGAAACAGCATAATAAAAATCATTATGGCGTCGTTAGCCTAACATGTAAACCAGGCCCTAGGGAAGTGTAAAATCACTCCAATTCGTTTAGCGATCCACTAATGAATAGTAATGAATTTCATAAATTAAAACAAAGCGATATAAGCACCATCAAAGTTAAAGGAGTAAATTAAGCTAAATCGGGTGACGCGAGATGCATGCGGATGCCATAAGCTACGACTAATCAGAACCATTGTTATTGAGAATATCCATAAAAGGACACGTCACGTGGCGATCGATAATCGCACGGCTAATATCCGTTAACAGGATTGCCACAACAAATTCTAAGTTGACCCATTCATTGCGCGGTTTTGAACTGTAACAACCTTAAAATAAAGAATGCAAAAAACAAAAATTAAAAATAGGACCAAATTAATTGCTTATACTTATACTACGTCTTCAGAAATAGTTGAGAGATACGTAACTAGCGTATATAGACTACCAAGCTTATCCATGTAGAAAAGAGCACTGGAACAAAAACTTTGAATTAATTTTGATTTAAGAAATCACTAAAGAATTTTTTTTATTTTATCGAATATATTAAGCATTTTCAAAAAGTCAACACAAATAATAATAAACACAAAACAGTTTTCTTTGTCACACTTGGACACTGACAAAATTAATAAGAAATTCTGTTTCTTTTTTTGGCCTTTTCTCTCATTTTGTAATCATGATAATCAGTGCAGTCGATAATGTATTCATCAACACGTAACGCTGACATTTTTAAGTTTACTTTAAAATTGAACGATTCTTCCTTCTACCTCCACATACACACACACACACACACACACAAAATCCCCAACCATGGACTCAGACAATTATATGATGACACTTTGACATAAAATTATGAAAATTTTAATAATCCTTGATATATGGTTTTGGCCGTTTCAGAAAGTAATATTTACAATGAGCCAGCCAGGATAGCGACGCGTAAAATATAAAATCATCAAATGCATACATACATACGCTGTAAAGATCACGTGGCTCACAACTATTTCTGAAGGCACTGTATAAATTATATGATTCAAATTAAATCTACAAGAGCGAAGTACACTATTTTTTGAATGTTTTTAATTTCGTAACAAAGCTGCTTTGCATTGCAGGACCATCTGAGCAATTTTAATTAAAAACTCTTTTTTTAACCTGACGTTACTGTTTTAATTTAGCAAGCAAGTAATTGCCTTTTCTAACATTCCATATTCCATGTGTAATTTCATCCGCAATAAAACGCGCATAAATGCAAATGGGTCGTTAAGCTCACCATTTACCAACCCATAAATTCGCCCAAATGATAATATTTATTTTAATAGTTACTAATATGAAATTCCTCACCATCAAGATGCGTTAGCCCCAAATTTAAAATGTCAGGGCGCCCTGTAGTGGTTGGTGGTTATGAATTCGATTCGATTGGTTTGGAGGAGCCATTTTGTGTCTCAGGAAAAATGACAGTATATTATAATATTCTATTCAATTGCATTACGCTTGGGCTTAGTTAGTATTCATTGGAAGACGCTCTCCTCGAACGCACGTTCACTTTTACGACCACGTAAAAGTTCCTTTTTCAACATATCCAATGCAATTAAGGGAATATATGACTACTGCTCCTTTCTCGTCCTTTAAATAACGTTCAAGATACAATGCAGATAAAGCCAATACTGGTGAGGGTTTTGCAATCATGTCTTTCCTCTTTCAAAGCACGAAAGGATCTTAAAGTTCTCGTTGATGTTTTCTTCGTTCCAACGCATATTTTCTTTATCGTGAGCTTGACTAGTTAAGAGAAGAAAGAAGAAAGATTACCAATGAAATAGACAAAAAATTAAAGAAAAATTAAGTAGAACGATAAGAACCTAATTCGCTAACAACCAATGTAGACGAAACTAATAAATATCTACAAGTGCAGTGCAATAAGAAAGGACCGTGTTAATAACAAATTCCAAACTCAAATCAACAACATAAAAAACATGATAAAAAGGAAGATCTCTTGGAAATGGTGAAAGCCAAAACTACAGAGTAGAGACCATGCAACAAAGAAAATTGTTCCTCAGAACAAGGAAGCAAAAAAAAAAACCAGTGAACTTTATAAAGACGAAACAAAGAACAATGAACATACAAGAAATAAATTTAAAATGGTGACTATGGTGGCTGAAGTTCCGCAGGGTGGTTGACTTGGACCAACCTTTTTGATTTTAAAATTTTCTAGTTTTTTATTTAAGGCAGTCGATATTGCGCATTGACTTCTTGTTTCAAACATTGAAACATTGAATTGAGTTGAACAGACACTATAATTAGCAATATAATTTGTTTACTTGTTTGTTATTTTTAACAGCAAACATTCTATTGACGTTGTTCAGAATTTGTTAATTTATCTAACAAGTATTTTTAAATAAGTAAGGCACTCAAGTAAGATTCAGTTAATTAAGTAATTCCATTAAGCCTTTTTATTATGTTCATGCTAAAAGCTTTGGAAGTTTTTTTTACTATCAATTTTAATTATTACGTCCTTAGAGGAACTTAATTTAGTTGTTTTTTTGAAACCAAACCAATGGAAATTGTCAAATCCGAACGGGATTTGAACGAGTCGTCCAGATTTCGGCGGGCGGCTTTCACACCATCATTAATGTAATTACCCGCTAAAATCCGGGATGAATCGGGAACATCCCACTCATCAACAAATCCCGCAGGATTAAAATAATAGCGCTCGAATATAAACCAGGTTAATTAAGAGGGAAATAGAAAATGGAAACAAAGTGTACCAGAAAAAGATATCAGTTGATCAAATATTAAGGAAAGTAATAATTGAAATTAGTTAACAAAAAATAAAATGAAACTAAAAAAATACAAGGTATAATTAGTTCGTAAGCAAAATTTTTTGAGTTCACTCAGATTAAAAATTTTGCAGATTTAAATTTTCAGGAGCTCACCATGTCTGAAATAATTATTTAAAAAAATAATGATTTACGTATTAGTTGACGTTCAGGACTTGCGTTACCCCTAAAGTTCTTGGTCCCAAAGTCAACACAATAAAGTGCACAATGTCCACCAGAACGGAACGTAACGCATCAACGAACATGACAACCATAGGCATAGTTAATACCGTTAACATTACGAACAACTTTTAGTGTCCTTTAATATCTAATAACCACAGTGTGATTAATACATAATATAATTCCAAAGAAATCATTGGAGTGATCTTTGACCGCGAAGGCTAGAGTTTGTGACTTGAAAATGTAAATAAAAATTAGATGAGTATCGTAATGCAGCAAGAGTTGCTAATTCACGTCGACTTTATTGAATTTTACTCTTTTTTGTTGACATTTTTTGAGAGCATAAATAAATCGATCACATTTCACCGAGTTTAAAAAAAGAGCTGAAACAAAATCAGTTTAACATATCAACGAACTGTATAAATAGTAACATTATAAAGAGAGAGTCGTTTAATTCCTAATGAAGTTGGCAGCATGAACACCGAAGGCCTTATGCAAACATGTTCAAAACATGACATAATTTCAAAATTTGGACATTGGCAAAGCGAGAGCTGGTTATACACATTGATTTTTTTCACGTTTTCTGTGATATTTTTGGTGCTTTCTCCTGAGAACATAAATCGACTGTTTTACTTTCATCGAATTGTGAAAGCTGAAATTAAAGATCAACTGCAACAGAAACAAACTTACAACCAAAACGCAGTTCATGAACTAGACAAAAAGAAGTCGAATTCAATTTATTTTACAGTAAAACCAATCAGTTTATTTCTGTTTTTCCCTCACTCCAAGTACAAGTACAAATAGCAATTTTTCTTGCGTGGAGGAGGTCCGCCTATTTCATCGCTGAACGATGAATCAAATTGGTTCCTGACAAATCCTCTGCTTTTGTAAATATTTATCCCTCTTAGAACTATCAGGAAGTTTAAGCCATACGAACTCCAGATCTACAGCCCCAACTCTTTGACATAAAATACCATTTTGGAAAGTACATCAAGTCCTTGTCTAGTAACCCACTAAACAAACAATTTTTTTTTGTATTTATTAATTACTGCACCCGCCTTATCTACAGTGTGCTTTATAACTTGCTTAAAAAAATAGACGACAAAGTCTTTAGGCTATATTTTGCAATATTAGAATAGTGTAAACCGATATCTGTCAGATTGACATAAGCGCTGACAATTAAATCATGTCACTTTCATTTTTAGAAGTCAAGGAGAAAACTGTAGGGTACTTTTACTAATCCCAAATCTCTCGGCTAACCTTCTTACTGACCACCCTTCTTCAATTAATGTAATTATTTGCATTTTTTGGGCAACGCTTAAATGCGGCATAATTTAAGTCTGTCACTTTGCAATTATTTTAACTTATAAAGCAAAATCGAAGTGTATGTTTTTTCAAATTCCGCAACTGCACGTACAAGATATAAAATTACTTTTTGTTCACTCCATATTTTGTATTGCGAACTAAAATGGCCCCCATGAGTTTCACGATCGAAAATCGATGTTAATTATATTGAAGGAAAAAAATGTGCGACCCTCAATGAATTTGCTTTTCTAAAACAGTAATTTTCATTCTGAAGTTTTTTGTGCGATTCGGTGTAAGTACAACCCCTAATTATAGAGCCCTCGCATTTACTATTGGAAAATAAAATTCACGCCGGGACGAAACTTTAATCTGAACAATGCAATTACGGCGTCGCCGTCGTCGCGACGGCGGCGTCGACAATAAAAATTTTGCGCGGAGATTTCGTTTTGAAGCGCGGGGAAAATGAGATTAGTGCCCCGCGGGGTTAGCCCTGAAAGACGCTGTTGATTATTGTTGCTGGAAGTGCAGAGGGAATACGCGCGCAAATTTTGTTATTAAGTCGGAAGTCAAGGATTTCGCGAATTAAATTTGCAGCCGAATTTAATTTTAGTTTAAGCGTTATTAGTTCTTGGATAAATAGCCCGAAGCATACCGAGCTTTCGGGACAAAAAGCATTGATCTGAAACTTTTTTTAGCTGCACCATTGTTTGATGACGTTCTGCAGGGTAGATTACTTGGCCCAATTTGTTTAATATCTTTTAGAACTTTTTTATGTGGTAAATCAATTTTATGTTATTGTTAAGTAGACAGATTATCCTCAACTACTTTGAATGTTTCATTATCTAATAAAAATTTTATGAATTTGGACGTGATAAAATGGAAGATAATTTTCCTCGAACCACCAACTTCTCCATTTTAGGAGAGCAATATATTCGACGCACTTTTTCACAACGGCAAAATTAACAGCCCGGCTAATTTAGCCATTTGGGTTCCAGGCGTACGTATGTTACGTACAAAATAAATAGCGATTCGAAACTGGGTCACGTTCGCCCGGAGAGGCATTCGTGATTATGTATTTCCTCGTTACGGCCAATAGCTTTCGCAGTTAACGTGGCTGCGCAGCGGAAAAAAAAATGTTGCGATTGTTATCGCCGCCTGCAACGGAACGTTTCGTCCTTGTCCGTAAAATATGGCCGGCCTTAGATGGCGAGGAAAATAAATCCGCGGAGAACGGCAGACATATACAATGAAAATGGCTGGGAATAACTCACATTCCTTAGAAGCTTAATTAAAGTGGCGCTTGTGGTTTTTCTTAAAATCGAAGAGGAAAACCTTGAGCCTCATTGCAGTTATAAGAACATAAACAATTCTTTTAATTTGAACACAGCCAAGCAGTCACAAATAAATTGGACTACAAACAACAAGAAATATTAGGTTTACGCTACGATTCATTCTGTAATATTAGAATCAGTATTATTGTAAATGTTGTGATAAAGAAGCAAAAGCAACGACAAATATGATAACAAAAATGATTTTTATGGTAAATCGAAATGAT
Organism: Dorcus parallelipipedus; assembly: GCA_958336345.1. Lineage (NCBI taxonomy): Eukaryota > Metazoa > Arthropoda > Insecta > Coleoptera > Lucanidae > Dorcus > Dorcus parallelipipedus. The sequence goes on from OY284475.1 coordinate 15,741,146, forward strand.
TTTGGACTAGGTTAATAAATGTGAAAGTAAATTATAATTATGATTTATCATGATTCTCAATACGTTTCTTTAGAAGTATCTGACATAAAAAAAACATTAGGTTATTGCATGAAGTGCAACTCAGGATCACAGTGTTAAAGTAAACTTTAAGCTAGAACCTGAGGCTAAATCTAGACTACACGGTCTAGTACAACACAGTCCTTAGGTCTAAGCTGTCACTGTAAAAGAAAGATTTTGTCAGCGCCGTCTGTATACAGTTTGCCGAAGTAACCAGTGAGACTTCACTAACGCCATCCGACTCCAAAGGCTTAATAACAAAAGGTATTTTAGGTCTAAACTATCACTGTAACTAGGAGGTTTGATCAGTGCCATCTATGTCCAGTTTTTCGAAATAATTATTGAGACTACCAACGCCACCTGGCCGTGAATTCTGGACTTGGTGTTAAACCTAGACCAGACGACGATTCGAATACAACATAGTATTTAGATTTAAGCTGTCACTGTAATTGGAAAATTTTGTCAACGCCATCTGTGTACAAGCACTTTTCCGAAGTAACCAGCGAGACTTCACTAACGCCATTTGACTCCAAAGGCTTCAGAACAAAAGAGTACAATATCGTCTTTTAAGTCTAAACTATTACTGTAGCTGAGACGTTTTGTCACACGGAGAAAAATCGTATTGTTAATTTTACAACAACCGAACTTGTTGAAATATTGTTGTTTATCTTCGTACAAATATTGACTTGAGAGAACCACATGTTGTAAATGCGGGTATAACCATTTTATAGTAAACTTTTGTTTGAATATTACTTTTAAGAAATAGTTGGACAAACAAGTGTTTATTTTTAGAACAACAACAAATTAATATTTATTATTTTGTGTTTACTATACTAATTCATTATTTTAACGCCGACATGTCATTGTGAATGCATTATACTGTACTACTGCATTATTTTAACACTAACATGTTATTTGTGGATGCATTACCACCAATTCGTAGTTAAAAACTATAATATTGATGTTGGGTTGACGCCAAGACGTGATCAACATTAACAAAAAAACTTTGTGTATTAAATATCTTTTTGACACTAATAAAAACTACAATTTCAGTTGTTCACAAAAATAAAGTTGAAGTACCAATATAAAATTTGTGTCGTATAGGTACCGGGTGGAAAGTTTCAAACCCGAACATAGGAAACTTGCATTGAAAAGTAAGTTTATGAAGATTGCTGCTCGGCATTTAAAGATACAAAAATGGTAATGGTCTTAAAGGAAAGAGAAAATTATGACCAATATTAATTACCGTGCTAAGATTATTGCTAAGTGTTAATAATTTCGTGAAAATAAATTTTTTAAATTTCATCTGAAAAATCATACAATTTGAGTGACGTATAACATTTAGCAATAATTTTGGCAAGGTAGTATTGGTCATAATTTTCTCTCTTTTAAGACCATTACCCATTTGTATGTTTAAACGACGAGCAGCAATCTCCATAAACAATGCAAGTTTCCTATGTTCGGGTTTGAAACTTTCCACCCGGTATATGACACCAAATTCTTGTTAGATGCTTCACAATTGTTGGTAACTTAACAAAATATTTTTTTCCGTGCAGTGACATCTGTATACAGTTTTTCGAAATAATCAATGTGACTACCAACGCCACCTGACCGTAAAGGCTGACCTGAGGCTAAACCTAGACGACACGACGGTTCTGGTACGACATAGTCTTTAGGTATAACAGTCACTGTAATTGGAAGATTTTGTCAACGCCATCTTTTGCGAAGTAATCAGTGAGACTTCACTAACCCCATCTGACTCCAAAGGTTTCATAACAAAAGAGTACAATATTGTCTTTTAGGTTTAATCTATCACTGTAACTGAGAGGTTTTGTCAGTGCCATCTGTGTACAGTTTTTCGAAGTAATCAGTGAGACTACCAACGCCACCTGGCTGTAAAGGCCGACCTAGGGCTAAACCTAGACCACACGACGATTCTAATAGAATATAGTCTTTAGGTCTGAGCCGTCACTCTAATTAAAAGTTTTTGTCAACGTCATCTGTGTACAATCACTTTACCGAAGGAATCAGTAAGACTTCTCTGACGCCATCTGTTGCCACAGACTCCATAACAAAAGAGTACAACATTAGCTGCGTTCCTTTTGCCACAAATCTTACCTCAGATCACTTAAACGTCATTTCCGTTAACACGAACAAGTAAGTTTGAACGGATATTTCAATCTAATGTCTTTTAGTAGTAAGTCTAAACTATCACTGTAACTGAGAGGTTTTGTCAGTGACATCTGTGTACAGTTTCTCGAAGCAATCAATGAGACTACCAACGCCATCTGGCCGTAAAGGCCGACCTAGGCCTAAACCTAGACCACAAGACGATTCCAATACAATGTAGTCTTTAGAATTAAGCCGTCACTCTAATTAAAAGATTTTGTCAAATTCATCTGTATATAAAGACTTTACCGAAGTAATCAGTAAGACTTCACTGACGCCATCTGATTTCAAAAACTCCATAACAAAAGAGTCAAGATTTTGTCAGTACCATCTTCGTACAGTTTTTCGAAGTAATCAGTGGAACTACCAGCGCCATCTGGCTGTAAAGGATGACCTAGCGCTAAGCCTAGACCACACGACGATTCTAATACGATATGGTCTTTAGGTCTAAGCCGTCACCGTAACAGAGAGATTTTGTCAACGCCATCTGTGGACAGTTTTCCAAAGTAATCAGTGAGACATTATTAGCGCCATCTTTAAAGTCTACACTTTAAAATAGCGTTGCTTTAAATATCGATTCTAATACAATATGGTCTTTAGGTCTAAGCCGTCACTGTAACTGAGAAATTTTGTCAACGCCATCTGTGGACAGTTTTCCGAAGTAATCAGCGCCAACTTTAAAGTCTTTAGAGTCTACACTTCAAAATAGCGTTGCTTTAAATACCAGGCCTTGGTGAAAAGAAAGATTATTCTCTAACTTTCATTGTGAAATTTTGTCAGCGCCATCTGTTTACAACTTTTCGAACTAATCAGTGAGACTTTGCCAATGCCATCTGGCCGCAAAAGTCTTGTGGTTAGAGTCTATACTGAAAAATGATGACGTGACGTTTCAAATATCAGGGGTCAATGGAACGAATCAGTAATTCAAAAGGCCACTACTATCTATTGTTTACGATGAGGAATTTGTTGGCGCCATCTATTGTCAGTTTTTCGAAATAATTTAGAAATTTAAAAAAAAATCTATTCATTTGGAATCTGAAATTTCTCCTTCGTTTTGGCAGATTTTCTTGCACTGCACTGGTAACGTTTTCCAAGTCTTATGACCATTTTACACGGTATCAAATTTATTACGAAGTGAGTGAGAAGTACCAATTCATCCAATCGACATTCACTGTGGTAGCTTATCTCTCTCATGTCGTAATAAATTTCATACAAAAATATGACCGTCTAAAACGGGCATTACTTGAAAACAGAAAAAGAGATTCAGATGAGGATTCACCAGATTTTATCAGCGCCATCTATGTACAGTCTTTCTTCGAAGTAAGCATTTTGAGTTAAGATTTAAGTGATTTAATTCAACTTTAATCTGAAATTATGACCCTATTTCATCGCATTTGCAACTTTTTTAAGTGTCACTTTAAAATAGGGAAAATATTCAGACTAGAGACGTCAGCGCCACCTGTGTAGAGTTTTCTGAAGTCGTCAGGTATAATCAGAAATTGAAAAATGCCGATTCATTAGTAATCTGCGGTTTCTACTTCGCTTTATTAACATTTTTCTTTTTTTTTCAGTCTTACATTAGTATAGATAAAGAAGTACTCATATGCGAGAATGACGAGGTATACGACGTATATCCAGATTTTATCAGCGCCATCTGTGTACAGTTTTCCGAAGTAATCAGTTTTGATTTAAGATTTTTAAAAATGCTGAATAATTTAGAATGTCATTCGTTATGACATTTGCCCCTTTCTTAAGTTTTACTTTGAGATAGAAGAAAATACAAGTGTGTGACAAAACACGTGAGAAAATAGTAACGACGATTGCCTTGATTTTGTCAGCGCCATCTGTGTACAGTTTTCCGAAGTAATCAGTTTTGATTTAAGATTTAAGAAAATAATGAATAATTTAGAATATTCGTTATGACATTTGCTCCATTTTAAGTTTTACTTTAATATAAAAAAAATTCAAATGAATGGCAAAACACATGACAAAATAAGACGAAGATTGCCTTGATTTTATCAGCGCCATCTGTGTACAGTTTCCCAAAGTAATAAGTCTTGTTTGATGATTCAAAAATCTCGATTCGTTTAGAATCTAAGGTTTTCTCTCTCTCATTATGACATTTTGACATATTTTCTTACGATTGCAACTATGTTAAAGCCTTGCTTTAAAACAAAACAAAAAAAAAGAAAATACGTCAATGGCAAGACACGAGAAAATAGAACGACGATGATACGGTTAGTCTGTGCCAGCGCAATCTTGGCATAATGCAAGGAAGTTCTAATTAAAAAAAAATGATGTTTTAGACGGCAGACGACAATTACAAGCGAATGAGTAAACTAAAAGAGAAATGAAGATTTCCACATCCGCTTGTCCTTTACTGTTTCATCGAGAAAGAAAAGTACGAGATGTCACCCTGTATACTTGAAGCTATTTTAACGAATTTTATTTAAAAACATTGTGTAATTGTTATGAACAAAACTACAAGATTCCTCATGCAGCCTTGAATATACGTGAAAACTAAATGATTTTTTTATTCTATGTGGTTTATTGTTCTTGCCTATGACGGGGGGAAGTCCCATCTGCCACGTAATACATAAACATTTGCGGCGGCATTATTATTTTTTTATGGCTCCTTGTACCAACCCTGCGCGAAATGTAATATGCAAATTTGATGCCTTACCGTTATCGTTATTGTTTGGAAGCATGAAAATCCATAATTCGATGTGCTCACATCAGCATAAGCGACCTCACGAACTCTAGGGCCGCACTGAAATGAACGAGAACGTCCTCGGGCCTCCATGCATTCATTATTAACACGGTCATTTACACAGGAATTTCTGCTGGCGATCGATGTGACGTCAAGCGGCACTCCGGAGGAGAAGTTAAAATGGGCCTTCCGCATGTACGACGTCGACGGTAATGGTGTCATCGACATCCAAGAGATGACAAAAATTGTGCAGGTATATATGGTTCACATGTGTATGTACAGCCGCAATCATAATTCATGACGCTTACAGAAAACGTAGGTGTCGGTACGTCAAATGCATCCAAATCTTATTACTCAAAAGTGAATCCGGGATGTCGTAAATTATTTTTTGCTTGGAAACCACAAGTAAAATGTCCACGATGAGTTTTTCTGTAAAAGGTTATGTCATGAATTGTGATTGCGACTGTACATCAGACATGAACATAAATATAACAAGTGCACAAAGTCCAGGCCAAAAGCCACGTGCTACAAACAAGATCTTTTTATTACCTTTATGAGAAGTGTAAAAACTTTTGACAGTAAATGCATTACTTTGTCTGACTAGTATAAAAAAAGTAAATGGGTATCGAAAAGTTTACCTTTTTTTGTATTAGTTTATAATTAATTACTTAATTAAAATTCAATTGTTTGCGCTTGAAAATGTAATTTTCAGCCGTCACGTTGCTCAATGTGTGATTAGGAAAATGAAATTCCGCTGTTCGTTTAATAAAGTAGCGCTCGAACGAGCAGATTTTATTTATTAATTGGCCCGCTAATTCGACTAATTGTGTTTGACGTGAACATGCCGTGCCATAATCATGATGATTATGTAATGTGATTTGTGGAATATAATATCTAATTAAATTAATTTACGAGTATCGTTATATGTTACGCTTTAAATGCAAGCCATGTTTGCCATTGAATTTATTTCTATTCAGGACGTTTTGTTAAAATTACAATATTAACTCTAATTGGATCTTTTTGTAACAAAAAAATTTATGAAAAGAAAGTACTTCAGATATGTTTATCATTAAAAATACCAACAGATATCGATAATTTCAAACATGTGTCAATTTGGAACCTGCTTTTGTAATTTGAAATGTGAACAAATTTCGCCGCCAACGTAACAAGATAAAATTTCGGATGCTTTAATGAGCTACTTTAACTTTATGAAACCCAAATGGGTGTCATAATGGAGTCGCTAAAGCATCAAAATAGAAAAAATATTATTACACATCACTGCAGAGTATGAAAAATATTACACTTGACACTGTATGAGATTTATAGATTTGTCACTCAAAGGCATTTTAAAAGTAAGTAATCCCAATAATGTATTTTTATCATGTACTTTTGGCTGACCTTTAGTTCTCTTCTGTAAATGTTTTTTTCTTTTTTTCTAAAAGAATAATAATCATCTTGTTATTGTGGCAAAAAGCAAACAGTTACAATATTTACGGACGGAAACGGATATTTTCCCGAGAGCAAACTCGAAGCCCATTTATATTTGTTCATCCGACAGGACGCTTTATCCTTATATAACATCTTTTGCTCCTCCTCAGGCGATATACGACATGCTGGGCGCGTGTTCGTCCAACAGACCGGCGGATTCCGCCGAGGAACGGGCAAAGAACATCTTCGCCAAGATGGACGAGAACAACGACGGCCAGCTGACGCAAGAGGAATTCCTCAAGGGCTGCCTGCAGGACGAAGAACTCTCCAAGATGTTGGCTCCTTAATGTGTACCTTAATTAATTTTAGTGTGTTTGCTCACACGTTGACTACCGTCCGGGTAGTTCGCAACAGAGCAAGCTTTTAATTAATGAATTAATTAATTGAACGAGACTCTGACCAACTCTGTATCAGTTCACGGGTACATTCGAAACCATCATCCTCATTCATCGTCATTATTTCATTTCTCGACTGACGTGAGCGGCGCTTCTTAAACACCCAGAAAGCGTATACCTACCTATAAATGAATCAAAGAATTTCTAAATGTGTAATTTTTTTCTGTTGTAAGCTGCATGCGAGAGCCATTGCTTTCTCTCTCTCTTCCTCATGCCATCCGTACCGAACTCAGCAGGCATTTCTTACGAGTATTATTAAGCTAGGGCTTAGGTTATTAGGGCGAAAACCGAGGGTACTCGACATGCGCGTTCCAAATACATACATAGATGTTCACGTTTATATGTACTCAACATGTTTTAAGCATATCATAAATGTGTCTACATATTTCCTTGTATAGCTCACCTGTCCGAATTCAATGCGTTTGACAATGTTTCGCTCACGAGTCCGACGACGTCCGCTTCGTCTTCCTACTTGTGAGTGCTTTCTTCTCCCTTTTTACACACACTCACATAACACACCTACACATATCTTTGTCTAAGTCTACGGGACACCGTGGAGGAAATTTACCGCATCCGAATGAACCCTTTTCGATAGCGCTAAGAAATAAAGCTGCATAACAACACCTCCACATATCAGTCTAATAAAATATTTATCCTTCCCCCGCTTACTTTGCAGTAATTCACCGCATTTTATTACGTGAATAAAATAAAAATAAGCATACGCGCCATGAAGATAAATCAGAGAAGATAAAAAGTTTCTCTGCCCGGATTAATCCGGATGTGGTGAAGTTTTCCTCCCGTTGAAATATACCTACAGCACAAATTTTGTGATTAGTAAAAGAAAAAAAAATGAATACCTGTGTTCGGTTCCGTAGCGCGATTTAGGAGAGCGTTTTCAGTATTTGTTTGCACGATCGTTCCAAACCAACATGGTCACGCCATCTCCTCGACGGGGAACATTTACACGAAGGTGTTGTAATTGTTAGTCCAGACATGGCGGTGCCATTCCTATACCTACCGTACGTTCCGTTTTGTAAATTCGTTCGTAAGTGAGGCAGAAGATGCAGGACATGGACGCTTCGCTCCATGCGTGTTAAGGTATCTACTTGATCGATCGGTTATCTATTGATTAATTAATATTTTTCTACTTGCACATACTGTAAGATACGTATTATGCTATCATAGATGTTTACTTATGTATTTAATAAAAAAAAAATTAAAATTAATTGACGGAGATTGTAACGGACGCAGGAACTTCCGAAATTTGTTTGTGTATGGGGCACCTGAGTCAGTAACACACAGAATACGAAACACATTTTTCCACCAATTGTAATGGGGATCATACTTCGAATAAATCTGACATTAAATTTTATTTTGAGTACACCACTGGGTGGCCTTTAAAATTTAATTAAAATTCACTTTTAATTTTCGTTTACTTCATTTGAATTTCTTCTATTTGCAGATGTTGTTAGACGTTACTGCTTTATACTTTTGAATACGTTTTGATTTTATTTCGCTTTTACGTCTTCTCCTCATATTTAAGTAAGCAAATCGATTTATTATTTCACCAAGCTCATAATTTGTTTTTTCAATGTTTTTTTTTTTTTGTAAAATCCTGAAACAGATAAATTTTTAATTTTAAAAGACACGTTTTACTGTAAAAATCTTTTTTTGATCGGCATTTATTTTTCCGTTGTGACGTCATTATTAATTTTTTTTTAAATGGCAACCCTTTTTAATGCAGATTTTGATATACTAAACTCAGCGAACGAATAGAGTAATAAAAGTGCGTGATCAGTACGTGCTGTTTGGGTGCAAGGTTCTAACTGGTTGATTGGTTGTCTCCCAGTCCCCCTCGGTCAGGCGCTGAGAAGAAAGAGAGCACGTGATCACTCTATTGGTTGGCTGAGTTTAGTATAGTCCTTCTTATCAGGAAAGCGGTAATGTAAGAAAGTTATTACTTTCTACAACAAATTTTTCGAAAAAAATAGACATTACAATTCAAAAATAAAGATACAGTGTTAATTTATTTTAATGATAATCTTAAAAATTGAAAACAAAAACAAGTAAAAATTAATTAAGGAAAATATTGAAGCTGTAAGGTACTATTTTTTATATCACCATAATAACTGACAAGAAGGACTATCAAATCTGCATGAAAACACTAGGGTTCCCATTTAAAAGAATTAATGATGATGTCACAGCGAGAAAACAAATCTCTCGATCGAGAGAATATTTTTGCACGAAAATGTATCTTCTTAAATTAAATAAACAAATCATGAGCTTGGTGTGTGACTGTATCACCACTCTGTATATTTGCAATCACTTTTCGTTTTCATTTTTCTTTGTTAGTTTTTGTTCACAAATTAATGCGATCGTCTTTGTTTTTCCCCCGTATTCACAAAATTTGAGTCGAATGCTACCAATTTTTTGTTTGACCTCATGTTTGCCGTTTGGAAATTTCTGTAATTTTTTTTTGTTATATTATTTATTGTTTATTATTTATCCAATTATTTTCGCTACAGAAAATCACACTCATTACCATGTTGTTCACTTCTTGGTTCTCAATTTGTTTTTAATTACTCATTCTCGTGGTGATTTTTAATTTTTTGTTTTATGTTCAACCAATACCAAAACGATTTATTTTGAATATTTACGTGATTTTTTTACTTGACTTGTTTTTTAAATACTATCGGTTTTGAAATTTTTGTGCAAATCGGTTTTGAGTATGTATTTACGTAATTTCACTTATTTTTTCTAGTTTCGCTGTCATGAATTGTATTTATTTTTTAACGACTAACTAGCAGCAAATAAATCAAGTATAATTACATAATATCTATATTACGCATCGTTTTTTGTCGGTAGCACGTTATGATAATATGCTTTTCCAAATTGTTTAAACTAAAATGGTTGTCGCTTATCAAACAAGATATTTTGATATGTTGAAAAACTCCTTCCAACATCAACCGAAGTGATTGTACAATGTTGTAAAATTTGAATTGGTCTCATTTATAAAAATATCTTCCAAAATCTGCAGAAAGTGCTAATGTGAATTAAATTAATAGAAAGTTTCACTTTCAATATACAAAAGTTTTAAAATATTAGCAATTTAAAATTTTTCTGGTCAAATGCTGGATTCAGTATAGAACAAAAATTGCTGCATGAATCCAGCATAAGTAACATAATTAAAATTAAGTACTTAGTGTCTTAATGCAAGCTTTGCAAAACACTCCATCACTGTCCAGCATAAGTTCAAGATATCGTTTGATCCAACACATAACTTTCGAATTGGACATAATTTTCACTAATACAGGCACAATAACTAAAAATATGTACAGTAACAAAAAGATATAGTGTGCGATTTGTTTTCTTAAATTTACGCTTGTTCAAGCTTGTGCATAAGATGTGCAGAACTTGACAAAGCAGAATAAATGCATATTTTTGCAAAAAATAGGCAACAATATGGACAATTGAAAAAAATATGCACAGGTATATCAATATATGCAAAATATGCTAAATTAAGTTGATGTGAATCATCTCTAATTAACGTAATTCGCTCAGATACGGAATGTCGCTTTGAAATAAAAAAATATGCAATTTGCATATAATCCGCCATTTAGTAATCATCAGGCATACGATTTCGACCCACTTCGCATTTCAACCAGTGGCAGCTCTTCACGATATGCAGAGGGTGGGCAACTGTTCGGTACACCGAAAATTTTAAAATTATTGGTAGTCGTCTTTCAAGGACTTGTGTTTACCATAGTTTCAAAATAAAAAATAAACAAGCGTGTCACAAAAATTATTCACTTAATTTTGAATATATTTTACTAACAGTCTACTGCAGATTTAAATTAAAATAATTATTAATAAATTATGAAATTATTTTAAAGATTAAATTGCATTGATAAACTGTAACAGGGTGGGCAGTGCCCAACCCGACGCCATTGATTTCAACACACTTATTGAAAATTTGCTATGGGCCACGCGATCGCAGTAAATAATTAAATAAAGTTTAACATAAATCAAAAAAGTATGTAAGACAATATTTACTACCTACGGTGTTGTGCGAAGCCGGGGAATTTACAATCCAACATGTTCGGAGTGGACCGAAATCGTAAACCTGCTCATCAAGAATGTCGATTATTATTGATCACGATTAACAAAAACTGTTTTATTTATGCACATAATTCATTTATTTTTTAGTTGCTGATTCCCATGATTTTCAATGGCTTATGATCAGCAATAAATGTAATGGGTTATCCATGTTGTTAGTGATCATTGAAATAAGAAAAATTTGGAAAAGTATTTGCCTTATGTAAAAGCTGTTTAATTTCTGCTCATCAAAGATGTTGTTGTAAAGATGACATGTTTCGGTGAACTACCATTTTCAAATCTTTAGCAATAGGCGTTTGATTTTAAGATCGCAGAGCTACCGTGGACAAATCTGAACCTCTGTAAGCTACATGGAATTTTTGTAATGCACATGTTTAAGTGCATACTAATACAAATACACAAGTTGATTTAATGTGAATGTCACATATAACACAATCCTGATACATCATACACTCAGGATCGACGAGAAAACACGATTTGTTGTGTAGCATACAAGGGTTTGTTTAGTTGACACCAGGTGGCGAACGCTTAGCTGCAAACTCCAATATGAAAAGTCACAATGTGGAAGACATTATAGTTAAGACTCTTAGTTAAGAGTCTACGAAACATGTCATCTTTACAACAACTTCTTTGATGAGCAGAAACTAAACAACTTTTACATGACGGCGTTTTTTAGTGACTTAGGGCAAATACTTTTCCAAATTTTTCTTATCAGCAATACGTTTATTTTTTAATCATGAAAAAAGATTTTGAGCATTCACGTGATTTTCAATAGTTTTTTGAACAGTGCCATTTCATAAGTTTAATTTTTTTCTCTTTAAGTTAGTGACTGACTATGAGTTACACCGTCAGGAGTTAACTTTTTCTTCAAGCTGATTGTATTCAATTAATTTGATGGTTTTGAACATTGCTGCGATTTTCAGTTCTTTTTCGATATATCAGAGTGCCGATTTTCAATAGTTTTTGTTTCTAGTTGATCAAGTTCCTTTATGAAACATCCAACCAATAAAAGCGTGGGTTTTGTGAATTTTGGTGATTTTTTTTTAGTTTTTGCTCTCTTATTCGTAATTTTTACTTACTCCTCGAAGCAAGGTGTGCAAAATGCCACTACCGTTTGACAGGAAGTGACGTAATTTCCGTTTTGTTCAAAATTAACACCGTTTTCGCTTCACAGGTCTCTTTCTAGCATTCGAGTTTATAAAGTCACACTCCTGTGCTTGCGTGTTATTATGTATACCTACTGTATAGTGGTGGCCTTTAAAATCGTTACCCCTGCATGCTAACCTTGTCCTAACTGACCTGTAATGGAAACAACGTCTCTCCACTCATAACGCCGCTTAGGGTTGCGTGCCCTTCCAATCGTAACGATTTACTTGGCCATCAGTTTACACTAAGGGACGATGCGAGACCGTGTGATCTTCATTTTTTGATGATCGCTATTAAAATACAATATTTGAGAAAAAGTTGTTTTACGATTCTGTGTGTTGCCTTGCTTCGTGCAGGAGCTTCCTGCGTCCGAAACGGGACATGTAGTTAAAGACAAACAAGGGCAAGTTGCAGCATAGTAGGCTATATTTACCACGTATTCATACTGAAGGCAAAACGTTTCTTTGGATTTTTATCACTAAATATGATTATGATGATGATTATTATGATTACTTATAAACATTAAAGAATATACATATTTGCCGAAGCCGTTGTTTTTGTGTGCGTGCGTTGTGCGTGTGTGAGCTGCTGAACGAGCGGGTGCATCTTCCATCTACTAGTGTTGTTGTGTGAGTCTAGGGACCGGCATTGAGGAGTCGGAAGACGCGTCGGCCAAGTTCTAGTCATGGGGAAGCAGAACAGCAAACTTAAGCCGGAGGTGCTGGAAGATCTCAAACAGAACACCGAGTTCTCAGGTGAGCCCTTTTTTCCTCTGTATGATTCCGAGAGCAATTTGACGAAATCATCCCCCGTCCGGTCCCCCGAAAACGCGGGTAATGGAAAAGGTCGAATAACGACGAAATTTCCTGCTCCCTTATAACTCGATTTTTCAGAGTTACGGTTTATTTCAGTTTCGGGGCCGTACGTGCACAAGGACGATTTTGCATATTATATTTAATTGGGGTAACGGGAAGGTCGGTTGGTTTTACAGACGCGGAAATTCAAGAATGGTACAAGGGGTTCCTGAAGGACTGTCCGAGCGGGCACCTGTCGGTGGACGAGTTCAAGAAGATCTACGGTAACTTCTTCCCGTACGGGGACGCCAGCAAGTTCGCCGAGCACGTTTTCCGCACGTTTGACGCGAACGGAGACGGCACCATCGACTTCCGAGAATTCCTGTGCGCGCTCTCCGTCACTTCCAGGGGAAAGCTCGAGCAGAAGCTCAAGTGGGCCTTCTCGATGTACGACCTCGACGGTAACGGCTACATATCCCGACAGGAAATGCTAGAAATCGTCACGGTTTGTATACGTGTACTCACGACGTTAGCAAATAATGATCTGTGTCTTTGGTGTGTTTCGCAGGCAATATACAAAATGGTAGGTTCTGTAATGAAAATGCCTGAGGACGAGAGCACGCCGGAAAAGCGCACGGACAAAATCTTCCGACAGATGGATCGTAATAAGGATGGAAAGCTGAGCCTGGAAGAGTTCATCGAAGGAGCCAAAAGCGATCCGTCTATCGTACGACTGCTGCAGTGTGATCCTCAAGCACAGTAGCGACGGGACTCTTTGTTTTAAGTTATCAAACCAGTCTTGTGTGATCGCGGGGATACCGCGCCGACATCCCGGTTATTTACAAAAAAAAAAACAAGTCTCACCACAACACTGATTTTTTCCGTCAGAAAAAAAAAAACAACAACCGCGGATTGTTATGCTCACCCTCGCATAGATTTAGCGAAACTTTATTTAATCCTAATTTAATTCGTTAATTTAGTTTAGTGTTTAAGTGAGATAAGCGATTTTGATGAAAGAAGATGAAAAAAAAGCAAAAAATAATTCTGTGACAAATTATTATATAAATCTATCTCTTATATCGTATAATAATAATAATGATAATGATAAGAGTAATTATCTCCAGATATATCAATTAAATGTTACTGTTTTTCAAAGATTTATGTGATTTCGAACGAAGTTGAATGTAGATGATTTTACTTGTATAATGTTCCAAAATATTATCTCGGTGGTAATTGGTGCTTAAATTAATCAAACGGGAAGCGAAGGATTGGCGGAAGGACGGTCACGTTTTAGGCTATTTAGATTTTTAGGACCGTACAGGACCGTCTCCGCCACCCTTTCGCCCGTACAACTTCACGTGACGTGGTTTCGTATCAATCATTGTTTCTCCGCCCTGTTTCTCTTTCTCTCTTCGATGCACTCACTACTTATATTTTCTTTCTTTCTTTCGATTTTTTATGGATGTGTTCTATACATTTTGATAAGTAACGTGCATACTTACATTACATACATAATATTACCATAGATATTATCGATAGGAATTATGGAATTATATGATACTTACGTGCATATACACATAAATTGAGGCCTAACGAACGATTTTATGCAATAGTCTAGTCGACAACAACAGTTGGACAGTTCCGAGGGCCGTCCAGTGGCCGTCGCACAAAACGTGCAAGCACACCGAAATACAATTTCTTGATCTTCCCATGTCTTGCGAGAAAATGTGGTTTTATCAATACTACTTGTCTACATGTAATATCAGAATAAAATTGCTAATGCATTAACGTGGTTCATTATTTTTATTTTCTCACATTCCTTTAATACTCTCTATAAAAAAAAATAGACTCTGCCAGTCCCCTTCCTTATTTTTATATGGACGTGCAACTATGCACCCACTTTGTCAACCGTACCTTCATATTTGGAAGATCCTTAATTATAAGAAGAAATTGGCCCGCATAGCTATTCTACTAGCTAGGAGCAAGTGTCAATTTTCCGAGAAAGAGATAGTCATCCAAAGAGTACTTGAGTAAAGAATAACGAAATACAAGAAATAAAAGATAAAACTGTTAAAAGCGGCGATGAAATACAAAAAAATAATGCGACGAGCAGAAACAAATTAAAAGTTAAACAAATGACAATATTATAAATGAGATGGATGGAAAGCAAAAGAAAGTCGTCGATCCCTTGTTAAGCTGTGAGTAAATCAAAAGACTAAAACATGAAGTAAAATGCGAAAACTTGATTGGATAAAAGGAAACAAAAAATAACTCAAATAAAGGAAATGAAATGTAAAGAATAAGGACAAAACAAATGAAGAATCGACGAGCTTCAACTGTCGAAAACGAAGAGACGAGTGTTTGACAGAAAGCAAAAGGAAACTTGAAAAACATTAATAATCCGAAATAAAGAGAAAACTATTGAAATGAAGAGAACAAACGAAGGATTCTCAATTCATATAATAAGCATGTGTAGAGTATTCGAAATTTTTTTGTAAGTGACAGATGTTTTTTGTAAATAAATAAACAAAATTTGAAAAGTTGAGGAATGTTTTTTAACTGGTACGGTACTGTACGTGCAGTAAAATATTTGATACATGTTGAAGAATCAAATGCAATTCCAAATAATGGATTTGAAAGAATTATCAGTAGGAAAAGATTCATTAAGAACTGTTTTGGAAAGTAAATGATAATTTAAAAATATTTCTAAATTTTCTGCTATATCTAATTTGTTTCCTTTTTGAAGATTATGTAATAATTTAGTATTTGAGGAAGAATCAAACGTATGTGAACTGTCAATAAGATGATTAGCAAAGCTTGAATCCGATTTATTTAATCGTAATGATCTTAAATGTTCTTTAATACGTGTTTGAAGACTTCTTCCTGTTTGTCCAATGTATATCGCTTTACAAGAATCGCATGTTAAAGAATAAACTCCACTTTTTAAACAAATTATCAAAAGTATTGTAACGATTTTAAAGGTTCTATTAATTTTATTTTAATCAAAACACGAAATAGTTAAACTTAAACAAGAATTTATTTATAAACTAATAAGTAATTTATGTTAACAGCCGAGCGAAAATTTATAACGCGACTTCGATTCCGAACTGTCCAAATGCAGAATTAATTTCGAACTCCACCGGCCGCGTGTTTTATACGCCGGGGTTGTTTCTCGCGAACATTCTCGCTCGTTCGACGGAAAGTCTCGGATCATCGCCCCGTGATGTCGAAGCTTCTCGTCTAAGGCGCGTCGGTGTTGACGCATCAGACAGGCTGGGACCGCAATCGTCACAGTATCTTTGTTATTACAAAATAAATTTAATAAATTTAATTGATTGGTGAAAGAAATATTTAAACCTAAAGATTTTAATAATTTTTTAATTTTAATAGACAGACTTCCAACATATGAAATAGAGAAGAAGTTATTATTAGATAAATTTGAATTTACTATTGATTGTGAGTAAATAATATTATTTAATAGTTTGTTTTTAACTCTATTAAAAATATTAAAAATGATATTAACTGGAAAATTATTAAGATAACCAACTTGTAAAATAATATTAATTTCACTTCTAAAATTTGTTTCATTCATAGGAATAGAAAAAGAACGGTGAAAGAGCGATCGAAAAGCAGCAACTTTGTGTTCAAATGGGTGAAAAGAATTAAAATTTATACAATTATATGTTTGAGTAGGTTTACGATAAATTTTATACTGAAGATAATTATTACATTTAGTAATAGTTATGTCTAAATAATTGATTGAGCTATTAATTTCTTTTTCTAATGTAAATTTGATATTTTGATGTAAAGAATTAAATTCTTCTAAAAGATTTGTGAGAGTTGCCATCATAAATAATAAGGATACCTAGCATAAAATTGTATATATTTTTTACAAAGATTCATAGAAGAAAAATATTCATTTTCTAAATTATCCATAAAAAGATCCGCTAAAAGAGGAGATAATCCGCATCCCATTGCTAAACCATCTTTTTGTGAATAAAATTTATTATTAAATACAAAAAATTTTTGTTCAAGAGTAATTTTTAATAGTGACTGGATAAATCTAAAGTTTTCTGTTGACAAATCAGAAGAAAGTAAGTGATCATTAATAATTTCCATACATTTAGAGGCAGGAATAGAAGTAAAAAGGTCATCTAAACATCTAAGGAAATTAAAAAGGAATTATTAGTTATATGAGTTAAGTTAAGTTTTTCAATAAGTTCAATAGTATTTTTGTTTTGTTTTGTATTTTTTGTTTGTTGCTCCCGTCTGAGATTTCTTTATCTTGATTGTACAAGGATGAATATTATCGTCTTATCTTGTGTTATGATGATCGTGTAACTAATTGTTTTGCATATACTGATTTGTGTTGTCTTTTATGTAAATTAAACAGTGTAGAATGTAAGTATACTTATGTAAGTATACTTATGTAAGTATACTTAGGTTGATAAAGTGAGACTTTAAGTCCTCCCTATATTTGATTCCGGCTACTATTCGTAACGCTCGCCTCTGAAACTTAAATATTCGATGTAGAATAACTGAAGGTCCCCAGATTAGTATACCGTACGCTATATGAGTTTCACATAAAGAAAAATAAGCTCTACGTGTGACCGTTGCGCTGGGGAAACGCAATTTCGAAGATTTTTTAGTAGAAAGATACTTGCTATTTTTTGCACAATTGCTTCCCCGTGAGCATTCCAGTTTAATTTGTTATCTAAAAGTAGTCCAAGAAAATTTGTGGATAGTTGAAAATGTTCAGGGTAGTTGATTTTTTTCAGAGTAAATAGGATATTTACTGATTTATTTGAATTTATGCCGACTTCGTTCTTCGCGAAGTTATGAATTCCGATGCTTCCAACTGCGCACATTTATTGACTGTAATAGCCGCATTTATTGAGTTGACTTTATTTGCAAGTGTTGTATCGTCTGCAAATAATGTGAGGTGGGAATTCAAGGACCGTGGTAAGTTGTTGATAAATGTTAGAAGTAGGAGTGGTCAGAGGACCGAACCCTGAGGCACACCCCTTTAACAGTACCTACATGACTGAGAAATCACGCGCTTAAATTTTACAATTTGCGACCTGCTGTCTAGATATGATTTTAGCAGATCTAGGCTTGAGGAATCCAGAGGATACATTTGTAATTTATCAAACAAAATACTATGTGACACGCAGTCGAAGGCCTTGGACAGGTCAAGGAACGACACAACAGCCATTTCACCTTCTGCCCAAGAAGCATTTATGAAGCTGGTAAGATTCTGAATGGCTGAGAATGTAGAGCGACCCCTTCTGGAGCCATATAATAATAAACAAAAGAAGTCGTCATTCTCTGTGGACTGTAAGTAAATCAAAAGATCAAAACATAAAGTAAAATATGAAAAAATATTTCGAGAAAAAGAAATAAAAATCAAATGGAGAATCGACGAACAAAAACAACGTCAAGAACAAGAAACAAAAGGAAACTGAAAAATGTTCAAAACAAAAGAAGACTGACGAAATTACTTCCACGGAATATTAAAAATATTAACAAAATTGCAACAGAAAAAGAAGCAGAGAACAACGACATATCGAGGGCGTCATATCAGAAGAGCGCATCAGCCCTTGCGTATTATGGTGCTTACGGCCTTTCTGATATGACGCCCTCGATATGACGAAAACTAAAGAAAACTTCAATAATCCAAGAAAGCAGAGAAAACTAATAAACGAAACAACTGAATAACTGTCAGTCTTTTGTTTTTTTAAACTTGCCATCGCCGACTGCATTGTATTTTTCGCGCTTCGTTAATTTCAGTTTTCTTTTATTTTATTCATTTGTTTTATTTTGTTTTTACCTTCATTGATTCTCCACTCGATAAAAACCTTAGATTATTTTTATTTGTTTAATCCTCAATTTTTTTGCTGTTTGTTTTTATGTATTCTCTTATCAAATTAGTTTTCTAAAGTTATGTTAACATAAAATTAAACGAATATTCTGTCATTAAACGGAAACCGAAATTTTGCAGTGCCATCTATGAAAATCCTGTCGGACTACATTTTTAAGCGCTAAATTTGAAAAGTCTAGAAATTATTGAGGTTACTGAAGAAGATCGATTTTTGTCTCATTCTATTTTCATTTACACCTTTCAATAGATTTATTTCAAGCATCAGTTGTAATTATTATCTTCTGTTTATTGCAACTCCTTCCGAATTATTCTTACTTGGAGAGGCGGTGCTAGTTGGTCATCATCAAAAAACTCAGATGTTTGAAATTTTCTAAACAGAATAGAACAAGTCGGTCAAGCGGAAGAAATTTAGACGAATGTGATCTTTACAGCGAAGTTGAGATCTGCAAAAATTTACAATTCTACCTTGGCAAGAAGATCAAAAAAACACTCTGCAATACCATTGTGTAATTTCAATGCCAAAATAAGCTTAAAAGAAGAATGAGCCAAAGCTCTCCCTTTTATGAATTTTTGATACCTTTCCGTTTTCATTTTCAATAATTCTTTTGATGGTCAAGATATCTCGATATGTTTTCTTACGTTTCCTTAATGCAATGCTCGACGTATCCAAATCAAAGTCGTGATTATTTTTAAGACAAAAGAATGAGATGTGACTTATTTAGAACTGTTGTTCTCTTTCTCTCATTTTGGACGCATCCAATCCGGGGCCAATTTAGACAGACAACATTGAATACCTGCCAAATACAACTCTATTCACTATTACGACAACCAAATACGTGCTTTACAGGTGTTGATCCTTTACGCGGATCAAAGTTAAAAATAATTTGTATGTAGGTAATTGAAAAAACTCAAAAAATTTGTAAAAAATGTATTAAGTGGAGGACGCGTTTCGGTCTATTAATAATGATATTTTGCTAGAGTTTAGGTGGATGCTTACGTCGGACGTTTCGTAATGTGACGCACGCTGACATCACCAGTAGCGGCCCTCATAAATCATAAACGTTAACGATCGTTTGCCAAATTTTCTAACAGTTTGTAAAATTGTTTTCAGACAAAACACCAAACGAAATCTGGCAAACGTGAGAAGTACTTTTACACTTGGGTCAGAAAGTTGTGTTTTGGGATATTTACAAAAAAAAGATGGGCGCGTAAAGAAGAATGTCAAAAAAAGTTTCAACTAAAATAAATTCTAAAATTTTTTTTTGTGCAAATCGGAATGTCTAGTCTAGTTTATTCTGCCGGCAGCACTTTCTCGACTGTCTCCTAAGGTGCGTCGACTAGACGCAAGAGACAGTCTGACGCCGGCTGGTGTCGACGGATCATTACAGTACATATGGATAAGTAGGAAGAAGAAATTAGTAAATGAGAAAGAGAGGACACTAAAAAGAACAGAAATAGAATATGATGTGTACACATTTTGTGCAGCTGTTTCAGGCCCAGTTGGGCCTTCGTCAGCAGAACCGTAGCTCGAGAACTCCACTGCAAACCAAACCGATCTGTCCAGGTTATTCGCCATTGCGATGTGAAAGTAATGAACATTTTAAGTAGCGACATCTTTCGATCGCTCTATGACCTGGCATTGCAGTAGGATTGACAAATTGAAGCCAGTTCGCTACTTAATAAGTCATCCTATGCAAGGCGGGCATGCTTGCTGTCAAAGCATATGAGAATTTTAAAAAAATTTGTGCAAATCGGTTTTGATTACAGCGGATTCCTCGAGCTGACGAAGGTCCAACTAGGCCTGAAACAGCTGCTCGAGGAATCCGCTGTAATCAAAACCGATTTGCACAAAATTTTTTAAAATTCTCATATACTTTGACAGCAAGCATAGCCGCCTTGCATGGGATGACTTATTAAGTAGTGAACTGGCTTCAATTTGTCAATCCTACTGAAATGTCAGGTCAAAAAGCGATCGAAAGATGTCGCTATTTAAAATGTAAAATAAATTCATAAAGTCTTGAAAATGTGTCTTTAAAATAGCTCGCGTATGAACGTTTCACTCTGTCGCTTAATCAAATTAAATTTAATCAAAACTGAAAATAATATTTTTAAAATAAAATAAAATTTAAAAGTATAAAAACAAAGAGGCCCTCAAATATTTTAATTCTGGACTGTATAGAAAACAACATCATACAACGTAGAATAGTTTTTATTATCTAGGTTTTAAATCACTCAAAATGATGAGGATGGTGACAGCTTTCCAGTAACCAAGCATTTGGTAACCAACCTAGCATTTTGTGTTTCATTTATTCTTTTCCTCTTTTGTCATTATAACACCTTACAACACGGTGTTCATTTTTGTGTAGAATTTATTAAAAAGAGAGTGAGAAGTATCAGAAATAAGAGACGAGATCATAAGGAAAGATAAGAATGTCAGACAATAGAATAGCAAAAAAGAAAGAAATAGAAGAAAATCTAGGCGGACATGGGAGAATGAATTGAAGAGTTAACTGGCATAGAATAGCTACAAAGCTATGTCAAAATTGTTTCTTATTTTTATATGGACGTGCGGGTTTGGTCGGCTAGACAACCATACCTACACATTTTGAACGCCCATATAAAATTTAATGGAGAAATTGGTTCAGAACTCCCAAAGCTATTCTACTAACTGAGGACAAGTGCCAGTTTTTGCGAAAAAAGATGTGTTTACACTTTTAAGTAAATAACCTCGGCTTCAAATGGTCTTACGCCCTACGGCAATTAGACCCAATGATTAAGTATTATTAAAAAACCAATGATATTTTTGCTACTTTTGAACGATTATGGACAAGTTTAGTTTAAAAACTACTAATATCTTGGAAGGGTGACGATAAAAGCAGGGCAAGAAATAAGAATTATGAAAAGAAATCGATAAACGATGATTTGCTTGGAAATTAAAATGATAGCAGAAGAATAGAAGCAGAAGGTCGACTAAAAGACATTTAAAGATGCAGCAAGATTTAAAGGAAAAGGCATTTTGAGGTGGTGATGTGAATAGCAAGTTAAAGAAACGAAACGTCTTTGGAAGATGGACCATTCACCGTGGTAGCCTCTCTTTCACTTTGTAAACATTTTTCAAATTTTTTTCTTTTATTCTTGACTCTCTGTTCCTCTAATTTTTGACTTAATTCTATAACAGTCAAGAATTTAATTTTTATTTCCTGGTAACTCAATCCTGTTATTATTTAATTATTTATTTACTTTTCGTGTACACATCATATTCTATTTCTGTTCTTTTTAGTGTCCTCTCTTTCTCCTTTACTAATTTCTTCTTCCTACTTATCCATATGTACTTTATTTAAAGTGTCTTTTTCTAATTGTATCTTTAATTTCATCAATTCTTTACGTATTAGTGGCGAAACACAACACAATTTGTTTCCAGGAATTTACTCAAGCACGAAAGGAATTCATTGAAAATTGAAACGGAAAGCTTTTACTTGATTTACAAGGCACGAGCCAACGAGAATTGACTGAAATGAAAGAGAGTAATTCGCGTCTGTTCTTAAAGCTCAAAGCTCTAAAGCGGAAACTAGAGAGACGTTCGCGGTCGCAAGTCGCGATACCTTCGGTTAAAGTCGCGGGCAAAATTTAACCAAATCGCACTAAGCGCATGCGAAATAATAAAATTTTCATGAACTCTCGCGAGTTTATACGATCGCTTCGCGACTTGCGTTCAGAACTTCTAATATTTTCTGCTTAAGAATATGGGTGAAGGAAAAACAACCACCAAAGCGCAAGTGCAAATATTGCACAAACTAATTTCTCGCAAAATATGAAAGAGAACGTCCAAATCTATCGATCTACTCCTGAGTTTTGGCCGGTCGATTTTGCTTGATTAATTATCGATTGAAAACGGGCGCGGCGTCAACTATAAATGCGCATAACTTTTTGTCTAAATTGACGCATTTAGAAGAGTGTTCAGACACCAATAAATAATAAATGTTGTTTCGCTTCTTTATTGGCGAGTTCTTCATTTTTATCTAGTCTTTCGTCTGCTGCCTTTTTATCCCTTCAACAGTGACTCATTCTTATTTCATTTTCGTCAATTTTCTTTACATGTTAAACTTTCTCTTAACATCTTGATGTTTCCATTTAAATCTTGTTCGTTTTGTATTTTTTAGTAGTGTTTAGTAGCTGTTTGTTGGGGGTGAGGGTGATGGGTTGCAATAACGCTCTATGCTCTTCATTCTCGCGGTCCAAGGTAACGATCAACAGAAATGCAGGAATGAAACTTGAAGGCCTTCTGGTAATTGTTGACGTACAACTGAAGAAATTACCTTAAGACTTCTAAGGGCTTTCTTTCAAAGATTTTCATCTAAAAAGTCGTTGGTATGGATTTTTTTATTATTTTTTTTTTTCGTTTTAATTTTGGTGTATTCGTGAGAATTATCTGTTACTAAATACGCCATTAATTTTTTTTTGCATAAAGTTGCAGAACATCCTGTATAACTGGCGGGCCACTTCACCTATAAAAAACATTTTTTGGCGTTCCAATATTTTGAAATATTTTCAAACATTGTAATTTTCGCGTTGAAACAATGACGTGATATTTGAAATTATTTGAACTTGTTTGAAACATTCTTGGGAGGACAGTTCGTGAAGAAAAAGTAACTTGTGCAACATCAATTTAAAATGTTTCATTGCTACGTGCGACAATTCATCCCAGGAATGCCGTTTAGAGGATAATTGTCCAATTTTATTTATAATCATACAAAGATAAATGGAACTTAACAGGAATTTGACAACAGTTGCAATCGTATTCGAAATATTTACATTTCAAATATTGGTTGAAAATAACATGTGTTTTTTTAAAAATGCCATAAGGGGTGGCTATGGAAAAGAAAATTCATGTCTTAGCTACATTCATGTGCTTTAAATTGTCAGTTTTGGCATGTGTTAGATGCCAAGCTACGACGCGACGTTTTAATTTTCATGGCCAACCTTTATGGCATTTAAAAAAAGTACATTGTATTACAACGCCAAAAAATGTCTATATGTATGAAAACGATTGCGTTGCATTTTTGCAGTGAGGTGCGCTGCGACCCGTCTCGGCACAGTTTGCACTGGCCTTTAAATTGTAACATACTTTGTTGCAAAGCGATTATCGTTGGTTAATCTGTTAGTTAAAAATAAAAGAATCTTGTTTTCATTGTATAGAGACACAGTGTGTATAATTCATATGGACAGTTTACATTAAAAAAATTTAAAAAAATACCATGCAACGCAAAGTACAACTTCATGTGGCAGACCAAGGAGTTCGTTGGGTAGAGGAGGTACTTCTGGAGACAGCTTGGATAGAATTCTGTGAAGTTAGGTTTCACCGAAAGCCGAACACTCCGCTAACTGCAAGGCATTGGCCGGTCCAGGCTAATCATTCCGGGAGAAAAAGAAGGTTTGTCTACCTGGATGATGGCCTCAGGGTGTCTCTAATTTCGGACGTAAAGATTCGTTCTGTTACGATAGAACCTAAATACAGAGAACAAACTATATTGAATGAAAAGTGTTTTTATAGTGTGATTTATAAGTGAAGTTTTTTTTTATGAAGAAACACTGAACTATTTTATGGAATTACAAGTTTTGAAAGTGTGCTAAGCAAAATGTGAGGTTGTTAACGTAAACAAACGATTTTCCTTACCAAAATATAAATGCAGCAAACATCTTTACTGAGGTAAAGAAGTGCTTCTGTAGGTACTTACATTTCAAGTTAAAGTAAAATTAGGTTCCGAACTTTGCAAAAACTCGAAGGCACTTGCTTACATCGGACGTTTGCAACGCACATGTTTGCCAACTTAAAACTTGTAAAACAGGATTGTAACCAACAAAATTTTAGTTACCAGTAAATGTGAGTCGTTGCGTTACCGGCGATCCTCGATTGCGATCGCTAAGTTGAGCGCGCATGAAAGAGTGGGGATGACGGTGGGGCAACGGTCATGGAAGCAAAGGGCGAGGCTGGAATGAGAATTTTTATGAAAATTGTCGAAAGGTATAGAGTTTAATAATTAAAACCGGCGACGCTTCAAGTCTGATCGCGCCCTTAATTTGCACGCGAGCTTAAATGTTTTAAAATACTTGTTAAACGCCCGAATTTGAAGATAATTAGTGAAGATGATTTAGTTTTAATTGAGAAATTTTTGTTTAATCTAAATCAACTTTTTACTACTACCTACAAGTAATCGAGGCCGGCTTGAGTGCAAGGTCATTAGTTCTTGGTTATTTAAACGAAATTATAATTGTTCCATATAAATAATAAAATTTAAGTCAGCGAGAAAGCAAACGTGTCTTTCTCATAAAGAAAGATGTTTTGGTTTGTGTCAAACAAGGGAGGAAGTAATTGCGTGATGTGCAAACGCCAGGAATTACTTTGATGTTTAGGCATAAATCAATATTCTTAAAAAAATAAAAGGAGGAGGAAAAGAAAGGACCCAAGCCGTCGGGAAAGCTAATTCAAACCAAAAGTACAGAAAAATTCCAAATTGCTCCATTATATAGCAATAATATTTGGCAACGTAGAACGAGTAAAATAAAAAAAGGTACAAAAATTTTAACTAATGTTAAAAATCTGGGACAACCCAGATAACACAGCAATAATATGGCGCCCAACAAATTGAAGGCTTAATGCCATCAATTTCAAAATTATTGCCCTTCACACCAATGTGTATAGGAAATCGTTTTTGGGAACAATTGTGCCTTCGCAACCAATTGGACTTCTTATGGATTACACAACCCAACTCAAAGAAAATATCGTAACAATATTAATAGAATAGATAACATAAAATGTTGAAAGTCCTTCATGAGTTACAGTTTTACGTGTGAGTCGATAAAACAGAAAATAAAAAATTCTAATTAGGGAAACAGTTTTCAGGATGAACCTGTTCAGGAAGATACTCATTTTTAAATCACTCCAAAAAGGCAAATAAAAGCAGTTGAAGTATTTCTGTTAAACCCCACGTCGTTTTTCAGTTCGACTTGAATTCTTGGGCCCTGAAAATTTTAGTTTGGAAACCACACGTCCGGAACGCAAGTGATTAATAAGCGACTATATTTCAAAGAAAATGCCCGTGTTGTTACTAACAGGACGTATTTTTAGCAGGTGCAACACGCTGTGAATCGCCCAGTTAGTTGTTTCGGTGGAGAGCAAGTTTACTATCCCCCCCCCTAAAAAAAAAAATTTCCGCTCGTAAAACACGCGTTCGCGAGTTTACGGCTCGAGTTTCACACTTCTTTGATTTATGAAGATCGATTAGGTGAACTTGGCTTCGCTTCAAACTTTTGGCAGCCCTCAATGAAAAGCGAGCAAACGGATATGACAAGTTGTAGTTATAGTAAATATGATCTTAAAAAATTTATTATGACAGATCGACTTTTACTTGTTTCCGCTGCGCTAAAGTCAAAATAAAACAAGGGATTTAAAGCTTACAGAAAACAATTGGCAATTCAAAAGAAAATTTCATTTATTAGTGGTTATACAATGTGTCCAATAAAATTAAGTATGCCTTCCCTCGGAAATACCCCCGGAGTTTCCGGTTACAGAATCGACGAGTATCTTCGGTTGAAATATTCCTTGCTATGGTAGAGGTGGAAGCGACAACCCAGTCTTATTTTCGTGCAGAGTTTCGTGTCTTCCTGCGCTTCCCGGAACAGTTTGAACTTGTTGAGTTCGCTGGTGTATGATCTCAAAGCCCTTTCCGCCCAGGTTTGTGGGACGGGGATATCACGGTACTCCCCGCACTGTCTTTTGTTTAAGAAATCGAGTACGTCATCGTAATAGTTGTACCTGTAGTCGTAGATGTATTTGTACGGTAAAAATTTTGGTCTGCAATTTAAAAATTTTTAATAAAAAAAAATAATTGATTGGGTTGGTTTTGAATACCTGATCCAGTGTTTGAAGAGCAGGAGTTTATCAGGATCGAGGTACTCGGGTTCGGCTTCCGGTTTTTCTTCCGGTGCGGCGGCCCCGGCGGCGGCTGGGGCAGCGGCGGCGGTGGCTTCTGCTGCGGCCTTCTCCTTCTTCTTCTTGTGTTTCTTTTCTTTATCTTTTCCTTTTCCTTCCTTTCCTTCTGGCGCAGCTGATTCGGGTGGTGGTGCGGAGGTTTCTTCTATCGCAGCGGAAAGCCAATCACCAGCATCATCATCGGCCATCGTGATCTAAAACTCGTAGCTTTTTTTATTAAACGCCCCGGAACATCACTCACTCACACTAATTATAACTCACTAGTGGTGTCACTTGGTGTTGCTGCCTAACCGAGGTTCTTTACAAAGTCCGATGATCTAACACCAGGACAGTTTTAAACCTATCCGAATGCGAAAGTTCTCCCCGCCACCCTATACCTTGCCAATCACAATGGCATAGTGTTTTTGTTAATTTATTTATATTTTTGTGTGACCTCTTCGGACGTACATCGGAAATCAAACTGCACAGGCTCTCTGCAGGTGCTCCGTAAAATGCGATTCAATCTCCTGACAGAGTCGAGCCGTCGCGGCGCTATTTTGGCGCTCGGGTTTCGCAGTGATTAATACGTGCGAGGTGCATTGAACACGCGCAAGGATAATCTAGAAAAACTGCCTTAATGCCAATCTTAATGTCAATACGGCGATTAATCGGCCGCCGCATTGGCAGCTCGTTATTGTTGGCAGGTACGTTATTTGTGTCCCCAGCTCACACATAAATAGTACCCTGGTCCCATGCACGAGTTTTCGCGCGAGACAATACACAATGCTTACGCACGCCGCCCATCCATCAACACTCTCCCCTAATTACCCGTCCACCTTTCAAAAAATCCATTGAGGTGCCCCCGATTCAAAATCATCTCAAAATCTCAGATCGTAAAGCGATCGGGGCTTCGGCCAGGAACTTGCCAATTTATGTCATATTTATCGCCAACAACGATAATCGTAAATATTTGTTTCGCTTTCCGTTCTATTACATAATCATACATATTTCGAATCTGTTTGTTTCACTTTCGAATTTGCTTTATTTGTTTTTCTTTTCAAAAATTTGATTTTTTTTAATTAAACGACATGGAGATGTACGTTTCTGATAAATTAGAATTAAAACAGCCTCGCTGAAATTTATCAGACTATTTGTAAAACCTCCCCCGACGTAAAATTGTTGGATAAATTTGGAAGTGTTCAACGAAATCAAAAAGAAAAAAAAAACTATTTATTTAATACTATTTATTCAAATAAAAATTAATAATGTGTTGCATCTCCTCGTACTCTTATACATTCAGCAACCATTCTGGGCATGCTGGAAATCAGGTGATCGATTGCCTCTTGAGGAAGCTCATTCCAGGCTACCTGCAGCTGTTCACGCAATTCGTCTAGCGTGTTGGGAGGATGAGGTAACTGACGCAGTCTTCTGTCCATCATGTCCCAGACATGTTCGATTGGGTTTAAGTCGGGTGATCTTGGCGGCCAAGGCAAAATGTTTACATTCTTTTCTGCTAGGAAGTCTAAAGTTACGTGGGCAATATGAGGGCGCGCATTATCATGCTGGAAGACAGGCTCTGGAAGGTTTTGAAGAAATGGAAGAACAATAGGCTCCAGAATTGTATCAATGTAATGCCTCTCGGTCGTCTAATCCCTACACGCCCATCAGAATGCCACAAGCAAAATCTGTATTCATCACTAAAGATGATTTTTTCCCATTCATGGTCCCTGTCTTTACTCCACTGCAGTCTGGTAGCTTTATGTTGTACTGTCATAGGTAGACGAAAATAAGAACGATATGAGCGCAGTGCCCACGAAGGTATTCGGCGATAAATCGTGCTCATAGAGACTCTGCGACCAATTGCTCTTACCCAATTGATTCCAACAGCTCGTGATGGTTCTGAAGGGTCCTGAACTGCACTTCATCTTAAGAGGCGATCTTCCCATTCTTGTGTTGCTCTGGGACGTCCACTACCTTCACGACGAGCTTCTAGGTGTTCTTCCTGCCAATCTCTCCAAGTTCGTCTCACAGTGGCGTGCGGTCGACTTACACGTCTACCAATTTCCCGAAAGCTTCGTGCAACCCGATAATTCGCCCTCTTTCAAAGGGTGTAAGTTGGTGAAAATTTGCACCAACAAGTACACCAGTACTTCCTATTTCCATGCAATTTTAAAGTTCTACGTTTACTCCTTCAGGGTGGTTCATTTCTTTTTGAAACGCAGAATATTTATTAATATAAATTTCCGGTAAATGCCATCACTTTCGCTCCAGGCGTGTTATTGACCGACTTCTTACATATGACTGTGGTCTTTATAAAAATCATTTTATGTCCAAAATGTGAAAAAGATTCAAATTATTAAACAGGCTTTATAAAAACTTTTTATGTTTAAGCATTATTTGTTTTGTGTTGTGTAGGTATATGGAACTAAGTGTAAGTTTTTATTTTTTGTAATTAATAATAAAAAAGTGCATTGGTCGATAATATGGCCATGCCCCCGTAGTACAGATTCAAGGAATTACTGGGTATTATTAGGGTAATAGTAGGTATTACTTAGATTATATTATTGTATGTAACTGAAATAAGGGTTGTAGCTCAGTATAACGAAACATTTATTTACATATATTTAAGGGTAATTTACATGGCTTGGTCACTTACACAATAAAACAAGACTTCTGACTAGCTATCACACTAGCTATCTAATTATCAGCTCCTCGACTATTTCGGGTTTCGTCCGAGGACATTTTTCCAGGAAATTATGCCTTGGCATATGACTCATGGAGAATTGAAAGCGTGTTACTCGGAATTTGCGTATTCCTTCCTTGACGTTTCCGAAAAATTCATACTTATGTAATTGTTTGCGGAAAGCTTCGTAAAAGCTTTGCAAATGTATCCAGAAATTAATGAGTAATACCCAGGAATTAGTGTACAAAAAGGAAGTGGTGTACAAGATTTAAGTCAGTGGTTTACCCCTCGTGGCCATATAACCGTCATACTGTTAGTAATAAGGCCAGTTGCCACTTTTTTTAATGCATGTCAATCTTTTATACGTTTCTAATTTGTATGACAAATACGTACGTTTCTGATAAATTAGAATTAAAACACCCTCGCTGAAATTTATCAGACTATTTGTAAAACCTCCCCCGACGTAAAATTGTTGGATAAATTTGGAAGTGTTCGACGAAATCAAAAAGAAAAAAAAAGCGAAGATAATGAAAACAAATTCAAATTGGCGAAAGCAGTGATGCCACCTGATTTGTTTATGATAAGAAAAGTTAGGCTTTGTTTTGGTTTTTTTGAATTTAAACCGCAAATTCTACTAAAAGGAATCGTCGATTGTGAACAACATTTGAAAAAAGTCCTTTCAAAGCCAAAATTTTTACTAATTTAGAAACTGCTGAAATGAAATTCTTAAGACGAACAATTTTTAAGATGAAATACGAGGGATACCTTTTTAGTTTTTACAAAAACAAGGAAAGAAATTTTTTTTTTGGTACAAATCGTTTTATTGCTTTTCAAAATATTCGCCTTTAAGTTTTATACACTTTTGCATGCGTTCGAACCAATTCTCGAAACATTTTTTTCCATTCCGAAAGTGGTATCTCTAAAACATGGTTTTTGAAGGCTTCAACAGCTTCTTGAGGTGATGAAAATCGCTGTCCACGCATTTCTTGTTTGACATTCGGGAACACGTCGTTAGGCGATAAATCAGGTGAATACGGGCAATGAGACATTAATTCGATGTTTTTCTTCTTCAAGTAATCATTTGCTAAACGTGCTGTGTGAGAACTGGCATTGTCATGATGAAGGATGATGCGACGTTTTCGCTTGTTTTTCCTAATTTCATCGATGACTTCTGGCAAACAAATTGTTGTATACCATTCAGTATTAACTGTTTTCGTAACTGTCGATCCTCTAAAGAAATGGTTGCGACATGTCCAGTACAACCAAAGAAACAAGCAATCATTTTCTTGGAAGTGCTTCGTAAATGAACAACTTTTGTTGGATTTGGTTCATCTTGGAACACCCAAACAATTGATTGCTGCTTAGTTTCCGGCTCGTACGAATATATCCAAGTTTCGTCACCTGTTATGATGTTGTATACGGATTTTGCAGTTCCTCGGCCGAATTTCTTGATCATTTCCTTACACCAATTGACACGAGCCTTTTTCCGAGCTTCAGTCAAATTATGCGGAATCCATCGGAATCCACGCCTAAATGTTCATGCAAAATCGAATGTATTGCAGTCTTCGATATGCCTAAGAATACCTCTATTTCACGGTAAGTCACATGGCGATCCTCTTCAATCATGTTGCGCACAGCATCGATGTTTTTTGGAACAACAACCGATTTTGGTCGACCTTCACGAAATTCATCACTGACGAAAGCACGACCACGACGAAATTCTGCAAACCAGTTGTAAACTGTCTTTTCTGATGGAGCTTCATTACCAAAAGTCGATCGAAGCGATTAGAGGTATTGTTGTTGAGTTAAGCCTTTACTAAAATCATAAAAAATCATCCAACGAAAACCTTCACGTGAAATTTTCATTTTTCTACAAAATTGCTTTTTTTAAACGCTCACTGTAAACAAATTACTCGGCCGATTGCTGAGCTGTCACTGTTTTAGCAATAACAAATGTCAAATTTTACGAAAATAGTCATGTCACATCTCAATAGCGCCATCTAGTAGTCATTTGTAAAAACTTAAAAGGCGGCCCTCGTAAAAAACGAAACCGGAAGGAAGCAACTGAAGACAAAACCACTATATAAGAGAAAATCGAAGAAAGACAATTAGATTTAAAAAAAGCCAGACAATAGAATAATAACAATAAGAAATGTACATGAAACCAAATACTCACGGAAAAGAAATAAAGAAAAACAGTGGAAAGAAAAATCTAAAGAAAAAAGGAGTTAGATGGTAGTTTCAGCGAGAAATAGAAGGGAATGGAAAAGGTCACGCTAACGTGTTGCCTCCACCATGTCCAGCGGTTCACGTTAGCCGTTTAGGGGCGTAGGTAGAGCTTGAAAACAATTCGATACAAAATATACCTCTTTATTAGTTTTCTAAATTAATTTAATACTGATGCGGGGAAACTTGGCGTCGAGATGTCGGCTGAAGGATGACGCGGCGCAGACAGGGTTACTCCGTGGGGTTCATGCGATGGGTGTAGTTGGAGTTACTCGGCGGTACACTGTGGCGATCTGGTCGGTCCTTTTGCATACGTCGGCAGCAAGGGATGTCTTCGGTCTGGTGTAGATAACTGGTCTGGAGCAGCGGCGTAACGACGTTAGTCGTTCGATGAAAATGAGGGCGACGCACCTCTTCTAGTAAATCGGAGTACCGATTGATATCCACCGTCCAGCCCGGATTATTTATACAAATATTTTGCTGACATAAAAGTTAAAAGTACAACGATTATAGTGGATTGTCTACATCATGATTTCCTAATTGGAACATAAATCGTAACGAAACTCGGACGATGTAATTACACTACAATGCTTACGCGGTGGAAATATACTTCTGTGCCCAAATGACACAGATTTGGAGACAAGCGCTGAATTTGTGGTTTCGAAATGAGAATGCAATTACAACATTAAACACAAATTAATAAGATACAGTCGTACAGGTCAACTTTGAAGCCAATACAGGATGTCTTTCATATATCTTTGGTGGCGTTACAGTCAGTTGCGCTAGCAATTTATTATGGAGCAACAACGTTCTAAAACCAAAATGGATCGACACACTTGTACTCAAGCGAAGAAAACTACATCGTTTCTTGTTCCTGTAAGAAACCGGCGTTTTGTAAATCATTAAGCTTATTGCGTAAGTTAAACTCCAGAGAACGTCGTTCACCTAAAAAGAATGTAAACAAACGACTTGCTTTTTCAAAGTTTTTGCCGTCATAAGTCGTCATGATAATGACACTTACCTTTGCAATAAAACTGCATTCAAAGAATACCAGCTGCATATTGCATCATCAAATAGCTGCCGAGGTGAAGGACGCCGCCGTTATGTAAAAAAAAAATTGTTTATTTTAAATCAAATAAAACATGACTAAGAGCGGTTAATCCAGGGAATGCCTCGATAAGTCATGGAAAATTGTAGGCTGTGAGTTATTTTTTCTTTCAAAATCGAAATCAGATCGGAATTTCTGGTATCAACCATATAGGCTAGGTTTCATGAAACATCATCACACAGACAGAAGTTGTGCGGTCGTGCTCATCACCCAAAGTCCAAGGCGTAATGATCATTCACCGAATGTCATACTGCGTGATCAAACTCCGAAAATTCTGTCTGTCTCTCTGCATCCACTGGTTTGGTGAGCAAACATTGATTTAATTTCCAATTAGATGTGGTATTGGAAACTAACAACTGCTTTATTTGATGTACATATGCTATTTCTTCTTTTTGTAAAATTGTTTTGAATTTGTTTTACTTGTCTCGTACGATATCGTTTTGAAGTAATATTCAATTACATTTAAATTTTACAATTCTCTAAATTGTGCTTGTCCTTGTAAAATTGATAAATTTGAAAGTAAAGGACAATCCATCCCCTTGCTTTTATCATTTTTAACCACCTGTCCCTTACATTCCATCTAAAATAATTCCTTTCAAAAGAAAAACAAAAGATTTCTCTATAGTCTGATATATTCAACACAATTTTTTATATAACCCCAACTAGTTTCGGCGAAAAGGCATCATCGAGGGAAATCTTCAAAAATCTAACATAGTTTGTTTAATTTAACAATCACAAACACGTTAAAATATTTTTGTTAATCCATTGTAAATTAAAACAATTTGATCAGTGATCAGTGCACAGTACGTACGAAGATCTGAGATCGACCTCAGATCTTTAGCTTTTCTTTTAAAAAAAATTAAATTCTGTATCTACACTATAATGGATTTGTGTTAAGAAAAAGAAAATAGAACATTTTTAATTTTCATCCACAGATAATCCAAATCACAACGACTACAAGAAATTGACCATAAGCGGAACACAACACAATAAAGACCGAATTTATTTATTTATTTGTTTTTGAAAATTGAATCCTGATTGATGATGTGACTATTTTGATATGGATGCACACCCTCGTTCTCATCGTAAAGTAACCGTTTGGTGTGCAATTTGGACTGGTAACGTCATTGTTAGGTGATCGTTGTGGAACGATGTTGCAAACTACTTTTTTCACTAAAATTGGTGAACACGGACTGCAACACATGTGGTTTGGACAAGACTGCCCAATATCACATACAGCTGGCGTTACAATTATCGATTAACAACCTCGTTCACCTGATTATATTTTTTTGGAGATAGGTACTTAAAGGAGAAGATTTTTGCAAACAACAACAGAAACACAAATTCGGTAATATGGCTGAGGAGGGGCTGTTAAGTTACTTAATTATGAATTAAATTTCTCTTTCCAGCCTTATATTCAACAATGAAATCAAATGGCAAATTTGGGGAGGAGAGTGAGTTTACACTGAGGATTTTCTTTTATTTAGCTAATCCTAGAGCTGGGCAATCCCGAGTTATGTCAAAAAGGAGTGGAAACTGAAAACGAAATTTGCACCGCAGCCAGACAACGGTCATTTGGTCAATGCTATATATATCATCATAACTAATGCCATAAAAAAAAATTAAAAAGCATCGTATGTTTTCAGCCAAGATTTTAATTTTACACGGATACGTAAGCTGAGGTTTTCCAGCTTGTTGGTTGCCATTTAATTATCTTTTCGTTAAACACTTATGAATTTCTTTTGAAATTCTTATCTTGTCCAAAATATTTGGCCAAAAAGGTCCCAGTGGTAGTCAGTGAAAGATGGGGTTAATTTCTTTCTTTCTACATTATGGTAGAGGAGTGTCATTCATGTTTACTCCACTTTTAAAAAATGACTTACCATTGCTCTTTCTTTCTTTTTAATGGATGATGAAGATCACGATTCAAACTATTGGTTTTCTCACCCCTTGCCCCATTTTGATCACTTCTTCTTTGAATATTTCTTTATCAGTCTCTCACTCGAACAATTTTCTTTCAATTTGTTTCAAATATCGTATTTAATACACTCCATCGAATTAGATATTTTAAGATCAGCCAAAGCTAAAAATAGTTGAAGGTATGACTGGTTAAAAATATCACAATTAAAGACGCCAATGTATTTGTTACTAATTTAATTATAGAATATTGTCCTTCATTCTGTTTTTTATATCTATCGATAATAGATCAAAAGAATATTAAATAATGAAATCTTGAAATTAGGTATGTAAAAAAGTTTTGTTTATTTTAAATCAAACAAAACATGACTTCTTAGTTATATTTTGTTTGATTCATGAATGCCTCGATGACTCATGGAAAATTGAGCAACATGATCCCACTGCAAGTTTTTTTTCATAATCGGAATTTCCGGTATGAACCATATAAAAGACGACGGGTTTCATGCAGCTAGAAGAGGCGTGGTTGTGCGCATCACCCAGAGTCTGAAGGCGTAAATACCATTCGCCGATTGTCATGGTGTGTGATTGAACACCGTAAATCCTGTCTGCCTCTCTGCATTGAGTACCATGGTTTGATGGGCGAACATTAATTTAATTTCCAATTAGTTATGTTATCAGAAACTAACAACTGTAAATGTTTTGAATAATAAAGTGTGTGTCACATATTACCTCAATCAGAAAGAGTAGATCTACGAATTCCAAAGTTTCTTTTGCTTATTCGTCGTAATGTTATTTTTTTTAAGTCTCGATTTTTCGCAATACAGCAGAATGCTCAGCTAACCT
Source organism: Dorcus parallelipipedus (assembly GCA_958336345.1). NCBI lineage: Eukaryota > Metazoa > Arthropoda > Insecta > Coleoptera > Lucanidae > Dorcus > Dorcus parallelipipedus. The sequence goes on from OY284475.1 coordinate 15,776,648, forward strand.
AGGTGTTTACTACATTTAAAAAAATGACAAATTCTGTCGGTGATGTTTGATGATAGCTTTAATATGTCGAAACCATGTAAATCCCAGCCATAAAAGTCTTAAGCAGTGTAACTATAACATTTTATAATTGCTGTGCTTTAGATAAAGCATACTAAACAATAGTTGCTTAATTACGTTTGAATTGGACCTTCTCTAGAAATTAATCATTATGTTTATTCCTGTCGACGTTTATCCAGAGTGGCGCCGTCGTTCATTTCTAACATGAAGACAGTTGTCGGTTTTTTCGCTTTTCCGGTAAAATTAGGAGAAAGCAGCAAGGAATGGCCTCAAATACTCGCCGTATTATCAGGTACGAAGTACTATTATCAGGATAATTGCGAGATATCATTCGTGTTCGTGTTTCAGCTGCTTTATCCTCTCTGAATTTGGGAATCCTTTTCACTTGGCCATCTCCGGCAATACCAAAACTGCTTCTATCCGACGAATACAATTTTGACATCGTAACTGCTTCGTATTTGACGATTATTCCACCTATCGCCATGATAATAGCTAGCCCAGCCTATTGTAGACTCATCGATAAACTCGGTCGAAAAATGACTTTACTCACCTCGACATTTTTGTATGCGGCATCTTGGCTGATAATCGCGTTCGCCAAAGAAATCTACGTCTTTTACATATCGAGGGTTCTCACCGGAATGGCGGACGCGTGCGTTTACGCCACCTTACCTATTTACATAGCCGAAGTCGCGACGCCAAAAGTCAGAGGATTATGGGGTAACTCCATCATGTTCTTCATGTTTACGGGACAGCTCGTGATAAACTCGGTGGGCTACTATTGCAGCATACCCATGACGGCCTTCTTGATGTTAATTTTCCCGGCGATCTTTTTTCTGACGTTCGTATTCATGCCGGAAACACCATATTACTACATAATGAGGAATAACCCCAGCGCAGCGAGATCTTCGCTTAAAAGATTGAGAGGAACGAAGAACGTGGAAGCTGAATTGGAACAATTGACGGCGGACGTCGAAAGACAATTATCCGAGCGAGGCTCCTTCAAGGACCTCTTCGTCATCACAAGCAACAGGAGGGCGGTTTTGATATGTAATTTAGCTCGCCTATCCCAACAGTTTGGGGGAATCAGTGCTCTCGCCGTATACACGCAGTACATATTCTTACAAACAGGCAGCAACATTTCCAGCGGTCATTCTTCCATGATCTTCGCTGGCGCTCTCGCGCTGGTAAACTCATTTGGTACCATCATCAGCGACAGACTAGGTCGCAACAAAGCCATGGTTATATCATGTGTGGGATGTGGGATTGTCCTGCTGGCGGAATCTGTGTACTTTTACCTACTTACCGAGACTGACGTGGATTTAACACACGCAACGTGGTTTCCTGTTCTCGGACTGTTTATATACGTCGTCGTGTTTACCATTGGCTTGTCAGTGGTGCCTGCTTTATTGATAGGCGAACTGTTTTCTACGAGCATCAGGGCTCATGCTTCCCTCGTTGCCAACGTGGTGTTTGCGGTACTGATTTGTGTGGTAACGAAACTGTTTCAACTTCTCATGTCGGGTTACGGGTTATGGGTGCCGTTTTTGTTTTTCGCGCTTTGCTGTTTCTTGAGCGCAATTTCTTCGTATTTCTTTATACCGGATACTAAAGGAAAGTCACTGGAACAGATTCAGCAAATGCTGAAGGAAAATTTTAGGTAGTTTCCTGCGTTTCGAAAAGATTTTGTACTTTGTTTTTAATAATAATTTTAAAAACTTGTTGCAAGTCGGTTTTGATTGCAATGGATTCCTCTGGACAGCTGTATCGCCCTATTTGGGAGGGACCTCTTCGGCAGAGAACTCCACTGCAATCAAACCGACCTAACCTATTTATCTCGCAATCGTGTACATTGTTTAAGTCCCGACATCCTGTGACTGATTTTTGACCTAACATTGTGTGGGATGACTTATTATGTAACAACTGTGCTGCTATTTAATGAAAAAGAGTTGACTATCGCTTGCCATTATTTATAAGAGAATCATAGTGCGGTGCGTGTTTCCTAAGACAGACGGTATACATAATTTCGCCTCTAAGCGTTTAAAGTTTTGCCAATAATCAAAGAGAGAGAGAGATCAAAAGCTATGTACTAATGTAAGTAAATGATCTCAACAGAAAAAAAGAATGATGCCACATCATTAAGGCCTCTTTCATGTCCCCCTTTAATATTTAAAAGTAGAACTAGAACATGTGTATGCATGTGTATGTCAAAGTGAATTTCTACATGTGTTTAGGTGCTGAGGAATATTTTGCGCTGAGTAACCTTAAATGCGGCCTTGGAACTGGGTTATTAATACCGCCTACGACCGCCGAAATAAAATTCTCATTGTTTACCGTGTAGTTTTGGCCAAACAAGTCGTTTCGGGCTTAAAAAGTAAACAGATTTGCAACTGGTTGCTATGTAACGTGAATGCTTGAGGAATGGGACGGAAATAAATCGTTACAAAATTTTTGGAAGACTTCCTCGCATCCATCAGGTTGCACTTGCACTCGTTTCATCACAAACTCGACACGAACAAAATGTCTATGAGCGCAATTTAATAGGTATTTAAGTTTGACCAAAATGTAATCGTTTTTGTAATCAAATTGTTTTTCTGGGCCAAAATTAACAAGAAATAGAACCCAGTCAACCTGACTTTACTGAGAAACACTTTCTATTTTATTAGAATTAACCATTTCAAAAAAAATATAATAAATAAACATAGTTGTTTAATGGAATGCCAAAGAAGCTTTGATTTTAATCATCGAAAATGAGCATGGAAAAACGAAAATACAATAAATTTAAGTTAACGTACTGTGAGAATTCATAAAATAAATCTCCGCGAGCGCAAAGCTGAATCGAAATCAAAAATAATCCGCCGGCGACAATAAATTTCCCCGTCGGAAAACTCACAACAAATAAAATTACTGTGGCAAGTAATAATGTTGAGACTTTACTTAAATCTTAATGGCCGGTGCAGCGTAATTATTTTGACATATGTGCGCGAATTCTTGGAGCAAACCGTCAGTGTAATAAATAAATAAATAAACTGTACGGATTCCGTTTGGCCGGGCAAATTTTTGAGTTGGCGTTTTGGAACGCGCCCACCTCCATCTATGGCAATCAAAAAATATTTTGTTTTGTTACATTACGTAATACTATTTAAAGCAGCGTGTTTAGTCTAGTGAAAACTGGACTAGAAAATCGAATCAACAGCTGATTAATCAAGACGACTCGATTTCGAATTTTACCATTGTGCCAATTATTTTTTTTGCAACAAACAGAAGTTACAACTCGCTGGTGTCTGGCCAAAAGTATTTAAGTTGACAGAATGTTAATAATTACTTGTTTGTTTTGTACGTTCTTTCAAATTCGCGATGTTCACGCAAAAGTATTCAATTCATAAATCAAGTGGCTAATAATCGCTGGTCAAAAGGAAGCTAAATTGCCAGTCGTTTTCCAGAAGGATAAGAGTAAAATATAAGAGAAAAGAAGCTGCAGAAAATCAAGAACGCAAAGAGAAATAAGGCCCTTGACAGAAGGAAAAGACGAAGACCACCTGTAGAAAGGCTTAGAAGAAGAGAAATGAAAATTTTATGATTTTGGATGAGTACGATAATAATAAAGTATGATATATTGAAGATATCATTTAAGACGTAGGTACACAGACAGAGTATGAAAATCGTCACCTACTGTATATTACTATTCGGGGTCCTTATCAAACATCTTGCGAAAAATTATTTCCTTTCGGGCTTCATTCCTACCGTTCACATTGAGAACAGGACTTTTGGTTTTCAGATTAAACTGAGATGGCAATAATTCAGTCGATGAATTAGAGAGATCTAGCAGACAAAAGACAAGGAGAACTAAAGTAGCTGCAGATACTAACTATTTTTATCTCTAAGGTCCAACTTTAGGCTAAAGCTTTTAAATCATTAACAACAATTGTTGAAAGAATCGTTGCTTCAGCAACGTGCCTAAATTTAAACTAGCATTGTCCAACTGGGCCTAAATGTTATGGTTTTAGGTGAAATATTATTTGGTAGTCACGCAGTGAGCGAAAGTCTTAAGAAATTTCTGGAACCATCCTCATCATCATCGAGAAACCTATTTCTATATAATAATGCCAAATGTGTGTCAAAGTGAATTGTAGAGTTTCTTCAAACTCATAAACTCGTAGGTTAACTTAGTACCAGGATCGAGCTGATTTAAATCATTTGATAAAAATCACTGGTTTTAATTTAACCAAGCGATCCTTTTTCTTGAAAATCTCGATTTTATAAAATTTGTTCAAACATTAATAAAATACAATATTTTATTGAAATTTAACATTTTTAATTGCAAAAATAAACCGTTGAAGTAGTAAACATCAAAGATGATACAGAAGAAGATTTAACTCTTTATTTTCTTTAAGAAAATATTACAAAACAATGAGAACTGTTAACTCTGCTTTATTTATTATTTTCAATACCACTTGATTAATAAATATCTAACAATCTCCCCCTCGAAATGACCATCCAAATGAATGATCATTTCGTAGATTGCACCATTTTCTTACAATTAATCTTATGACGTGCTTGATTCAGAGACCTCGTAAGTATATCTGCTATATTCTTATCAGTTGCTACATATCTTAAATCAATTACTCCTTCTATAACTTTCTCTCTAATAAAGTGATGTTTAATGTCTATATGTTTAGTTCTTAATATAACTAATATAACTTTTAGTATGAGCAATGACTGCTTGAATGTCACACCAAATTGTAGTAGCTTCAACTTCGTTATTTTGTAAACTGAGTGACAGTAATAAATTTTTTGTCCAAAGTATATCTCTTGCACAAAAAGCTAGAGAAACATATTCTCCTTCCATAGTACTAAGTGCAATTTTAAAATGCACATGTGCAGACTAGAAATCAATTATTGGCGATAAATTTAAATTGGAATTGTTTGCATTATTTATACTAGAATATTATAATAAATATTCATAGGAAGAATTTAAATTTTGAACATCAGATCTGAAGTTCATAGAATTTCAATGTCTTTTCATGTGATACATTTCAAGAAATAACCGTGCTCGATAATTGATTTCTTTATCCAGAATTTTGAGATCGTTAAAATCTATTGCATGATTGTAAACTTGTGAATGTTGAACTAAAGCGTTGATATTTGAATTTTTATTTATAGTGTTTTTGCAATGAGGTTTGTGCTTAGAGATTCTAGTTTTCAGCCAAGTGGATGTTTGGCCTATGTATACCAGATTGCATTCTAAACAAAGGATGCAATAAATGAGGTTACATTATAAACTAGCAGGGGCTTTGTCTTTAAGGGCCGTTTTCATAACAGAACTTTAAAAATTTAAAATGACTTTAACCTATAAAAACACATTAGTTTTCCTATACCTAAAGTGACTTTAAATTGAAGTTTCCTTTAGCACTATTATGAAAACGTAATATTACTAAAAAGTGAATTAATTGTGACAAGATTGGATTTAGCTATTTTTATGTTGGAATTATTAATAAATTTAACAATATTGGAGGTAAAATATTCGATATATCGGGGAACCTTTTGTAAATGATTTCTAAATTAGAATTAGACTTGTTATTAGAATTGGAATTATTATTGCAAAAAAGAATTTTATTGGATAACCATTATTGCAGAAAATTGTTTTTAGTTTAACCAAGTTCTTTCTTAGAAAAGTAGGGTGAGCAATTGAAATGACACTATTTTTTTTTTTTAAGAAATTAATATTAATTTTTTGGTTGATAGGATGGTTAAAAAAATAATTGATGAATCTACCTGAATGTGTAGGTTTTTGATAACAATCAAGTAAGATTGAATTGTCTTGTGATCTGATGACTAAAGTATCTAGAAAGGGAACAGAACGATCTTTTTCTTGTTCAAAGTGAAGACTAATTAAGGATGAAAACCATTAAATATATTCTTTGTAATTTCAATCATATCAGAAGGAATAGAACAGATGATGTCATCAACAAATTTTTTAATGAGAGCAAAATTGAAAGGCAACTTGGGTATAACTTCGTCTAAAAGACAATCCATAACTATTTGTGCTAAAATGGGACTTAAAGGAGAATCCATAGGAACTCCTGAAATTTGTTTGAAAAATTTATTATTAAAAGAGAAATAAAACAATTAAATTATGGTTTTTATCAACATTACTTATTAAATACTATGATATAAATTACCAATTTTTTTGTCAATTTTGACATATGTAAATCGGGACGTATTAATAGACTAAAAATTCAAGCTCGATGTTGTCTCTCTAAACATTCACACTTTTGTCGGTAATACATAATTAATTTGCGTCAAGTGATTTTTAATTTTTCCAAGCAAATCGCGTGCTAAATCATTTTTAATTGAAATAATAAATGTTCCTTAGCATTTCATGCGACCAAGACGCTAATATATTCACAATATTCCTGCTAATAGCCCCCGAAAAACAATAATTTACAACTCGTTAACGTCTTTCAACGCTACATACATTTTTCGCTAACTTTAAGCCGTGCAGAAAATAACACGTACAAAGGTTGCCCCAAATAAAACTCGTATGTATTTTTTGGGGGGGAAAAAACTCTGCATTTTTTATTTTTATTCAGTTCGGAGTTTCTGCTTGTCAGGGTCATCCTGAAACCGAAATAAATTCCGATGAATGGACAATGGTCACAATAAAACTAAACTTGTAACAATGCGATTACATAGAAGACGATTTATTTTTAAAAACAATGGTCTACTTCTGTGTGCTCAATTTTTTTGTGTATCTGTGTTTCTTTGTGGGGCACAATAACAACGAAATTTAGATTTATGTTACTAACCAATAGAAGCATTTAACTATGAAAAGGCGTTTCAATTATAGGTAGATACACAAGTTACATGGGCTTTCTTATTCATTCTTGTATTTGAAAGAATTCATTTTAATATGCAGAAAATGTGAAGAGCGCATGGCCTTCAAGCTAAATTCGATTAACTCAAAGCAATCATTCTAATTTGATTCTATAATATAAATAAAATGTTTCCATTACATCTCGCCGTAAAAAAGTTTATGAAGTGTGTCCAAGCGAACGAAACTAAATGTATTTTTTTGATTTTTCCACTCTGCGTATTTTCATTATTTCGCGGGCGTTACCCAAATAATTAAGCCTTCGAAACAAAGGGAGATTGCGAAATTGCGCCTTGGCAGCCTGCTGAGGCTCGGATGCCAATTATTTCCCCCGTGCTTGTAATTAGGCGCTTCGATTAATGACTGCAATTAGATACTCGCGAGTAATAAGCGAGTTATTTTCGATTTCGCGGGCGAATCACATTGGCCGTGAAATAATAAACTTCTCGTGCCAGTACGGATCGAATTAGAAAAGAATGCAGTCAAACGAATTAACCTAGAGAAAATAAACACAACATTATCCATCTTTAGTATAAGAAGGTAAAAGTGATTAAAAAAATTTAGGAGAGAAGGTTGGAAGAAGACGAAATAAAAATACCAATGAACTAACGCGTGGTAATTAATTAAAAACAGAAAAAAAAGGCAAGCAGTTACCTGTTTTCTACTTTTTACTATGCTCACAAAAAGAAAACTAAAAACCTGGAAGAAGTTTGGGGTTTGGGTTGCCGGATGAAAAAACCTGAAATCAGGAAATTCTTACACATTTTAGGAGCATCAAGAGAAAAGTGAGGGAAAACGAAAGAATTAGCAAAGAAAAAAAAACAAAGGAAGAATATTTGTTTGTAAATCAAAATAAATTTTAAAAACATACCTACATGGTATAAATAGGTACTTATTTAGATTTTAATAAATAATATTAAAACGAAGAAGACGACACGTTAAGACAGTAATTAGCTGATATTTTGCAGTAAAAATAAATTGACTGTACCAAACACACATGTTTGCTATTGCTAGGATGAAACCAATGAAATAAGAAAAGTTATATGTCAGTATGTATTATTTTATATGTAAGAATGATTATAGTTTATAGTTAACAAGAGAAAACTCTAAGTGTTAAGGAATATGAAGAAAAATGAATGTTACCTCTTTGATTACAAAAAAAAATGGAGCCTTAGACGCAAGTTTTACAATAGTTTAGTTGTACATCCTCCCCACGTGTAGGTATATACATATACGTAGGGAAGATGTACAACTAAACTATTGTAAAACCAAAACTCTTCTTATCACATCAGTGAAGGGGTAAAATGAAAGAATTTTTCATGTTCTGGCAATTTACATAGTTGACAAAAGTTAGTTTTTCTTGAAAACTATTTTTAATGCAAGCCGCTATTATGTAAGAAATGTATTAGTAAGTTTATGTGAAAAGATGCTACGAGTGAAAGTAGTACAGGGTGATGAGAAATTGGCTCACCCGCACCACACTGCGATATTTGGTGCTTAAAATTAATCATAAAACCGTTTTCAAAATCTTCCTATCTTATGTAGTTACAGAACTACAGAAAAACCAAAAGAATTTAATTTGGCAAAGTTGTACAGTCGGTTTAGAATTTGATTTTGAATTTCTAATTAAAAAGAAACAGTTGCACTGCTAGTTGTCAAGATATTTGAACGACTGTGTTTATTTTTTTTAATTTTTTTTTTCATTCGGTAAGGATTTTCTTTCTCTTCACGGCGATACCAAAATTTCTGGTTTTACAAAATCAAGAAATAATTTTAAAAACTCATTTTTAAATGAGTTGGATCTGTTCATGTATAAAATCAAGTTGTTTAAATAATTCACAAATATACTAATGTATACACATAAGCAACTAAGCCCTTACAGACTCTATTTTGCTAAACTTTATTCGCAGACTTACCTATACAATTTCAATTACATGCAAAAGACATAAGAAACTTTAAAAAAATAGGATAGTACAGTTCGTTTTACGCATGTCATTGACGAACGGCACTATCACAACCAATTTTATATGCAACTATTGTACCTAGATACATCACTCGTTAGGATTGAAAAAGGAAAGTATTTATACGAATGTTTGTAAAGTAAAATTTACAATTTATTATTTGGCTTGAAAGCAATGATGTATTTTATATGGACAAACAATGACGTGCGTAAAGAGATCCATTTAAAAAAACTGTAGCGTAGTATGCTACGCAAAATTTCAAAAAAATTGAAAAATATTTCTTGTGTTTCTTTATTCTCTGACCTTTCTATCTTGCCTAGCTTTCTTCATATAATTTTGACGTTTAACTCGATGCTGTTAAAATACTAAATACAGCATTGAAGATTTGTTTCAAAAACTATTAAAAAAATTGATCCCTTTCAGCGTACTTTCAAAAGTAATATCGTTACCGATAGTATTAAGTGCAACTGCTTAGTCCAAGTTGATTAAGATCTCTTCGTGCTAATTAGAGTATAATAATAACAAATTTGTCTGGTTAATGGAGGCATCTAAAAATAACAAGAAGTTGACTCGAGGCCAAGTGAAAACAGTACAGAGCGCATACCAACTTAAAGATCGTGGATGTTTACAAATATTTTATTAGAAATCAAATGAGCAGTTAGAGAAAGTGTATCATCAATTCATCAGATTGTACCCAAACCCGGAACATCTGGACCGTTCGCGGTCTTGGCCGTCCGCCATCCACTAAGTGATGCAGTTTTATTTATCCGCCCATCAAAGATCTTACATAACAATCACACTAGAATTTTTTTATTTAATAATTACAATCGTATATTACATATATACATAGTAAGCGAGTAGGAAAATGCATTGCTGAAAGAGTATTAAAGTAACAAAAACTTGCACATTCACATAAGGAAGAAGTTCACTTTCTTTATTAATTGATTTCGTTTTGTTAAAGTTGTTATAGTTCGATGGATCTTTGCTCTTGGCGTGCGCTGAATCGAATCGATTGGGACTGGGACTGGGACTGGGATTGGGAAGCGGCCCCTTCGTTTTCGTCTGGTATTTCGGCCATCAGGGCCTTCAAACGAGCCGCCCTGCGTTCTCTGGCCGCTTGTTTTTCGGCTAAAGCGGACATCTCTTCATCGATTTCGTTCAACCTCGCCTTGCTCTTGTTTGCCCTGATCGTCGCGAGGGATTCTTCCTCGATCGCCCCCTTTTCGCTTGAAAGCGACGTCCATTTTTGCAAATTTTGCAAATCTCTATCGCCGGAATCTTCTTGGTTTATCCTCAACGAGCGTCGTTTTATAACGACGTCTTCGTTGACCGCGGGCCTTCTTGCAGATGCTTCGGTGATTCCGACCGAATCCAAAAGCTTGTCTGCTCTTTCTTTGATGCGACGAGACGTGAGGTTACCCACGGTGCTTTCCATGTCAATATCATCGATCACAGCGACTTTCTTGTTCGCCCTTATGCGTCGCACTGCCGAGGTCGTCTACAATTAAAATAAAACTAAGTATGAGTTAATAGTAGCAAAAGCATCTGGTCGGGCGCGTGCAAATAATACTTAAGGCGATGATACAAGAGGTCTAGAACCATTTCCTAACCTCTTCGTCGAAGCCGTCCGCCGCCAAATCAAGGGCCTGTGCAATACGTCCACCTCTTGAGTCGAAGAGCGTCGGTTCTGTGATCGCCTTTTCGGCGCGACGTCTCGTCGATGGAAGGTCATCATCGAAGAAGGCCCTTTCATGCCGATCCAGAATGTCTTGAGGCAGCGATGGTTGCTGAAACCTCGGCGGTGGACTCAGGGGTCTTCCCGAGTACTTCCGGTCCAATCGATCTATCGTGGGCTTGTAGTAATTTTGGCCGATGTTGTAATTAGCGTCGTAGATCCGCGTGCGCGGTCTGCTTAATATGGGCCGGCTGGACATCTTCTGCAACAAATAAGAGCTATTTTCAGGCGTAACCTTCTCACAAAACTCGGAAATAATTAATCCGAGCGTCTCCCAAATCTCGGTTTAAAGATAGAACAGCAACTATTCTTAGACGACAGCGTGGTCAACAACTTCCCGGGTGGAGGTATGTACGTACGTATATCAGGTGGATGACAATCGAAATAAAAATCTATTTAGACCCTGATTTGCCCTAAAGAAAAAAACAATTTTCGCTCAGGTGAGACCTACGCAGAAATATGGAGGGTTTCACGTGCCGCCTTCTTGCGTAACGCGCACGCCACGCCGTTCTTAAATTTAGGTTTTCGAAAAGGCTCGCGCGGCCTTGGAACTGATTTTGTTGTTGTTAGATAAAAAAAGACAATTATTTGCTTACCGGTTTGGATACGGCGGCAGGCGATTGTTGTGCGTTCTTGGGTGAGGAGAATTCACTTCACGCACTTTCGACGCAAGGCGTTGGGACGGTGAGTGACGCTAACGGTGTAGGATCTCCCACCAAGATGCAATGCTCCCACTCGTTTCATATTTTTATATTTAATGCTGTTTATTTTCAATTCCTTGGGATTTTTATGATCACCGCACTCAAAATCGAAAAATGTTCATTTCCGCCAACGATTTTAACGAAGTCTTCTCCGAATTCAAAATTTCAAAAGCAGGAAATTACCACATATCATGTTCCTGTTGATGATCGTGCAGCAATGGAAATACGTATCCCACCTACAAATTTGCACGAAGAAAAGTTTACTAATTAATTTACATAGTATTAAATTTTAATCTTCGATTACGAACTTTAAATAAAAAATTATAAAAATAAATAAATGGAATAAAACGGTAATTTATACAGGGTTTTCATAAATGATTCATAGGTGTTAGTAGGCGTTGAAATGTTCCGCCCCTTTTTCACTGCGAAATTATTACATTTCCCTCAGATGTTTTTCATTTTTGTGTTGCTGTAAAACTTCATCCCCCTTGTTTTGATTGCATATTTTTAGGTTATTTTTATGGCCGACACTCTTATTGAGAAGTGACAAACGTTTACTTTTTATTTTCCGGAGGTTACTGGACCTATGAATCGTTTATGAAAACCCTGTATTTCTGTGTGTTTAAAAAAGTAAAAGAATGGTGACCGTCATATGTCAAAGCATTCAATTGGTCGAGATGTACATTGTGATGGCCACCGCGTTTCTCCAATGCTCCTATTGGCCAAACTAAAAGGTTGGTGGCCGCCGTAAGTTAAAAGAAAGTATGGGATTCGTTGATGTGCAAGCGATGGTCACTGCGACTCTCCAATGCCTATAGGTCAAAGTAAATGAATGATAGCCGCCGTACGTTAATAGCATTCAATTGGCCGATGTGCACAATATGATGGCCACCGCGCTTCTCCAACTCTCTTATTAGTGGTAATACAAAAATATTCTTTACTTCTGTAAAAATGATGTCCATTGGTGGATATGATGGTCACCACGCTTCTCCGCCGCTCCTATTGGTCAAACTCAAAAAACGGGCATCGCGTTTTATACAGTCAAATTCTACGCGCATAACCTCAATTACGGATAGGCGGGGTCTAGTCATTCAAGTGCAGCAATACGCTACTCTACATGAGCGTTCACGCCTCTCAAGCTCTCACCGTTACATGCGGTCTACGGCGCATCTATGAATTTGTCTGAATAAAAGGCGATGCCTGTATGTTATGTTATGCTAAAAGCATTGGATTGCTTGATGTACAGTGCCCCAATAAAGAGATGTCTCCCCCCTAAAATGTTAAGCTCCTTCCACTCGTTTGTCCGCCTACTCGACATAGTGCTATCGCACTCGGTAGGGGTGGCGTCTTTTTTCTGGATGACTGTACAAAATATCAGCGGCGGCTGGTCCATCTGATTCAACGGGGCAGTGGGGCACACGACATACTTGCTAAGCGCTTTCTCTGTTTACAACACACGAAGAGAGAGAGACGGAATGCTTCGGCCTTGTCCTGTGCACACTCTATTCATATGCACCGGCCGCCACTGCAAAATATGATGGCCACCACTCTTCTCCAAAGGTCCATTGGTCAAAGTAAAAGAATGATAGCCGCCGTATGTCAGAAGCATACAATTGGTTGATGTGCAAAATCAGCCTGGGAATTCCCCCATTCGAGTCGAATTAGACATTGGCAAGAATAGTGATGAATTCGACTCGAATTGAGGAACGGAATACCACTGATGATGTTGGGACATTTCGGAGCGTTTCCATGGCTACGCATACTTTTCATTGGTCCTCGTATTATGTAACCATGGCAACACTCCGAAATGTCCGAAGTCTGATGATGATTGTCATGTTTCTCCTAATGGCTTAAAAAATTGGCTATCGTACGTCAAAAACAATCGATTGGTGGATATGATGGCCACCGTGCTTCGTCACCGCTTTTATTGGCAGATAAGACAAAATTGTCCATCATTAATAGATTCGAATGAGGGTTTATAATTTAATTTTTTTAATTAAAAATGGCAAACTCAAGTATTTCATTGGTTATTTTGAAAGAATGATGACCCCGCTCATCTGCAACGTTCCCATTGGCCAGCAGAATAAAATATGATAGCGGTTACACTTCCAGAATATTCATAATGGTTGGCTGTCCTGTTAGATCATGTTTTAAAATTAAATTTAGATTAAATTCCGAAGAATTTCATATACCGAATGTTTCACTGTAACTTGAAAAAGGGCAGAGACAGAACAGAAACGGCCATGAAACGAAATGACGTAAATGGCAAAGGTTCGCTTGCTTGTTAAACCACGCCTACTTCATCATATTTTCTGAACACACAATTAGAGAGATTTATTTGAGATATACGTGTTTGTTTCCAACTCATATGGTATATTGTTCATATAAAAATGACAACGTCTTGAAAAACATCATATAATTGAGGGAAAATATCATTTTTTATCAACTTTCGCTATGAAATCTGGATGGTATGTCTTAGCTTAAGTGAAAAATACGCCATTGTACTCCTTGATGCTGTTTTACAGTAAAGCTAACTAGCTAAGACATGCCGTCCAAATTCCATGACAAGAGATGATAAAAATTTAAAAAGAAACACTCGGTATTACTTACAAGAATGTAGGAGTTAGAAAAATAGAAATACATATTTTAATATTTTTTTATTCTTAGAGTATTTTTAGCTCGGTGATTTTTAGTGTCTTTGGCATAGGGTTATTACTTTACTGTTTAATTTTCGATTTGATTTTTGTCAATGTTTGTTTAGTTTTTAAGTGTTCGCTTTTTAGTTTTTTGTTAATTAAAATTTAGTCTATCTTTTGCCAGACTGCGTACAGGTGTTTTCCCATCTCTGCAGGATACTATTGTAGTATTTGTTACTGTTTTTTATGTAACCTGGTTGAAATAAATAAATATGTACAATTGTACATACTTTTGATAAGTTTTTAAATGCATTGTAAATGTTGCAAATAAATAAACCCTAATAAAAAAACTATCATAAATAATGGTATTTTATTTTAAAAAGTAGAAGGTCTTTTTAATTTTTAATTAATTTTAAATATGTGAAACGTATATTTGATTTCTCTATATTTTGAGCGATTCTCCCTTTATTTTAGGATGCGATTTTCTAACAATAATTAAATTGTGTGTATCTAAAACGAACATTCACAGTTTCAAAAATAATAATAATAATAATAATAATAAATAACTTATTTATAGTAAATTAAAGTGCAATACACTTTTAGGCCCAATTTACAATCGTGGAATAAGAACGGAATAACTGTGCGCCAAATATCCTTTAATGTTCCTCCATATCTACGTCACACCTACGTCACGTTATACCACGGGTTATACCAATAATAGTGCTTATCCGACGATTGTAAAATCGGGCCTTAGGCGGATAAGCACTATTATTGGTATAACCTGTGGTATAACGTGACGTAGGTGTGACGTAGATATAGAGGAACATTAAAGGATATTTGGCGCACAGTTATTCAGTTCTTATTCCACGATTGTAAAATTGGGCCTAAGAGATTTAAAGATTAAAATTTAAAATCTGGGATATTTAAATTTTAAAATACGCGCCGTGTTATATTGGCCAATATAAAAAAAGTAATGGCCGCCGTTCTTTCGAGCAATCTTATTGATCTTCGTGCTAAAAATGATGGCCGTCGTATTTTCGGATTCTCGCAACTGGTCGACGCTCGTTGACCGGCATATTTAAAAGTCGGATTTTCCAAAATGAATTAAAAAAATTATTCCAAACCATTCATTATTCAAAAATTATTTCAAAATAAAAACAGGAAACACCAGCTTATTTCCGGAGCGCTCCCATTGGTTGACGTAAGTAGAACATGGTCGTCGTGTTGACTGACGTATGTAAACGTTCATTTAGGTTGTAGCTGCAAATACACTCCGAAACACTATTAACCATCACCGTTTTACCTTAAAATACTTAAAAGGACGCCAGGCGCAATGGAAACGGTGTAAGTATTACAATTACGCATGAAAACAAGCGTCGATTGGAAACCTAACCTCAAATTTTAGCTCATCTGCTGAGGGTGATTCGAACACAAACATCGATGTTTCCGCCAAGAAAAAACACAAAAAAGAACACAAGCACAAGCATAAGAAGCGCTCGGTCGAGAAACACGATAAGCCGCGCAAGCACAAGAAACACAAAAAGCACAAGCGCAAGCATAGCGAAGGCTCCGAGGAGAAATCAAGTGATAAGTATGACAGGTACACACCCGAGCTCACACCCACCACGAATCACATCGCCAACGGTAAACCACCGGCTGAGACTCCGGAAGACAAAGCGAAACCAACGAAGTTCAAAACTGACGCAGATGAAGTGGTCAATTTTGTATCGGCCGGGTTATCCGACACACACTTGCTCGAGGTGATTTCCTCAGAGAGCGACGACGAAGTGCCCGAAGTTGACTGTGATAGTGATGGCATTGACGTCTCAGTGATCGAGGCAGACATGGATTTAGAAGAGTTAATGAAGCAAAAAGAATTATTGCAGGCGGAAATCGCGAAGGCCTCAGTCGACACCGAGGGCGAGTTGAGTTCGGACGTCGACAAAAGTGACAACAACCAAAAGCTCCAGCAGGACGAAATTATTTTGTTGGACGATTCAAGCAACGACTCGGATGTACAGGTGAAAAGGAAACGATCCGTCAGTAGAGAGAGACGTGTTGTAATCGAAAGTAGGCGAGAAGAAAAGCGAAGGCGCACACTCAGTAAAGAAAGGCATAGAGATGTAGATAGACCGAGAGACTCTGATAGGAATAGAGAAATAGATAGGTATCGAGATAGACATGATGCTATGAGGAGGTCGAGAGAGCGACGGTCTCTCGAGCGATTGCGGTCCCTTAGATCGAGAGAGCGCAACGTAGTAAGAAATCGGGAGTATTACAGGGAGCGATCGAGAGAGCGTGATCGTGATAGAGATGTGATGAGGTCGTCGAGGGATTTTGACTCGAGGAGGACGCGAGATCGTTCTTTGAGACGTTCCAGAGACCGAGATGGGCGTTATTCCAAGGAAAGGAACCGCGATTCATCCAGGGATAGGAGTTACAAGAATTACAACAATAGATTTGATAGGTCGTTGAGAAATAGGGGTAGATCGAGGGACAGGCGGGATAGGGACAGACATAAAGGCAAGGGTGATAAGCAGGATAAGTACAAGGATTCTTTGAGTGAGGGTCAGCCTCAGCATCATATCAGTAGTGATAGTGGCGAAGAATTGGACATCGATATTAACGATGATGAAGAAGATGAACAGAAGATTATTGAGAAAAGGCGAAAGCAAAGGGAAGAGTTATTAAAGGTAAATGAAGGATATTAAGGAAAGACGAAGAAAAATATCTTCTGCTTTATGTAATTTTTTTTCTTTAATATTCCAGAGATTGGGTGCGGCAAGTGAAGACTCCGAAGCTGTAATAATATTGACACCACCTAAAGAATCTAAACCGGAACCTGAACCAACCGTTCAAGCAGAAACTGTTGCAAACAACATACAGGAAACGCTTGCAAAGCCAGTGGAAGTACCTTCTGTAACTGAGGAATCCCTGACACCTCCTCTCCTGCCAAATATGAAGACGAAACCTGTTAATGAGGTGCAGGTTGAGAGCAAACTGCTTGCTGAGAAGGAGAAAGACCTTAAGAACAAGATGAATCAATGGGACATGTTTGCTGATCAAGATATTTTCAAACATGACACAAATGTAAGTTGTTAAATGGCTGATAATATTTTTGAAATTCAATTTTTATTTTGTTTTTTTCCCAGAGTCCTAATACAATAGTACAAAAAGGTGCTGGTGTAGAAAACCCAGCGCTCACAGACAACTGGGACGACGCCGAAGGCTACTACAGAGTCCGAATCAGTGAGATCCTAGACTCGCGTTACATGGTTTACGGTTACACGGGGCAGGGAGTTTTCAGTAATGTGATAAGGGCGAGAGACCAGGCCAGAGGTAACCAAGACGTTGCCGTTAAAATAATAAGAAACAATGAAATTATGTTAGTATCCCGTTCGAGGATCCACTTATTCATTTCTATTAACGTTTAATTGTAGGCATAAGACAGGGCTGAAGGAGTTGGAGATCCTGAAAAAGTTGAACGATGCCGATCCAGAAGACCGAATGCACTGTCTGCGATTGATCAGGCATTTTTTCCACAAGCAGCACTTGTGCATGGTCTTCGAACCGCTGGCCATGAATTTGAGGGAGGTATTAAAAAAATATGGTAAAGACGTTGGGCTGCACGTGAAAGCAGTGCGAAGCTACACCCAACAACTTCTGCTCGCATTGAAACTGCTAAAGAAATCTGGTATTTTACATGCAGGTAAACCGCAACTTTTTTCCCGTATTTCATTTATTTACTTCAACATTCCTGAGTAAACGATCCTTAAATCGATTTGTTTTTTAGATATAAAGCCTGATAATATCTTAGTTAATGAAAGCAAACTTGTCTTGAAGCTGTGTGATTTCGGCTCCGCTTCTTACATATCCGATAATGAAATTACTCCGTACTTAGTGTCACGTTTTTATCGTGCCCCCGAGATCATATTAGGCATTTCTTATGATTACGGGATCGACATGTGGTCCGCGGCTTGCACCATCTACGAGCTGTACACCGGTAGAATTTTGTTTTCTGGCAAGTCTAACAATCAGATGCTCAAGTTCTTTATGGACGTGAAGGGCAAGATTCCCAACAAGGTGGTTCGCAAGGGGGCCTTCCGGGAGAAACACTTTGATAATAACTGTAATTTCTTGTATCATGAGATTGATAAGGTCACCGAACGGGTAAGTGCATTTTTTTTTTTTTTAATTCACTGAATTTTCAGAAAAATTATAACACATCAAACTCTGCAATAGCAAAATAAACTAGGTAATTAACTCTACAAAGTAATCTCAAGAGAAGAATGTCTTCATTGCAGAAATGTTGATGTAAATTTAATGAACATTTTCCTTAATGTAAGGACTATGTTGCTTTATTATATTAATGATATTAAATCAGGTGATCATAGTTAATAATTTATTATTTAAAATTTTCGATGTTCAGCGGTGAATATAGATTGATATAACGTAAGCGTTAATTGTTGCACTTGTTCATTAAGCACAGTTTTCTAGAAAATGTAAAAAAAATTACAAAATTTGTCTTTGGCCTTTGTCAGCAATTCCTATCGATTAATTCAGCGTTGATAATAGAAACGTGTAAGGGTAAACAATTAAAGTCATCGATTAGTTCATTGGTGAAAATAAAAACAACTCTTAATTATAAAATTAAATATTTGAAAACGTTTATTGCAGAAAAAATGTTTCCTACTTCAGGAAATTATTTTACGATTACAAAAAGGATGTGATTTTTATTTCTGAATCAAAAACAATAAAACTTGAAGAAATGTTTGATATTTTCGTTGATTTTCTGTGCAGGAAAAGATTGTAGTGATGAGCGTAGTGAAGCCTTGCAGAGATTTACAATCGGAATTAGTAGCAGGCCAGGCTTTGCCCCCGGATCAACTGCGTAAGGTGACCCAACTGAAGGACCTCCTGGAGAAGGCACTGACCATAGACCCGGCGAAACGCATCAGCCTGAACAACGCCTTAACCCACCCGTTCATTCAGGATAAAATTTGAGTTCTGGTTGAGAGGTAAACATGCCGGGACACTCAAGAGAATTTTGTTATTGCTGAGATAGTCATGAATTTTTAATTAAATATATTTCTCCTTCGTTATAGTTAAGAATGAATTCATATTATATTAATGAACTACTAGTGTGATTAAGCTAAAAATAAACGTGTGAGAAAGGACGGGGTTTATTTTGTGCGTGTGTCAAATATAAAGCGGGGTCTTTGACTCACGTTTATATTTGGCAGACAATTTTGGAGAGTGAACATTTTTATTGTATTGTGATTTTTGTTACAGAAGGCTGTCGGAATACATTTACCTCACATGGTTGATTGGGTCTTACGAAATAAGGTATTTTATACATGTTAAAACAAGGGTTACAGAATTGATTTTTTATTTTTTTTATAATACAAAACTGAGACTCATGTATAATTTATATTCTTTCGTAATGTAATTAGTCACTTTGTGCCATCAATGTGAATATAAATTATGCAAAAGAAAGGGAAGAACTGTCTATAGGCAACTCTCAATTTAAATTAATCTTCCAATTAAAAAATAATAATAAATGTAAAAAATCTTAAGCATTTTTTAATATATTTTTTTTTGTTTTTTGGTTACAGCATGGAGCTTGTGCAGTAGTCGAAAGTGAAAGCGAAACTTGAACGTCGCACTAAAATTAAAAAAAAAAACATAAATCTGCAGAATGTACTGTTAAATAAGTCATTGTTTTGCATTGCAGAACGATGATGGTAACTGCACAAACGCAGTCAATGTTTGCAAAGATAAGTGAAAAAACCTATGCATTATTCTGTTTATTCTGGCCGAAACGCTGTGATTAAATATTTATATAATTTTAGGTTTTGATGACGTGGAGTTATCCTTCGAATTCCAGACATAAGTCTATTTTGTTCGAGGACTGGTAAGTATGATGAAGTATTTGTCAAGGTTTTTATTTGAGATTACGCATTACAGAAGTTTAGAGGAAATTCTAGGACTTTTTTGTAGTTGTCTATTTACACTATTCTTGGTTACCGAATGCTTTATTTTAGGTAAGTTACTTTTTAAGGTGAATTGAAGACATAAACAAACAGAAGAGGTAACGAGAATTTAATTTGGTTCATTGTTCTTAATAATCCTGTTGTTCAAAACAGTACTTTGAGTAGTTTTTTTTTTTTTTTACTAAAATTTTAAGCCAACTATATGTTATTTTTAAATTTGAATTTGTTTTAGTAAAAAAATCACTACTTTTATCATTTCTATTTATAATACTGTGATAATACCAAATGTTAACAAAATGGTTTAATGAATTATTTAATAATATCATGAGTAAGAACTGCACATTTTGAATTACTATAAATAAACCAACAGCAAATTTGTAAATGAAAAACGAAACTTTATTCGTTACATCTACACAATTCCAATATAAAAGAAAACACATACGTGAATAAATGCAATAATTTAATACAATTACATATGAGGTATCCGTGTCTAAAGTACGACTTCCACACCAGTACTATCACATTTTAATATTTGGTATAGAACTTGAGAGACGGACTAGAGTAGTCCCGAGTTTAATTTTATAACGAAAGAAGACCTAATCCCTGGGTGTGGGATAGAGTTGTACTATTTTCTGTGACAATTGTTCTGCAAGAGGTAGACTGGCTGCGCATAAAACGCGACGGGAAAGGCGATCTAGGGGCCCCCCGCTAGGATCGATCACGACTCCTCCTGCTTCGGTGACGATCAGTTCACCGGCTGCGATGTCCCAGATGTGGATTCCGAACTCGAAGTAGGCATCGGCACATCCTAGGGCCACCATGGCCATGTCTAGTGCGGCAGATCCTAAAGATCGCATCCTGTAATTTGATTTTAAAAAATAAATGAATGCTGCACTTGAATGTTTCTTTTTGTAAGAATTATGTAATTTCGTAAGATGATGTTAATTTTTGACAATCTTTAAAATTGTAGTATTTGCATTTACCTAACAAAAAAGCCTTTATTTCTTTTGCTTTCTTAACAAAAAAAGTCAAAATAAATTGGGAAATGTAAAGATATTTACGAAAATGATTATGGCATTATCAATGGTTTCCTTTAAGGAAATAAGTTAACAAAATGTTTACTTCCTTATGGTCAAAACGGTTTTGGTTATGGCTAGATTAAATTAAGGAAGCCACGTGTAATTCAATAACAGGAAATAGTATGTTTTTATCAAACTTGTAAGATGATTGCTGAAGAAAAATAATTCGTAGTTCAACTTACCAAAAAAAAATAAGTTTCTTAAACTTTTTCTGAAGAAGTCATTCATTCAAATTTTAACATAATTCAAAAAAACCTCCTTGTAAGACAGAGTTGCTCTAACAAAAATCTTTGCAAATATAAAAATTCTAAGCTTATTTAATTTAAATTTGTAATTTCTGTAAAAATTAAAAGTATTGTGTTTAACTGTTGCATGAAATTAATACACAATTTGCTCGTGAAGGCCTCCTTGAATTCAACTGTATTTCTTCAATATTTACAATAAAAAGAGTCTCTCGTGTTCTATGGCCTTTTATATGCGTGGGCCAGCTACTAGGTTATCAAGCGCCCTTGTGCAAAACATTTTGGCGCCCTTTTAAAATTCTGAACAAGAACTAATTCTGCTCAAATAGAGTTTATATACAAGGTGCTTTTGAATAATTATTTTTGTTGTTTTAGTTTCAAAATGTAATTCATTTTTAATTACATCTAATTAAATAATTACGGACAATTTGGCGCCCTTGTGCATTATATAATCTGTACAACATGCAGCAGCAGGCCTGGACGTTTAGGGTGCTGAGAAATTGGCAGAGTATGTTTATTTATGATTTATTAAAGATATTATTGGCCCGTATTCTCATCTTATGATGAAAGTCATAATTAAATAAAATTGCGTTTAAAACAAACAAGAAACGATATGGCTTTATGTCAATTTAATATGTAAGAGAGCGGCGGACGAGCGTTGCCATGGGAAATAAACACGTTATTAAATTAATCACAGGATGAGAAAACGGGCCATTGAGATTACACTGATTACATTGAGATTGCAATGAATGTGGCAATCATGTGCTTGTAACAAGGGGAATAAAACCTGATATTTTATTTATTATAACGAGCGTCAATCAACACGAACGAATTTGCAGGAAAACAATTCATTTAAATTTAATTTTGTTTTAGGTTGTTTGACAAATTTTGTTGAATTAGATGTCATTAACAATTTTATTACAATACAATTACAATTACATAAACTCAAACAACAAAAAAATTAGAATCGCTCAATAGGTTTTCTTTATTTAATGAATTTAAGACTAAGATGTTAAAAAATACAAGTAGATGGTTGGTTAACACCACTAATATTACTATTCCTGATGAGATTACTTACATTCTATCACTAGGGCCTAAGTTTAATTTACCTAACAAAATATCCAAGCAATTTATTTGTGAAACCATAGCATCTTTAGAATATGGCATTAAAAAATTAGAACAATCAGACAAAAATGGAATTAGAGTCAATATACACAATATTATACAACAGTTAAAAGCTTCAAATCAAACAGAACGAGTATTTTATAAGAAATTATACAAAGATTTCATTGCAACCAAAAAATTTATCAAGTCACACAATGAACTCGTAATTACCAAAACAGACAAGGGTAACATAACTGTAATTTTGGAGAAAAATAATTTTTTAAATAAAGCGTATGGGCAACTTAATGATACAACCACTTAGAAAAAAATCTATAATGATCCTACAAGCAACTATCAAACGGCTGCTAACAATATAATTAAAAAATGGAAAGGACACGGTTACATTGATATGATTGAACAAAGACAGATAACCACATACAACAGTGTTATTCCAAAAATGTATTTTTTTCCCAAAATCCACAAACAGAACGTACCCTTACGTCCTATTGTATCAACAATTGATTCCCCAACGTACAACCTTTCAAAATGTTTAGCGAATTCTTTGAAAAGTTTAACACTGTCCTCAGATTATAACACAAATGATGATAATGACACTGCCATACCTCCAGATTATATTATGATATCATTAGACGTCTGTGCTTTATTTACTAACGTGCCGGTCAATTTAGCTTTGGACATCATCAATGATAGGTGGTCTAAATTATCTCCCCATACAACCATTAAAAACAGAAACGAATTCATTTCCGCAACCAAGTTTTGTCTCAACTCTTCTTATTTTGTTTTTGACGGTATAATTTATCAACAGATTTATGGCACACCTATGGGTTCTAGCCTATCTCCTTTCATTGCTGATATAGTTATGTTACATTTGGAAAATTCTGTGTTAAAAAACCTCTCATTTACTCCTATTTTTTATTTTCGGTATGTAGACGATATTTTGGCATGCATTAATAAAACCGCACAACAAAGTTTTTTACTACAATTTAATATGTTTCATGAAAGGCTTAAATTCACCATAGAAACAATATGACCAGTCTATAAATTTCTTAGACGTCACTCTAATTAGAGAAAACAATTATATTATAACTAATTGGTATCGCAAACCTAGTTGGTCTGGCCGGTACATAAATTTTAATTCGTATCATCCTTTTAATTATAAAATTGCTGCTGTTAATAATCTAAAAGATAGAGGCATTCTCTTATCACATAAAAAAATTCACGATGATAATATTAAATTAATCAAAAATGTTTTGTTAGATAATAGCTTTCCACCCCATATAATAGAGTCAACAGTTAACAAACGTTTAAAAAAACTCTCTCAAAATAACAATAACTACTCATCCCTTTCAACTTTTACTAATCAACTCAAGTTCATTTCTCTTCCTTATCTTACTAACCTACAGGATAAATCTCATAAAATGTTTAATAATTATCAATTAACTCCTGTTTGGATAGTAAATAGCACTTTTAGGTCATTGCTAACTAGAACAAAGGATAAAACTGAAAAACAAAAACAAAGTAATTTAATTTATAAAGTAGATTGTAATAACTGTAATTCATGCTACATAGGGGAAACTTCGCAATATTTAAAAACAAGATTTTATCAACATAATTATCATATAGAAAAAGGCAATCCAAACCACAGTGCTTTGGTACAACATTCTATTAGTAACAATCACAAGTTTGATTTTGACAATTCTAGAATATTAGATAGGGAAACGAATAGATTTAAAAGATTAGTTAAAGAATCTTTACACATTACTATGAATCCTAACAATATTAATCATATTAATGATTTTGATTAATGATTAATTATTATACTCAAGATTTACTTAAATAGTTTTCTACATTTTTACAATTTTCTATTAACAGATGGTGTTGCCTTGCTGTTTGCTTTACCGTTTGCTTGTATTTTACTTTTTAATATGATTTTTATACTTTAAAAACTGGACTCGCGTTATCAATTTCAAGTTTAAATTAGAAATAATTCAGGTTTGTTCTGTGTTTCGTCTCGTGCACAATGTACACGACATTGTTTTTAAATTATTTTAAAATGTTGTGTGCTTGTCCTTTTAATTAGGTAAGACGATTAAATGTTTTTATTAAACATTATGGTTGTAATGGGCTAGTGTTTTTGTAGATTACGTACTGAAGAAGCGTCGAATTTTGATGTGAAACTGTTTTAAACAATTAATTAAAGGCTGTTGATTGATGAAAACAATTTTTGTCTCTATTATCTCCTAGCCAACAACTTTTCACTTAAATTTAATTTTAGTAACATGTCCTCGATTGAGTGACAATAAACTTAATTTTAAAAAGTCGGATAATCAAAAAATAAACGCAAAAATGAAAAGCATATAATATGTATTAATAAAAATTCAATTAAAAGAGAGAGAAACTTGTGAAATCAACAGAAATGACGATGAAACACTCAATAGCAGCAGTTATGAGTGTTATGACCAACGAAGGGGAGACTGAGGACTTTGAAACTAATCTGGGAGTAAGACAAGGAGACGACCTATCAACAACTCTTTCTATTTTAGCACTGGATACAATAGTCAAAGAGTGTAAATTTAAAGAAACAATCATCAATAAAACGGTACAAATAATTGCGTATGCAGATGACCTCGCACTGTGTTAGCTAGGGACAGGCTAAACTTGAAATAAACAATCCAAAAAATCGAACAAGAAGTAAAGACAAGACGCCTGACAATAAACGAAGAAAAAAGCAAACACATGGAAATAAGTAGAGAAAGCAGGAAATCAACAGCCAAAGAAGTAAAAATAGGAAATTTCGAGTTGAAGTCAATTTCAAATACATACTTAGGAATAGTAATTACCAGTAAAAGTGACAGAAATATCGAGATAGACCATGGAATACAGGGGGACGCAAAACTTATTACAAATACAAAAAGATTATGAAAAGTAGAAGTACGAGCTTAAAGACAAAAACAAGGGTATACAGAGTATCAATTAGACCAGTGGTGATGTATGGGGCAAAGACGATGAACTTAACAAGCTTGAAACAGGAAAAGTTAAGAATATTCGAAAGAATGATATATGAAGTAAAGAAAATTGTGGATAATGAATACAGAAGACTAGTGTATTTTGAAATAAAAAATATTCTAAAAGAAGAAGATATGGTAAAGATCATAAAAGTGCAGACTTCGATGGTACGGTCATATAAGAAGAATGGAAGACGACCAAAGAAGTAAAGAAAATTACAAATTGGAGATCAGATGCTGGCGGAGAAAGAGGAAGACCTAAAAGCAGATGGGAAGACCAGGTATTAAAAGATACAAAGAAATTAGAGATACAAGCATGGAGGGAAAAGATACAGGACCAAGATAAGTGGAAGAAAATAACAGAAGAAGCAAAGACAAACAGGATGGAATAAGTCCAATAAGGAAGAACGTGAACTAACTCACCACAAGAAATGAATTTTTAGGGTTCAAACTCAGTTGAGCGTCTGCAATTCTTACAGGAATGTACAAACATAAATCATTTACAGGATTTGAGTAAAGTAACATGTGTCCAACAATTATTGTAGTCCTGGGTAGCTGTGGAATCAAACATAAATGTCGATTTTTACTTCATATCGTTGAATTGACGTCTCAAATATTGAATGTTAAACAACAAATAAATGTTTCTTTACGTATTTAAAGTTTTGTTGCCATTTGAAACAATAATTTGTTAAAAATGTTTGACTCCACAACCGCCCAGGATTACAATAATTGTTGGACACGTTATATTTATAAGTGTGCTACAAATGGGATTTTTTTTATTATCAATTTTTATAAAAGTTTATTATTATTATTTTATTAGCGTGGACACCGAGAAACGAAGATGGTTTAAGAGTAAAGTGCCCTTATTTTACAAGATACAAGAAAACATCATAAGAATAAGTTGTTCAGAATTAAAACACGAAATTTGTTCTTATTTCTCAATTATTTCATTTGGTTATGAGTGATTATTTCAATGCGCTCCAAAACTTTGTACTTTCTTGTAGCACACTTTTTGAAAGACACTATGTAATCCCAAAAGAAAAAAATCTAATTTTTTAGGATAATGTTCTTCTACCCCTTGTTGCCCTTGTCTTACAACTTCTGTGTTGAGAGCAGGGTATCCATCCACTTGAAATCATGTATTGGTTAACTGCCACCCTAACAGAAATATTGTCCCGCAAAAATTTTTTAGATCATTGTTCAAAAACTCAGTAAAAATTTTCTGTTAGGTCTGTCCAAAATGGTTTCAATAATTTTTAAAATAATAATGTTTAATTCTCTACAACTTGCCAATATTTCAGTATGTGTAACACACTGTGAGTGTGTTCATAAATTCTCTTGGATTCTCCTGACTACCATTCTTTCTCTCTCATATAAATGATTTTGTATATTTTGCTTTTCATTTTACTCACTCCTAGCGTTACTTATGGACGCATGGAGACTTTACGAATCCGGCTGTAGGATGAAAAAAAGTTTATCTAAAGGTTTTCAATCTAATTATTTTTTAAAAGTTTGCAAGCAGGCTTTAAAGCCGAATGCTCAAAATTAATTCTGATTGATTCAATTTTTTGTGGGAGATTGAGAACGAAAAACATTTTTTTATTCACAACAAACTTGAATGTACTCACCCATGTACTTGCGCCAACAAGGTCTGATAATTCTCCCTCAGAACCCTCAACTTCTCGGCATCCCTGCTTGACCCGATCTCCACCATAACCAGCGCCTTATTCAAATCCGCCTCTCCGGACACCTGAATTTTTTTCCCGTTTAAAAAAGCCCCCTTGCCTTTCTGCGCCGTAAATAACTGCCCCACCATCGGATTGTAAATCACAGCGATGACAGGCTCAAGCTCGATAAATAGAGCAATCGAAATGCCTGTGAGGAAAAATCAATGTTAATAAGGGGCTTAAAAGACTGAAAATACTTACATGAATGGGGAAAGCTGTGTACGAAATTCATGGTGCCATCGATGGGGTCGATGATCCAAGTCGGGGCGGATGTTAAATTGCATTGCCCTCCGGACCCGACGCTTTCCTCCCCGATGAACTTGTGATCGGGGAATTGCTTGCCGAGAGTGTCCATTAGGAGCTTCTCAACTTCTTGATCGGTCTCGGTCACCAGATCAATTTCCCCAGACTTGGTTTCGACCTTCTTGTTCAAGAGCACCTTGTTTTGTATGACCTTAAACATAACCTCTTCAGCCGGGGTACTTTTTACTAAAAAGAAAGAAAACTGGTCCTCACCTGTCCTGCCTGTTTGGTCACGTTTAGCACGGCGTTGTAAAACGAGTCTATTTCCGTCATGGTCGAGTAGAATCTAAGGCTCTTGCTCCTCCGGTGGCTCTTGTATAATTGACATAACCTTGCGAAGCTGAAGGCGTGGTTTAGAAAGAAAACACGCATGTCATTCACTGTGGTATGTCAAGAAAGCACGTGGTCGTTCAAAAGTATCAGGAGAACATACCTTCGAGAGGATAGCGTAGGCGAAACCAGATACATCACAAAAAGTTAGGTTATGTTTCACCATCGGGTTAGTTGGCGTTCACTTCGAGGGGTTGTAAGATATTTGTTAGATGCAAAATTTAATTATTTACCGATTACAGCCTCTTCTAATCATTTTAATTTAGTTTATTTCATAAAAACATTGCGTCACGTCAAAAAAACAAGTCAATGCTGCCAACTGCTGAGCGTTAAATTTACTAGGAGAAAAGCAGTTTTAAACGGCTTGTAACACAAATAAGGTGTGATTTTAATAAATTTAATAGAAATTTCAGACTTATTTGTAATATTTCTTGGAATTTGTAACGAATTTTTGATGCGCCAGCTGAATGAGAAATGAGCCAATGAGCGTCGCCTTGAATGAACTCCTGCGAAGGTCACATTCTGATTGGTTGACCTACAAGCGTTCGGCGAACTTGCGTAGAGTTCCTTGAAGGAATTCCCTCGCGTAGTAAAATTTTGAAGACGAATTTTGAGAGGGTGCGGATGATTTAAGGCTCGATTTTTTTCAGGGACGTTCTGAAAGACCAAAAGAATGTTGCGGCGGAGAGAAATCGGTTGTATTTTTATTAAATCCATGTGAACATGTAAAAAAAATGTATAGAATTGAATAAACAAGGACAGAAAATTATGATACCCATTTCTAAATTTAAAAAAAAATTAATTAAAAATTTAAATTATTTATCGGGCGTTTAAGCAACTTTAGGAAAATAAATCAAACCGAAGTTGTTATATACAATTTTATTTACAATACATAAAGTAACATTGTCACTATGGAATGATATGTTAATGAAGAAACGAAACGCCTTGATTACGATAAAAGAAGCACATCTGTCACTAACTGTACATACATACACATGGAATTAAAAATTAAATAAATAGCACTTGATATAACGCGTGAAATTCCAACAATCAAAGACTTACAACCTAATTAACAAGACCTAATTAACATCTTTTCTGTGTTAGACTGAAGCTTGGAGTTCTCTCTGTCCTTGTAAGGCGAGTGTCACCCCGTATATTATATTGCCATAATTTGCGCGCGCTTTTTTTTCTGTTTTGAGAGAGTATTGTACAACGTCAATTAAGTATTTAGTTTAAGCATTAACAGGTCTAGTCGCGAATAAGAGCTCGACGATGGAGCTATCAGCCAGAGTGCTTATATCTCCGACGTTTCTGTCGTTCATTGCGATCTTCCTCAGTATCCTCCGCATGATCTTCCCGGATCTGGTTTTTGGCAGACCGGGGGCGTTCTGTATAGCTTCGGGTTGCGCGAAGGGCCCTATCCTTTCCCGCACGTGTTGCTTGAGCTCCGCCAGGAGTTTCCCGTCGAATTTAACGTTATCCGTCGTGGTGACGAAACAGTAAAGACATTCGCCTTTCACTGGGTGCGGTTTGGCGACGACGGCGGCCTCGGCCACGCCGTGGTGCTCTGTGAGGACCGACTCGACCTCCGCCGTCGACATTAAATGACCGGAAACGTTCAGCATATCGTCGACCCTTCCGGTCACCCATAAATACCCGTCGGCGTCTCTTCGTGCTCCTGAAATAAAAGGGCGGCGTGAGCGCAGGCGTCTCGACGCAACATCGATTTAAACATACCGTCTCCTGTGCAGTAATAGCCGGGGAATTTGGAGAAGTATGTGGTCTCGTAACGATCGTGGTTATTAAAGAGGGATCTCATCATTCCGGGCCAGGGTTTGCTGAATACTAGGTAGCCTTCACCTTCACCTTCGATCTCTTTCCCGGACTCGTCTAATAACGACGGTTGGACTCCGAAGAATGGCTTGGCCTGGAATTTATATTGAAAGAGATAACTCTAAATGGTCTATTGTTTTTTTTTTCATTAATAAAATTACTTTTCCCGAGGCGAAATAAACTTTTAAGAAGACAAAGAACTATTTATTTTAGTAACATATTGCGTGAGCATGAGCGTGATGGCAAGAGCGATAAACTGTATTACTTATGCGTAAACTTTACCATACAAAATGTTTTCGCTTCCGTTCTACCATAAGCGGCTTTTTATAATTATTTTTTTTAATATTATAGTTAAATGATTCCAACTTTTTACGCAAAGAACCGTAAACTAATTTACAAAAGCACATAGGAACAACGTAACGTAATAATTCAAAAAATTGTGAAGATTCTTTTTGAATTCCTTTGTAAAAGACGTTTCGTTCAATATTACGTAGAACATCTTCGGTGCTGTCGTTGATTGGTCACTTATGCACATAAAAAACTTGAAAGCGTCTCTCATAAAAAATCAACCGAAAATTATTCTTTTCCAAATGTTTTGTAATGCGATTTTTCTCCGATCTCCTCAGTTCTATTCTTCTTGATTTTTGGGCTGCCTTGTAAGAAAAGGGTGAAAATGCCTTTCATAATCGTTAAAGAAACGTCTCCGGAAGAATTAAAGTAAACGTCAAAAAACAAAAACAAATATATCTTCGATTTTCAAAATAGTTTTGGTAATGTCCTTAACGGTTTCCCCAGTGGCGAATCAATTGGGTGTGGCAGTGAACAAGGAATTTTTTGTAATTATTATAGACAGTCACCATCATGGAGACGTCAAAAAATTGAATGAATGAGTTTGGCCAAAAATCCCAATAATGTATAATGGTGGACACCTTAAATTTGCTCGACAAGAAGCCATTAACTTTCTTTGCTCTCATGACCGTTCACTTCTCGATACGCCACAGGACTTGCTTACATCTTAGCTCTTCCAGGTGAAAATAACGAAAGAGATTAAACTTGGTGCCTCATCTCATTTCTGCTTTTAACGAAATTATTATCTTTGATTGTTCACAAAACGTCAGCAACGAGAAAGCAGACGTCTTTTTAATTCGAAAGTCGATAAAAAAAGTTTTGTTTTGAAGTATGACCTTGAGAACTAGTTTTTAAACTTTTTTAAAATTTATTATAAAAGCGATTTTTGAAGTTCTATGCTACAAACTTTTTGGTAGGTATCAAATTTTAATTTTTTTGGCCAAAAAACGTTATTTTTTGCTCTCCAATTGAGTTTATGAGTACCATTTTTCAGGCTGTCTACTTGAAGGCCTTTGTTGAATTTCTTACTTTTTAAACTTGTTTTCCTGGGGAATTTCTCTCAAAATAATTTCACAAAAACATTTCCTATTCTTATATGTTTATATGTAGTTTGAAATAAAACGAATTACAAAATTAATAGGCATCTATCGCTACTAATTAAAAACAACACTTTCATTTTCTTGTGTGACAGAAAGAGAGAAA
Source organism: Dorcus parallelipipedus (assembly GCA_958336345.1). NCBI lineage: Eukaryota > Metazoa > Arthropoda > Insecta > Coleoptera > Lucanidae > Dorcus > Dorcus parallelipipedus. The sequence continues at coordinate 15,807,797 of OY284475.1, forward strand.
AAAGCAACAGAAATTTGGTTATTATTTTGTTCCTCGGATCTGATTAGTCAAATAAATGACAAAGAAATTACAGTCACCAAATAAATACAGTACCGCAATCCATATGCTTAATGCGTAAGATAAAGAAAACGTTTTTGCACTAAAATGACCGTCTTTTCTATTTATTTTCTTTCCGGCAAGCTTAAGTGGTCGACATTTCTAGAGAGTTTCTTTCCGGCAAGTTTAAATTGCCGACTTTTCTAGTGATTTTCTTTCTGGTAAGTTTAATCAAATTTAACGCCTGTCAAATAAAAGTTTAAAATGCCCGAGTGTGTCGTTGTTAGGGTTAGATGTTTAAATTTCCCGCCAATATTTTGCACTAAAATGGCGGCTGATTACGGCACTGTAATTATTTAGTGACGCTAAAAGTAATTGAATTGTAGCGCCAGCAGTTGACTGTTATCGCTCTTAAATGACTATTGATTTTTTTTTTGTTCGAAAATAAAAAAGGCAGTAAAGAAGAAAAGTATTAAAAGTTATAAACCTACGCCGACCGTCGAGTTTTATTTATTGTCTCGGAACTAATTGGACAAACGAATAAGAATTCTGTTTAACGGAAGAGACTTAAGTCTTCTGATTACGAAAACAAAAAAAGCAGTTAATAAGAATTATAAATGTAGAAGAACTTTGATTCACTACGAAAACAAAACTAACGACATCTATCGAGTTTTAACGTTATTATTTAAGAATTACCTTCTTTTCATTCTTCGCAAGACTGAAAGAGGGCAAGGAAGAAGAGAAAGAAAGCCATTTTGAGAATTATAAATCTAGAAGAAGTCTCATTCACTACAAAAATAAAACGAAAACTGACGACACCTATCGAGTTTTATCGCTACTATTTAAGAATTATCTTCTTTTCATTTTTCGCAAGGCAAAAAGAGGGCGAGGAAGAAGAGAAAGAAAGCCAATTTGGTTGTTATTTCGCAAATTGAACCTAACAATTATGTTTATACCAACTGTAACGCTATCTTTTTTTTTAACGTTATTAAGTGAACGTAAGCTCTTTGAAATTTTTTCTTGAAATGAAAGAAGACAAGTAATTAGAAGGTATTTAAAAAATTGAATAAGAAACGATTCTGATTCGTCATAAAAAAGAGAGTCTGTACTATAATAATGAAACGGATTAAGAAACTAACGTCATCTATCGAGTTTTAACGGTACTATTTAATATTTAATTGCGTCTTTGTTATCTACCGTCATTTATTTTGTTACATGAAAAAAAGCTTTGTTTTGAAACATGACCTCGAGATCTAGATTTTGAACTTTTCTTTGTTATTTTAAAATCGAACAATTGTCAAACCAACTACGAAAATTTAATAAAAAAAAGTACTCTAATTTACAGTACGATCGAGTTTTGTAAGTTTGTATTTATTATTGTAAATTAGCCGTACAGTATACTTATAAACATACTTAGTGGTTGAACATCAAATTTTCTTTTTTTGGTAAAACATTTGATTTTTATGAGTGCAATCCTTCAGTTGTTTACTTTAAGGCCTTTGTTGTTGTGAATTATTGTGTGTGCAACGTGAACTTTAAAATGTCACTTTTTTAAACTTTGTTTAGCTGGGGAATACCCGGTCAAAATAATTTCACATAAACGTCCCCTGTTCTTATGGTTTACAACAGCTAAGATGTTTCTATGAAATTGTAAAAGTTTCCGAGTTGATGTGTACATACTGATTGTTTCTTTGAAAGTTGGAAAAGGCAAAGAAATAACAGAAATGACTGTATTATAAATTAAAGGTACGTAAAGTGGGAAGGTTTTTTTTTGCCCGCTAAGTCTTATTTAGCTGCACGTTTTGAGGGATTTACAGTAAATACAAGTTTGTTTGGAATTTGGAATGCATCACAGAATTGCGTAGGCAAATAAAAAATATCATTCGGGTTGAATATGGACAAGCAAGAAATGCTTACAACTCAAAATGCAACACACTGTATACTGTTTGTTTGAAAACGACCCAGCAACTTTTCGATTAAAACAAACTTTTGGGAATTGATAAGTACTTACAGCCGATCCAGGTTTCATGGGTATAGCTCCAGGTAAAGACGTGATGACATGTCCTCCAGTTTCCGTCTGCCAAAAAGTATCAACAATGGAACACTTTTCTTTTCCCACCACCTTATAGTACCACATCCAGGCCTCGGGGTTAATCGGCTCGCCGACGGAGCCAAGAACGCGCAAAGTCGACAGGTCATGCCTGAAACCACAATAAACGTCAAATAAGGCAAAAAAAGGTGACCGGTGATTCCCCAACCTTGTCACTAGGTCATCTTCGAATTTCATCAACGCCCTTATCGCAGTCGGCGCCGTGTAAAACTGAGTGACCTTGTATTTTTCTATCACAGCCCAGAATCTGTCGTTATTCGGATAAAATGGTGTTCCTTCGTACTGCAAAAAGATATCATTAGTTGCATAACTAGTTTTTTTTTGTTTAAATAATATTAAAGGTCACCGCTTTATCGTATTGCGAAATCTAATTAATTGATGTGTGAATGTGAACTATTATAACACATGTTGCTGTCATCCAAATAAGACGCCGACGCAATTAATTAATGTTAAATAATCACAAAATGAAACGCACATGTTTGCTAAATATCAAATTTCTTTATGAAAATGGTCTTACCAATACTGAGGTAGCTGCGTTTGCGAGGGGGCCATACACGACATAAGTGTGCCCTGTAATCCAGCCGATATCTGCGGTGCACCAGTAAATGTCGTTTGGTTTGTAGTCGAAGACGTATTTGAAGGTGGTAGCCGCGTACACTAGGTAACCCCCTGTGGTGTGTAAGACCCCTTTGGGCTTGCCCGTAGATCCGCTTGTGTATAACATGAAGAGGGGGTCCTCGGCTTGCATCCATTCCGGGTAACAGCTGGTGGAGGCGCTGGGCACCACGTCGTGCCACCATACGTCTCTACCATCCTGCATGGGAACCTAAGAGGCAACGCACTTATGACTTTCAAGTTTGAAGGATTGAAAAAGAACTCAAAAAGAAATAAATAGTCTAATAAGAATTTAATTTTAATAAGAATTTAATTTTAATAAGAATTAATTTTAATAAGAATTTAATTTTAATAAGAATTTAATTTTAATAAGAATTTAATTTTAATAAGAATTTAATTTTAATTTCTTTTAAAAAAATATTTAACTAACTATACAGTGAGAATTTTTCCACATAGAACATAAGTTGGAAGCTGGAATACATCATTACCAGTTTTATAATACGAATTTATATGTTCGATGCAAAAAAAATTCTCATGTTATAAATAGAAATGAAAAGTAAAAATTGCGACAACCTGCAATCGCTTTTTGACCTAACATTGTATTAGGATCGACAAATTGCAGCCAGTTTGTAACTTAATAAGTCATCCCATACAAGGCGGCTATGTGTGCTACGCTTCTGCTGACGAGGCCCCAAATAGGGCCGAAACAGCTGTACAGAGAATTCTCGAGGAATCCACTGTAATCAAAACCGACTTGCAACAAAATTTATATAAATAGTGGTTAATGGTCTTACACCAATCTTAAATCTAGAACGATTCTAGTTCTTATTCATTTCCAAAAAGGAGAATTTCACTTGACCTTGAAATGAAAGGAATTATAATTAAAAATATTTTGTTTTCTTGCGTGACAGAAAGAGAGAGGAAAAAGAGAGAAATTTGGCATTTATTTTTTAACTCGTGTATGATTTGTCAAACGAATTGAATTCTATTCGTATCGTGGCGCCATCTGTTGACTTTTGTTGCTCTTAACCCATTTACGGCCACTGATGCGTTAATGCAACGCCATTTTCCAATTTTTTTTTTAATTTTAACATTTAATTTTTTCACAGTTTCAAGTTTGCTAACAGTTATTTAGATAGCATTTTACAAAAAAAAATTAAATTATCAATTTAATTTTGTAAAAAGTTTAAGAAAACATAATTCAAATTAATAGATTTTCTCTATATCTGAGCATACATAACAATTTTTTGTTTTCATTTATGTTTTTATTAGAATTTTAGTTAAACCTTTGCATAGTACTCTTTAAAAATAACAACTTTATGTACCATCCGCTTCAGAATTTTTTTTTACGGTACCTTTTTTTGTAGTGATGACAAAAGCAACAGCGTTGCGTTATCGCAACATCGGCCGAATCTGTCAAGTCGAAATCAAATTCCTATCAGAACTTGCATGATTCATTTCTTGCATTTTTTCTGTAGCCACATGCATTTTTTATTATAACATTGTTGTGTATGTATCGAAAAGTTGCTGTTCAAAAAAATTTACAAAAATGCCGAAGTATCTCATTCAAATCGAATTGGAACTAGGTTTAGATGGTATTCAGTTAAAAATTTGATAATAGAGTATTCGATAAAGTATACTAATGATAATAACAGACACGATTTTTTTTAGAAAAGCAGAGTTTTTGGATTTCATTGGTGTTATTATTTTATCTAGATATCATAAGCTTCCTCAAGCCGACTTGTACTGATCGGTGGAAGAAGATATTTTTTAAAAATTAAAAGTTGACATCCTTTTTATTAACAAATGAAATTTATAAGCTCTGTTTTTGTAAATGAAAAATGGTGTCTGTTATTATCATTACATTTGCAAGCAAATTGTTTTAAAAGATATCACAAACAAAACTGAATGGATCTGGCCAATGTTGCGTTAACGCAACATCATTTTTTCTCAAACTATGAATAAAAATAAATAAATTGTTAATATTTTTGCATAATTTATTTGCTAATAATACCTTTTTTCTAAAGAGAAATTGTAACTGCTCTGTATTTCTTGACTTGGCCGTAAATGGGTTAAATGGAACAAGTTTTTGACCGTTCGAGAATAAAAAATGCAGATAAAGAAAATATTTAAAATTATAAACATACTCCAACTATCGAGCTTTGTTTACTGATTGGAACTAATTGGACAAATAAATACGAATTCTGAACCTATTGTGGCGCCATCTATTGATTTTTATCGCCCTTAAACCTATTAATACTAGAACAGGCCTTTGGTTTTTTGCTCTAAAAGTCTAGAATAAAAAAGGCGGATAATAAAAAAAGGATTACAAATTATAAATCTACGCCAATTTGATCGAGCTTTATTTATTATCTCGAATCTAATTGGACAAGCGAATAAGAAATCTGATTGAATCGTGGCGACATCTGTTGACTTTTATCGCTGTTAAATGGAAGACACTTAGTTAACACGTAGTGAAGCCCTCGATCAAGTTAATAATTATGTGATTGAGGCCCGGTTTTTCGATCACGGTTTAACTTTGAACTTCAGTTTATTCCTATAGCAGCAATGGAAATAAACTGAAGATTAAAGTTAAACTGTGGTCGAAAAACCGGGCCTGAGCAATATCATTGGAAGAAAGTTTAAATTTTCACCAATGATATTCCTTAATCAACTTGATCGAGTGATTAACTACGTTTTATGAAATGTTTTATGAAACTAACGACATCTACCATTACTACTTAAGAATTATCTTCATTTTCAGATTTAATCGGACAGACAAATAAGAATTCTGATCGAATTGTGGCGCCATCTGTTGACTTTTATCGCTGTTAAATGGAAGAGACTTAAGGTTTTTGTTTTCGAAAACAAAAAATGCAGATAATGGGAAGTGTTAAAAATTATAAATTTAAAATACATAGCTCTGATTCGCTTCGAAAATGAAAACAAAAGTCCGAAACTAACGACATCTATCGAGTTTTATTTGTTACTACTTTTCTTGTATTGCAAGAGAGAAAGAGAATGAGGAACAATAGAAAGAAAAAGGAAAGCACATTTAGTTCAACTGTTCAAGTGTACTGCAACGCTATCTATTGCTTTTTAACGCTATTAAGCGAACGGAAGCACTTTGGAGTTTTTTCGTTCTAACGAAAGATGGCAAGCAATAAGGAAAGTATTAAAAAAATTAAACATGAAACGGTTCTGATTTGTTATAAAAAAAGAGAGTCTTATTATGTATAATGAAACAGGTTAAAGAGCTAACGCCATCTGTCGAGTTTTATCGTTACTACTTAATAAGAACACTTTCGTTGTCTTGCGAAAATTAAGGTAAACTTTGTTATAATTTTGTAGTTTGAATATAATTAGTCAAATAAATAAGAAACATATTGAAAACAAATTCTGAACGTATTGTGGCGCCATCTATTGATATTTGTAATTGAAATAAATTGAAAAATAATTCTGATTCTAATTCTGATTGTATTGGAGCGCTATCTACCGTCATTTATTGTTGTTAAACGAAAAGGAGAATGAGAGAAAAAAATGTTTTTAAAAAGAAATAGATAATGAAACTAAAAGTACTAATTGTATTGTGACGCCATCTTACCGGCATTTATTGATGCTAAACGAAAAAGAAACCAATGAAATATAGAAATAGACAATAAAAAGTTTGTCTTTTTTTGTAATTTGTGTTTTATTGGTTTAGTGAATTAAGAAACAAATACAAAAATAATTCTGATTGTATTGTAGCGCCATCTGCCGACATTTCTTGCTGTTAAAGGAAAAAGAGGGGAAAATGAGAAATGGAAAGAAAATAGAATAGAAAATGGAATAGAAAATTAGGATATAATTTGTCATTATTGTCATTAAATAAGAAACATATTGAAAACTAATTCTGAACGTATTGTGGCGCCATCTATTGATATTTGTTGCAGTTAAACAAAGAAGAGAACTTTTGATTTGGAAAGGGAGAGAACAAGAAAGAGGTAAACTAAGACTAATTTGATTATTATTAAAAAACAATTTTGATGATAACACCCTTGGTAGTAAAAGTATAAATTTTTTTTTTCCTTTTTTTCCGATTCTGATTAAAAAACAATTTTGATGATAACACCCTTGGTAGTAAAAGTATAAATTTTTTTTTCCTTTTTTTCCGATTCTGATTACGAAAGTAAATATGTACTTTGCAGTCAATTGAAAGAAATAAACTACAAACTAGCGACATCTATCGACTGTTTACACTAACGCCGAATTAATTTAACATTACATACTTTAATCTAACCTCTCCAAGATTTGTTATCTTTCCTGTTTGAAATTCTTCAGGGTTGCATTTTGAGACCGTCTTTTGTGTACGTAGGTTTCTTTAAACGTAAGGTTTAATTTGACTTCTCTAACGTTTTAATTAAATATACAAGAGGCATATTAAATAAAATAATATAACAAGAGCGAGCACGTTATTAATAGTTTAATAGCGTTTTCGATTCACATGCACCGATTGCACTCAGTGTATTTTCATCTTCTTTTAACCTCATGTAATAACACGAGATGAAAATACTCTGCGCACTAGTCCGGTCAATCGAAAACGCTGTATGTGTTTTTAAGTTTGGTGTTCCTCAGGACTCCACTTCAAGACCTTCATTGTTTGTGTCGTGTATAACAATGATTGCTCTTTATTGTATACTTAAAAAGAGTTTGCATGTTGGTCTTATAAAGAACGTAACGTAGACATAAGTGTACTGAATTGTACAAACTCTTCATATCACTGTGAACTCTATGCCAAAAAAACTCACCAGAAATGAACTCTGCTTTAATTATTGCGTAATGAAACTCGTCTGGTGTGTACTATGTACGATTAGGATTAGTCAAAACAAAGATAACTTTTGAGTAAGAAAAAAAAACCTGATTAATTACTTCCACGAAGTAAAAAACGTTTCGATTCATTCAACTTACTTTGTTGCTTTGATTCTGCTGAGTTCCCTTGGGAAACGTGACCCTACATAAATGTGAAACGACGACGCAGCACTCGACGTTGTGCCCGTTCTTGGCACACTTCTCCATGGCATCATCGCAGATGGTCTTCAAACTTAAATGCTTCTCTCCCCTCCAAACCCCATCGGCGGTCACCAGCACCCTCGCCCCGCAATCCTGGATCCTCTCGGCGAAGGAATCCGCCGAAAATCCTGCAAACTACCGAGGAATTTAACCTTCGACCTCGACTTACATAATTGCTTAATTTAGGCCGCTCGCACAATGTATCATTGTGTGCAAATGGGGCCCAAAGTACTCACCACTAACGAGTGCACTGCTCCGATTCGACTGCAGGCAAGGAGAGTGACGATGGATTCTAAAATCATCGGCATGTAGACGGCAACTCGATCTCCACGTTTCACACCTTTGCTCCTGAGGACGTTCGCAAAACGGCAGACTTCTTCGAGAAGTTTCCTGTAGGTTAGTCGGCTGTAATCATCGGGGTGATTGCCTTCCCTAAAATAATGAAAATAAAAACATAGATTTAAACTTTAATAGGACCCTCTATTGTCGGACTAGCCACTCGATGGCATCATAGTGTACCAAATAGCTGATACTAGATTAACATTGAAAATGCTGTCAACTGTAAAGCGAAACGTCGGTTTTTTACAAGGTTTTCTTTTTACAATTTTGTCACAATAAAATTTTTGATTAACGAAATCTTTTGAATCACGTAGTTTTTATCGTTAGTACATAGTTAACAAGAACGCTCCTGTTTTTTTCCGTCACAGAAAGAGAGAGAGCTATACTTAAACCGGAACCTAAATATGGCTATAGTGATTGTGACGACAAAAGCAAGAAAACATGTTGACTTTGCGGCATTTAGTTTAAATCGGACTTTGAATTCGTTCCTTTACTTACAATGATGAAATATTGAAACAGCACAAATTAACAAAACACAAAAGGAGAGGAAATTGAAAATAAGATTGATTAAAAATATTTAAAAAAAATAATTTTCCTCAATAGTTTATAACATGCAATGTAATGTATGTAATATATTATGTAATCACAGTAATAATTAAAGTAGTACAAGTAACTGGAATTTTATATTGATTGTGAGAAGCTCAGCAAATTATTTGTTGCTGATTGTACGAGTACACTAAAAATTCGCAAGCAACTTTGAAATTGTTTGATACTCGGAATACCTTCAACGATTTGCAATGATAAATGTTATTTGCAACAGAATCAAGTCTATTGTTGCTAGTGACATGGTGGAAATTAAATCAGTCCACTTAATTAATATTTATTTGGATAATTCCGTACCTAAACGAAAGTGACATGCATATGAACCCGTGCGGCGCGTCAGTAAATTCCTTCATATTTTACTTTATTCATTGTGAATCTACAGTGTTTCCATTCTGTAATTAAAAAAAAAAACATCATTTGAAATGCATATTAAATCCTAGTAATTTATACGTTTTCTATCGTAGTGTTTAACGTAATATTTAATCATGTTTTAATCATATTTATTGTCTTGATTTAATAAATAAGTAATGCGGACGTAAACAAATAATTTCAAAACAAATCAAAAACAAAAAACATCTTATTTTTTAAATTCTAGTTTGGTCAATAATAATTATGTGCACTCATTTTTTATAAATTTATTTGTTGAAGGAATGTTGATTATGATCGACAAGGGCTCATAAAACTATTTCTGAAAATATAAAATCTTATGCAATGTTTTCTCGTTAATTTACAAAGTTAACTTCCTGTACAGGATGTGAAGTGTTTACTCGTTTATGCAGACTTATTCTGATCCCATATTTCTCCATCTATTATAAAAACTATTATTGAACAAATTTAGTTTGATTACATGTAATTAAAAAGAAATTATTAACTGAATTATGTTGCTAAAAAAAATTGAAATGTATTTTTATTTTTCATTAGCAATTCACTCATTTTACATTGTATTCAAATTTGTTATGAATATTTCTTTTATAGAACTCACTTAAGAATGATGTAAGTAGGTATGTACTTTAGTTTCGAAACTATTTTAAGAAATGGTCTTAACCAATAATTTCGCGTTTTGATTAATTCCATATATTTAGCAAAGCTTTTATAAAGGTAAAACGTCATTAGGAAAACCAGAATTTAATTACAGACGTTTTAATATCAAGTTAATATTTAAATTCAATCTAAAACAAAACATCGTCATATTTTATTCATTTATTTTTTTAGTGGTAATTCTTTTTCGCTAATTTAGAAAAGAAAATTTGAATTATTGAAACTGAGATTCTTAATTTAAATTAATTGCTTGTGTTTTATTTTACTATTTTGAAGGCGAAGAAAATTGTTACATCTACAACTAACTCATGACGATTCATTGCTCTAGAGCACGCCCATAATATTCTCATCTTGTTTTAACCTCATGTAATAATAGAAGATGGAGAGAGAGTGCTCTAGAGCAGTGAATCGTAAACGCTGTTAATTATCGAATAAGTAGGCAACCCAACTAACAAATGTGCAAGTTGAATTGCCTACATATTTAGGTACTTCATGATGTTAATCGAAGTGTTTCACTACTTACTTGCATGTACAGTAGCGGACAATAAAATCCGGGCACGTCATTTGTACAATATAAACCTCACTTTAATGTTTTTGACTTCTAATACATTAGTAATTCTGACATTTAATACAAATTTTATTTTCTTAATTTGACAGAAATATAACCTCAGTGAAAACCTGATTTACCAAATTTGTTGAAATATGCACGATATGGTGAAATTCTTGCTCGGATTTTATTATCTAACAATCAACAATAGCAATAATTTATGAATTCAATAAATATCGCTGACGTATAGACAACCCAACTTGCACATCTTCTAATTGAGTTGTCTACATCGCTGATGGTTGGTTTGAAGGCCTTGAATACCGCAACAATTTGAAGTGTTGCTCTGAATTAATTAGAATTTATTTTCAGCGAAAGTTTTACGATTTTAAACCGGAAGTAATTTACGAAGGTAACTGTCAACAGTCGACAATAGCAAAAAATTTTGACAAAAAAAAATCGTCGACATATGTAGGCAACCCAACTTGCACATATTTTAATTGGGTTGTCTACTTGGCTTCAGGGCCTTGAATACCGCAGCAATTTGAAGTACTTATTGCTCTGAATTGATTAGAATTTATTTTCAGCGATTTTAAACTAGGAGTACCCTCGTAACTACAACTTCTTTGAAGTGGATCTCAATTTTCATGGTTAAACATCGCACAGTTTCCCTTGAAATTAAATTCTAATTATTTCTGGGTAATTTTAAGTACCCCAAATTGCTGCCGTTGCTGATTAACAAGATTAAACATCAAGTGTGTATGCAGCCTGATTGCTAGATCTGAAAGTTGGGTTGCCTACATACCTCGAAGATGTTAATTGAGTTGCTTACATAATATGTCCCTTTATTTAAAATATTCTACGCATTTCTTTCTTATGTTTGCGACTCTTTAATCTAGGTCTCCATGTTTTTGGCTAAAATCGTCCAGTATAGATGTGAAATTCTAATTAATTCTTAATCCTCATCTTCGAATTTACTATTAATTGATTGCAAAATTGGCAGTTAATTAATATTAAATATAGAAAGTTTGTTTGCTCGTCTTTTAATTATATACGTTAAAATATTAGAGTGTTACATAATTAATTAAAAATTCTTGATCTGAAGCTGCATTTTTTTTTTAATTAACTTCACGAAATGATAGCACGATGACAACAAAGCAACAATCTATTCTGTTCCTGAAACCGTAGCCTCACAACATGAGACCATGTGGTGTGATTTTCCGACCAATCGCAACGAATTCGTATAATTCGCTCATAAATATCTAGGAGCGGCGCGACGCCGCGCCGCCAATCGAAATTTCAGGCGCGTTTCAGTTTCAGCCCGCAGATTTTTTCAGTATGCACTTCGATCAATATCTCTGAAACGGGTCGTCCTATCGACCGGTTTTCGTCTGCACAGACTCAATGAATTTTATAAATAGATATGTATGTACGTGGAAGTACTGACCAGTAAAAAGCGACTTTATCCCCGTGTCCGTTCCTTATGTTCCTGTCCAGGACGTTGTAGGATATATTGGTGGTGGCACCGTCGAACCACTTCGTGTAAATCGGGCCCTTCCTGATATCGAAGTTGTATCTGAAGAACCTGTCATAGTTGATGGGATTCTCCCAGTGGAACTGCGCGGCGATTTCCCCCCAGAATTCCTCCGGGTTATCCAGGGATTTGTTGTACAGGGTGTTGTATTGGGCCACGGAGGAGACGTAGGCGTTTTTCGAGAGCGCCTTGTCGGGCAGATAGATGGACTTCTCAGACGGCATCGTCGGCGTCGGGACACACGCGCACTCCTCGCGTTTACTTTGAAGTTGAGCGCTGCTGGGGAACTGCTGGCCACCTTCGTGTAAGTTTCGGAACTGATGGGTGGCCACGTTTGCGCACTTATTTGTAGTAAGTTCGAAGGTGGTGGAGATAAAAGTTTTCGGTGGAAAAATGCGAAACTTGCGAAATGGATCGCGTGCTCGGACGAATGCAAATTCATTCCTCGTGGACGATTTTCAGGTCAAGCCGTGGAGATAAACGAAAACAGAGATTTTTATTTTGCAGGGATGATTCTCAGAAATAATGAAACATAAGCAATTCACTGTTTTATTTACAAATTTTCTTCGGCTTTTGTTTTTATGAAAATCAATTAAGAAAGCACCTTGTTATCATTTAAAACTCTTACTGTGTAGGAAAGATAATTTAAAATATTTTTAACAAATGACTTTTTTACAGCTTTTTTTTTAATTTTAAATAAGTAAAATAGAATTATTTTAAACAATAAACAGTTTATCAATGAAGAAGATCAAGATGAACTACTATAGAGGAGGTGTTTATGACGATGTTTAATTTTAAAAAAGTTGTCTGTGGTTTTTCTTCGCCGCTCGTTTCTAAATGGTTCACTAATTCATTTAAAACGTTCTTTTAAAAGTTATTTTATCAGAAAGCTTTACGTCTGCCACGTAAGTAGCTGTTGTTCTATGTAATTTATGCTGGAGAGATTAACGTCAGTCATTTAAAATGCTTTTGTGAAGTTGTTAACCTCTGACAGTACCCTTATGTTTATGGTAAAGTAAAGCTAAACAGTTGACTGAAAAATAGTTGTATTCGCAACTGTAGTTTTTAATCAAGGTAAAAAATGAGGATTAATTTAACCTGGGGCCAATCAGCTTCTTCTACTAAAACAAACTTTATTGGAAGGCGAAGGGATAACAACATCAGGATTTAATTTTCATATAAAATTTTTATACTGAAAAAAGTTGAAATATATAAAAGTATATTAAAAAAGAAGGATAGAAATATTTTTCTCTGCCTTCCTTGGATTTCCTTTGTTGTTTTCATTTTTGGCAAGAAATTTTTTGCCATATAACAGCAATTATTAATCTATCGTTGATAATAAATAATAATAGATTAGTGAAATCGTGGTCAGCTCCAGTTGCTGATGTGCCTGTATAGCAATTTTAATTAGACTCTTCAGAAATATCTGAGAGATTCTCTACTTAGAGCCATTTCATTGACATTTTAAGTAACGATTGCGTTAACTATTGTAATGATTACAATTTACAACAAAAAAGCATCCACCTTTTAAAATGCTGGATAAGTAGCGCAATGCTGGACATACGAACACCCTATATAAAGAAAGTGTCACGAGCCTATAGTCACATCGTCAGACGCGGAGGGAGAGACGTCAGCAATAAATTCCCTCCTTATACCAAAACATCCCTTTTAAAAAAAAACGAAACATTACACTGATGTGCTCTCAAAGTATCTGAGTGTATATTAGCGCAATCAATCGAAAACGTATTTGTTGTTTTTTCTTCTTTTAGTTTTTAAATCATTGTATTATGTAACTTAATGAACTTTTTGGTAACGTCATAATCTTTCGTAGCTTTTCAGAAGCTTCTAAAAGTGCAAATGGCATTTACCAGGTGAATGCCATTTGCCAAAGAAGCTAAAGCTCCTTTACTAATCCTATTTCGTTCGTCTTTGTTTGCTTTAAACAGAACATTTTCTAACCATCTTTTTGAAAACTTTTTCTTATATTTCGATGTTATTAGAAATACTGAAACTCCATAAATCGGAGGAGAAACGTTTAGAATGAAAACGTCAGTATGAACACCGATTAACTATTGACAATTGACAGTAACGTTCGTTTCACAGTAACACTGTTTGGTCTTGGTGTGCAAGGTTGTCAGATCTCACGAAAAATTGTGAGATTTCACGATTTTCATCTGAATCTCACGAACTCACGATATATGTCCTTAATCTCACGATTTCATTACAAGTAATTTTTTTCATCAATCGTTTCTTTAAAAAAATTAATTTTATGTTTAACACGTATTTTTAAATGTAGATTAAATAATGTCACTACAGTCACTAAATAAATACAGTACTGCAATCCATATGCTTAATGTGTAAGACAAAGAAACCACTTTTCGTACTAAAATGGCCGACCTTTCTAGTGATTTTCTTTCCGGTAAGTTTAATCAAACTTAACACCTGTCAAATAAAAGGTTAAAATGCCAAGTGTGTCCTTGTTAGCGTTAGACATTTAAATTTCCCGCCAATATTTTGCACTAAAATGGCGGCTGATTGCGGTGCTGTAATTATTTAGTGACGGTAAATGTCACGAAATAGAACTGACATCTATTGATACATACATATTATATGTATCATATTTTAAGAATATCCGTTGTGTTTACTTTTGTATTATAAGAATAAAGACATATTTATAAAAAAGGTTTTTTTTAGCATACGTAATACAAAATTCCAATCTTCCCGAAATCTCACGAATTTTCAGAGCAAAGCTAACGAAATCTTATTGAGTTGATCTGGCAACCCTGTTGGTGTGTATTGTAAACGCCTGAATGTTTACAGTGTCTGTTAAAAAAAAAACTAGTATTAACATAAAAATCCTCAATTTTTATATTTAAATTAAAGAAAATCTCTTCTTCCCTTTCGATTATTAAAACTCCCTCAAACAGGGAAAAATTTCTTAAATTGGCAACACTGGAAAGAGGTATACTGTAGTCCGCAGTGTAGCTTCAATCGCACAGTCAATGTTGCCAAGTTTACCGATTTTGAACTCGATTTATCGATCTACCGAATTCAAATAAATTATAGCGAAATTTATAAAAAAGTAAAAAACGATCACTATTTACGTATACAACAGATTTTGATTAAACTGTTTTTTTTTATAATGTTCAGTTAATTTTTTTTTACCCCAATATAAAGCAATTAATAGGGTTGAAATGACATAAAAAATCTAAACTATTTTATGTTATTCAAGATATTATTTTAAAAAATTGTCGCTTCGCTTTTGTTTTGGGGAGAATGGGGGAGATGGCGAAAGTTCACGAAGTGGACGTGTCTGACAATAAGGTCACAACACGTTCTGTATACCGATTGTTTCATTTAATCTTGAAAAAAGGCGAAGGCAGGACAGAAATGACTGTATTACAAATAAACAATGTAAGGTGTAAGCGTTCACTTATTCGTTAAGCTACGCCCCTCTCGCTATATGTATACAGACCGCGAACGGCTCCTAAAGTCAGTAAGCGACCGTATGCTCATCACGGAGTGTTATAGACGATCAGCTAAAAGCTTATATGACTGCGATTAAGAATTTCTTAAGAGCTAGCAATAGATCGAACATGTAAGTGCAATTATTGAACATTGCATTATTGAACAGTGCAACATTAAATTGAGAAAAATAAAATAATAAATGTTTGTGTTATTTCAGTTTGGAATAGTTTAAATAAAAAGCTATGTTGTTATTCTGGTTGCATTAAAAAAAGCGCCTTACCGTTTTCTTTGCTGCAGTGTTTGTAAATTTTATTTGAAATGAACTTGTAATTTTGCTGATTGAGTGTGGACGGTGGTAATATACATTCTGTGTTCGTGTGAAAAAATGTCCAAAATCGGTAAGTTTTAAAAAAGATAACAAAAAATACTGAAGGAAACAAAATAAAACACATAAATGTTCAGAGAAGTTGTAAGGCAACAACGAATGGCCAACGCAACAGTTACATCTGCACAGATCAAGCTGCTCCTATAGACTAAAGCAGAGTAAGCTAAAGATGTGCAAAAAATACAGCGTTTCTATAAATGATTCTAACATCAAAGTAGGCATTGAATATTGCGTTGGATATTCCACCTCCTTTTGAATGTGTATTCTACTTGATTCTACTATCTGAGAAATGTCAGTGTCAACACTGTCATAAACTTGAAACTTTTAAATAAACCATTATTGCTAAAACACAACACCAGTATCAAATGTTACAATTTGAGTTTACAACTTATTCCTTAAATTGATGATGTTGCACCAAATAAGCTTCTGAAAAAGATGTTTGATTATTTAAGAATTAAAACTGATGACGTTACCAGTAACTGTGTTCAGTATCGGTGGTTAGTAGCACATGGTCATTTGTTTATCAGAGGTAATGCGATGTTATAGGAGGATTCGAAAGTATCAGTTACCAAACTACAAACTTATCAGATACCAAGTATGAACATCACTTTATTTTAACGCGACCCAACCTCGTTGTACCTTTGCCCGGCCGATATCTGCCGACTATCAAGGTATACTAAAAACGGCTAGAGGAATAACACACACAAGCTAAAGTAAAGGTAAAAGGTCTGTTTGTTATCCTGAACTGGTATACACCAATGCATACTTTTTCACAAAATACGTTTTAATGAAACTTGAAAAGTTTGTGTGGTTTGTCAGTATGGATGTGTATGATTCGTATTGACACATATCAAAGAATTTAGGCTTTATTAAAGCATATTTCGTAAAAAAAAGTGTACACTAGAGTACACCAGTGCAGGATAACAAACAAGCCTAAAGTATTTAATTATTCTTTTGTTGTTAGTATCACTTAGTAATACTACCTGAAGTGATGAAATGATCTCTAACAACAACGAAATAAAAAGTGTCGCTGTATGGAGTCAACTGAAACCTAGTACTAGTACCTAGTTAATTCGTATTTAACATGAGAGTGTCAGTAATGGTATCGGATCTAAAGTGTCGGATACTAATAACGACAGTATCAGTATCTACTCGTTACCAGAAGTTATCTACATTGAATATACCTTGAGTAAATAATGAAAGCATCGTCTAAGCCGTTCCCTTGCCGCACTACATAACGAAGTGTGGGTATGACCTTAGCAGCCATTCGCAAGCTGTGTACTGCTCAGCAAACGAACTGTGTTACTAAAACATTTCGAATGAATTGGCTTGAGGTACGACCTGATACAAACGCAATGTAACATGCATCATGGTGTTACCTTGTGGGTCAATTAAGAGAACATAGGAATCCTATACAAAAAATACCTTTAGAAAAGATTTTAAGGGAATAATGATATAATATGTGTCCAACAGCTTGTCCGAAATTTAATATTAAGTGCACATCCTAAACCAAGCAATTTCTCGAAGAGATTCCATTCTCATTTATGTTTGTTTATGAAAATTATGTTGCATTCCCTCAATTTTTTCTCATTTAATCTAAGTGTAATACAACTTTTCTTAAGTTGTCCAGGTGATTTGTTGAGCAGTATATACCTATACATTTTGGACACAAAGTGGGTGTACAGTCAAGAAAGTGAGCTCAAAATATGAAGCTATGTTTTCACATAAAAAAGAGACATATGGTATAATTTTTTGTATTCGAAAATATCTTCAGTTTTAAGCTAACTTTCTTCCCTCTACAAATCGGAAGTTTATTGCTGGGAAGAATTATTGGAAGTTGGGAAGAAATTATTTTTTTCTTTTCCCATTCAATCACTAAGTGACATCTCTTTTTTTGAGACGATTAAAAAATCAAATATTTACTTTTTAATTTATTAGGCAGTTTTAAAAAGGAAACGTACATACTCGAATTATATAACTGCCATAAAATAAAAATTACGACATACGACATTGCCCTCGGCTGTCTGATCTTTTTATTTCTATCTTGGATGTTATCTGCGAAAGTGTGAATTGCAGAACAATTTCTTGGAAAGTCGCGCGACTTTCGCGACTTTGAACCTGACACGTATCACTATCGCACAGAGAATCCAAACATTGGGGCTTCACGGGTTAAATAATTACTTTTTTTTCAAAAACATAAACGACCAAATCTAATCATACGATTTGTCGTTACGACTTTGAACTCGCCACGCAGCTCTGACTTAATGAGAATCCACATTTCGTAAATGCACGTGGTTAACGATGGGAAAGTTTGGTTTTGACATCAAGAAGTATTTAACAAAGCCGCCGATCAATAATTATAATTATCGTAAAGTCTGCAAAAAAATGGAACCGTGAACAAGCTGATAACAATTACATATGTGCATACCTTTTACCTTATCGTAGATTTCAAGGCTAGAAAGTGTAGGTACTTTAATAATGCAAATTTAATTTATATGATATTTGCGTGGATTCGGTATTCCCCGGAATAGTTTATCTCGCGTTCATAAATAACATAAATTTTTTATTGCAAGATCTAAAGATTAACTCGTTCACTTCATTCCTCACAAAAAAGCAAAACGTTTTCAAATTGTTATAAATATAGGGTGACTCGTGAAAATCGTTACTAAATGTATAAGTGGTTTCAATAAGCATTAAATAAAGCACTCCTTTTAAAATAATGGAAGCACAGCAAGCGTCTAATTGCAATAAACAGAAGAGACATATACTATTAACGGACAATTCCCGTGAATCACCCTGTATATCAGTAATCTTTTTGCTTGTGAATATTTCCAATAAATTAAAAGCGAAGTAAACTATATCATTAGTTATATTGCAAACCACAAATTACTCGTCACTCCAAATTGTTACAAAAACGGCTAACAACCGGGCAAGAACTTCCGCGCAAACTTCCCAGAGATAATGAGACCATATTCCCAGTAACTTAATTCCACATGCAAATTACCCCCTAAAGACGCAAAACCACCTAGTCATGTCCGCCGACGAGTACATGAGCGAAAACCTCTGGTGGTTCCAATTTTTAGGTTTCAATCCCCCCACCCACGCCAATTTCTTGATGAGAGCACTGCACAGGGCCTTTCGCTTTTTCTGCAACATTTTCACCATCTCCATCGTCGCGCTTTCCATAATTGGGGTGGCAAAGAAATCCAACGTGGAGATCAGCATGTTAAACATCGGTGAGTCAAAACCCCTGCAAAATTTTCAGGGGTAAAACCCAAGCATGTAATTGCAGCGGTTTACGTGGGCATTTTCGTCCGGATTAATTATTATTACATCTTCGATGAACGCGCGGTGAAGATCGTGGAGATGATGAACGGCCTATTCAGGTCTTCATCTGCGACTGGATTAGAAGAGAAAACCATGGAACGATTTAAAAAAGTGAGCCGCGCAATCGTGGCTTCCGGAGTCGTTCTAGACCTGTTTACCATCACGGTTGTTTTACTCCGTCCGATTTTTAAAGGGACCGGAAGGTAAGGGGGTCTCCAAAATCACACGCGTGGATGTATCAGATTTTTTCAGGACTCTGCCCATGGTACTGTGGTACCCATACGATTGGACCCAATCGCCGTATTACGAGGTAACATACCTCACCCAGATTATAAGCCAATCCATTTTGGGCTTTGCCTATTTTAATGCTGACTTTTTCTTCACGTGCGTTGCTTTTTTGACCAGCGGTCAAATCGAAATTTTAGGCAGGTAACTTCTCCCTTTACTTGCCGAGTCTTTTGAATGACGTTTCAGGATGGGAATTCAGAAACTCGTTGTATCATGTTCTGCTTGAAAATGGTATTGCCAAAGAGACGGTGGAAAGATTTATGCTCGATGGCGACGGTAAATGGTTGGTATTCAAAATTGATTCTTTTTGGACTTCGCACTTTAAAGTGGGCGCTTTAACCTTCTTATAAACGCTGGAGGGAACTGGGGCGGGGAATTGCTGCTCCTGAGGTAGTTAAGATGAATTTCAGAAACAAGTGAGCAATAAAATGACGCCTAAAAATTCGGGCCTACCTTTGCAAGGAGGGTGGTGAAGGAACTCATGATTGAATTGGACCCTGGCAAAAAAAATGATGCTATCAAGACGTCCAAATTCATCATTGTCATTGTTTTTCTTGGTTTTAGTGTAAAAGAAAGTTCCTTCTCTGAGATCTATGAAGTACTTGGGACCAATAAGTTTCGCAAAGACTTGAGGAATCATCTGACAAGTTTGGTGCGCTTTCACCAAAAGCTGCTGGCCTTCTGCGATGAAGTGGAGAGCTTCTTTTCGCCGTGTTTGTTGCTAACCATCCCCAACGTCATTTCCTTTACCATTTTTATAGGATTTGCTCTGGTAATGGTGAGTTGATGGATCAAAACGAGACCTTAGGATGGAATCATGAAATTTTTGGATAGATATATAGATTTTAGATCAAACTATTAAGTTCTTGTTGAAATGGAACGATGTGTTGCTGATTTGAAATAAATTTCTGTTGATTTGGAGTGACTTACTGTTGACTTGGAATGATTTGGTTGTGAGAGGAGATAATTTGCTGTTAATAAGTTATCGTAGAAGTTTACTGTTGAAGAGACTGGATGGTTTGGATTCATTTCTTACGTGTAACTACTTGGCACTGAATGCAACAACAGCAGATCGTTCCAAATCAAGAACCAAGCCAACAGTAGTTATTTCTATCTCAGTTAGAACCCAAGCGTTTGTTATCAATATGCTGAAAAAAACATCTCGTATCTTATGGGATTGTTGGGTCTGTTTTGATAATTAGGAAGTCACTTGCGATTTAAATTTTTTTTTTCAACTCTATCTCTTAAACAGCTTATTTTCTTTTTAACAAACAGTCCGACAACACGCCCTTGCGACTAACTCTAATGACGTACCTTTTCACATCGTTATTCCAAGTATTTTGGCCCACATTCTTTGGTCACTTAGTGAACGAGCAGGTAGGTCGTTGCTTAAAATGAAGAGATTCCATGCAATTATTTTTTGCCTTGACTAATTAGTTTGTGAAGTTGCGTGATCACCTATACGAGAGCCCTTGGTACTTGTGCGACGAGACGTTCAAAAGGGACATGAGGTTCGTGCACTTGAGGACCACTAAACCTTTCAAGGTGACCGTTGGTAAACTGGCGGACCTCAACCTAACTGTTTATTTATGGGTAAGACAAAAAAAGGATTCGTCTTTTTTGAGGAGGTTAGCAAATGAAGTAACTGTTTCAGGTTGTAAGGACTTCGTTTTCTTACATCACCGTGTTGTTGCAAGTGGCCGGAAATGAATAGGAAGATTTGTTACTGAGAGGATTTTGAAGCAAGTAGGATGCAAAATTATTTGATTTTTCTTCACAAGCAAAATTCGTAGATAAGAACACGCAATGAGGCACTTGTTAAATAAATCTTAAATAAGTCAGTTACATTTTTGATTTCGTATTCATTATTAGTGCAAATAAATTAATGCCTAAAGAAGAGTTATACTCAACGACGATTTTATTGGTCTTCCAACTCTTTTATTAAAAAAAATCATAATTATAAATAAATCCTAAGAGATAGGTTTTCGCCGACGCTAATGCTGTGTGGTTTTCAAAAATGCCGCGTACTGTTCCTCCGACATGAGCGCTTTCAGCTCACTCTCGTCCGCAAGTTCGATTTTAAAGAGCCAACCTGCAGCAGAGAACAGAATCAAAACTACGCCGTCATCATCAAGGACGCAAACCTTTCTCGTAGCACGAGCTGTTTATCAGAGAGGGCGATTCCTCGACGGCGCCGTTTTTCTCTAAAATCCGGCCCGAAACTGGACTGAATAATTCGCTGGCGGCCTTGACGCTTTCCAAGGTGCCACACTCGCCTAAAATTATAAAAATTTCTTGATTGGTTCGAGGTCCAAATAGTTAAATAGCTACTTTGAGGCGTCACTTTGACGTCGACGTCTGGCAACTGTGCGAAAACTACATCTCCTAAAGCTTCCTGTTAAAAAAAATACATAGCATAAAGTTAGTTGTCTGTAATAGATGGTGAACACTGAATTGCAACAAAGAAGAAAGAGCTAGTCCAGACCGACGTCACTAGATGGCCTGTTTCTATGGCAACGTGTTTCATCGCCTAAGATCAACGTCAATCAATTTGACTCACTTGTGCATATTGTGATATTCCTACGATCCCAATTTTCCCTTCCAATTGAATCCACTCGTGTTTATCCGTGTAAAACCGTTCTAAAACCAGACTCTATTGACTTCACGTAAACTCAAAACAGGTAACTTCATTGCCTACCTGCCAAACACGATCTGGTGACATTGATGAACCTCGCGGTGTTTCCATTGATAATAGGAACTGTGTTGAGGAAATTTCCGGTTCTGTAGATGAGGCGGCAAGTGGCTCGGTTGAAAACCCTCGGTATACTCATCTCCTTCGGGAAACGGCGGGAGCGCGACACGCGGTGGTTACGTAATAAATCTCTGCGAAGCGACGTGTTTGCAGGACGAGGTTCGTTCGACCGCTAAATCATCAGGGATCAAATAATAATTTCGGGACGCGCACTGTGATTCGCCGAATCGATCGCGACCAAATAATATTTTGCACAATGAAAAATAATTTGCGTAAATCTGATTAAGCGCCACAGGGGTCAGAAATGTTTGATAAGTTTTATTGCTTGCGTGTTTGTCGCGTCGCCGTCGATTGGGAACAACACGTGTTTTGAATATTGCTGCAACGCGCTCTCGAAATATGTATATACTGTATGTAGACACTGTAGACTGTATGAATGAGATTCTTCTGGGGCTTTATTTTTAATGATGGTTAAAAACAGAGTTTTGCGATAATGCCGCTTGCAAGGCGCCGGACTTGTAAAAGGAGTTCGACGACAATCGATGTCACGCATGTATTTCATGTAATTATCATGAAAATGTCACATGCGCGCATGCTGCAATTTAAAAATATCAATTGGAGTTAACTGGTTGTAGAGGGTCAACTCAGTGCCATCTAGTTACAATTAGAATCAACCAAAAATAGTTGCGGTGTTGTCGGATCGGCGGATGTTTCCTTAAAAACACATTTAATTCACATGCTTTGATGTTAGGAATAATTTAAGCAATTTCAATTTTCACACAATATCAAAACAATAACATTAAACTTACCGAAATCGCTATAAATTTATATTTCTGAACGCATTTCGTGTAAAACTGATTAAAACGGAAGCTGTTTTGAAAGTACCGCCCTATGGGCGGGGTCATTGAAATAATGTAAAGCTTAGTTCAGATGCAACCGGATATTTACTGCGGATCATTTCCTGATTGGTTCGTTATTAATAACCAACCAATCAGGAAAAGATCCGCAATAAATATTTTGCGTATCCGGATACATCTGTACTAAGCTTAACAGGAAATAAAATAACAGTGGGCGGAGCTTTATGTAGTATCAACTTCTGACAAGATATATTTATTGCATGAAGCAATCTAACGTTATTATACAAGTTAAAAGTCTGCTGAAAATTTAAAAATGTGAAATGTCATACTCTCTTTAGTGTCTAGAACAATGTACTGGAGAGTTTAGGGGTCATTTTTGAATCACCTTGTATGTATCTAATTATTTTTCATATTTTTGTTTCTCTTTCTCGTTTTTTTTTCTTTTAATCCGATTGTACTGGAAAGTCACAAAATTATTTTTTTGTAACAATTTGTATTTTCTCATGCTTACAAGTTCAGAATTCATCATAATCAGATAGCTTTATGAATTTTTTATCTGAAGATTTAAGTAAACTAAATATTGGAAAAGGTTAAAGTTGCTAATGTGTGCAACATTCATGCACAGTGTGTAGATTTGCTTTAATGGTAGAAATAATTCAATACCTATGTCATTTGTATTTATTCGTATAACAAAATTTGTTGTTTTAATCATCACAGAATTCATCACATAATAATACAGCTATATCTCGGCAACAGTTACTACAGAGATTATAAGTCAATAAAATACAAGGAGTATCGACCGTTTTAAACAAATTAAAAACAAAAACATTAGTAAACTTAATAATTTATTACATGAAAACAAAATTAAACTATTTCATGACAATCAAAAGTGGTTTGTGAATTTAACTAACTCAGATATTCCTTCAGAATTTAAAAACTTGTTATCTTTAGCCCCTAAATTTAGCATTCCTGTTATGATCAACAAAATCCATCTTGGTAAATTATTAACTAATCTAGAAAACTTACTTGATTCTGTTCCCTTGGAACATAGAAATATAACAAGATTACAATTTATTAATATTACTACAAATTCTTGCACAGTCCCACCTTAGGCTCTTTCTTAAATGATCAGTATGATCGATGCAAAAAATTTCTTTCTGAAAATCCGAATTTATTAGTCCTTAGGGCTGACAAAGGTTCCACTACTGTAATCATGGAAAAAACTGAATATATTGCTAAGACACAATCTTTATTGGAAGACGAAACCACTTATATACCTGTAAATAAGGACCCCACAGGGCCTTACCAATCAAAATCTAATGAAATTGTCAAATCTCTGGTTCCATATATGATGAAATCTTCAAAAAACTTACAACATATAATTCTGTGTCCCCTAAACTCTATTGCTTACCAAAAATTCATAAAGTTGGTGCTCCCTTACGACCGATTGTCTATTCTATCAATTCACCTGGATATTTTTTTAGCTAAATTTGCATCTGACATACTTACCTCTGCTTATAAAGACCACAATGATTGTAATATTAGAAATTCGTTCTTGTTTGTACAACAATTATAAAATTTTAAGTTGCCTAATAACTTTATAATTACCTATCTCTTTGGATGTGGTATCTTTATTTAGAAACATTCCCACTGATTTAGTGATTGATATTGTTGGTAACGACTGGAATATTATTCAACCTTTTTGCTGTGTTAATAAAACTGAATTTTTAAGAATACTTAATTTTCTATTAAACAATAGTTATTTCTCGTTTAATAATGAATTCTTCAAACAAATCTGCGGAGTCCCTATGGGTTCTCTTTTAAGTCCCATCTTAGCACAAATAATTATGGATCGTCTTTTAGATGAAGTTATACCAAAATTACCGTTCAAGTTTGCTTTCATTAAAAAATATGTCGATGATATTATCTGTTCTATTCCTTCTGATATGATTGAAATCACAAAAAATACTTTCAATGGTTTTCATCCAAAATTAGTTTTCACTGTTGAACAAGAAACAAATCATTCTGTTCCCTTTCTTGACACTTTAGTCATTAGATCACAAGATAATTCTATCTTTTCAGATTCATCAATTACTTTTCGAACCATCCTATTAACCAAAAGATCAACATTTTAATCGCTTAAAAAAAATAGGGTCACTTCAATCTCACATCCCTCTTTTCTCAGAAATAACTTAATGAAATTAAAAACCATATTTTGTAACAATGGTTATCCAACCAGTTTAGTAAATAAAATTCTCTTTTGCAATAACAATTCGAATTCTAATAACACTTCTAATTCCAACAATAATTCTAATTTAAATGTAAATCTCACTTATAAAAGGTTTCTGTCAATATGGTGCACGTGAAACGCCTTTGGTAACGTGATAATTGATACAATCAACCTATTGACCATCTGTTAAAACTGATACATCAGGATACATGTCCTAAATCTATTAATTGAATACATAAGGATTTGTTAAAGCTCTTTAATATAATAACGACCAATTTCAAATTCCGCGTGAGTGTTCGAGAGCGTTTAATCAACTAACAGACTTGACAGAAGTCAGAAAGCAAATGTCAGACTAAAAGTTTTGAATGAAGGTAAGACTATGATTTTATTTTTCACAGCCTCCCCTTATCTAAACAATATTGGATCGCACAGTATTTCCAGAAATATATATAATGAAGTGACGCGATCATTAATAATTGTCACCAACAGTTGACAGCCTCAACCTTACACAAAACCTGCTGTATGTATTTATGCTGTGACTTAACTGTGAAGGGACAGTTATTGGTCTACGACGTGAAATTGGCGGTCGCAACGCCACCTGCTGATTGCGTCCAACGCCGGTGAACTGGATTAAACCGGTGGACAAAGTCAGCACGATAAAACTAAAGCGGGAGCTCAGCGTAACATTAGAAGTAAAAGTAAAGGTAGAACCAGATGCCTGAATACAAAAGAAAGAAGAGACCGTTAGCGTCCAAAATGACGTCAGACAATTCGCACAATTTTTACCTGAGATTTGTAGTTTTCTCAAACTTAGTATGGGGCTAAAATACCCCAAAACTTGATCGGTGGTGCAGTAGGGAAATTCTGGCAAAGCCGTAGGTACAGTTCTTCCGCTCGATCTTTTCAGTTACGTCAGAAAATTATCGACTCAAAATGACAAATTTATAAATTCTATCATTGTTTTATCTACGTATTAGATAAGGATAAAAGAATATGTTGATTTCGTTTCTCGAATCGGTAGTGTGACGTGACTGCAAAGATCGAGCGGAAGAACTGTAAGTACTTCTTAATCCTTTAAACAAGGGCTTCGATCGTTTCTAAGCGGTAAAACACAACAGCACAACACTAGATCCCGATGAGAAATGAAATCGAGCGCGAGAATTAGGCGGAACGGAAGCCGAAGATGCACGGACGCCATAAGCAATATCCAATAACTTTCAAGGCTATGATCATGTGGTGCTTTCAACAAATGAGAATCGGTGGGATCAAGGAAAGCACGGGGTTGCCAAGCGAACTCGAAACGCGGTAGACGATGCTTTGTTGCCACGTTTTCAAATGTAACATAATTATTTTGCTTAATATTTTTCCGGTCTAATTTACAAGATAGGTGAGTCCATTCACACGTCCATTTAAATCTCTACTTTTTAAGATTTTTGCGCGATTTTTTCCATCATTCACGCCTACTATTGGTTTGAAAACGCGCATTCAGTTTATTCAATTAAGAAATAGTAATAACGCCTACTTGTTTCGATTAATCAGGAGAGGGCGTTACCCTGCTTCAATTACTAAGAAGAGGGTAACGCCCTCTTGCTTTAATAAGCAAGGAAAGTGTAACGCCCATTTGTTTAGTAGTATTTTACCAAAACCAGTCAGTGACCTTTTGTGTCAAACAGTTATCTTTTGATTCTTACAGGGTGTCCCTCTTAAGTTTTACCGCATATCGAAAATTCAAGAAAAAATTGGATATTTTTAATGTAAGAAATTGCAAATTACCTATTTTTTTAAATTAATGTCAGTTTTATAGAAAGTGGAGTGCACGTCTGTAAGCTTTACATAGGTATAGAGTTAAGAATATACGTGAACTAGTGTGAGGGGCCTATAAATGGATAACCTGCCAATGGTGAAACACGAACACACATTAGCCACGCCTACAACTGAACTGAAGTTAAAGGTTAATGAGCATGCGTGCTTACAAAATTACTCTAAACCGTTTATTCTTGACTCCGCCCACTTGCAAATTCGTACCCAAAGAAAAAGACAGTAAACTCCAAGTGGTTCACAAAATTCAACGAACATGAATAAAGAGAAAAAAAATCTTTGAGGTTATTTTTTTTTTATTTTCCAAGATAAAGGCCCTTTGTTTAAGATGTAGTAAGACGGAGTAACGCCCATCGACTTAAAGTATAGATGAGAAAGTAAGAAAATTACTTGTTTGAAAGAGTAAGAAATATACAAGTTGCTTTGTCTAGTTGATCAAGAAATGGGCTTGGAGAACTAGCATTCAAAAGGATACAATCAAAGGTTAAAAAGAAACTAAATATAATAAAATGTCACTTTAATGACAGTAAGTGAAGTAAGAGGTCTCCACTAATAATTTTAATAATAGTTATTAAAACATCGTCTTTAGCCTTTCCCAGATTCGCTGCTTATCCAGTTTTTAATACTTCTTGAAATTTGGATTCAAGTTGTGCCAAATTTAGGCAAAATATGAGGCTCTTTGCATGTAGGTACACAAAAGTCAACGCCCTTTTCAAATAGTACCCATTTTTTATGGAGGAGGGTATTTGAGAGGCATAAGGACATAAATTTTCAAGGTGACTGCCGAAAACTTGCGTTTTATGTTTTCCAATTTATTTTTTTAAATGAAGATTCGTTCGTAGATAAGCACTGGAATCTTTTTCTTTTTGATCGATTTTTCGTCGTATTGATTCATTAACAAGCTTCTATCAATTATATTCTCATTTATTTCGACACCTTCAATTACTTTCTTATAATTTGAGGGAATATCCAGTCCTGGTAAGGGAAGCAACGTTAATAATATGTAGTAATATTTGATAGTTGGGGTTTGTGGCGAATGGGATGGCATGTTTCTACCCTTACGGCACATGAAATAAAATACGGTTTGCCAAACGGGCGTATTTACTCGAGAGTGTAGGTGCGAATGTGTGTATGATTTAATTTGTGTACTTTATGGTCTCGACGGGGGGAAATCAATACGCCAATGTGCGGCGGAACAATAAACGTAAACGGAAGCAGAAGGGTTCATCTGCGTAGATCTATATTCGCCTGTTTATGGCTATCCATCGTACAAAAATGGGTTGTCGTTTTTTTTTTTTTGTATACGGTCCTTGAAATTACAGCAATATACTCCTTTATATGCAATTAGTCCCCTAATTTCCTTTCAATGGAAATTTTTGACAAATATTAAATTTAAACGTAACTGAAGATTAATTCAAAACGATATGATAACACAAAAGCAAATTCAAAGTAACTTTATGGAGAGAAGAAACGGCATTCTGTACATCTATTATTAAAGCGGTTGTTAGTTTCTAATAACATAACTATTTGGGAAATAAATTAATTTTCTTGCTTA
This sequence comes from Dorcus parallelipipedus, assembly GCA_958336345.1. Taxonomy (NCBI): domain Eukaryota; kingdom Metazoa; phylum Arthropoda; class Insecta; order Coleoptera; family Lucanidae; genus Dorcus; species Dorcus parallelipipedus. Next base: position 15,836,345 of record OY284475.1, read on the forward strand.
TCAAACCATGGTACTTACTTGGAACTTATCGCGATCGAGTTTTTTTTTAATGTCATTTCTTCCTGTGAGTTTATGACTATACATACAGTTCATTTTTTTAATATATGCCGATCGATCAATAAGTCAAAGAACTTTTATGTCTAAGTTTTATGTCTAAGTTTCGTGCAATGACCTTGCTGCTTTTGTCATGTCATGTCATTTCGTCGTATACCCTCTTCACTCAGCTCTATACGATCGGCATATCAATCAAAAATGAACTTAACATCTTGTTTTAGACCGAAAAACGCCGATTAATTTCGTTTAAAATCTGCATGATATTTCATGTTGCAATTCACAACGTGTTCCAAAAAGGACGCAGGTGTCGCGCGCTTCAGATTCAAATTTAAAATAAAATTTCTATACAGAATACCGGTTTCTTACAGTTGCGACTTTTTATTTTTCGCGACTGGTAACCAGTCTTGACTCAGAATAACTGATCGTCTTCGTTTTTCGATAAAATACCATGTAACGGCTGCGCAGTAGGAAAGGGAAGGCCTTAGGGCTGCGCAGTAGATTCTCATCACCCCTGGGCTGTGCCCCTATCCCCACGAAAACTTTAAATTAATCGTAAAGGCCTAAATTAATGCTTCAATTGTTCTGAGCTTTCATCAACGCATATACAATTGAGTTCGTGTTTTGGAGATTGATTAGATTGAAGCCCCTTAATAATTCTACTATTATTTAAAAAGTATTACTTGTTTGTCAATCAGTAAATGAAACTAGATTTGTAGATACATTAGAACAGATGGTTCCCGTAAAAAGTGATTGTTACTGACGAGTGATTAAGGTACAAATTAATTTTACGTTAAGTTCAGTAATCACGTTTACTTTAATTATGACATCAACAGGTTGCCTTCGTGAACAAACCCTCTTAGCTCAAGAGCAAATTAAACCCTTCACAATTAATTGAACCGCAAGCACCACTTTTCAACGGCTCTCGTCGAAGGTTAATGAAATAAAGTGCCATTAGATTTTATATTTTATTCAAATAAAAACGCCAAACAATATATACCTACGTCATACGTAGTTAATAAATAATTGGAATGTCTTGAAATATACATACAACTCTTTCTTATCTTTTTAGAATATTCAATAGTGAGCAATAGTCGCTCGCAGTGCGGGTGAGGAGATGCAAAGAGTCCGAGCCCTCCGTAAGCTCTGTGCACCTCCGCCCTCAACGAGCTAGCCGCCACTGACAATAGCAAGCCCTGCTATAGTGTGTGATAGAAAAAACGCGGAACGACTGAGTTTGGGTGTTGTAGGTCGATCGTGCTCCCGTCAGTCGCCGTTACGCTCGCTGGTGGGTGCAAAATGCTGTGTCGATTTCATAAGAAGGAAGATTACTGGTTAGTATTGCTCCGTAACTTTCAGACTCTTGCTCTGTGCATGGTGCTACAAGTCGGTAAACATTGGAGTGACGGTTTCTAAGTGTACCTATGTACATACAAGAGCGCCTATTATAGATTCGCGGGAGAGCTCTGCTCATTGTTGATAAGTGCGTTGGTATTTTTTGGTCTGAACGTGCCTGACGCGATCGTTCCGATCATTCAAGTTTTTCTTTTTTTTGTTGTCGAGTATGCGTTTATGTTTCTCTAAGTATATGTACAGTCAGTATAACTATTATCATCATATTGGCTACGAGCGCGTGACCTACCTAGATTTTTGTATAATGTTTATTTTTTTACAGTAATAATTAATATATTACATTTTAGAATTTCGTTTCGCCGTTCTACGACGGTTCACATCAGTGGATCCCTGAAGGGGCGACGACCGCCTCCTGCGTAGGGGTGCGAGGAGAGTGCGTGCGAACTACCCTATGTGATCTTGGGTTAGTGCCGAGGAGTATAAAACAGGAACGTTATGTACATGTACGGAACGCAACAGTAAAAACGAGTCAAAGTAAGTGCGCGAAAAATCGAATACAAAGTAACTTGCTAGTTAGAAACTCGGACTTCTTCTTGGGGCTATTTACAACACGTCTCATCGTGGATGCTACGCAAAGTCTATGCGACTACGGTCGTTGATTACTACTGGAATGGATCCACTCACTTTATTAAAATTGCACGAGTGTCACTTGTTCGCCGCCGCTTATTTGTCCTCCTCCAGAAGCACTAGATCGTCCGCGACCACATCCGAGATGTGCAGGTAGATAATCCAGTACATGAGGTTGAAGCACACGAAGCACACGGGAAACACGATCCGTGAGTATTTGTCTATGTCCGATGGCGTAATCCCGTACAACTTGTTGATGTCCTTGCCAGGATGGATGATGTGCTGTGGAATGGGTCCGCCCGATTCCTCGTCGCCTCCACCACCTCCACCTCCTCTACCCCCGTTCACCGTGCTCTCCAACGTGCCACCTTTGCTGTGAGCTTTTGGGTCGTGTACTTTAAACCGCACCTCCTGGAACAAAGTTCCGCACTAACAAGCATCCGGCCTTATTTTACAAAATTTTATCCAGATCACTAAAAGACATCGCGGGCCATTCAAATTTAAATCAAAAAAATTAGATCAGACGAGTACTCACTGTTTGCTTGGGTGCATGGTCTCCGTCGGGACCATCCACGTTCAGTTTCTTTTGCTCCGCGATCTTCTGAATCGCCAGGAAGCGATTCTTGCGCATCTGGATACGTTTCGCCATATAGCCCACGGTAGCATATTCTAGGAAAAACGACATATCAGATCGATTAAGACATTGGACGAAAGTCATTACCTAAAAGGCTGGCGAAAACCATCACGAAGCACGTGCCCAGATACACGTCGATGGATTTCACGTAGGAAATTTTGGGTAACGCCGCGTTCGTAGAAGACATTAGGGTGGTCATTGTGAGCACGGTGGTCACGCCCAGAGCTACCCGAGCGGGCGTCGCATTCCGGTTCAGCCAGAAGCTCACCCATGAGATTATGACGATAAGGCCGGACGGGATGTATATCTGAATGAGGTAGTAACCCATCGAGCGAACGAACTGGATTTCGCACGCCAAGCGGGAGTAGTTTCCTGTATTTCGAAAATTTGCGTTTTCAAGCTAAATGGTCAGCCAGTGTATGATTAAATCACTACAAGCCCTCATCATGCTCATGTACAGGATCAAATTTAGGATTTTTATCATCATAACTTCTTCAGATAATTTATAGCTCCTCCTTCTGGGACAAGAATTAAAAGAAAATGACATAGCTACCATTGCAACTTAAACCTAAATCCGGTCCTGTTCATATCGTTTTTCACAAAAGATAATTTGATTGCATGCTTTTTTTGGATATGTATGTATATTTAAAATGGGCCTAGGATGGGGGTTATTTGAGAAATTGTCTTTAGAGAGTTAACTATTTTACCAGATCTCAGATGAGATACCTGTTGTGAGGCTGATCTCCATGGCCCTCTGTCGGTGACCAAGCACCTTAAACTGAGGAAGCGATACTTCATTGGACACCCCTACCGAATTGGGGCCCTCGTTCCACTTATAACGGATATCCCGCATGGTGTAACCGACTGTAATCACAAGCCAGTGCCAGCTGCGGAAAGGCGGGGGGCAAAACGCACCGCAGCCGAATTCAAACCAAACGGGGCAAAGAAAAAACCAAAAGAAAAGGGGGCGAAACAAGAAGAGGAGCGGGGGCGTGTTTGGTTACCTGTGGTCAGGTTAATTACGGTCGCCCTCTGACGATGGCCCAGCACCCGGAACTGAGGCAGCTCCACTTCGTTGCTAATGCCGACGCTCTTTGATCCCGAATTCCATTTATAGCGGATATCTCGCATTGTGTACCCGACTAACCCGGCCGCCAGAACAGACAAAGCAAGTCATTCGACAGCTCGGATGCAAATCGTGCGGTCCACGGTTTGGGACCGCGCGATACATTTTCCAGCACTAGTGGACAAGTTGCCCGTTTTTTGAAACAATCTGTACAACAAGGGCTACTCGCCGCACTACTGAGCACTACATGAGTGAACTACACTAACATGAACATGAAATAAACACGGTTATAGCTGGAATAAAAAAAAACTGAAGCTGAAGAATGTGTAAGCACAAGCACGTGCAAAGCGATAATGGAACCTATATACAGGATGTCTTCATATTACGCCATAGTTTCACTACCCAGTAATTCAGACAAACCGAAAACGTTCATGGGAGGTCATCTATGTATAAGTACCTATAGGTATACATAGCTCTAAAGGTATAAGCTTAACTATGTAATCGACTCTATTTGAGTTTGATGTACATATTTAGATTCTTTTGATCTGAATGAAAACTTGAAGCTATTCACCATGAATGTTTGTGATTCAACTTAATAGACTGTGTGGTGAAACGATGGAAAATCGTCATGACACCCCCCTACAGAGGATAAGGTGAAAGTGGGCATGCGGGTGCATGCGTGACTGCCGGCCGGGAGTCGGGCCAGGTGGTAGCACACAATGCGGCCGACGGTCTGTCTGTCCGTGTGTCCGGTGATGTGACGGCTGTCCGGGTGCCGCCACGGTGCACTAGCGGTGAGCAGGGCGTACTGCTGTTGTTGCTCACGACACGAACGGTCCTTCCGCGGGTGCTGTATTCGAGAAGGAGACCGCAACCAACCACAACATATACAACTCAGAGGAAACGAAACATAAGGAAACGCAAACATTAGGATTGCGGCTGCGGGGCCCGAGAAGTCCGCCGGATTCCTCGGGCCTGCGTGTCAGCTCGGACCAAGAGCTATCTGTGCGAGGTGCTCTGTGCCTCAAAGCATCTGTTCCTTCCCACAGATTTGCTTTGCTCGTGCGACAGAAAGTATTTTACAGTTAGAATGCACACGGGGCACGGACACAGGTATCTTTTGATGCCTTCATCAAAATAGATCACATATTTAATCTTATTTATATATAAGTATATAAATATTTATAAGTGATAATCGAAAGGGCACTTACAACTTTCAATTTCTATGTGGCACAGTTGTCGATCCATAGGGAAGTATTGGAGATTCATGGGGCAAGATGCTGTTATTGTTAATCTGGAAAAACCAAAGCGTTACGTTCGAGCTTGCTAGAGTGCAAGCAATTTTTTATTAATACTAACCGAATACTTCTCGTTATTGACCCTGAATGATGAATGCGAATGAATTCATTCGACGTGGTAGCTATGTGAAAGTACGACTGCTTCTCGTTAACGAAGAACGTGTCAGGCACCCAAATGTTCTTGATGAACTCCGATCCCACGGACAGAGTTTCCACGCCGGGCCTTTTCCTGAACGCCAGTCTAGGGTCGGTCCAGAATTGGCGAAAGTAAAAGTCCAGCGTGAAATCCTAGCGGTAACACGTGCTATTTACTCAGGTGATTTGACTGATTCGCACGGATGATTCTATTAGATGGCTATATTTGATCTAATAGAAACTCCTAAGGCTAACGTCTAGAAAGCATACTAAGTGGACATGCAGATGTTAGAGTTGCATAATGCAAAAGCCGCATACTCGCGCATGCAACATGTATAGTCAGTCAGTAATTGTTCCTTTGAAGATATGCCAGGCGGGGTGTAATTTTTGGCTCGTTGCCAGAGACGCAGTGCGACTAGAATGAAGAAAATGAGAATCGCGCTAGTTTTCCCTTCTAATCAAGACCCTCACAAACTATCAATGATCTTAACCAATTCATATACGCCGACCCTTTTTTGATTCACTAAATTTTGTTACGGCAACTAAATCATTTAATTTAGGAATTTTGGACCTTCTACTTTTTGATAGCTCAACCCATATTTGTCACATCTAGGACGATGGCAAGCAAAATCGTATTTCATTTTTCACTATTGATTTGATTGTTGATTTGTTTTTCTTAGAGCCGATATTTTAGAGTGACTGAAATACACGTAGCTATAATTTTGTAGCACCTAGGTGACACACCCAGTTTAATCGTAGTGGTATGGTGTTCCAGTGATTTTGAAATTGTGTGATGTTAATTGATTAAAAGCGTTTGATGATGAGATGTTCATAATCAAGCGTCCTAGGTATGAACACTTACCTAGAACCACGTATGAAACGTGGATGTGAGTTCTTCAGGTATGGATTTTTCGGATTTGTTTGACATTGTTTAAAATTGCGAAGCGTCTTCGGCATAAATATTTTGTACCTAAATGTATGAAATGAGCTGATTTTGAAATTGGTTTATAAATGAGCGATGGCTTCAAATTGAGAACATTGATAAGTGATAGTGTGTGAGAGACTGAAGGGTCTAATCTCTAAGTAATGATCGAATGAGGATGATGATGAGCGCCGACATGCATCATGCCGATTACTTATCTGCGTCCCGAGTGCAGAGTGCAGGCCGGGAAGAGGAGAGGCGGGTTGGACTCGCGCGCTCGACAGAGCTGGCGGAAGGGGGGCAGGCCAGGGTCACGTCCTGCAGTGACCTTTAACCTTGATTTGGTTTCCATCGGGGTCTCAAGCCCGGCCTCCTCGGTGGAGTTCACGATTCCACCGGGATATGACCCCTTCACATCTAACAACCGTCTGCGCCCGGGCGCTACGAACAAAGCCAGCAACAGACTCTGAAGAGGCCATGCACACAGTCCAAGTATTCAAGACTGCGAGAGACACACAGATACATTCATAACCTCGTCCGGAGATCGTATCCAATACAAAAACACGCATTATGTACAAAGTGTGTACCATCAAAACTTCGGAGACGGAGCTGATACTGAGCACATACATGGTGACTCCCACCTCCACGGGCGGGCCTGTAAGCGCAAATATCCATACAGTCGCGACATGAAAACCAAATCAAACTCGTGCCCTAGGCCTGCCCGCCTGCTGCCCCGCTCGACTCGCGCGCGCTCGAGCGGGGGCGGGGGACGGGGCACACAACATTAACAAGTCCGATATACCATCTGGACCTCGGACAGCGAGCTGATGCTCAGCACGTACATAGTGACTCCCACCTCCACGGGCGGGCCTGCAAGCGAACAACCATCTTAACACCAACCCGCTTCCCCAGGCCGCCAAGAGCGCGCGAGTCACAGGGAGCGGGCGTGCGGTAAAGGCTCTGGGATATAAAGTTAGTACCATTTTAACTTCGGATAGGGAGCTGATGCTCAACACGTACATGGTGACTCCCACCTCCACGGGCGGACCTGAAACGTCACCACGTCACAAGTGGCAGTGAATCTAGACGCCCTGGACGATGCGAGACAGTCCGAATGTCTCGCACCAGGCCTACCCGCCAGCGCCCGGTCGGCGGCTGCGAGCGGAATGGCGGTCTGGAGAGATGCTGCGCGTCGCTAGGCAACCCACCCGACCATCGATCTGACCCCACCCTGTCGACGCGGCCCGAACGGGCGGCAGCCGCGCGACCAAAGCTCAGGTGGCCGTGCAACTGCCCCCCGTCGCGCGTAATTACTTGTAAACGTACTCACCTCCGTAATTAGGTCTTACTCTTTTGTCATAACTGACACTGAAAGAGTCCAAGATGGCCGATATGTTCACATCGCCCAGATAGCTACCACCAGGCGACCTAAAACACACCACACACGATTCCATAAAAAGAAAACAAACACCACTGTCAACACGTAAACAAACAAGCGAGATTTTTTAAAGTCAAAGTTAGTAGCGACAGCGACAGCATCATCAATAATAAAACATCCCAGAACTAACATCACTGATCAAAAGATCTTTGATTTCGAAATTAAGTAAAGCCGCGTTTAGTATGAAAAGGGTGTTGCTTCTAAAAAAAAAAAATCAGAAACATCTTCCAATTTATAGCTAGTTTGAAGTGTAGGGTAATGGGGGAGGCAAATCTACGGGCGAGAGATGAACGTGCCGATGAATTTAGCTGCCAATTCTTTGTTTTGAAACCAGAACGGATCTCACTCCCACCCTTTGGCGCCAGGCTGTCACGATAAAGTGACGTCACAGACTCTCGCCTTGTTCTTTGTACCCCAAACGCCCGTATGCTTTTGTTTAAACAAATAATGCCCTATAATATTTCGACCAAACACCAGCAAGTTCATTGGGAAAATTAGTAAACATTTGGCTTGGAGTAACAAACATGCTCAAATTAAGACGGTTAAAGAATTGTGGAATTGGGAGTGTTAAATAAAATAGGTGTTTGGAGCTGGACTCGTGTAATGCTACGCACACCCTTCTATGGTCGTGAGGATGGGTAGAATGGGATTGATGTTTACGTGAGAAAGTTGACTTACCCGGCAGCTACGAACGGAAGGGCGAGGGCCAGCAGCACGGCTGGCCACACCACCCGGCTGTGCCCCATGACCTGGGGCACCTACACGTGTCCCCTGCTCCTCGGCATAGCGGCACAGTTCACTCGCTGGACTGGTGGTGTGTCACATCAGACACCGACACTAGGAGTGGTCGCCGGGCCCGGCTAGCAGCTCTTCCACTGCGCATGGTGGCGAAACCGTGCGAAATAATCGCATGTGCGGCCGTTCCAATTCCGACGTACCCTTAGCTCTGGCCTTCTCTTTCTAAGGGGTGGTTTCTACGGGCCGAGTGTGCGATACATGTCCTACATTCGGGACGCAGACGCGAACCTGGAGCTACCAGTACCTATCCAATCAATATCGCGAACCGAGCCGCGACTCTTGTTATTGCTCTCGTCGAGTGACGTAATTCCAGTCAACACTGATACCTGCGAGAAACATTAATCGCACGTCTTTCGCCGGATGCCCCCGGAAAAGGAAAATCTCGAGGACGCTTCAAGGGGCGCACGTCGATTATGCAAATCGCCCTCGTCTAACTTATGTATATCGGTATTTGTGTAATCTACGGTCGAAATGCTTGAGGAGGGCACGCGACTGCTTCCTGTGACACCGCCAACACGCAATAAACACGGCCACAAAAGAGCAAATTGCGTTTGACTTTGAGTGCGCCTGGCACAGCGACCTGCAGCGGCCTGGTCACGGGCACGCTGTTCCACTTTGAGATATCATCGCCACGCAACCTTCATATCTTGCTAAAGCTTTATCGAGAAACTCCGAACTTTTTCTCACTAGTTTGCTAACAGCACTGATTCATGTATGAAAGGATATTACGTGGAAGAGAAACCACAAATCCTTACTTTCTAAAACCGAATGCATTCTTATGTAATTACAAACTTCTTGAAGAAATTTGCAATAAAGACGTTCTGTAATATGTTTGAAAATGCAGCATACTTGGATGTATACTTAGAAATATCAAAGTAGATTTATAACATCTGTTGTAAATTTAAGAACTCTTCACAAATAGAACTTGCAGTTCCTTTGTGTGATCTACTTTTCCATGTCTTTTAGTTGTTTAGAGTGAAATTTTTCTATTTTCTTAAAATGTTGGCAACTTTTCCTCTTTTACTTGATCACTGATGATGATCGTAAAAGTACCCTAAAGGAGTTTTCCATTTCGCGTTTCTAATTATCTGAATGCATTTATCATTATCCTTACACTTCACAACCAGTGTAAACGCCTGGTATTTAATATTGATTCATGCAGCTTGCATCGCAAATGTCATAGTTCAAAATATTTACTACAAGCGAACATGTTTAAATTAATAAAGAGGATATCTCGACGTCAGTTATGTATGTTTCAATAATTCACAAAGTTTGCTTTGCCTTTTGCATTTGTTTGCGAATTATTTTCGAATTAGAACTAGGTAGTAGTTGTTATCATTTATTGAACAAACAATCAACGGCAGATCCTGCGAGTATTTTAAGTATTAACATATTAACAATTTATTTAGGATGTTAGAATAAATAAAAGGACGACATACAACAAACAATTTTAATATCCACACTGTAATATGACAGAATGATTTCTTTTATAAGTCTACGATCGGTATTACAGGTAAAAACGTTACACTTAAGGATATGACGACGGTTCAAACTTGCGTGTGCGTGTTACTGTGAGCTTGCTCCTGTTCGGTGGCGCTTCCAATCTGGTTGGCGGGCGTGTAATACTGGAAAAAAAAGCATTTGTTTTCACTTGGTTTTTTCTCTTTTGATCACATGGTATATGTTATATTTAGGAGAGAAGACCTTTCGTGTGCATTAACGCCCGCTTTTATGAACGACCGAGTGTTTATAATGCTCGGCGATCCTTTTGTAAGGCCGGGGCGCTATTTAAAACTCGAAAACACGGAGAACACTCACACAAAGGAACTGACTGCAAACGTACGGCACGTTACAAAAACATTCGCGGGTGTTTTAGCACAAATTCTAAAAACGCGCGACGTTTTAATTTGTTTTGTTTGGTACATCTTTAAAATGGGGAAAATTTGCATTTAATTCCGATGACTTAAAAAAAATAATTTTAATTTCGACAAGTATGCAAATTGGTGTTTATTTGGCGTTTTGTGAACAGCGTAAATGAATTTGATAAGAACTCGATAACATTGAGTCATTTGGAAAAAGTTGGTCTCCACCTGCCATGTTGGTATCATGATGATCTCGTCTACTCCAGAAGGTATACATTTAGAAAACTAACCCAATCAATATTTTGCCAATTTTCCGAAATTTTGTAGTGCTTGATAAGACGAAGAATCATCATTGTGTCATTTGAAACAAAAATGGTCTTCACCTGCCATGTTGGTCTACTCCAGAAGGTATACTTCTGAAGCTCCCCCAATTTAAACTCCCTCTCCCAATTGGTTCAAATATTCTTAACCAAAACAAACAAATTTACGTATTTTCACAACTAAAAGAAAAGTGTATTACCCGTCCATTATCGATGTCCCTTCCGACTCCTATGGTCAACCGTGCCTTGGCCTTCATAGCATCACTCAGAGGAATTTTGGCCCTCACTGCCTCCGTGTGCGACTTGTAGCAGAACTCGACGAGGGCCACGGCCAGGGCGATCAGGAGTCCCCCAATCAAAATGTAAAAGATCCCAGCGACGTTGCTCAGCGACAGCTCGTTCCTGGACGCGTCCTGCAAAAAAAGGCGCAGACGAGATGAGCCCCCAGCGTGAAATAGGAAATTATTCAAGTGGTGTGTGAAGCTCGCAATTAGCGGGTTAATGTAGATTAAGGCGAGATTATGTTTCGAGCTTGAATTATTCGGGAGAGATTAACGGGCGAGATTAGATTCACGCTACGCGATACTCGAGAATGTTGTAATTGGTGGGCTGCTAGTTTTTTGGTGCGTCAAGTCCAAGCACTTAACGTTCAAAGTACGTATTTCTTTTTTTGGTGAAAATCAGCGGAAATCCTTTTTAAAAGTAAATTGTCTTCGTGTGCGAACATAAATCTTTCTGTTGACTTTTCCTTTCCGAGCTTTCCAGGACTCATCAATACAGGTAGGCTCATGACGTCACCGGGGGGAGCTAAGTGGAAACTTTGCGTAAGGTGGCGAGTAATTAGCACGCACGCCTCGAAACACAAACACGAGAGGGAATGTATTCAGCGGAAAAGCCGTGTGTTGCACCTACATTCGCGCCCTATCGATTTTTCGGAACGCGAAGGCCGGAGGAGAGGTGTAAAAAAAATATTACGTGCATGCCATATTGAGCCGACTTATTCACACTCGTTAGCAATTCCTTACGCTACGCTGGCCCCTTTTTTATGGGGGCCAACGGCGCGTGAATTTCCTCGGAAAATTCATAAGGAAATGAATAAGTTACACATTATATTTATATTGACGGCGAAATAATATTACTAGACTTTTATTTTTTTTTCTCTCTCAAAATATTTAAATTAAAAATATTACCTGTTTGTCATGTTTGCATTCGGTTCGATCGTACCACCACTTATTCAAAAGCTTCGTCAACTCGCCGTTTTCTTTGAGGCTGAGGACGGCGAGATTAACCGCGTCCCTGTAAGAGGGTCATGAATTATTAGCAACCCTATTCGTCAGATATGTCTTGCGTACCTCAGGGGAGAGCCCAGCGGCGTCGCGACGCCGAAACCTTTCGCGTCCAGGTTCCTTCCCACCTTCATGGTATCGCAGGGCTCTCGCTCGTTAATGTAGTCGTTCTTCGGCGATTCTATCAATAATGCATACTTGCCCTTCGAGGTGCGCACTCTTCTGATGCCCTCGTCGTACGTTTTCACGAACACGTTCTTCCTCGAGCTCATGTACTCCCACATCTTCGAGTACAAGGTTATCTGGGAGCGCTGGAATCGCACAATTGGGAGCATGTAAAAGTGATAGGGTCGTTTGTAATTCATCGGAGTTGGCATTACCTATTCATACGGGTCGCTACATTTTGATTTTCATAAGACGGGGGAGGCATGCAATAGTAATCACAATCACGTAGGGAAATACATATGTATGTATGTACCATCCGAAGGGGCCTAAACTAATTTACTGTCACGTCCTCCACGTTTCGTTTGATTCATTCTGGTCGCTACATTTTGATTTTCATAAGATGGGGGGCATCCAATAGTATTCACGAACACGTAGGAAAATATCTACGAAGGGCCGAAGGACCTAAGTTAATTTATTGTTATATCCACAAAAAAAAAGAGTAATAGTAATGACAGGACCAGGTTTCGAATTCACGATGAGATTAAGCCCGATGATGACCTTTAGAGAGGCCGAAATTATGACTTATTACCGCACTCCGGGGTTATTAGTCGGTGAATAATGAATGACGTAATAAACGAAATTGGAAAAATGGCCGGTGGATAAGTGCAGGGAGCTTTATTTATCGCCGGCGATAAATGCGAACGGATGGTGTTAATAATTAATCATTTTCGCTATAATTCGATCATTCCGCGTTGAATATTTGATGCCCATCGCGTATATCAAGTTACGAAAATATTTTCTCCTTGGAGTAATAAACCTGATCGCTTTCATTAGATGTACCTAAATTTAGCCAACGTATTATTTTCTTTTATTTACCAAAAAATTTTTTGCTTACAATTTTTTTTTATTAATAATTTGAACAAGAATTTTCCGAATGTATTTTCTTAGGTTTTGCACCCCTGCTTTAACATTAAATCAAAAAAATCAGGTGAAATATAGATGTCCGACAATTTGAAATTTTGAATTACGCGCCACAGAAAATATAAAATAAGAAGGGAATATATTTATGAGAGGGCGCTCACGTTCACAGTTCGATATGTATCGATCAACAACTCTTCCGATTCTTACCAACGAACAAAAATTACAAAATGTAACTAACGCAGAAATTGAATTAGCTAATGTTACCTCAGTAGCAATGAGCCTTTAAAATTGCATGCCAACTCTAATAGTTCGTTTTCACGTTCAAGCAATTTGCGCCAATGGATTTGAGCAATCATTTATGCATTTGTATGCATTTGCGCATACAAATTTATATGCGCAAATGCACGCAGTTTGCCAAACTTTGTAGCTTGTGCAACCAAAAAAAATTACGTTTTCATGTAACGACTTCCCTATATGAGTGTGAGAAACGGACCATAAGCAATGAAGAAAACACAAAAACAAGAAAAAATCTGAGAAGATAACACAAAGGAAAAAGTTAAAGTAACATAAAAAGTCAAACAACTTACGCTTTAAAGAAAACTAGAAGAGAGACAAAAACAAATAAAGCACCAGAATGAATGTGTTTCAAAATTTAACTAATGCAGAAATTGACCTGATTATTTACTATGATCAATGAAAACTGAATTAAATTCGAATTAAATTAGACCTGCTTAATCGGTTGCACGTGACATGTTACCTCAGTAGCAACCAGCCCTTAAAATTGCACACCAACTCTAAGCATTGAAAAAAGAATAAGACAATAAAAAAACACAAAAACAGGAAAAGTCTGGGAAGCACAACACAAAGGAAAAAAGTTAAAATAATTTTAAAAAGACACAAAACTAAAAGAGAGTGATTTAAATTTAATTTCTACGTAAACAGTTTTTAATTAACTAATATTATATCAAAATGGAATTTAAAAAAAACAGGGCGTCAATTTAATTGGGGGCCACTTTAAGGGGGTGTTTTCACTATTGAGTATAAAAAAAAATTCCTCGTCAGGCAAAATGCTAGAAAAATGTTTCTCCGACATCCAGGATAGTTTATTATTTTCTTCAAGTAGGAAATAAGTAACACACTCAATAAGAAAGTAAGTCGTATACTAAAGTAAAATTAATTTTTTCCGATTTAGGAATGCGACCGTCGTAAACCAAACCGAAGCACAAAAATTAATTACTCTGAAAAACTGCGAAATAAAAGTTGCAGGGCCCATAGGCAAGTACCTAATGGCTAATCCGACACTGGTAATATATCAGGTTTGAAATTGACGTGTGTCGATCCTATAGTCACAATCAGCTGATCTTACTAATTTTATATAATGCAAGTAAAGCCACACCGTCTTTCTTGCAATTTCAAGTCATGGCCAGGGTTGCCAGTTCTCCTATTTTTAATAGGAGTCTCCTATTTTTTAACAAAATCTCCTACCTTCTATGCAGCATTAAATATAGGAGAAAATCTCCTACATTTCCACTGAACCAACTTTCTTATGGTCGTCATAAATGTTACGTTTTTCTTCCAAAAAGAAACCTTTTTTTTATTCTTAGTTAGGGAAATTTAAGTCATGATGTCATTTTATGTGGCTGCATTGACTACAGACAGTGTTGTTTTTTTCTATTGTTGCCTGCAATATGGCTGCATCTGCATCATATTCACATCGGTTGATCGGTTAAAAACTGAAATTTTACTGTTCCACTGTTGGGAGTATAAATGGATATGAATTGCATTAATCATGATGACAATAAGAAAACTGATGAAAGTGCCGATAACGAAAGCGGGAACAGTAGCAACAATGAATGTAATAGTACTTGTTTTTATATTTTTATTATAAATATATTATATAAATTATATTTTTATTTTCTCATTTCCATGTTTTCCTATATTCTCCTATTTTTTTAAATAGAATCTTCTATACTTTAGCTTTAAAGATCTGGCAACCCTGGTCATGACCAACTCCAAACGTGGTAGTTCTTTTTGAACGCTTGGTGCAATCGATACTGTATCCAAAAAAACAAAAGAAAAAAATAACAGCGATGAAGCTAAAGTATACTTGCTTCACTGATGGATTGGAATGTTTTAAATTCTGGGTGATTTAAATTCCCTAAGACAAGAAAAGTTTCTCTTATTTTCAGCTTTAGTTATTAAGTTGGCAATAATTACCACGATATAATCACATGTTTTCATACGTCCATTTACCAGAGGAAATGTATCAAATCCCGCATCTATTACATAGATAGGAAATATTCTTTGCCTTTACGCCAGAAACGACTTTTTTTTTTATTTGGAAACGGTAGGTTTTCCACACTTCTGGTAATTTTCCTGTCAATTCCTATTGTAAGAAAAATCCAAAGCATCTTATAATTATCAAGCGTAGTACGGAAGATAAATTCAATGCAACGCGATCGCAAGAAAAATTCGCCCACATAAAGTTTATGTATGCTCTGACAGCAGCTCGCTGTATCAAGAGCCTTGGCCTAGATGAGACATAATTGACATTTGCAAATTCGAAGAACTACAGCCGACCTCGTGCTGAATCACACACATAAGGAGGGCTACGTAATCGGAATTGTCCTTAGAAAAACTAAATAAAGAGGGGCCGTGGCAAAGCACAGATCGGACAGCTTCTAGCAGTTTGATCGTAAAGATTGTTAGTGTCCGTCTTGTGGGGTACATCTCCATAAGCCCGAGGGCGTAATCGACATTTACAGAATGTCTTAATGTCTTATTGTGTGTGGCTGTTCTCCAAAAAAAAATCCGTCCGTCTCTGTATCTGGTACTATGGTTGACCTTGCTATTTTGGCTATGTTTTATAAACTAACATCTGCTTACTTTAGTTATGGGATGCTGTTATAAAATAATTTTGAATTTGTTTTATGTTGTCTCGTATGTTGTTCTGAAGTAACCTGAAAATTGCATGTAAATTTCAGATTTGTCCAAATTGATAAAGTTGAAAGTAAAGAATAATTCATCCTTTCTTCTGTTATCATTATTTTTAACCACCCGCCGCTCACACTATCAACGTATCGATTACACAAGAAAGCGATAAATAAACTAAATTAAAAAGTACCTATTAGAAAACCAGTTAACCAAAGAGGTTAAAACCTACAGAAAACAAATAAATTGAGTTTAGACTCATAATGAGGTTGATACTCAGAAAAACTAAAAAAGAAAAATGGCGATATCAAAGAAAAACCACAGAAACTGAGCAGGGAAAGATCAATATTAAAGGCGAAAAGGACAAAGATGTTGATCCTAAAGGAAGAAGAAAAAAACTTTCTAGTTAATTGCTTGATTATTCAACTTCTTGTTTGAGGACGAATCTTACGCGAAAACCGAAAATAGGTTTTTCTTGCATAGGGCGTTGGAAGTAAAATCAAAAACTACAAGAACTGATTAAAGAAAGAGAAAGTAAGAGCAGCAGGCACATCAAGTAATCGCATCAAGTAATCAACAACCAAAATACATAATTATACCGGATGTCTCATTCCATCTAAGCCACATTTATAGACGAGACAAATTCACATTGCTTCTGCTAGTTCTCGAATGAATACAAGTTGATGCTTGAAATTATGAAGAATAATTCCACAATTATTTATTAAATAATTAAAGAGAAAGGTTTTCGAAAATTTAGTTTGACTTTAACACTGTGTTTAAGATTTTATTTACATCCGTAAATTAAGCCGGCTAAATTGCATGGGTTTCCGGCTTCCGCTTGGAACCTCGGATACCTTGGGTTCAATCCCAAAATTTTTTTACTAACGTATTACATTTTTAAAAAAATTTATGACATGTTATTACAGAAATCATGAACGACGTAAAATGTAAATGATTAAAAATTGTAATAGTAAAAAAAGAATATGGTGAGATTTGAACCCGAGAGTTGGCCGACTTCCTTGTTCATATCAAATTTTAAAATTTAGAATTTTAAAATGTAAGTCAATCTCCGAAAACCTTTTTGTTTCATTATTTAAATAATTGAGGGATAATATTTCATAATTTCAAATATTAGGTTGCATTCATCTGAGGACTAGCAACATTTGAAATCCCACGTTAATTTCCTATGATCATCGAAAATATTTAATACCTATGGTTTTGATACGTTTTAAAAAAATGCAGCTTAACCAAAAATTTTCTAACATTTGCCACCTTCGTGCTGTCATGTCTTTGTTTATTTCAAATCAAAGTTTCCTTAGCAATCGAAAGGAAAAACAGTGACAAATGAGGAAACCTTGGCCTTTCAAGTTCTATTTGGGTTTCATGTAAAAAAGGAGCCCAAGTGAAACCAGGTACTTCTAAAAAGACAAACCAAAAATCAAAATTATTCCGTCTCCTTTCCCAAGTGGATTTTTGTACGTATGAAAAACTTAGATGATAATAAATGATGAATAAGGAAAGACATCTTATCCAGAATTGGTCTTCTACTGCTCGAAGATGTGTTCCAGATAGAACAAAAATTTGGAATGCTAGGTTTGGGTAATCTTGATGAAAACAGTTTTCTTGAATGTCGCTTAATAACATCTGAAACCTTGGAAAAAATCAGATATGAACTTAGATGATGATATATGTATAAATAACGAGTAAGGAGACCTGGTCTAGGTCTAGGAGATAGGACCCAGATGGGATGTTTAAACCTTGAAATGCTCTAAGATTCGGTAATCTTGATGAGGTGTGTTTTCCTGAATGTCGATTAATATCATTTGGGAAAAATTCAAATGCCAACTTAGATGATTATACGTCACGAGTAAAGAGAGACCTGGTTTTCTACATTTCGCAGTTAGGACTCGGTTGGGATTTTTAAACCTTGAAAGGCCAAGGTTCGGTATTTTTGATGAGATGTTTTCCTGAATGTCGTTTAGGTAATATCATTGGGGAAAAATTCAGATGTGAACTTATGTTAGATGATAAGTCACGAGTAAGAAGAGACATGGTCTTCTGTAGTTCGGAGATAGGACCCAAATGGAACTCGGTTGGAAATTTTAATCAGTAATCTTGTTGAAGTGTGTTTTCCTGAATGTGGTTTAATATCATTTAGGCCCAGTTTAAATTTAAGCTGAAACTTAAACTCATAATGAAGATTATTTCATCAATTGTTGTTAAGGGTCTAAGCTTTGGCTTACAGTTAAGCTGGAATTGAATAGACTTGAACTTAGATGATGATAAGTCGCGAGTAAGGAGACTTAACGTCATCTAAGACCTTTGTTGATCTCTGAGGAAACTTCAGCATTCGTTTGGAATAAACATAAAGAGACGGTGACATGATATTAGAGTTGAAGTTTCTTTATAATACGTACCCGGAAAAAATCCCACGTGGCCCCGTGATACAGAGTCCCATATTGAACCTCGGTTTGTGAAGCGAGGTCTTCCGGCGAATTGATCGGCGCGACCATCCTTTCGACCGTGAGGAAAGCGGCCAGATTAGCCGTGTAGGATGAAATAAGTATGAGCGTGAAAAACCACCAGACCGAACCGACGATCCTGCCGGAGATCGATCTGGGGGAAATATCGCATCCCTGCTGCATGAAAGCGCCCAGCGCGAACCACAGCGAGTTCAGCATGCTGAAGTCGTTGGCCATTGATCCGTGGTGGCCGAGCTGTCCGGATGGGTCCCGGTGCTCCCCCGTGAGTTGGAGGAGCCGCCACTCGTACGGGGAGAAGCGGGACACCGTGAAAAGCACGATGCTGACGCCGATGTAGCTGAAAATCACGCACACCCATATCTCTTTCGATAAGGGGTTCAGGAAGCTAAAGACGCCGGGTTTTTGTTTTACTGGCTTTTTTATCATGATGGAAATACCGAGGGACATGAAAGGCTTGCTGAAGTCGATTACACGCTCGCGTTCTGATGTGATCGTCATTGGGGCTATGGCGATGTCTGCTTCCTGGAAATAAATCGTTTTCCTAAAAATTTACTACGAAATCAACTATTAAATTTTTATTTTTATTACTGTTTCTTTTATCCTTTTCTTCCGATGTTCGTATATGAGTAGCACGTGTCTTTGGCGAAGACATAATGATGAGTGTTTCATAGTTCTTATTTGGATGAAACTGCACGCTAGGATAATGCAATTCCAACCTCCCTAGTCCTCAACCCCCCAAACAAGTTATTGAAACGTTTACGAAACTTTGTTTAATAAAAACATAATTTTATACCAGAAATAATTTATTGCCGACTTGATTTGAGCAAACTGCCGATAATTTTAATATGAAGTAAAAATGCACTTCGGCATTTTATTACGTAAATCAAAAAACAATAATAAAAGATCGATTTATAAAATGTTTAATTTCATAAAGTATATTTTTAGGAATTGCTTCTTAAACACACCCTTGATAATACGCCCCTAAAAATTAATGTTTCCGTTTTTTTCTTCTTCACACATGTGTTATATGCTTGATAACTTGGTTAGTTAGAGACTTTCGAGTTAGCAGAAAGGTCTGTAATTCCCAAGCTTAAATAATGATGTCTCCTCGCCTATAATTTAAACCCTCGGGCATAATAGCGGAAAATTACAAGTGGAAAGCGCAGACGGATTGATGAAAAATCAATGCAGAGGGTAAATACTTGAAGTGTATTGTGGCAATCAAGGGCGCTCTTCATAAAGTGCATATTAATAGCCGGAGTGGCTATTGATTTATAATTATAATTAGAAACTCACTTGGCGCACCAGCTCCCCTACCAGGCCGTCCCATCCCCCTTTGACTTCGGGGTTCTCTGCCCCGTAGTTGCCGTCCTTCACGATACGTAGCTCATCTGCAATTGAAATCAAATCGTCCGAGTTCGGCTCGTCGCGGACTCATACTCACAGTTTATGCCCAGTTTCTTGGCTATCAGGTCCGCCAGGTCTTTGCAGTAACCCTCGAAGAGGTCGTTTCCGGTCAGGTCTTCGCCCGGCTCCGGCGTCCTCCTCATGATGTACGGTTCCTCCTGCGAAAACCAGTTCGGTTTATTAAATCGGCGCAGCTATTTATACGTGATAAAATCAATCGCCATCGGGGCCAACACGCAATCAAACGGTTAAAAAATATCAGCAGGCTATATTTACATTTGCTTTCAGACGTCGTATAAATATTTTGCCAAAAAAAAAAAAATAATCGTTGGGGAAAGGTAATATTGCTCGGTGCATGTTACCATAAAGAAAATTATGACGAGTGAATTTGATAACTTTTATTCGAGGATCCATTTTTTAAATAAGTTTCGGCGCATCCACCAAAAATTACTTGCGGTGTTTATGATGTGCAATATATTTCAAGTAATACTGAAGAGAAATAAATTTATCCAATAAACCAATCGGGGCAGAGCGCGCTTATTTATTCTATGGCCCATTCAATATCCCACCGGAATGCGATCAAATAAAGCGGAATAATTCCGCGCGTATGACGACGTGGACGTCAATCTAAATTAATGAAATCCAACCGCGGTTTTACGACGTGGTTACGTAAAATTGCCCACGCGTAAACGATTGCGGCGCTAATTGTGCGACTAAAAATAGGATGGAGTTGT
Organism: Dorcus parallelipipedus; assembly: GCA_958336345.1. Taxonomy (NCBI): domain Eukaryota; kingdom Metazoa; phylum Arthropoda; class Insecta; order Coleoptera; family Lucanidae; genus Dorcus; species Dorcus parallelipipedus. The sequence goes on from OY284475.1 coordinate 15,856,776, forward strand.
GAAACGTCCACACTTTAAATCGACAATTAATTATTTAAAAAGATACAGTTTTCTCTTCTGCTTCCGTAAATAGTTCTGGTTAGGGTGCTACTGACAAATGTGGGAAGAAGATACTAACACTTGTGAATCCTTCTTGGCTAAATAGTATTGAAAACTAAATAAGACAGACATTCTTCAAAATTGAGAAGCGACTAGGGTCCCCTGTGAACGAATTTGATGCTTGGTTAGGCTACTAAGAGGATAGGTTCAATCCCATCCTGGTACACAAAGGTTCTACTGGGAAATGTAATTTTAACACCTCGAATTCAAACTGACCCTTTCGATTTAGATTTTCTGTATATCCCCGATTTACAAAGCGAAAGCCAAAGAAGTAACATCAACTGTAAATCGGTCGCAGCTGCAGTAGTCAATACTACTACTTGGGGCTTGGGGCTCCGTGAGGTTTTCAGCAATAAAAAAAAGTGGATAATAAATTCGATATACGTAACAAAAAAAAATATGGGGAACAGTTTTTGTTATCTACATAGAATTCATAATGGCTTTTTCGATTTAGGTTTTCTGTAGTCGCCCAGTTTATTAAGCAAATGTTGAAGAAGAAATAACAACTGTAATTCGGTCTCAGCCGCAGTGGTCACATCTTCTTGACGAATTTAGTAAGCTCGAGGCTCATAAGAGCATAAACAAAAAAAAAATTGGTCGAAATAGTCGACATCTTCTCCATGGTTTACGACACAAATCTTCTTCTGCTGACGTTTCATCCTTTATTCGTATTACAAAAGGATCTCCTCGGTGCAATTCTTTTCGTTGCTGTAATTGGTATTGTCGATGGCTACTTCATAGAAACTGATTGCGGTGCATAATGGCCCGGTTAACTGAAAGAAAATTATGATCGACTGATTTTGAAATGGGTGGTGAGAGGAAAGTGCATTTAAGTAACAATAGACGACCATTGGATTCTTTTACTAATACGAAGTCAATATTTGAATGTGACCAAATTGACCAAAGATATCGTCAACTTATCTAAACCATCATTTTGGTTTAATGTTAAAAGTCGTCGGGGTTAGTTGTTTGAAAGCTTCCACGAGTGAATTCGGCAGTGTTCGGATTAGTATTGAAAAATGAAGTAAGTCGATGTCAAGCAATTTCCCACTAAGGCCCATTTCTACAATCGTGAAATAAGGACGGAATAACTATTCGCTGAATATCCTTCAACGTTCCTCCATATCTGCGTCACACCTACGTCCCGTTATTCTAAGAATAATGCTTATCTGACGATTGTAAAATCGGGCCTAAGAGTAGTTTGAGGTTTGAGCTTCGAGTAATTTTTGGATAATGGTGAATGTATCTTAAATTGGTACGTTGATGGAAAGCGAGAAGTTTCAAAATTTGTGCGAGGTATTTGCAGAGCTTCTAAGCCCTAACTGTAGTTCGTAATGGTGCGTTCGGTTTGTGAATTCTTTGGGGACCGTAAAATTTTGTGATTCTGGAGTCATGAGGTATTGAATTTTTGGTGGTACGAAAGAGGATTTGTTGACCATCGCACTTCTCATGATTTAGGGCGACAACACTGGCATTACCTTCGACTACAAGCAACCAGCTTGCTGCAAGTAATGTCTAAACTACTAGCAACGTTGAAGACAATGAAATTATAAACACTGTTAATTGAAAATGAGGTTAAATTAGGTCAACCAATGACTTGGCAGTATCTAGACGCGTCGTGCCCTATTCTCAACCCGTTCGAAAAGATTCGTATGCGAAAACGACGTCCCAATGACGTAATATCCGAACGATTTGTATAGTTTTCGAACGGGTTGAGAATACGGCCCCTGGATTGATTAGCATGTGAGTGAAATGGCGAATGATTAGTGGTGTGAGTAATTTTGGTTCACGTATGCGACAGGGTTGTCAAACTCAAAGCCTAAACTAAATCATGTGATTTAAGATGAAAGTCGTTTTTTGGCGATGCAATATTTTCAAGTATAGTCATTTTCGCGTTGAAACAATGACATCATCTTTGAAATGATTTGAACTTGTTTGAAACATTCTTGAGAGGATAGTTCGTAAAGAAAAAGTGACTTGGGTAACATCAATTTGAAATGTTTCTTTGCTACATGTTGTCCGATTTAATTCACAATCATGCGATAAGTGAAACTTGACAGGCACTTGACAATAGTTGACAATCGTAGTCGAAATATTTACATTTTAGCGATTCCCATTTTCATGACGTCATAGATTAAATTATTTCAACATATTGGTTGAAAATATTGCATCGCCAAAAAACGACTGAAAATGGTAGGCATATATGTGTGTGTACCCTCTCACTCTTATGTTGATATCAATTCCTCTTTGTCTACGGGAAGTCTAACTCGTAACACGTCATTGTGTTCAACTTAAAAAAATTGCATAAAGTCGCATGAGTAGTCGTGAAAAGCGCAAATTTTAGTTGCAAGTTTTCCAACTTGGCAAAGATATTAATCATTTATAATTAATTAAAAAGAAAACTAAATAACATGAGCGCCATCTATTGGTCCACGATGTATGTAATGATTATAGTTGTTATTTAAAAACGTTGATAACATGGCGCCGCGTAAAGAGCTTGTCATTTGAATTAAAAAGGTCATACAGAAAAGGTTTCAGCAGTGTATGGACACAATAGGGACACTTAAACGTCAGTGTCAAAAAAAGTACGCCATACTGTTTGATACCTATACGCAAATGTAATGTAACTTGCCACGACCTACTAGATTTCACGAGACAGAGTTCTAATTTTCCTCGCTTTGGCGCTAGTTATCTAAAAAAGAAGCAGCATAAATAACGAAAGAAAAAAGCACAGGGAAACTATATTTGAACAAGAAAATACAACTGTACTTGCCATAAACTGCGTGAGCTTGACACTAATTGAAAATGACGCTGTGAAATGGCGTTCCGGATATAATTTGCTTGGATAAGTGAAGCCAGCGGAGAAACACTTGAACTAATAATTGCGCAGGCAAGAAAAGATATATGCAGATCGGTTTAATTTTTGTTAAAAAAATTATTCCCCTGATTAATAACCAAACTGTTCAGGATATAACATAATTAATTTAGGCGAATGAAAACAATTGCATTGAATGACATGAAGTTAGTCAAGAGCGCAAGTTCCACACTGAATTTCATCGAGATGACAAAGTCAACTGTCACCACCATTAGTAATAAGTAAAGCATGGATTTAGGTGCATTTTCAGGACATGAGTCATCATTCCATAACGTGTACGCTCGATAGAAAAAGATGACTCATGACCTAAAAAGGCACTTAAGTCCGTGCTTCAGTACCTAATGACAAAATAAAATCTATTTTTAGTAAACAAAGGAAACATCATTAATTGATTCATGTCGAATTATATCGGGAAATACATACGAGATGTGATTGGAAAGTTTTAAGACTGGGCTCGTAATTTAAAAATGACACTACTTAGTGTGATGGATCTCCTTCAAAGTAGTCCTCCTCTGATTGTACACACCGACTGTTTCCACTTTTGGAAGCATGGAAAATTTCAATTTAGGAAACGGTAAAAGTTGGCAGATGCTATATTAGGGGAATCTAGGCGTGTTGTGAAAGCACAGGTATGTTGAATTTGGCCAAAAACAGTATGATCGAGAACGCATGATGAGCCGGTGCGTTGTCATGATGGAGGACCCAATTCTTGTCTCACCATTTTCGCACGCAAACATTGAATGACACTTTTGTTGGTTGACTGTTTGCCCCCTAGCGGCAAACTCATGATGGCACGATACCCGTGGAATCGAAAAAAAAAACCACCAACATTGTCTTGATTTTTGAAGAGGAGGGCCGGCCGGACGACTGATTCGCGGCCATCTTTGAATCCGTTGAACCAGATAAAAACGGCTCAAACATTTATCCCCGAAGCTATTTTTAAAGATCATGAGTCTCTGAAGATGATTTTCTGGTTTTAAAATAAAACTTGAAACAAATACGTTGTTCCATTTTATCATCCATTTTACTAAATCAAAAATCCGCCAAGAACCTAAAACACGTCTTCACTCACCAAGATAACACTTTCTACTGAACAAAGATATGGTGGTGATATTTTGAAAATGTTTCAAGGACGAAACAAGTCCCCCTGCCACACCTGCTGGCAAATCTAGCCCGCTTGGGCGCCTAGTGGCGCCATTTGTCTTAAAACATTCCAATCACATCTCGTACTTCCCTTAGGGCCAGTTGTACATAGTAGGTTTAAACTGACGCTCAACTGAACCAGGTTCAAAGTGAACAAAATCGCATCAAATTTTATTTATGAATGCGTTAATTGCCATATGTCATTAAGATCCTATGCGAATTTGTTTGCTCTGAACCTGGTTCAGTTGAGCGTCAGTTTAAACCTACTTTGTACAACTGGCCCATAGATTTGCAAGTATCATAATAATAATTGTCATATCGACGCCACCTTGGCATTAAAGATGGCGGCAAGGCAAACCCTTTGTGTCGCACGTCAATAAATAATCTTAAAGGCTTCCATAGCCGTCGTCGATCTTTTTTCTTGGCTTCTGGAATATCGTGCTAACTTCTTCTTATTCCCGACGTTTCGTCTTTCTTTCAAAAGACGTCTTGAGGCTATTCATCGTCGCTGCTACTGTTGTAACGTGACTGTAACGCGATTTTCCGGAACCCAAAAAGAAGATGTAATAATTAAAATATCATTTGCTACAGTTAGTTGGTGTTTTTCTTTTATAAATAAGAAAAAACTAAAAGGTATAAGGCAGATAAGAAGTAATTTGCATTTTTCAGTAGAGATTTTCGAAATTTTGCGGCGTTGATTTTGCACGGGAATTAAAGTTTCATAAAGTGACGGGTCAGTATTTTCTTTTGTTACTTAAGCGCCATCTCTACCCCGACGATTTAATCAGTTGTTCAAGTCCTCGCCACAGCGCCATCTGTTAGCTAACTTTCAAAGTTAATTTGTTGCAGTTTTTTGTGTTAATAACGTTGATTTTAATTTCTTTTTTAATTAAAGAAAGGGCAGAGAGTCACATGTCATCAAGACGACAGAAATTTTTTTAGAGTGACATCTATTAATGAATGGTCAAACTTCTATGTCTGTTATTACATTACTATGTCTGATAGGATGTCAAGTTTAATATTGCTTAAAAATTTATTTAATAGGCCGTGTGAAGCCTACAGAAATTATTTACAGAAAATGAGGATTTCATTTATAAAATTAAATTAAATTAGAATCTCTACAATGATTTTTGTTTAATTGTTGGTGAGTTTTTTAAAACCCTGAAACAAAATGTCAATGTTTCAGTTATTTCAAAATAAAATGACTAACATTTTTTGTTTGTCTCTTGAATTTTTTATCGTTTGGTAATACAATAACGGACACGCGTAAAAATCCCCGTTATTATTTTCTTAATTCGCCGAGACGGAAAAATAACATGAAACGTATATCGCCGATTTATTGGACGTGGGCTGCGCTAAATCACTCGGAGCAGCCGTAAAAAGGGAAATCAAAACGAGGAGTTACTAGAGAGGGTTTATGAAACAATATCGGGTTTCTGCATCGCGGGCCTTACCGTATCACCGAAGAAATCGGCTTTTATTGATCAATATTCTTTGCAAATGAGCCCTCGACGGAAACACTCCGTCTTATTATTGTTTCTCTGTTCCTTTCAATTCGGTTTTTATTTGAAGGCTACTTTAATTTCAATCATTCGATATAAATATAAGAACATTTCAGACTATCAATTTGAAACTGTTCTACAAACATTTCGATTCAAATTTTCTTATAATATAAATTATTTGAGTTGATTGGAGGGGACAAGCTGCTATAACAAATTTGCATAGTTTGTCCCACTCACAATCAACAAGTCGTGAATTGTGTTTATCAAAACTATTAAGAGATCATTACAAATTTAAAGTTATTGAAGTTCTCCTAACTTTTCAGAAAATACTTCTATTAAATATGCGTTATATTAGATCAAGTTCAATAGCGTCAAGAAAGTTGTTTTATGAATGACCGATGATTGTTAAGTGTCACCAAATCTGGATTATAGGTTTTTTTTTTCTTTCTTAAAGTTTGGTCTGCTGATCGAAGCGGAAAACCTATTCAAACATTTCCACTTCGTCGTCGATGCGGCAAGTTCGAATTTCCGACGCAACCCTGGTGCATAACGTATCGATCCGAAACGTTGCCTGGCATTTTACGCGGCCGTCTTTCCATGCACGAAGCACATTAAACTTTCCATTGTGAAGCAGAACAATTTTTCATGTAACGCACGGTAATAAAATTATTAAAATTAATAAACTTGCGGTGGCTTTGGCGCTCGGAAACCAGGTCACCTGACGACGTCACGGGAGTTGTTCCCGGAATGACGTCACGGTGCTTGCGTCATTCGTCCCGTGCTATTTATAGAAAAGTTTGCGAGTTCTAGTATGCAGTTTTATGCAGTTTTATGCTGATGGCACGTGCAGTATTAATTATATTATTTCTGACGACCACGTACAATAAAATTAATAATTTCTTCTGCTAGATGAAATGGTGATATGTAGAAACTGGTGATACGCGTGGTCGTTAAAATAGTAAAGCTATTTGAGAATTAATTAAATTGTGGAAATCTTTTTTGAAAAAAATCAAATGAATAAAATACGACAGGAGTTCAATCGTCTAAGTGAATCAGAAGCAGAATTTTTGAGATAAAAAATTGAAGGTAGAATCCCATTTGAAGTAGTTCTGAACAGGATAAAGAGGGCCAAAAAGGAAAATGTTTGAAATGAAGTTCAAAAACAAATTCAGCAAAACCTGAAAAGAAAACTACATATAAGAAGTTGATGCTGTTGCCATAATTCTCTAGAATTTTTGAATCAATTAAGGAAGAGCTTTAAAAGGATTATACAAAGTCGTAGTAGATAACAATATAAAGACCATACTGACATGTAGAGTTTCATCACATTAAATTTTCAGGAAACTGTTTTGAATTAAAAGCAAAATGGCATTAGAACACACCTCATGAAGTTTTCCAAATTTCAACTCAAATAATTCAAAACTATTAAGAAAATGGAGCAGAGCTTTTGTAAAGACACTTTGCATAAACATTATTTGTAAAGTTGATAGAAACATAGCTGCCGTATTCTCTTCCACACTCTCCTTTTTTTTTGCTTTGCTCCTCTTAAGTCTTCTATCAGTTTTCACTTTGACTTTCCTTTTTTTCTTTCTTCACCGTCGAATTCTATTCTATTTTCTTCAGTTTAGTTGTTTTCTCTCTTCGTTATCTCTTCCAACTTTCGTTTATTTTCTTCTCTTCAAAGATAACGTTTCTCTGTTATTTCAACTTTAGTCAATTTTGTTGGTATTTTTTCTGACAACATCATCAGGAGCTTCATAACAGAGGACGCATTGAAACAACCTATTTCAACCATTTTCTATCCTCTAGAGGTAGGTCTCCTTACTTTTCATCTAAATATTTCTTTTTTCGATGATTCTGTTACCTAGTGCGAGTTCTACTTAGATCTTCTTATGAGTGGTCCTCCTTCTATATGACTTCTAGTTTTCCGTGTGTCTCTCTTGCCTAGTACCAGTTACTTATATCTTCTTATCAATGTCATTGTGGTTCTCCTTTTCTCTCACTCTCTGTCTCTTTCAATGTGACTTCCAATTTTCTATAAATATGTTGTCCAGCACCAATTCTACTTAATTAATTCTCCTTCTTCTCACTCTTTCTGTATAGCTTCCAGTTTTCGTTGAGTCTGTTGTCTTAGTCCTAATCAGTTCTTTTAGATCTACTTATCAACGACATTATGGTCTGCAGGTGTTTCTCCTCGTTTTTCTCTCTCTTTCTGTATGGCTTTAAACTTTCAGTTATAACGGTGTTTATAGGCAAGTGGCAACTTTATAAAAGTGAAATCATTATCGCAGCTTTTTCTGGCTTTTACAAGAAAACTGACAAAATAGAGTCCAAAATCTTCGGTACAGTAAAGACTTCATCTATCCTCACCTTCGGCATCATCCTACTAACATTGTTGTTATGGTCTGCTGGTACTCCTCCACATATTATAGCTATCAGGGTTTATATCTACATAATTGCCTTTCTGCTTCAGTTATAGTAGGTATGAATATCCTAGATGCTTGCTTCATCCTTACCCGCTCTTTAGATCATGTCTTGAATGATCTTTCAATGTTATCTTGCATTTTTGCATTTCTTTGGCCTATCTCTAAGTTGGGAGTCTTGGGAGAAGCAATTTCATGGTTTTGTGTCCTTCTAAAAACAGTAAACAAATAAACGGATGTGTCCATCACGTAGTTTTAGGACACAGAGGTCGACGAGTGTGTGCTTGAGTGCTTCAGTTGTGTAAGTTCAATGCTGACTCGATTTTATTGAATGCATCTCATCTTCTCAATTTTAGACGATTTTAGACAATTTTAGACACGTGATGTCTTCTTCACTGATACTTTGATTCGTTTTTCCTTGGATTCTTGATACCATCTTGTACGCCTCTGAGTATAAGTAGAATACGACATCCACGTCTCTCACTTCTTTCGTGAAGAGTGTAGCTTGCTTGCTGGCCCTGGAAAAACCGTTCAAGACGAATATCTTCGCCTCATTAGCCTTCCTCAGCTTTTCTTCTTTTATTAAAACCACAGTTTGGGGTTGAAAATGTTTTCGTCATGTTTTTCCCTTTCTTGACTTCAAATTGCTATTTACCTACCAACTTTGCTTACTCCAAGACTCTCTTTGATCTGTTTCTAAGTTATTCTTACCTTTCTCAATCTTAGTACCGTTGTAGGGAGGAGCCGCCTTTCTCGGTTGTTGCTATTTGCCACTCAACTTTGCTTTCTCCGAAGCTGCCTTTTCTGAGTTCGGTTCTTGAGTTCCTCTCCCGATTTATTCATCTCTGTGGAAATCCTTAAATGCTATGACGATTTACGATAGGCAACCATCGCGTGTGGCACATTTTTAATCAAAAGTTTAAGATCATGGCAAGGTTTCGTAGGTAGAATGGGTTGCCAAGATTTAAAGCGTCAGGGCATCTTCTAAGGATCTTAAGCTAAGGGCAATTTATACTTTTTGGTGCCCTCTTCTGTTTTAATTTTTAGTTTTGATACTTGATTAAGATTGCCAAAGAAGACAGTTACAAAAGATGTTGCAATAAGAAAAAGAAGAAGGAACTACCAAGCATTTTAATTAGAAGGATTCGATTATCCTGTTGCTCTTTCAGAGTACGCAAGTTTGATAGATGAATATTATTTCATCTTTCAATTCGCCTGTAACACAAAAAAAATAACGATAATAAATTAAGCTTGAATCCCCCGTGCAGGATAACGTAAGGATTGCACTCGTACGTGTGTTTGAACAGGCACGTATTTTCAGCTGTGCGGATTGATTTTGTGTTCGATAAGCCCGAGCTTAGTAATCAAACTAAGGCAAACAAGTCATGAACTAGGTCAATAACAGTTAGTTTTCAAATGCTTTCGTCGGCCTAGGCACGCGCTCATTAACGCCGCGGAAATTAAACGCAATCAGGGGCAATTGTTGCTAATGTAAGCAGATTACGATGAATTTTTTATTCATAAATTAATTTTCAAATAAAAAAAATATATGTATGTAGTGCTTGTTTGTATGCTATACACACACATACGTGTGCACTAAACGTACATAATCAATGAAATCTCGAACGAAGAATGGTTGCCTTTCCTATTGCAATTTTAGTATAATTACTTTTCATTTAGTTCAAATTTATAAAATCAGAAAGGAGTTTCTATTTTGATTCTTTAGCAGCGATATCATGTTTTCTATCTAAGTTCATAATACGGGGGAGAGTTAAAAAGTAACGAGTCGTCGTTTCTTACAATATTATAAAAAATAGCGTATCTTCTTCGTTTAAGAAAAAAAAAAACTTTTCAATTACGGCGTTCCACCTTTCGTGTCCGTATACGCGAAGGCGTTCTTTCAGATTAAAACAATAATAACAGAAAAGTCATATCTGGCAACGTCTGCCGTTAAAACAACTTGCATGACTCCCCCCCGTATCTCTTGTATTTCAAGCGAAAACACCATACGTTTGCGTGTATGGAGGTATGCATACGATCACAATCGATACATTTATATAAATATATGTGCCTTTTTTTTATCACATTTTGTAACCTCCTCATGCGCAGAAGAAGCAAACAAAATAAAACAACTGTAACAAAAAGATTTAATCTATAAATTAATAAACATGGAAATGTATGTTACAACATAACTAAATAACAAATAAAAATAAATAAATGAAAAGGAACAAATAATAAGGATCTTAAACGGAAAGGACGAGTGTGATTTTAAAACGAATACATTCTACAGGGGATGCCCTAAAAGTTAAGCTCCAAATAAAAGCAAGAGACAAAAGAGGCTATTTCTACGAAAAAATGATCTTTGTGAGGTTGTCCGATCCCGCACGGTTTATGACCGGGTATGACTTTTTTTCGAAACTAAGTACCTATTAATAATTATAATATGACATGCCCAAGGATGACCTTCTGCTTGGTACCTTTCAGTTTAGATCTGGACGGCCTGTATACGTCAATTATTTAATTGAACGACTTGAAAACAAAACATTTTCGATAAATTATTCAATTATCATCCAATCAATCTTCCTGCAGCAATGACCTCATCAGCATTTCAGTTTTATTTATTGCTATCAAACCGCACTGTAGTTATTTACTTTGTATTGACTTGGATTAAAATTGATTGCAGTCGGCAAACAGACAAATCAATTCAGTGTTCTAATTTAATGGCAGATCATTTATAAACATTAGTTGGTTTTCGTCGACGTTTCGACCACTGCTGCAAGGTACTTCTTCCTCTACTTAAAGTCCCTAAATAGAAAAATACCACAATTACCGCCATTTTGAATCAAAATTAGGTTTACATTGGCTTAATGAATTGCAATACTTTACGTATTTAGTGACTTTACCTAGATAAATCTATCTAGGGACTTTAATTGCGTGTAAAGTTACTAAATACATAAAGAACTGCAATTCATTAAGCCAATGTAGATTTAAACTTGATTTGAATCAAAATAACAGTAATTGTGGTACTTTCTATCTAGGGACTTTACCTGTACGCCTGTACTTAGAGTTTCCCTCTGCTGGTGTATCACTGCCATCTACAGGCAAACAAATTAACAACGAGACGATTACAGCTCACTCTGTTAGAGGTCTGCACGAACTATAATCGTTTTAGCGCGAAAGTTTAAGTTTCCTTTTGCTGCGTCGTAACCTTTAATTTGTATCATCACGAAACCTAATCAGTTAGGTATAAGTAGAGCAATTCGACTTCAATAACTTATTAACCACACTCTTAAAATATTGCATAAACCAACCACAATAGTTGTAACGATGTAAGTACGATTTCTTTCAATGTGAGCGGACGCTTTTAGCCTGACGTATTTCGCAGCGACCGGCGTGAAACCAGTTTCGTCACTCCATTCGGCCACCTTCACCATGGCACTGTTCACCGTCATCTCGACCACGTGCAGAGTATAATTCTGCCGCCTTCCGTCCTCGCTGAACCTAATTTCGCCGGTCAGCCCTTCCAACTCAACCTGAAACGGAAGCGATGAGAACACGAGCAAGCCGAAGTTAATTTCTGATTTGATCGTCCTGACCTTCCTTAAGAATCTGGATATTTTGTCGCCGTGCTCCCACGGCGTCACCCACCCCCCGGAAGCGTTGCAGTCGAGTCCCTTGCTTCCGTTGTTGAAGATCTGGCCTCGGCGCAGGTTGTTTCGGAACACGTCCGGCTTCTTGCGGAGTAACTTGTTGAAAGCTTCGACCAGGACGAAAACTGCGTCGTACATCAGGGCAGATTGGGCTGAGATGTTTTCACGTCCTGCACCTTGAGATGTTGCGGGGTCCAATCTCTTCCAACCCTCGAGGAAGTCCTTGACGTGCTTCCTTGATGCGTCGACTATCCTGAAGCCGGTGATGTTAATCGCGCCGTATTCGATTACTTCACTTTCCCATCTATCGTCCATTACCTGAAGAATTAATTGCATGTCAGAAGAAAACACAGTAACTATAGAATGATTGTCTTATCCAATGTAACACATAAGAATCTTGTAAAGAAGAAGTTCCTTCTTGGAACTGCTCACTTTACATTTCCATTTAAGGAAACGCTAAGTAAATGTAAAAAAGTGACAGCAAGAGCTTGATTTTTAAAAGAAAGAAAAAGGCGGAAAGAAAAGAGCAAAATCTGGTCCTAAGATCGAAGTTCAAACCAAGACTTCTTTTTATTTTGGGGATCTTCGATGAAATAAAGGTGGAATAAAGAAAGAAAGACAACAACCAAGACTTCTTTTTATTTTGAGGATCTTCGATGAAATAAAGGTGGAATAAAGAAAGAAAGACAACAGCAAAATTTGGACCTCTAGGGGAAAGTACCTGGTCTTCTTCTTTTTTATATTTCAAACGATTTATAGAAGAAACAAATAAAGAACGTCCAAATTTACATTTCCTTTTTTTGATCCTTCAGAAAGAAAAAGCAAAAACTAAGAAATAAGGCCAAACCCAGACATTCTGTTTCTTGTAGGTCGGGGATTTTAAAGAAATAAATAGGAGTAAGAAAATGATAAAAAATCTGGGCCCAAGTTTATAAAGGACATCCAATCTTAGGCTTTCTTTTTTTTGAGCTATTTTGAAGGGACAATCATGTGTAGAAAAGAAGAAGGTGTTACAACAGTTTTTTTTTTTTAATAATTGTATTTGTTTGATCAAAAAGCAAAGAAAAAAACGACGTTGTAATATGAGGTACCAAGAACAGCGACGAAATCGCGTTCCGAACTTCCAACAAACAAAGCGATCCCCATTTTCCACTCGAACTTCCATTAAAACCTCCAACTTACTCGCCCACGGCACGCAACGCAAAAACACAATCGGAAAGCATTATCATTAAGGAAATATTATGCAGATCTCGCCTTATCGAAGTGGCCGGCTGGCCGATCGATATTTTCGAAAGTCAGGTTTCTTTGTTTGCGGCGAAACTTTTAAGCCGGTTAGGTAAAAGCGTTGACACACTTTCTGATTTCGGCTAATTTAATTCCAAGTTTAAACGGAAACTTTCCTCGCCCCCTTCTCGTTATCGCAACGAACGGAAACTTCCCTTTTATTTTAGAAATACGATTAGGTACAACCGGCAACCGTGTATTTTAGAATTATTTCTGAAATTTAATGACCAGGACAGTCCAACAACAAAAAAAAGCTTTTGTACTTTTGAGAATTAAAGAAATTGGTGAACATCAATTAAAGCGGCGGGGCGTTCACTTGCGATAGGTCAAGAACATCTGCCATGGTTTCAGGATGATTGATACTCCATAATTGATGGCATAAATACAGACGTGTCAAGGCAGCGAGATTATCGGCTTCAGACCTGACGCACGAATATTACAGGATTGATGGAGCGTAAGCCCTAAACTGCTCGTCATGTTTATGTTGTTAAATGCCACCCCGTTTAATTCACCTCAAATATTAGAACCAAGTTGGATCAAATTTGCCCTTCCTTAAACCGATAGCCAACTCAGGTATGACAAAATCAACTGAAATGACAACGACCGGCGCAGCGTTATTGCACCATTGGGGATGCTTGATGAAGGTGACGACCTTTATCCATCCGGCGAGCTTAATTTATTTGCAAATACCTTTGCAGCTCTAGGTACATTTAATGAGAGCGTTTCTTTATTGATTATTCCATTAGCGACTTTCTTACCAATCCCGAGAGTAAATAGTGGTAAGTCCTCTTGCCCAGGGCGATGTCCCTGACGTGGCTGACGACGATTTCCTTCGCGGTATCCGCAGAGCAGTCCAGGACGACGTATTTGTGCTCCCAACGCGATTGTTCTTCGAGCCCTCTCAGGAACACTAAGGCCTCGGTCACGTTGCTGATTCGTCTCACCGTCGACACTTGGAAGCTCTCGTTCCCTGGGATCAGCCCTTGGTAGATCTGCTGCAGTCGCAAGAGACCTGAAACGAAATTTGATTTTTGCACATCGTAGGGAACTCATCCAATAAGATTATGGTAATGCTTTCATTTTACAATATAGCAGGAGAAAGAAGTAATCTTTTTACAGTAAAAAAACGCGCAACTTAGAATTTACTATGGCAATCCTGTTAACGAATATTAGGCGTGCGATTATCGATGCCACGTGACGTGTCCTTTTATGGACATCTTCGATAACAATGGTTCTGATTGGTCGAAGCTTACGGCATCCGCAAGCATCTCGCGTCACCCTGTTTGACTTTGTTGGAGCGTCTCATTACTCGTTTAACTTTGGTGATGTTGTGTCGTTGAAAGATTAGGAAAACTGGTATACGACATGGTCGAAATTTTCATTAAGTGCATCGCTAAACGAGATTAGATTGCCAAGACCTGATTTACACAAAAATTCACGTAACAACGTGACGCGATCATGGATTCTAATTACATTATTTCTTTTAATTCAGGCTTTTTTGTTCAGGTACTTTTACTTTCGGATTCATTTATTTTTTTATTTTTTTGGAATACCTCTCTTGGTATTTTTTACGTTTGGATAAGTTTTTTGATACTACTGAGATCAAAGAACGTGTCTACGCAGTTGTTTCATAATCGCTACGGACAACGTACCGAGGACTCGTAGAAGGACGAGATCGACCTTGACCTACGAACACATTTTTTATCATGTTAGTTTAATTATAACTTTTATTAACTGTCGCGTGACGCTGTGTTACATTAAGAGCGAATTTTCGACAGATCTTGCGCTATTAGTTACTACATTTATTGTAATAGTGAAGTAAGTAAATAAATACATTCAGGTACAACAATTTTGAACCGTTTTAGTTATGGACTTTGTAACATTGCAACTGTTCTTGTAATTATTGTGTGTGTGTGTGTAATTAAAGTAATTGTTTATTGTAGTGGTGTGTGTATTTGTGCCACTACCTTCAACGTACAAGTGAGTAAATTACACCTCCTGGATTTGTTGCGTAAAACTATTGCGAATTCGAGATATATTGAATACACTATTTCGTGTATCTTCAGTTGGGCAATTGTTCACCTTGGCGCTTTAAACCACGCCCATCTTCACTGAGTTACCTGAGGCGACAGGTGATGAAAAGCAGCTCAAACTTGCCACCTAGTTTAAATGTGATTTTGTGGTAGCAATCTACTTAACTACGAAAATAATAATGGAAATTTATTAAGTTTAGCAAGTGTGCTTCAAATTTAAAGAATCTTGCGTTTCCTGCAGAAAATTAAATGCAAGAAAATAAATGAGGTTCTTGATAAAAGAAGGCAATAGTCTCTACGAAGCAGCAACAGTGAGTAGATCAACAACCACAGTAGCAAGAAGAATGAAACAACGGCAAACGAAGAATTAGTGGCGCAATTCAATAAAAAGCGCTTTCGTTGATGACTGACACGTATGGGGAAGAGATGCATGGTCACCTTTTTACAATGAAATTTACGACTAAAAAAATAGTAGAACTTGTAGAAGTATAGGAGGTACAGAGTGAACATAGAATACAGTGGAAAATACAAAAGAATTAAAGCAAAAAGAGGTTTAATAAAGAAAACAATTACAACTCTGTGAAGAATTTGTGGAAGGAAATTAAGGTTTGACGAAAATGAAGGAAAGAATCAAGAAGCTTGTAAGTCACGACCGTAACTTAGTTAAGAAGAAAGAATCAATTAATTGATTAATTAATTTAACGGGATGCGGTCTGATTGGACATTAACAAGGATACCTCCTTTGTTTAAAACTCAATATTTCGATTTTATTTAAATCTTCATCAGGAGAAACTGCAAATAATACAAGAAGTCACTCTAAGTTTAAAGCAAAAATAAATTACTTACAAACTGGAAGCTTAAGAATTGGTTAACAAACTTGAAGATGAACATAACACAATTTGTTAACCAATTCTTAAGCTTCCAGTTTGTAAGTAATTTATTTTTGCTTTAAACTTAGAGTGACTTCTTGTATTATTTGCAGTTTCTCCTGATGAAGATTTAAATAAAATCGAAATATTGAGTTTTAAACAAAGGAGGTATCCTTGTTAATGTCCAATCAGACCGCATCCCGTTAAATTAATTAATCAATTAATTGATTCTTTCTTCGGAAAGAATCAAGAACAAAAAAGTGAAAGAAGTTTTAGAGCCAATAAAACAAGAGAAGTTCTTCTTCACCATGATTTTCAAGGTTGAACCGCATTACTATATTCCATTATTTTATAACGAATGCGAAATCTATTTCTTTTTGTACAATTACATCCTTAACTTATTGACTTTTCATGGTTTCTTATCGACTGATTTATTTTCTTTCTCATTGTTATTTTCTCTTTGAGTTTTCTTTGCTCTATTGTAGAATAAAATGTCTATTTATCTAATTATAGAAGAGGAAACCAATTATATTAACACATCAAATCAAGCCGGAATTGACTCAGAAATTTAAATATGCAATAATACAGTGTGTTCCCGGATGGACCTAACTGTACTTGTAAACTTCCTTATTTCGCATTTTAGGAAGAATAGTCATTCTTCATAAAATGTTTTGCTTCTTCTAGCAAGTCCTCAGCCACTACCAAAATTTCGAAATAACCTACAGGGTAGTTTGTCTTTTGTCTTCACTAATTATTTAAACATTGACTGATAATTCGTTGATATGAAATCAATAATTTAAATTAAATCTCAGTTGCATTTGTTGTCATAGATAACTGCGATAATCACGTTGGTTAAATTTATACCTATTATCATAATGTAGACAAAAAATCAACTTTAAGATACGACGTTCAGATTAGATATTTTAGCTTCTATTGATATTACAAACAACTTTTTCCAGTAATATTTTTACTTTCCTTTCAAATAAAAGATACTTTACTCTTAATCAGATTTCAGGTTGTCTCGTTTTCTAACCATCCTGTATGTTATTTCGAAATTTTGGTACTGGCCGAGGACTTGCTAGAAGAAGCAAAACTTTTTATGAAGAATGACTGTTCCTCCCAAAATGCGAAATAAGGAAGTTTACAAGTATAGTTAATAGGTCTATCCTGGGAGACACTGTATATGGACTCTTCCTTAAAAAAAAAAAACATGTTTTTATTTAAAACCTGAATATTGTGGTATTCAATTGTTTTCCTGCAAAACACATTTTAAAGTTTCTGCATTTTTTGTACTTTACATTTTGTTCAATTACGATAAAAATACAGACAAGAGGGTGCAGTGCTACTTTAGACCTGGATGAATGGACTTCGAATAAGAAAATTATTGTACTGCATACGTATATGTGTTCCGCCGTTTATAGAATTTTCTCTTAGTTATATATTACATATGTAGTTCACGTTAATTAAATCTATTTAAAAAAATACATTAGCAGATTCAAATTTGCCGCCAAAAATTTTGCCCATGAAAACAGGTTGACCAACGTCATATTTTCTTACCAAATCTTTATTTATTATTTTGCGTTTGTCAAACGCCTAAACGTTATCTTTTATTAACTGTATACACCGAATATAGTTTATGGTAGATATTCCAGAGGGATTAGATTTATTTCTGAGGCGTTTTAATGTATTTAAAACCAGGGATTTTCTGCTGCAGTGCGTTAACGGCCTGCCTATTATTTACCATTGTGTGGGGGTATTCCAAACAGCTGTTGCATCATCTGTATTGTAAGTAAAGGTGCACGGAAGGGATTATGGAACAGAAGATCGTGCACCATAAACCCCAGGAAAGGTATACATTTTAGTTGGGCGGAGCAAATGCTGAAGTTTGCTACGGTCACGAGGTAGTTCCGGCGACCTAGCTGCGCTCACAGGTAAAATTAATGTGATTTATCAGGAGCACAAAGGAAGAGGAGATTTTGCCGTCGATGGTTTTTGCTCTTGCTTGCTCGAGCCTGCGTTTAATAACGGGCTAACGCCGTTCTGTTTCAGGTTACATATTATGTCTGTAATGATGGGCTGCGTTCGTGGAGTGGTAAGAACTCGGAGCACAAAAATTTAACCAAGTTTTACTTTACACCTTCATTACTGCTTAAATTAACACCTTAATGTACAAAGACACAGATCAGGAACTGTTTGTTTTTAACTTTATCAGACACGACAGACTTGCGGTTCAACCAATAACGTAACCGTTCCAGTTCCACCTGTATCGAAAGCGAAAAAGAATCGAATTTACATTACGTTTCAGACACTGGGTTGAAATTCTCCAATTGAACATAAAAGGAGAAAGTGATCTAGATTCAAAAATGATAAGACAGTTATGATTTTCAACTATTAACAATCACTGCCTTTTATACTTGGTCCGTTTCCTTTTCGATGTATATTCAACGCAATATAAAAACTTCAAGCTTTTAATGAATGTCTTTAACGTCCTTTTAAAATAATCGGTGTGCTAAATCGCTTTGCTCTTTAAAATTCATTTACTTCAGGTGTTATAAGGCGCGCATTTAAGATAATTCGCACGCAAGCGACGACTTAACCCAGAAGGAATGAATCATATCAAAAGTTTGTGATTTTAAAGTTTAAAAGCCAGTTGTACAACGCCAGTTTCAATTTAAGTTCATAATTACTAGTTAAGGGTTTAAGCTGAAATTATACAATTGGGTCTTAAACTACCCCTATTACGTATCTTATTTTACAGAAGTAAGTTGTACGTCTCTTGTTAAAGTGTTAAAGTAATTCTTACTTATGGAGCAATTTTTCCCAAGAAGTACATAGATAAAGCCTAACATATGCGCAAAGTAATGGAAGAAGCGGGTTGACCACACATGGAGTACAGAATCGAAATATCACCGAATAAACAAAATACATTAGGAACACGCGTTCTTACAAGGGGCCACTCTCAAACCATTCAATACATCGATTATTCATACCTACTTCTTAGCAAAAGGGGCTATAGAAAAGAGTTGTACCAAGAAATCGTCTTATCGCTTTTTAACTGTTTTCTTTTGGATGCTTTTTTTCAGATGATAATAACACTGATAAAGGCAAAACTTACAGTTAATAGAAAGCTTTCTGAAGACAAGGTCGATCATTTTTCATTAGAATCAAAATTGCGCTTCTTCAGTATTTTGGAAATGATTGTTTCTGAACTTTCATTGACTTTTAGTTATACTATTGCGGCAGAAACTAACTCTTCTAAAATGTACTAACTCCTCAGATTTTCGCATCTTCTTCTCCTTTGTTTTGTTGCTTAGCGCAGAAAGAGCTTTTCTTTTATTGGCACCTTCAAGAGAAGTTATAAGAAATCAATCGGATACCTTAACTAACATACAACCTAGCCAAATAAATAAATTGTCGACTTACCCTTCACTTTAACGCTTAATAAAAACATCTTCATCTCGCAGAAAGTAAACGATGTTATTTTCATGAATTTTAGATATTGAGCGAAGTTTTAAAATTTCTATTACTTTACCATTCCGTCATAGTGTGTGACGTTTCTTGCGTAAGCAAAATAACGCCACAGATAACATCTTAACGGCCCCCCGGTACTAATCACGGGCAATTACGCGGAGACGAATCGATATTTTTGTAGTTTCGACGAAATATCTCCGGCGACATTAAGCTAATACCACCCCTGACTAATAGCACTAGGAAAAATAACTATAGGAACAAAAAACGAATATTTTATGGCCACTTTTGATATGAGTTTTACACGCGAATTTAATCCATATCTCAACAATCACAACCAATCCATAGCAAAGGACAGGACAATTTGTAAACTACTAAACTGAATTGTTTCATTCTTTTATTTTTGTCCTAATTTAATTGAAAGAACGAAGAAATTACTATTGAGCTGAGAATTCTTCAGAACCTATACTGATGTGATGACCCATTTATGTAACCAATCATATGGAACACGTATTTATTTAGGTTTCGTCGAAAGCCCAACGAATTTATTTGACCGAGACGCAAGGCTTGGATATTACATTTCAAGGAATGGAAGAGTTCGTTCCCGTATCCTGAAACAAATCGATTCGGAAAATCCAGCGTTCCGTTGCGCTTAACGTAGCGTATAAGGATACAATAAATTAGCTGACGGGCACGTTCCAGTGAAAACAATGGGACGATGCTTCGTGGAATAGAACGAGCTTGCAAACACGATACGATGGAGAATATGTAAAATTCGACGTAAATCATTTCATGTTCAATTTGAGTCAAGCGAAGTACATTACTTCAAGTGCTATTTAGTTGTCTTGAAATTTGCATTTTGGAAGACAAAGACATTTTAACTATGAACCCTCATTCATTTTTCTATTTTTTTTCCTCAGTTTCTGGCTTTGTTTGTTGTAATGGTTTAACGGTGTTTACATTGTTTACATGTAAAGGAACAATACTTATTTGATATAATTAAATTTAAAAAGATGTATAATTTATCGTATGTATACTATTAAATAGTCAAGATTAAATGAAGAACCTACACATGATATCTTGGCTCTTCAATTTCTGTGAGAAGTCTTAAAATAGTTTCATCCTTAATATGAAACATTCAATTTAATATTCAGAAATTTCAGACGTACGCTCACCCACAAATATACTTATAAGCTCCCGTATTTCAACCGAGCTTTCCACAAGAAAAATCACGAATATATTCTACTCCGTCTCTCCGCCGCCCTTTCTTTAAACTCCTAAAACAAATAAATAAACCTTTCTCGCGATAACATCCGCACTCGGTTAAAACAATTATTCTAAACAAAATTGTTCATTTTTAATACGCCGAGCGGTAATAAAACGTACGAGCCGATCTAGATAACGAAACGCATTCGTCTTTTTAATGGATACGAAACGGCGATTTTTATTTAAAAATGTGGAAGCCTATTTTTAATTTGTTCCGGCCGGGTTGGTAGGTATCGATTTATTTATTCGATGCCGGGGGGCTGGGTATTATGCATTGTGCGGGGGGGTCTTATCTCGGGGAAATTAAATTGTTTCCGGGGTTCATTAGGAAACGGGAGGAGAGGGCGGACCCTTAGAAATTAGCTAGTACGTGCGAAACAATGTCGAATTTGTAAGCTCAGAGAGACTATCGATGAAGTGTACATTTGCAGTTCAGTAAAGAATGCTTTGTTATTTAATAAAGAAAGACTTTACTATTTTCTATTTTTTTTTAAATTTATGTCCTTGCGATATATGTGCAACGTATGTATGCAAATTAATCTATTATCCCCCGGCAGACATGCGAACAAATACTTGACGTAAAATGTTACATAGTGAAGTCCACCTTATGCGAGCGAACACGCACACATTTTTCATCTATATGCTAATCCGCAATTATTTTAACTCGAAAATTATTCCGCGCCATTTTTTTTTCTACCGAACAACATTAGTGGAAGCGCAATTTATTTGTTCGAAGGTGGGGGTCACACAGAAGGAATTTTCCAAAAGGTGCAAATTTGAAGAGACGATACATTTCGAACGACATCAACTGACTCATCGAGCTTTTGATTTTCAGAAGCTTTTTTGCAGAAAGGACAGATGGAAGGGGTATCGTAAATAATGTTGATGGCCACTGCTTTGAAGAATCATGCCTTCTCAGTTACTTATCTTATTTTTATTTCCCGTTTGTTCATTTGTATTTTTCTCTTCTATTTCTGTTCTTTTAGAATTTATTTGTTCGTCCCTGTCTTCCTGACATTTTGTTGATTTATAGATCATCTCACAAATCTAAAACTTTATTAATCGTACATCATCTCAAAAATCAAATGCAAAAGAAAGACGACACGAAAGAAGAAAATCTAAAAGATAATCGAGACATAAACGAGAAGGAAGAAAGAAAGAACAAAAGACCGACTGAAAAAAATAAGAATATTTTTATAGAGAATATAAGAACTTAATTGCAAATCGCTGAAACCAAAAAAAAGTGACAAACATTTTACGACAGAAATAAATTGAACAAAGGCAGTAATAAACAGGAACCAAACAGAAAAAAAGAGTAAAGAAAAAATTAAAAAAAAAAAACAGAACAAGAAAACAAAGGTTATAAAGTTATCTAAAAATACCGACAATAAATAATGCATCAAGAAAATCGAAGTTTGTGAAAAAAATTCAAAAAGTCGAGCAATCAAATGACAATTAATATGAATCAAAAGATTAATCAAAGATAAACAACAAAAGATTGTCGATTCATCGATCGAAATATGTAATGCCAAAATCATAAAACAAGTTGGTCAACATGAAAAACAAAACGCTATCCAATAGAAAACAAAATTAAAAAAGAACAAAAATCGAAAACGACGTACGATCTTCAAAAAAGAAGGAAAGAACTAAAAATAAATTTATCAGGAAGGAGATTGAATCACATTGCGAAGTAAAATTGTAGCGAACAAATATACAAGGTGATTCAGAATAAGTGTCCGACCCATTAGGGGCGTATTCACTAAAGTCATACAAGTACGAAATTGCAAGAAATAAATTTATTGGGGATTTGAAAAATCAGTGTCTTGTGAGTCCTAAATTGAAACCGATTAAGTACCGCTGATACCATATTTATAAAATCACGTAAGAAAATCGTTTGTTACCGTCTAGGCATTTTTTGCGCTTTCGTGACGTAATAAAGTTATTCCAGTGACCATCAACCAATTTACATCCGAATTTTCAATGAATTTTATCTCAAAAACTATCCATATTAGACCCCCTATGCATATAGCTTTTTGCTTTGTTTTTTCATCTATTATCTGCGGTTAATGGGTCGGACACTTATTCTGAATCACGGTGTATATGAGGCAAACAAATACAACAAAAACGGTTCAATAAAACAAGAGGAACGAAAGATTTAATTGGAAATCAAAAATTAAAAAAAAAAAACAAACATCCAGTTTGAATATCATCCACTAGAACATTCAATCGTTAGCAAGTAAACTCTTTTCTTAATCTCTACAAGCCATCGTTTCTGGGTTCCTGAAGAAAGCAATATGACAAATTATAGAATTGTTTCCTCTTACTGCCGAACTACTCGTTTGCATGGCGGCGTAATTATTTATAGCAGTATTGATTTTGACTGCAAATCGTTGGATTTTGTCCGAAATGTCAGTGTGGAAGTGACTATCAAATGCTGTGGAGTGTTATTGTCACTTAACAAGAAAAGGATTGCAGTTATAACTGCCTATCGACCTCCTTCGGGTAACACTGAACAATTCTTCCTGTGAGTTTCTAATATCTTGTCCAGAAATGATGGTGCTACGAGGTGACTTTAACATCGATTTCCGTAGTAATTGTATAATAATAATAATAATAATATGTCACATTATTCCCCTAGGGGACATAGGGTATTTATAAAGTCTCTCCATTGTTCTCTATTCTTTTCTATCTTCCTTAGTTCTGTAATTGTGAGTTGCATTTCTTCCTCAACGGTTCTGTGCCATGTAATTTTAGGACGTCCCTGTTTTCTTCTCCCTTGAAGCTTCCAGTTCAGCGCTGCACTCGTGGGCTCCTTTCTGTCTTTCCTTAGGGTATGACCTTATTCATCGGTACTTCCTTCTCCTTATTTGCAAGTTTATGTCCTGTTGCTTCGGTCTTGTCCATAACTCCTCATTTGTGATTGTTTCAGGCCACCAAATTCCCAATATATCAATTAACAAAAGTCTGTACTCCATTTCTTATTTCGTTAGTTGCGCATCACGACTCGCATATCCGTACAGTAACACCGGTTTCACTGTTGTAAAGTAGACATGTTGAAATTTGACATCACGTGTACTATAGATATCCTGTATCCACTGATAGTGAAAGTTTGGCGAGATGAAGTTTTCCCAAAGGAGTGGAAAGAGGGTCTCATAGTAAAAATGTGGAAACTGGCGTGGAATAAATCTCCTGAGTGTAGTAAATAAGACCTTTTACATAATAATAATACTCAGTAGGATAATGAAAATTTTAGATAAGAATATTCGTAGGGAACAAAGTGGATTCCGAGCTGACTGTTCATGTGTGGACAATATTAATGTCCTGAGAACAATTAGTAGAATTCCAGTCGCCACTATACCTCCTATTCATTGACTATGAAAAGGCTTTTGAGTCTGTAGATCGTGATTGTATTTGGATTGCCTCAAGGAACAGAGGACTACCTGAAAAACTAATACGTTTGATAAAAGTAGGTTACACAGATTATAAGTGCCGAGTTTAACACAAAGGGATTCTAACAGAACCTCTCCCTACAGAAACAGGAGTAAGGTAAGGTTGCATCCTGCCTCCATTAATATTTCTTATTATAATGGATGATGTTATGAGGAACACAGTCAACTGTAAAAGAAGAGGAATCACCTGGAACTTAACTGATGCGTTAGAAGATCTAGAGTATGCTGATGATGTGTGTTTGATTTCGCATAACTTTCAACAAATGAGAGACAAAGTGGATGCACTACAAAACGAATCTAGTAAGATGGGTTTAAAAACAAATAAACAAAAGACTAAATTAATGAATGCGGGCGTGCAAAATGCAAACGATTGGCAGTGTGATGAAGAGGTTATAGAAAAAGTGGACAGCCTTACTTATTTGGGTACGGTAATAACTAGTGACGGTGGGTCTCTGAACGACATTGAACAGAGAATAAATAAAGCTAGGGGTGTTTTTTGTAACATGAACAGAATTTGGAGAGCAAAGGATATAAAAATAAACACTAAACTAAAAGTAGCAATTGTATAAATAAACAAATGCTCTTCGATCTCTTTGACTGTTACAAACTCACTTATAAATTAGAGGGTCAAACTAAAGTGCAGATAAACGAGCGAGGTGCATAATGCCAAATATCCACAAAGAAGATTTTTCATGTCATATATTTAACCCAAACATATCTATTCACTTTGCCTTGAGCCTTATAGTGCATTGCGTATCGTCCACAACTTCTAAGTATCTAAAATTAGCTGGGATCGGGTCTATTATAACGACGACATCATCAACTCCTGTTTTGATAGCTCTTTGGAAATATTTCTAATTCATCTAAATTCAACATGTCCTCTTAAAGTTAAAAAATTGCGTAATAAACAAACTTATGGGTGGATTACGGACGAAATTATTCAACGTGGCAATGACCTAGGGAACCTCTACTGGTTAACGAAAAACCTGAAAACTCCTGATGCTCTGTCTCACTACAAAACTAAGCGTCGCTATTACAAGTTGTTGATAAAGCAATCCAAATACAACTTTTTTAAATAAACCAAAGGAAATTTGGAAATTAGTCAACAGTAATCAGTCATAAAACGAGTTTTACGCTAGTTCATGACGATAACAATTTGACTGACCCTCTCGATGTAGCAAATGGATTTGGCACGTACTTCTCTTCAGTTACAAGGCGCACCATTCAGGAACACTTCAAGGATAATGTAGGTATCTAACTACTGTTACCATTTTTTAAGTGTTTTTCCAAAATTTTTGAAAAGCTAGTCTACAGCAGAATTTTAAATTTAACACCAACTAATTGCGAAGTCCCAACACGGCTTCTCTTTGGATAAATCTATGGAAACGTCAACGTTTGAATTTATGGATTTCATCTATAAAGAAGTTGATGTGCGAAAGTTTGTAGCAGCTATATTTTTTAATCTTTCGCGGGCCTTCGATACCGTTCATGTGAATTTTTTGCTACACAAAATTGGAAAACTTGGAATCAGAGATAATATCAAAATTGGCTTACTTCTTTCTTACACCATCGTAGCTTCCTCGTCAAAATCAATGGAACCTTTTCCAGAAAATTTGATCAAACTGAATGCGTTGCTCAAGGCTCTGTCATTGGACCGCTCATGTTCTTATGTACATTAACGACTTACCGACTTTCATCAAATCAGCTGACATAGTCATTAACTATGCTGATGATACATCCATCAGTATATCTGCTTAAGACCAAAATAGTAACCGAAGAAATGGAGCAGTAGTGTTTCAATAATAAACTAGTTCTTAATTCGAGTAAAACTGTGTGTTTGTGTTTCGGCACAGGTTTCGGCAACAGGTACGAAGTCGTCACATCAGCAACCACCCCAATTTCTGGGTTCGTATATGATCATCAAACTGGACTGGGTCCGGCAAATTGAACATGTTTGTGATAAACTTAATAATGCTTACTATGCGTTATTAAAGTTAAAAGGCACCCTAGATGTCACGTCATTATTACAAGTGTACTATTCTCTCGTGTACTGTCATTTATACTTAAAGTATAATGTTATCCTCTGGGGTAGAGCGACTGGATCTAGGCGCTTTATTTTTATTGCAAAAACGAATCCTTAGACTGATTTTCAACTTAAAAAAACCGCGAAAATAAAATAAAACAAAAGTAGTTGATTAATAAGGTGAAACAAAGCAGAAATACGAAATCAAAATGGAAAACAAAAACAAAAACCAGACGCATGAATTTTTGAGCATTTAAAAAATCCAAAAGTATGTTTGCACTGGATTATGAGAAAACACTTTAAACCAGTTCTTTCTCTATTTACGTTCCTGATCCTTCACCTTCATTTAACTCGATCTCTCCCAAAACTTTTCGCGCCGTCATTACATTCCTAGCTTTCCATTGCCCCCCTCCCCCCCCCTCTTTCTCAGTTTACCGTGCTTAATAGGAATTTCCTATTTTCCGCACGGTTACACTAACTTACAAAACACGCTCACGCCTTTTAATTCTTTCTTTCAGATTAAATCTAAGCGAGAGAAATTCATCTTTTGGTAGATTTAAAGGACGGCGTATTAAGATGTGTCGCACGCAGGTCCGTCTTTTAATTTTTTGCGATTAGGCCTCCGGGATTTCTCGCGGCCCCGCCGAATTCTTTGTCCGCCCGAAATTAAATCGCCCGGATAAAGGGCCCACGCGGACGCGCTCCGACACCGCCGACTTCTCTTTTTTTTTTGTCGGAAATTTAATTAATTAAAAAAAATCTTGAGGCTTCCCGGGGGAACCCCCTGTTTTTCGAAAATTAATGAAATCGCATTAGGCGAATTAAACTAAGCGAACGCGGATAACGCGGCGTGAGTCGGAACTAATTAGATTAATTAGTCAATATGTGATATGATGAATGTTACGTTCCATCGGGACGTCATTTTAATCTGGGCACAATTTATTAATCGCGTATGTGTGAGTGGGTGTGTGTGTGTGTGTGTGTGAGAGAGGACGGCAGAACGAATGGAACGGGAGGAATAATGAGACTGTCATTGATGGCACACAAAATTATGACGACGCGAGTTTAATTATATTATTTATAAGGAAACAACGTGAAGCCTGAAATTATTTTGTAATTTCACTGAATGTTAATTGCCAAAAAACGAAAGAAACTTCTGCTGTTGACTAAGAGATGGCGTCTCACACCAAACAATTCAAGAGCCCTTTGTAGAGAGAGTAAAGACATGAAGTGGCTGTTTGGAAGATTAAGGGCCGATTAAACAGCTGTCCAATCAAAAGCGAATTCTCCTTTAAGTTTATTTGATTGGCCGGCGGTTTAATCCGCCGTTAATCTTCTAAACTATCTCTCCATGTCTTTACTCTCCCTACAAAGGATTTCAAACAGTTCCAAATGTTATTGGCTGAAAGTTGGTGCCCCACACTATCTTTATTTGTTTGGGGAATTCTTATTTTAATTTGCCAAACTTTTTGGAATTCGAAATGTTCTAATCGCTTACTAAGAGATGGCACTATTAAACATTGCGCTCATTAAACATTTTGAAGAACTTGACTGTTAAACTTGAAATTGTTGTAAATATGTAGTTATTTCTCCTCGAGGGTTTTCTTTCGTTTAACTTCAGGGGATGACTAGTTGAATGGTTCTTAAACCGTGGCGTGCAACCGCGTTTATCGATTGACATTAGCCTACTGCAGTACAGGGATGATAATCGCAATAAAGAGATTTCGCTTCCAGCGGCGTTCTGCGGTGTCGAGGTCTTAAATTATCGCTCAGTAGAACGAGTTAAACCTGACATTGATAATGGCCTATATTTCTTCCGCGCACGAACGAAGGCATAGCATACATTTAGACTTCATTCGAATTGAATCACAAATAGAGTTTAGTCTTTAGTTTCTACTGTATAAAAAAATTACTGTTACTGTGGTTCGTGATTAAAAAAATTTTAATGAGAAAATAAGAACAAAAAAGATTTGCAGATGTTTATCCTGCGTCCTTTACGCTTGTACCTACCATCATTTGAATCGTAAAGGTAAATAATCCTGTGCCACCCGTAGTACTTGACGGTGTCGATGATGGCCTGGTGGTACTCCGGCCGCATAGAAATAGCGTAATCCAGGAAGCCCGAAGAGGGCGCCAGGACCTTCTCGGGGAACCACGGCGTGACGAAGGGCATCTGGAACGTGTTACTGTACGAGTGCAGGGTATCGAACGAATCAGGCGAAACCGCCCCCAACATCGAGAACACCCCCCTTTGGAACTGGTTGCAAACTGAAAAAGAGAGCTTTATTAAGACGTGCTTTGTTTCATATTCGTGATTGATTCGTGCAAGGGGCGTTTTTTTCCTCTAAAACCCTGAAGATTCATTAGTTGACGTTCTAGTGCAGTTAGGATCATAAATCTGTCCGATGCAGGAAAGTTGCGTTAATTAGGTTACCCCGACGGAGGCGGCAGCGGTGATGGATAATCTCGGTAACCCAATATACGTTTCGCTCGTTTTGTTTCACGAGTTTACGCCCTCAGGTCGGACTTCTTAAGAGCTTAACTTTCCGTCTCCGTCGACGCTACACATTCATCTCATTAATGAGGTTCTTATTAAAGCTCATTTAAAGCTCTAACTAGATGCAAGCCTGTAAGCTGAAGAAGATTTGATGGAGTCACTGTCAAAATATCTATGAGTTCCGCAGGGCTTTGTATTGAGCCCGTCTTTGTGTCTGTTTTATCTTTCGTCCAAAAATATATGACAATAAAGTGAATGTTAAAAAATATTTATAGAATGGCGCAGTAGATACCATTCCAACAACAATAGGGTGCGCAACACTTTCTGTAATTAAATTTTTCGGGCTCAATTCCACCCCCGCAACACAAAGCCACCGATGTTTTTCTAATGTCCTCCCTCGGCTTCCAGGGGCGTTATTAAATTTGCGGGCGAGCCGGAAGGTGATTATCGATGCGTTTTACTCGAAAGCATTACATCGCCGTTTCATTACCATAATAACGCACTTTATATTCGCCTACGATTCGGAAAAAGCCGGCGCTTTTTTTCGCGTGTTACCTTCGAATCGATTCTTTAGTTTCAGTATCTCGAATTGATAGTTGAAAACGGCGAGAGGTCGCACGGTCATAGTTCACGCGCTTTATTTAGTATTGATTCTTGCAGACGGGCCGCCGAAGAAAGTTAAGTCGTAAAGTCAATGGAGCGTAAACACTCCATCCGACCTTTATATTGTGTGATAATGTCTTCCTGAATTCGCCCCGTTCTTCTAGCCTTCGTTGTATGAAGTATTAGGAATCGTTGTTTGAAAATGTTTACTCTAGAGCTAAAGTCACCCACACACGTTTGGATACACTTGTAAACTTGTTCGTAAAATTGCTTTTTTAAGCTTAAAACTCGTACGAAGCATAAAGCAAACAGACGTCGAGATTTTCCCGTAAAAACAAAACAAAATGAGTTGAAGAATATAAGGTCACGAACAAGTCTACTAGCAAGTTCGCAAACTTGGTTGCAAATGTGGAAGTTTTTTTTTATTCCGGCTTTTCGTCTCCTTCTGCAAGGTTACCACGAGTAAATTAATCATGTGGTTGCTGGTTGTCTTACCAACACAAGGGAAAACACACATGCAAATCGACGATAAATTTCGACGCGCCTAAATTAGCGCTCGAATTTCTGCTTACTTTTAATAAGCGCTCTCGCCGCGCAGCGCCACGCCACTTTATTAATCACCCCGTAACAATGGACAGCGCGCCGCCTTGAAATATTTCAATTAGCGCCCTCCAGTTTCGTCTATTTTCCTACCCCCTGAAAATCCGCGTTGTTTAACCTGCGTGCGTTTCCATGCGTCCGAATCTCTTCGGCGCTGTCGCTGGTTTATGATCTCCCAGCTAAAATTAGAAGGGGCCAAAAATAGAAAGACATTGTTATTAAGGGAAAGCCCTCATCAACCTGTATTAAAACGTACTTAACGTGCCGCTCGTTTCATGAAATTCCGTGTTTCGTGCTAACTTAATAAGAAATTGTATTTTTTTCTCTGAGTCGAGAAACGTTTTTAAAATTAAATTGTAAACCAGTGTAAGAAACAACCGCGAGGATCTCTCAAATCAGACGTTTATCGACTTTTACATTTCAAACGGTAATACGCATTTAAAATGCATAGAGCTTTTTGAGAAGCTTTCAAAGCACCCAACTTCCTAGTAAGTGCACGGAATTGATTTCAAAATGCGCGCACGCTATGTTCGCGAATTTCGTGCATTTAATTATTTAAATATAGTTTTAAGTTTGAGCGCCTCGGCGTTGAAAGATTCTTTCACGGGGATGATAACCTCGTAAAAGTTACTCACTCAGTCTAGACAGCTTGAAAGCATCTGCGGTGTTGATGACGTCGACGTAAGCTTGAAGCTCGAAGCGCCTCGCAGTCACGTTCTGGTTGTGATTAAGCATCGCGAACTTGAACGCCGTCTGGACGTCATCCGTTCCCTGCTCGAAGATGGCACCTGAAATCACAATGGCAGAGAGTAATTAATGACCTGCAACACGGATTATGACGCTGCACGAGTGACCGAGAATTTCCAGCAAGTGGATTCGCAATTAAAAGCTGGAAACTTAGTTTCTGCGATTTAGTTTGCCGAGAGGGTTGGTTTCAGCACGCGAAAGTTTAGTGATGGTACGTGTTGGGGAAGTTAAAGCAGGATTTTCATTAGGACTTCTGTTTTAATTCGATTATTGTTTGATAGATAAAATCAACACCAAAGACTTGTTTCTAAAAAAAACTGAGTTGGCAAGGTTCTTCATTAACTTTTAATTACCAAATTTGTATTGATCGTCGCGTCGTCAGATTGGCAGTAAGGATTTGGAAGATAGAAGCAATGACAGAAACAAAGAAATAGTTTCATAGAATTGGATTTATTAGCATCTAGAATACAATATTCTATAGACTTATATATTGGTTTAAGAGCTAGACCATCCTATAAAGATGTGATGAGTCTTCCTCCAATGTTAAGAACTTACTCCTCTTCTCCTCAGTTCTTTGGGCAAGGTTCCTTTTAACCTTATACTGCTTAGTGATTCCAGTAGCAGGTAGAACTTTCCAATTTATGATGATGTGCTTCTTGATCGCATCCTTAAGATAAAACACTTGCAAGTCTTCAAGGAAAGCTTGGTTTGAAGTGTATCATAGAATTTTTGATTGACTTCTTTGAATAATGGTTACATTTGAATTACTGGCACATCTCCAAGGCTCTATTCTATATACCCAAATCAACTTGATGAGGATCTTGAACTTGAGCTTGGAAGAGCTTCAATTTCTCCCGATAAGACAGGTAAATTCCGTTACCTTTAGGCCTATGTGCCGCCTTTTCTTTTTTGGACGATGTGCTCTCTCCAGGTGAGTTTACTATCCCAGATGTTTAGTGCCTATGGAGGTGGGAGTTGATTTTTTCAAAAGTAAAATTGACGTGCCCAGACTTTGTTTTATGGGATTGTATCCTCCGAGTTCAGTTTGTATTTGATCCAAATGAGTCTGTAAAGCGCTCGAGGCTTCGACTGGATTTACATTGGGTGCATCATCGACAAATGTTTCTTGTTATTGGGAGGTTAGAGTGTAGAGTACGCAGAGTAAGGGGCCGATTTCACTGCCCTGTGGAACTCCGGATTTTAAGTCAAAGTTTTTTGAGGTGTTTTCATACACTCCCGGTAAAATATAATAAGTTATAGGAAGGAATTGCTGAATTTTATGTGGTAAGCCATTGTGGCAGACCTTGTAGAAGACTTGACATTTGGGAATACTGTAACGCGGTATTTTTTGTTTTCTAATACGATCTGTTGACTTTGTGTCTACTGAATAGCTGAATGGAAATCCATGAAAATCCAAACTAGTTTAGGGGTAAGATTGCCATCTGTCCGGCAAAAGGAGCACACGTCCTACTTTTGCCGGACACAAAATTGAAGCTTTTTAAAATGTCCAAATAACAAAAGATTTAAACACTGGTAGGACCGAATTTTAATTATTTCAAAAATGTCCTCTTGTTACTTGCCAAGGCCTCCTTTTTCCCATGAAGTATTCCCCTTTGCCAGCAGAGCCAATGGTAACCCTATATAGAGATATCCATTCTTCAGTAAAAGGGTCAGTATTTATTTTTTGTATTTAAAGATATTCAGCTTTAGATATTAAGATTATTTCAGTAGTTTTCAGTTGTTTTAGCTTCAAGATAGCACCTCCTTCACTTTACTTTATATTTTTGGTATAATTTTGTCAACACCCGGAATTTTGATTGAGATTGAGAAGATTGATTTCTTTTTGAACCTGTTTCGCATACCTTCAAGAATGTCAGTCAGATCTCTTTCTATTTCGTCACTTGCAGCATTATTATTTTGAAGTAAATACTTGTGCAAAGTATTGTAACGATATGTTTTGAATAAGGGGCGTCGCCAGATTAAATAATACATTTATTAAAATAAAAGATAAAAGACTTTCCACATGATTCACATTAGATTTTGTTACAAGAGAAGAGTACTTCATGATAGCAACAAGAACACTTGGGTACCTTACAATTGAAATTAACAAGTATTTACATGTTTGTATTCAGACAAGTTCGAACAGGATGGATGTTGCAATGTGCAGGATGTTGCAAGGTTAATCTCAGCACCATGATGGCGATGCCATCTTTGAAGATGCAAGCCGTTATATAACATTTGTTTATATTAAGACTAAGGAGGAGTGGTATCAGAGGTCGCTTGATGGCGACATGTTACCACGAATTTGTTTATTTTATAATTCCCTTGTTACAGTATACTGCATGAGTCGTGTTCCATCGTCCATCACTTCTGCCCCACTGGGAGTTAGGCACTTGTTCACTGCGAATAGGAGGTATTTCTAGCTCGGTTTAGTTATCAGGTAGGGCTTAAGTCTAATGCTTTTCATTCTATAGTTATGAGCCTTTTTATCTCCAGTAGTATATGGATATTATATTACAAGAGAAATCGTGAAATGGAAGAAAACATAGAGTAATCAGGAATAAGGAATTGTACTGAAGATTTTATGAAGTGGAAGAGAATTTGCAGAAATTGCCGGAAAGCATATGGAAGGTGAAAGTCCGATACAGAAGAACAAGGGCAGAAATTGTTAGGAATACGCTTAAGGTTGCGCTCACACTGATGAAGCAAAAACGTTTTCAAACAAAACATTTTTGACTAATTTTGTTAAAAAGCATTTCTTTTCCATGCTTTAAATAGAATCAGGCACACACTGATATATCAAAACAAAAAACAGTTTAAAACACGCTAAAACAGTTACTGTAAAGTTTAAAGCACGCTAAAACAGTTACTGTTTTAGCGTGTTTTTTGTTTGAAAACGTTTTGCTTCATCAGTGTGAGCGCAGCCTAAAGATCATGAAGAGGAAAAGGGCTTACGGATGTCAAAAATGGGGACGAGAGGAAAGGAAAACTGCGAAGTCCAAAGCGCCAAAGCCCAGGAAAGATTAAGACGTAGGTCGGTTCATAGAGTGAAAGAAGATTTACAAAAGCTAGATGAAAGAAGAAGACAGAAATAAGGAAGCACGGGCTGAGAAAAAATATGAAAGCAAGAGCAAGTAGAACGCAGGGAAGACTAGGGAGTTGGTGAATAAAGAAGTAGGCGAAGAAACCATAAACCAGAACGACATGGGCAGAATTGTTAACGGTGCGAAAGAAACACTGCAAAGTGGAAAGAAAAAAGCATTCGACTAGAATTTTATTTGAGATCTTCATTGTGAGTAAATGGGCAGGGAGCTATGTGACGTGCACTCATATTTTGAGCGTCCTCAATATAACCACTTAATCCGAGGAGCATCTATAAATAGGTAAGTAAGAAATGACCCTTGGATGGAGATCTCTTTTGTAGGCTAGTAGACTATTTTACGCATTTGATCCTAAGGGCATCTACAAGTAAGTAAAAAGTCTTCTGTAAAATGAAATCGAAACCAAGTTGACCAAGTTCGCCACTAGAAACTATTGTAAAGATTCTGCTCGCTCTCCAAAGATAAAAAAATACAAGGACATCACGTTTTGCAAAACCCAAACCAAGCTGTTTGTCTGTACAAATAAATGATCAACCCTAAAATAATTTGAACCAATTTATTTGTTTGTTTCGCGAGGGGGGGAGCGCACACATCGGCCTGGTTTACAGCTGAAACCGACACATATCAAGAGACGAGTGGCCCGAATAAAATTTAGTAACTCTTAAATTTTACGCCCCGACAACACCACCGCCATTACAAAAAAAAGTCCCGAGTCCTTTCCGCAATGAAAAAACCGTTATAAAGCTACTCCATCAAAAATAAAAAAATTATTAGCACCACTTCGAATACTAAAATGCAGATTCGTGCTTTTACTACTACGGACGTATGTTGTGCATAAATCAATTGTGTTTTCGAAGCAGATTTGGTAATCGTGAAAGTGAAGTTGCAGTATTATCCTTTTGGGAGGATGTTGATGAGGAAAAGTTTGGCTTACGTCGGGCAAACTTTCTACCCTCCGAGGACACACAGTTAGGAGACATTTTTGTGTGAGGGGAAAATGCGGTGAAGTTTTTTTTTTTCTTGTTCGTGCCCGACAATGTGTCTCCGGGTAAACATTACAGGTGAAAGTTTTTGCATCGCTTCCTGAATTCCCTGGGAATTAGCGACGAAAATACTTGGGGAAAAGGGAAAGTTGAGCGACTTACTTTTAACATTGACTTAGAAGTTTGTTTTTCCCCCATCGACTATAATTTTTGCATTTCTTTCCAACTTTTTCTTGTATAGAATTTTTTTGTGTACATAATAATAATAATAATTTTTAAAAAAATTCCCAAAAATGATTCTTCATTTCCAACTTGTTCTCTTTTTCTTTCGAAGACAATGTATGGGACCATTAAAATAATGAAGAAATATAGAAAATAATGAAAAAATAGTATGTAGTTATTTTTTTTTTCAGTTTCAAAGAAGCCTTGTCTGCTGGGATCCTATTGTGTATAAGTGAATAAAAAAAAAAAATTTACCGGATATTATCACGCCAGGCGGTTACTGAGCTCGAGTTTAACTCCTAACGACCCCTCGTCGAGCAGACAACACAAAATAAGGAGTGGATGCGCCGCTTTTGTTAAACTTTGCCGGCACGACACGCTCCTTGTTTGTTTGCATGACGAAAAGCTTCGGCCGAGAGGCATTGTTTGACTTCATGTTTCAGACGTTTTTGCCCGAATTCCTCATCGTCTATCTATTATCAGCCATTAGGGGGTAATTAGTGACCTCGCACCGCCGTCGTCTCGTTTCCCCCCCACGAAAACTAGGAAATTAGCGTGTAAACAAAGGGGACATTAAGCAGGTCGCGATTAAAGCTTTCCCGCACATAATTTCCTGTTTTTGTCAGACACGTTATGTATAAGAGCCTACAGAGACAAAAGAAAAGTGCTCTGTTATCTTATAGGCGTTTGATGATATTTGAAAGGGTTGAAGAAAATAAAGAGAAAATAAAACGAACGCTTATGATGGAGAGTAAAACAGAACAGTCATAATTACAACAAATTTATAAAAAAAGAATAAATACAACAGAGCGACGAAAGGACTGTAGAATTAATACATTCAAATGTGATACCTCTGTGCATACCAGAACGCGATATATCTTTTTATCTTGCACTTACATATACTTCACAAATATTTGTGCTCTACTACTCTTTCTCTCTGCGTTTGGATATCTATTGTGAAAGCTTCTCTATCCATTGTTAATAACATTGCTTCACACAGAAGTGAAACTCGGAAATTTTATTTTCAAAGAGTCATCCGCATCTCATCCTTTCAACTGCATATGTATAACTCATGACATTCACGTGAATTTTAAACGCAAAGCCAGGCACGTTTGTAAACAACGCTCACAATATAAATTTTCAGTCTCCTAATGTAAGTGAAAATTGTATATCTCGAAGCTAAAGAAAAGGAACATACATACAGGTCTGGAACGAAATGATCAAGATCGAACTTCAGCCAAGAAAAATGGGTACGAGCTTGTTTTAGCTTTACTTTCTCTCTTGCACCTATACGAGTATAATTAGGGGCGGGAAAGATCCGGGAAAAGCCTGCAGGATTACCCCCGACTTTTCCAGTCCGTTCGTCCGAAATCTTTTTTCATCCAAATTAGACTTTACGCCGGCAGTAAAACCTTAAAACTAATACTTATTTTTACGAGCTTCGCCGCCGATCCCCTCGTGTGCGTTAAACTTTCCGCGTGAACCCCATCGGAGCTTTTGGGGGGAGGATGATAACCGCCCGGAAGTTCTATCGCCGGAAGGCTTTTTAAAATCGAGCTGAAATTCAATTTTTTTTTCTTACTTTCAATCACCGATCATAACAAAGGCAAGTAAATAAAAGTATACTGAACCGAATCGTCTTATTTATTTTAGGGGCGCATCTAGTATATTTATGTTTTATTTAAATGGCTGTCGTGTTTGTACCGTTTTGCGGACGACATGTCGGAGTAAGTTAGAGTTTTTCACCGGCGGCGACGACGTAATTGAATTTACGAATCGGCCCTCGATCATAAACCTGCATGAAACGACGAAGAGGGGGGGCGGGGGAGTTGCTTGCATGCGATGTATAAATAGAAAACGCCAAACGAATTACAAAAACACCACTTTAACGAATAAAAATGTTTTTTTCTTTAAAAAAAAAGGCACAATGAAAATCAACTCTGAATTTTGATGTCCGGCGATTTTCGCGGGCGTAAAATTTACGAGTTTCGTGTTCGATGGACGTCTAGTACACACGTTATCCCCCGGAAATTGCGGGGTATCTGCGAGATTAAAACTGTATGCTACAATGATTGCTCGGGGCAATAATTTAAAAGTGATACTGTACATGTACGAGCTCATATTTCAGTGCAAATGTGTTCATAAATCGTGAATTTTGTTGGTATTGATTTCCAGTGGAAGATGTTTTCAGTGCAAATGTGTTCATAAATCATCAATTTCGTTTGTATTGATTTGAAGGAGAAGATATTTTAAATTGGAAAAATTCTGATAGCAAACTGAAGTAACAAAAGCAACTTATCAGGACGGATTAGGCTTACTAAAATCAATCCGACAAATAAATGGTGTATTTTTAGTTATTTTTAAATAGAACACTCTGTATATTGTTTCATATTTGAAATCTACGTTAAATTTTAGTCCGATTTGATGGGTCGCATAATGGGTCTAATGCCAATAGTTTCAGAGTTAGGTATTCAATGAAGTGCTTCCTGCTGGGGATTGATGAAGTCTCTCCCTTCTTTTACGCCCTTATTTTTGAAATTAGGAAAAAGTATTTTGGACAAAAGTTTTAGAAAATTTCCCCGTATTTCGAAAGCCGTTCATAGAAAAATTATTGAGCATCATATTTTCAAGTTGTAAACCAAACTTAGGCATTTTTAAGTAGAACATCCTGTATATTGTTTCATATTTGAGATCTACGTTAAATTTTAGTCTGATTTGATAGGTCGCATGATGGGTCTAACGCCCATAGTTTCCGAGTTATTCACCGAAGCGCTTCCTGCTGTGAACTGAAGTCTCTCCCATCTTTTACGCCCTTATTTTTGAAATTAGGAAAAAGTGTTTTGGACAGAAGTTTTAGAAAATTTCCCCGTATTTCGAAAGCCGTTCATAGAAAAACTATTGAGCATCATATTTTCAAGTTGTAGACCAAACTTAGGCATTTTTATGTAAAACATCCTGTATATTGTTTCATATTTCAGATCTACGTTAAATTTTAGTCTGATTTGATAGGTCGCATGATGGGTCTAACGCCAATAGTTTCCGAGTTATTCGCCCTTTTACGCCCTTATTTTTAAACTTAGAAAAAAGCACAGTAGACAAAAGTTTTGTTAGATCATTAGATAGTATAGTTTTTGTTATTTTAACGGAGCTCCGCCATACCCATTATTTATTTAAAAATAGGACAATTTTCGAACGAAATTTTTCGTATGAAAGAAACCGCTTTCTATCTACTTCTAGTCTAATTCTAAAATGACAATAAATTTAAAGACAAAGAATAAGTAAGTATATCAAACTTGAATCCTTCTTGTTCTATTTTTTTTGTTAATCAACGATGTTTTTACATTTGATTTTCTCAGAAATTCGTCAGCAACTTACTCCCCCTCTTGCCCAGATAAAAACACGTGTAATAATCCCGAGAACGGGGGTGTAATAAAGGATCAATATGGTACTTCTTTTTCTCGACCAGCTCCGGGCGAGCCTTAAATTACCGGAAAACGAAGGCGACACCGGTAGCAATAAAACTCAGTTCCCCCCATAAAAACGGCCGTAAATCGGCGGACTTGACACGGTCCGTTTAATTCCGGTGAATTCGCGCCCGTTCCCTTCTTACGTGCAGAACTTGTAAAACCACCCTCCACCATCGGCGGCGAAATTTCGCATCGAAAAGACACGTAAACTTCATAATTCACGTACTTTTTCGCGCGCATCAAATTTTCTGCGTGCGTTCCTAATCCGAGTTAATCCTGAAGGATGCGGAGGGCGGCGAGTTTCCGGCCGAAAGTTCAGGATTTTATCCTCGCTAATACTATCTACCCCCTGAACTGTGTGAACCACCGACGTGACTTGGTTGCTTTATTTATGAGGCAGTTGCAACTGATGAGTTTAATTAAAAGCTCATCGCGCGGAAACACTGCAGAAAATTGCATATTAAAAGTCGTTGTGTGGAAATGTGATTCTGATTACGCCGAAATTTTTTTCTTGCGCTTAATAAAGTTCTAAATTTGACTGAACGAGAAATGTTCGAGTACCGTTCATCTGGATCTGACGAAGTTAACGAGTCGCGAACGACGAAAGGAAAACACTCCGCAGACTAAACACTCCGGGGCCTTTGTCAAAAATTGCTTATTACAGTCTCTCTCCGGATCGGGGCCCGGATAAAATTTCATCAGACGGCGCGCGAAACCCGATCCGGGAGTTCGCCGCGAGCCAAAACCGATAGCGCCCGCGCTATCGGGGGGATTACAAGCGCACTCGGGCGAGAAGAACGGCGGAACGAATTACAAAAAGGAAGCCTCCTTTTTCGGTGTAAAAATTCTTATTAGCTAGGTTTTAATTTGCCCAGCTCCGAACAATAACGGTCGATTATGCGCTTCGCTGGGGGTGAAAAAAAATTTGCATCTTATTGAAATTTTTCTGTCTCCAATTAACTGAAAATGAAAGTTGCAAGATATTGAAAGAAATTCAACGACAGAGAGAAACTGAGTACAGAGTGTACCGTTTTAAAAATTATAAAAAATAATAAATTCTTTTTCAATAATAAAAAAGTACGGTTCATCCAATGTCATAATCAAATATTATTTACAATTTTTAGCTTTTCTTTAATTTTTTATTTGCTTTTTGTTTTTCACTTCCTTTTTTACTTTTTTTGGTTTTGTTCATCTATTATTTGTTGCCCCTTTCAGTTTTCTTTTGCTTTTTGTCTGTCATTTGATTTTTTCATTTTGATTTGTTCCTTGCCTTTCTGTCCATCTTTTATTTGCTCAGTGTTTTTTTTTGTTTTATCTTTTCTTCGATTATTTTCCGTCTTCTCTGTCAGTTCATTTCATTTGCTGTCCTTTTTCATTCGTTTTATTTTCTATTTTAATTTGTATCTTAAAAGAATTATTAAATCTCTTGGCCAAACTTTAGCGTTATATTCTACTCTTCAAATTAATGATAAAAATTCTTACGAGTATAAACGTTGTCCGGAAATGATTCTTTATAAAGTTATGGTCACTTGAAATTTAAAAAATGATATTTATAACAATTTTTATCATTAATTTGAAGAGTAAAAAGTCGCTAAAGTTTGGCCAAGTCATTCAGTGACACCCTCTATATAAATAAATTTAGAAAACCGCCTGCAAGTTATTTCCATATAAAATATTAATTTTACAAACGAAACGAAGCTAAATTCTTTATGTTTTGATGAAGATTTAAGCAGTTTTTTTTTAATAAGAAAAATAAGAGTCATCGAATGCAAGAAGAAGATTTAAAAAGGAATTGCTGCTCGTAAAACAGTATTTATTAAAAGAGAAAATAATAAAATGAAAATATAAGGAAATAAAGTAATATAAAGTTGGCACAATTTTGGAATAAAAAAGGAGAAATTCAGAGAAAAAGACGATTTTTTTTTAATAGTAACATCTGATATCTCATGAACATACGAATAAAAATTTTAAATCTTAATGAATTTGATTCAATTCGATTCAACATTTGCAGATGTTCCATAGAATGGGGGTCCAGTATTGATCCTGCGGAACACCTTTGATAATTTTGGTAAGAATCTCCATCGGATGTTAGCAACCAGCACGTAATAAAGTAGTAAAAAGGATGTGTCTTAGGTTACTAAAAAAGCCAAATATTTTTGGTAGCGATCTTGTATTAGGACATATGTTTCTATTGAGGAGTAGACGGCCATCTTCAGCAAAGACTACAATAGAGGTGGCGAGTAAGAAACAATTTAAGTTAAATGTAAAATAACATACCGTAATCCACACTAATAAACAACAAAGTTGCATAGTCAAAACACGAAAACAAACATGTTAAAAACTTTTTAAAAATTGTAAACGGGGACACCACAAAGAGAATCCCGAAAGGGAAGAAAAGTGAATTCACGTCAGGGAACGTGCAAAGTGAAAAATGGCGGACTAAACTTAAAAAATTGTACAATCTAGAATATGGCGGTAAATTTTTTATGAAACATATAAACAAAATAAAACCCTAAAAATTCTGCCAGTTGATGTACTTAAAGAACTCCTCCTGAGGTCCATTCAACTGATCGTTTAGAATATTAAAGTTATTGTTGTTTTTATGTAAAAATATTTCGAGGTTTTCAGCTATATTAAGAAGGTTTCCTTTTTTAAAATTGTGAAGAGATTTGACATTATTCTTAGGATCAAAATCATGTGAAGAAAAAATTAAATGGTTGGCAAAATTAGAATCTGATTTCTCGAATTTAAAGGATCAGATATGTTCTTTGATAATTTTCGTTTCTTCAAAAAAGTTTGCAAATCTTGTATAGTACAGGATCCAGCGCCGATCCTTGTGGAACACCTTTGATTATTTTGTATGTTAACGATGATTGGGAAAAGTAAAAAGTACCAGTTCAAAGTCCATAATTCATGAAATACTTTGCGAAGTGAACGATTTGCAAATTAGAAATATTTACAAATTTCTTTTTGATTTTTAAATAGAAATGGAAACTGAAAAAATGGTTTGTCCACGATTGTTTGTGTTTTTATTTTTGATCGAATTTAAAACGCTGAATATAGAAAACACGACGAGATTTAAAAAAGAAAACGATTCAAAATAATGAGGAATTTAGGAAAGCAGGCGAGCTATTTCTTTTTAATGCCTTAGAGGGTCATTCTAATTGGGGTTGCAAGTTACAACTTGGTATGATCCTGCTTCCGAGCATTATCGAGACTGCACAACGTTATATCCTGTTACCACCGAACATTGCCGAGATTGTAACTTCTTAGCAGTTACTAAGGAGGTACCACCGTTGTTAGGTTGCAAATTCGTTTAGAATGATCCCCTTAGACCATATTTTTCATTTTTACACGTTCTGATTCAAAAATTTGAGGATTTGTAGATGTTGCATAGAAAGGGGTCGA
This sequence comes from Dorcus parallelipipedus, assembly GCA_958336345.1. Classification (NCBI taxonomy): domain Eukaryota; kingdom Metazoa; phylum Arthropoda; class Insecta; order Coleoptera; family Lucanidae; genus Dorcus; species Dorcus parallelipipedus. The sequence goes on from OY284475.1 coordinate 15,898,488, forward strand.
GTATTCACCCTTACGAAACGCCTTTCATAATTTTTTCTTTAAACAAATCATATAATTCACAAATCTTTTACAGAACAGAGCCCAGTACGGAGTACTTTGAACAATTTTTGTTTCTCGTTTGCTTTATAATTACTTATTGAGGTGTTATGGGTGTGATGGGTGGTTAAACATGATAATGGAAAGGGGATGAATTATCCTTTGCTTTCAACTTTATCAATTTACAAGGCCTCGTCGAGGCACTATGTTCTTCTAGATATCACGACGAGAGTAAGAGAAAAGTTCTATTATTAAGCCCAAACTCTATGTCTTAATTCACAAAATAATTACACCACAATAATCAACCATTTCCACTTCTATTCCTGACTCTTTTACTAACCACAAAAGACCCAAGTAGCAATTTCTTTGTTTGTACGTATCTGGTTTGAGCTTTTCAGCCCCTTGATTCTTCTCAACGTCCCCTTATACGGAATGAGATTTTAGCCCTTGTCTGCCACTACATACCATGAGTTATTTTTAACTTTCAACATAAAAAGTGAGCAAATAAAAATCAGATTAGAGTAGGCGGTGCAAAGAAAATGTATGTCTGTGATTAACTGAATTAATTGATGTAATACATTCGTGCGCTGTCAAATTTATTGACTTTTCATTTAACCACAGACATACATTTTCTTTGCACCGCCTGCTCTAATCTGATTTTTAGTTGCTCACAGGTTACAATGTAATTGATATTCTTATGTTCAGTTCAAAAAAAAACTAGTCAGCGCATTGCAAGCGTATACCAGCTACCTATGATGAAACAAAACGAGTTTCAGTAGAGTAATTTTAAGATTTATTTTCTTAACAATAATTCTGTAATAAATGTTCGAAATGTACTCCTTCACGTTTTAAACAATGTGCTAAGCAATTGTCAATTAAACGCGCCGCAGCACGAGTTTAATTGACATGTTTACGCACTAACCGTGCGTATATCTTGTTGGTCGTCGGGGTTGCAATGGAGTTCTCGAGCTACAGTTCTGGTGATGAGGCCCCAAATAGGGCTGAAATGGCTATACAGAATATGCTCGGGGGCCCCATTGCAATCTTGCCGACTTGCAACAAACAATAATTGTGCTAAGCAATTATTTTATACCTACAAAGATTTTCTTAAGATTTCGGGATTTAAGTCATGACATTCCATAATTGACACTGAGAGACTGAGAGCACATTTATTTTGCTGAAGATTGCTTGGAGATTGCTTCCATATCCTGCAATGCATTGACATGTTTTGTTTTAACTGAACATAGGAAAATTTATGTATGTATGCTCAGAGATATAAAAAACTCAGGGTATGTTTTTCGGATTGACGTTCTGAAACTTAATTAAAATAAACAAAAAAATATAAATAAGTGTGTATATTCAAAAGTAGTAGTAGTAGTAACTCAAAGTCATGTATTATCGATTAAAAATCGAGACAATTTTAATAAAAAAACATGTAATAATTCAATCAAATTATTAAAGAGCATAATTTAGATACAAGTAAAATTTTAAATGTAATTACAGATTAGTTTCAGAACGATGTACGAGGCAATAGAAAACAAATTCAAAATAATTTTTATAACGGAAAGAAAATATTATTTTGTATATCAAATAAAGCAATTGTTAGTTTCAGTAACAAATTGGCAATTAAATTAATTTTTTCTCACCCAAACCATGGTACTATGGTATGGAGAGACGGACGGATTTTCGATGTTTCGAAGCCATTCTGTGAGTGTTAATTTCGGCTTCGGACTTTGGGAGTCTCCCAGTACGAGATATGTATATACAACTGCACGACTACTGTATATGATGATATGATCGTGAAACCCAGTCCCTTTTATATGGTTTTAGACCGAAAATTCCGATTATAAGTTCTCTTGCACTTGTTCTGCAAGCCACCGTCATTTTCATAGATCGTTCGCTTTTAGTTATGTTTACATAAGCCGGTTTCTTTGATGAATCACTCGTCACCACATCTATTCTCCCAATGCAGTTGTATTTTAAAGGTCAGTCCTGGCTCATGATGGCAAAGCCTTTGAAAAAGCAAGTAGTTTGTTTACTTAATTTTCAGGTGGGCAAATTTTCCAAGGTCGCAGAATTTAAGTCACGCTCTAAGCTTAATTATTTACGAAATTGCCGATTTCTTACAGAGGCTTTTCTTAATTCTTTAAAGTTTGTGATCAGTTGAGGTGGATGTTATATTTTGCGTTTTACATTGTCTGTAGTTACGTATACCGTTGCTTCCAGATTTGATACATCAGCGTGTCATGACATCATAAACGTAGATGGAAAAAAAATTGTATTTACACGTAGAATCCGGGTGTGCCATTGACATAATGACGTCACAAAATTTGTCATTCCGATCCCTATTATCAGAGGCTTTCAGCATTCAATCAGATAAAGCTACTTCGTCAAATTAAACCGTTTTATTACATTGTCCTTGTTTCCTTGATTTGCGTAGCTTTTAATTCATGTTTAAAAAGAATCGCACCGCATAGAACAGGGCCTAATACTAATCCTTGCGAAACACCAATTTTTTTATATTTTTAAAGAATTTTTGTCTCGATTTTGGTTACGAATTCCTTTTAATTAATTGCAAATCGTATTTCGTGCATTTGTAAAATTTAAATCTTAAGAGCTAGATTTAATTTAATTTTTTAGAGAATTTAGTCTCTTCATTCTAGGCTTTCAAGTAGTAGTTTCAACTTAGATTCAGCTTCTGTTTGCTGTTTAAAAGATGAAGCTTTGATGTCTTTTTCTAATCGCAATTAGCAATAAAAAGATTTAGTCCATCTTTCTCTATTAAAATGTCCTTAAATAAAAAATATCATATTAACAATTTTTAAAGTGTAGCAGCTTAAATATTTTATTAGTTTTTATGCTTTTGAAAATTACCTTAAGGACAAATCTTTTCAAAGCGTACCATCACCACTACAGCCAGTTACATGTGAGATCCATTCTGGCACCTACTTTGTGTTTTCTTTTTCTGCACCAATGAAATAGAACCTGGATTAAAGTCAGATTATAACTATTGACAATAAACTCGAGAGCTGCAATACAATTTTCGCAAAATGGGCACCTGGTAAATTCACAGTTCCTCATTCTGGTAAGAATAATCCAAGCCATGGGAAATCAAATCTTCAACTAACAGCTTTGCATGACCTTTGAGGTACTTCAACTGCGATAAAACGAGCCAATAGCTAGCCGTACACCAGCATTCATTCATGCCATTCTTTCTTTCGACAATTTTTCCCTTCAAGAGATTGAAACGAAACAAATCCCGTTCTAACCCACTAACACAAACTGAATCTTGGAAATAGTGGAAGTATAAACAAGTCTACACGAAACTAAGTAAATATTTATCGTGTCGGTCAGGAACGTCGGAACATCCCTAACATGATTCCCGAAGGAAGTAAAGAATGTTGGCTAGTCACCTCATACTTCACTAACACGTCGATCGACCTTGTTATTCCAAAACGACGAACAGACCAAGAACCATATTTTGAGAAATCAGCTTTTAGTTTTAGTGTAGAAAATACAATAGGAGGATGATCGTGAACTTTACTGAGGCTTTGGTGGGGAGTTGATAGAACATAATTCTATGGACAGTACAGAAAATAATACCATAATAGCATAAAAATACGAAATTTAGTTTTCTCCCTGTCACAATAAACATATTACATTATTAATGTCAATTTGTACATGAATCTCATTTTCGAGAGATTGGTCTGTTCGTCCTTTTGGAATTATACGGTCGACATGTTTCCTTCACGATTGCACTTTCCGGCGGGAATGAATGTTCGTGTATGGTTAGCTAATATCCAACTGCGTTTGATGAGAGGAAAATGAGTGATGAAAAAAGTAAAATACTCATACAGGAATATGCTAAGACGCTGTAGTCACTGTATACTAAAAGAAGGACAAAAGTTATCTTGGAAGGATACAAAAGAAAGTGTCGGAATTGCAACATGCATAATTAAAGATGTCGTATATTAAGCAAGATTCAAGGGCACTAGACTTTGAGAAACTAAAGAAAATGAGAGAAGTAGAGAGAAGACGACGATATCGCATTCTTTCAAACTGAGGAGGACCAATGTTATTTGTTCTACCAAGTGTAAGGAAGTAGTCGTGGGGATTGCGATGGAGTTCTCCAGTTGATGAGGCCCCAACTAGTGTCGAAATAGCTATCCAGAAGATGCTCGATGATCTCACCTCAATCAAAACGACTTGCTGCAACCTTCGAGTTAAATAAATGAATAAAGAAATATGTAAACAAGCAAATTTATAAGTCTTTTACTCTTTTTCTATCTATGTACTATGTAATCATAAGTTCTATTGTACAAGTTTGGAAAATAGATTTTTACACGTTATTAAATCAGATGTGTATCATTAAAAGCGTATTGTTAACGTCTCGATGCACACACCAATGTTGAAAAAAAAGAAAAACAGAAGGAGAATTCGGGATACACGCGGCGGACAAGAAATATGAAATATAACAGGCAATTTCTGAAGTAAACTTGTTCTGGTTTTGTGTTACGTTAGCTCCGCCAGTTTAAAATGATGAATAGTCATCCACTTCTTTTATTAGCGGGGCTCGCGGTTGGGATTTATTTTCTCCGTGGTTTTCAACTTCTCAGCGTAAGTTAACTGTGGCTTATTCACTCCTTGATGTCCACTGGTTTTAAGAATTTTAATTATTCGACTTTGAAATTACTCCCATTGGAACGCTTATTCCAGCGATCCTTTCACTTTGGAAACAGTCGGCTATTATAGTGCCTCGTCATTCTTTCCTTAAGCTCTTCCTTCTCTCCTTTGATATTAATTTTAGCTTCTCGAGACATTAAATAAGTCTGGATAGATCCTAAAGAGACGACAGACAAGATGTTAGCTTTGACTTTAACTGCAAGTTACCTCAGGGTTCAATTCTTGGACCTTTGTCATTTTTCACGTATGCACATTCATTTTGTAATGTTGTAAAGCTCTGCAATCTTCTTACAGTTCTTGTAAACTTCCAGCCAACTTTCGTCATTCATATTTATGACGTTGTATATTCAAAGTAAACATATCTGACGTTAGTGATAATTGAAGCGGTGGCAACATTGTCATTTTCAAAAACTTGTAGTAACAAAATGTTCCTAAATTTCAACGAATACATCGTACGTTGCATATTGAGTTCAGTTAGTACTGCTTTAATGTCATTAATGACGAAAATTGGCTGGAAGTTTATAAGACCTATATATCTAAGCTTGTATTCAGATAGAATTCAATTATAAACAATATGACCTTAAATGACGCTTGATCGTATAGCTAGATGAGTTATACTTGAACTTCCCCCGTACATTCAGTTTTTGATTACTTTCCTGTGAGTTGGTTGAGTAATCAAACGCGAATACAAACATATAAATAAAAAGCTCCGTAACGTTGATTTATTTTCGACGACAAGTATTAAAAAGCCGCCGTCGCGCCACCTAGCGTTAGAAACCGACGAACCGGCGACGTCACAGGATAATCAATCTTGATTTTGTTGCTGCACTATACCGACCGACGAACAGAATTAAAAGGTTTCAGCTGAAAACGCGACGCAAGTCAGGAACCGGATTTATTCAAATCCTGCATTTACGCAATGCGACGTTTTAATTTTAATTATTTGAGAAGGCATAAATAAATATATTGCGAGGTTTCTTATGCAAATGCTCTGCGTGCCGTATTTATGCATACTTCGGCGACGCAGTACACCAGAAAATTAAGATTAACGCGAAAGTAGCTAAGTAATTGTTTTACTTGCTTTAAGATTTTTATTTTTAGTGACGACATCATAACAAAATTATAAATAATTTGGGACAGACATAACAAAGAATCTTGCTTTTTATAACAAAAGCAAAATCCCAGCGCATCGGCAGTATCTCGCCATCTTAACAATGAATGCACACAATGCGCATAATTTGCGGTGAACGTATTCAAATGAATTTTTAAAATAGTGTCCTTTGGCGTGCTGCAAAGGATTTGCGAAATTATTTCCTTCGCGGAGAATAAACCGATTTATACGGACGCGAAGCTGCTTTTATTCTGTTTTTAACACAAAGCGAAGCGCGGTGGTTCCGCCCAAGTTTTTGATTAACTTCATTTTGTGCTTCGCGAAACTTTCATATTTCAAAAGGACATTGATATTGATTGTATTAGTTTTCATTGGGCTTAGCAAGTTGAATGGGCCTGATGTCAAGCAAAAGTTAATGGTGTTTTCGTTAGCTGTGGAAATCACCATCATATGCGAATTCTTGGATCGTACCGACCTCTCTAAATGATGAGACGGTTGAATGTCAGAAAAAAAAACATTTACTTTCATTTACATATACAGGATGATTCTTAATTCTACTAGCAAAATAAAAGCATTTGCTAAAGAAAGACTATAATAGATGATTTAATTTTATGATTTATACTTTTATGATTATGGTTAAAACGCGATGTGCGATTTTGACATCGGAACGAAAGCTCTTTGTCAAATTCTAGGAAATGCAAACAGTTTGGAATGACATTGACAGTTTTCTTCCTAAACTTGCAATCGTCTTAATGATAATGCAAGAAAGATAAAAAGCAATTTTGCAATGATGCCAAGCATGGCCACTGATTTAAATTAACGAATACACTTTTCTAATAGACGCAGTTCTAGTCAATTCTAAGAAGCGCCGATGCAGTTAAATGAGCGAAAGCATATTTTTATACATTTTATTTTATATAAAATAAAATACATTCTTCTGGGTTAACCGATCAATAAATAAAAATAAAAGCCTTCCTTCATACCCGTTTCGAAAGGGCAATACATTTAAGGCCATACTTATGAAAATTTGAATCAACTTGACAGTTTTCTAGGCAAACATGCAATGTAATTAGGTCATAGAAACATAGTAAAGATAAAAATAAAATTCTGTCAAATAATATGTATGCCACACAGCGTAATTGGTTTAAATCGCCGAATATATTTTAAATTATTAACCATTTTGCTAGTACTCATAATTTGAACCCATCCTATGATGCGGCAATGTAGTTAAATACCTAAGCCTGCTTAGTTAAACCTATTATTTCTTTATGCAAAACGTTGTTTTTTTTGTTTAATTGATCTATGATTAGCAACAATTTTTTTAATTCGAACTGGTTTCTTTCCAGGGGGGCGGCAAAGGAGACTAAACCTGCCCTGACCTGGGATGAAATGATAAATATTTATATTAAAGTCGTGTTTCACCAATTCACAAAAGATGGGGTCGATGGCTGCTTATGAATAAAAATTTATCAAGCTTCCCCTACATAACAATAACCCTCCCCTGAGTATGGCTACGGCCCTGTTTCTTTCTCAAAACTGATAATCAAAATATAACAGTTTCTTATGTTATCCAAACGCTATAAGTATTTATTTTTTATAAAGATGACTTTTTGGGGCAAACGCTATTTTTAAATCCGCTGTGAAATAATCGAAAATGTGAGCAGGAAAATATATAAATAGAATTTAAATATATACAGGGCGTAATCGTGTATATTAGTGGTTACAGTAAGTGAAACTTATTCGATTACGCACTGTATATTGAAAACCAAACTAAGTGTTGACATTACTTTGACAGAAACTACATTATTTTTTATAAATAAAGTTTGTTTCAATTCAGCAAAAAAAAGAAGAGAAAGAAATAGTTTCAGTGGTACAACTTTTGTTTTAAGTCGTTTAAGGAAAAGGAAATATAAAATTAATTATTATAATTAAACGTCGGCTTTTGAAATCTATACGATTATGTAATGATAATGAAAAAAATTTATACTTTACAAGAATCCAAACTGAATAATAAAATTCGAATAAAAATCTAATATGCTTGCATGAACATGCAACTGAAAATAATTGTAAGAAGTAAATAACACGTAATAAATTTAATGGAAATTGCAGTATTGATTTCTCATCCTTTAGTCGACAAAGTGTTCCAGCAAAAGCCGCAGACGAAACTTTGATGAAATCTCTTTACGTGTGGTAACTCGCTTGGTCTCGTTACTCATCAAATGCGGAACTAAACTTTTCTTTGACTCTCCGCTGCACTCAATCGGAGCACTACTTCGTAAATATCGACAACGCAAAATCAAATTTAATTATATTTGACTTAAAGTTTAATCTTTGATGTCTTCGAAGTGTATCATTTAGTAAATTTGAATTTTTTTCTATTCCTCCGTTGAAAAAAGACTTATCACATTATGAATCAAAACAATTTATTTCTGATTTGTTAGAAACTCTCCAAGTGTTAACATTTTGAACAATACTCAACTTTTATTTTTTTTATGCACATGTTAAGCAAATTCCCTTTTGACCATATAATTTTCGTTAATGTTGGCTTTGTTTTCTCTCTGAGGTCTCTCGAATGAAGCATAATATACAATAGCGAGTTTCCACGTTTGAAAAAAAAAAAACTTTTTAAAAAGTCCGCGTTTTAATGAGCTCGTAATGACGCCGGCGAAAGCCAGATAGTTCGGACTGGAAATATTTCACCCGGAAAACGCGAATAATGAAAACGAACGGCGACGCAAACTTTTCAAATTTAAGTTTGGAGGCGGGCGCTTTATTTAGTGTGAGGTGGGCAGATAACGTAATAAAAGACAAATTGCCGCTGGCGTAGAACAAAACCGAGGGATTTAAATAATTAAGATAGTGTAAGATGTATCGTACAAAAAATTAGGATGGTGCGAATTAAGCGACGCCCTGTATACGTAGGGAATAATTCAGTAACAAAGTTCGGCTTTAACCTGAAGCCAAACTAATCCCACCCGACCAAAGTGTTTTGAGGCGTAAAATTAAAGCGAGTGCTGCCGTGCTTTCATCGTCACGTTTGATGGCTTAATTTGTATAAAAGAAAATTTTGATTGATGGCACCGAAAACTTCATAAAATAAAAATAATTAAATCGTGGAAACTAATAAAAAATAATTCAAATCTGATGTAGTTTTACAGTTGGCAACACTGAGATGCCAGAATAATATTAGTCACAGTCCGTTTATTTGACAGTATCTACACAGTAGCGTCACTCGAGTATAACTGTCATATTTGCCATTTTATTTGATACCTACCGATTTGCAAATTACATTACATTTCCATAAGGGTGTCAAATAGTATGGCCGCTTTTTTGACACTGACGTTTAAGTGACGCTACTGGGTAATTACTTATACTGTGTCTCCACTGAGGGTGTGTTCGACATTACGCTCGGGGCACGCTCTGAGCAGAAGTGTGAGGGAGAGCGAATGGGTTTCAGTGTATGTAAGAGTGAGACAAAGGAAGACCCCGAGCGCTCCTAGCGTGATGTCGAATGCACCCTGACAGTGTCATAATTTGAAAACAAAATCATGATATAGAGTGTACTTGTACATTCATTTACTAATAATAGCCAGATTAGATATCATATGGCGAATAATTAACGTTAGAAAATATTTGTTTCCTTGCAAAATTAACAACGTCTGTCTAACACGTGTACAATTATTACGAATAAATTTTAAAACAGTGTTAAATAAAACAGGAAATGTCACAAGTGTGCAGTGATGCCAACATACTATCAGTTCGACAGTGCGAGAGTGCGAGATGTCAAATAAATGGACAAAAGATTAATTGAGTACAGCTTGCAGCGTTGCCAATGCTACTACTTTTCTACAATTTACTGAACTACGGAATTGTTAAAATCCATTTTTTCTCAAATAACTTTTAACTTTACGTGGATAATTTTGATTAATATAGCTCCATCTATGATTCAAAGTAGCAATTATGCTCTAAAATTGACACTGTTGCAGTAAAATGTCAAAATTTTGGTTTGTGGAAATTTAAAAGTAAAGGAAAAACATTTTGTAAAGTAAGATAAGTTTATAATACGCAAGCGGGAAAGATTAGAAAGTTACCACTTTGCAGTAGGCCAGTTTCTGCAATATGGCGACTTGTTGACATCCGTTGTCGTAAAATAACTGCCGGATTTTGTGTTTGTATCTGAGTGTAGAACGAGCTTATATGTTTATTTAGCAACTGTGATTAGTAGTATATACGAACGATACATTGATATGTTATTATAGGCTTCAGTTAACAAGTGAATGGTTTTTAGGTTAGTTTTGAAATATTTTCCAAGTACTTTTATGATAAAACTCCAGTGTATATAATACAATTGACGTTTCTCAAATCTTATTTAGTTAAATTTAATGTAGTAAGGGTGTTATAAACAATGATGAATTGTTGGTTTATTTTATAAAACGCTTGTGTACGCCTATGACATACAGCGGCCATATTTGGTGACCAGGTTAGACGAGAAACGAATGTTAATATGGCTCTCTGCTGATATTCTTACCTCATTGATAGTACGTAATGCTACAGCATGGCCACCTAAAAGGCGAATTGAAATACAAAGTGGTCAAGAATAACTGTTTGAGTTGGCAATACAATTAAGAGCATTTTCTTATTCGACTATTTGCAACACTGCAACCGGATATATGTTTTGTTGGTTTATTTGATAGCGCCAAGATTAAGGTTATGTGAATAAAAATTAGCGTTTTAGTTTGAATTTGTAATGTCAACGTGACGTTGTCAAAGTGACGGCTGTCAGTGTCAACAACCGGAAGTTACTTCAGTTGTACCACTTAAAAATAAAATTCAGCACTGCCAACTCAAAGAGTGATTCTTGACCACTTTGTATGTTCACCTTCTCACTCAAATAATAGGTCTTTTCGCGGAGACGTTCCGAACTAGTTCGGAACCTTAAAATTCATACACTCATGAAAGTTATACCCTTGAAAGCGTGTTAAAATCGTTCACTAAGACCTGATATATCATCAATGACCGTTAAAGTGGGTTTACAAGATGGCTGCTTCCGTCTAGATTTCTTTCAATGGTGAAAGTAATAAATGCTCCTTCCTCCCACTCTATATTCAAAGGTATAGTTAGTTACGCCATACTGTAGTGAACCCAAGATAGCCTCTAATACGGCAATGTTTTTGTCACATATCTCACAGTGCCACCACAGTATAGAAACTTACTTCGTATACAGTAATGACATTGGCTGTCGATACCTTTGATGTTGGCGTATCGTTTTGGTTGACCTTCGCCATCAGTTCACCATAATGCGGATAGTACAATTGGCGGGATATTTAAAAACAATTAGAGAGATTTGAGATTGTAGGGGCTAAATATACGAGAATTGCAACCCTATTAAACATCTTTATTTCTAAGTTTAGAAAAAAGGTTTAATGCAAATGTTCAACATCCAAAGCTGTCGTGCAACCAACAAGCATCAGCTGACGGAAAGTTGCCATTTTGTGGATAGTAGGTACAGCGCCCAGAAATTACCTCCACTATAAAACACGTCTTTGTCACTATTGTAGTAAATTTCTATACTGTGGTGCCAGTGATGGTTCATTCTCAAAAGGGGCAAAATCGTTGCGTACCGTAAGGATATTATTTAGATTTTAGACTAATCCCATATACGAATTTTCAGTTTCATGATGAGAATCATAAACTGCGCATTTAACGCAAAGTTTTTATAAATTCCATACTTTTTTACAAACCCTTAAGTGAAGATGTGACGCCCATGGTTTGTTTACAAACCGAATTACAACCAATTACAACTCTTTCCACGATGCACTCAGAAATGGACCAATCAGAGACTGTCCGTAGTAAACAAACACAGAGGTATTTCTAATAGCGTTTTTCACTGGGACTAATTTGTGCACTGAGTGCGCACTCAGTATATTCTCATCTTATTTTAACCTCATGTAATGAAACGGGATGGAGATATTCTGAGTGCGCACTCAGTGCATAATTTAGTCCCAGTGAAAAACGCTATAATAGTACTATTTCATTGTAATGCTATAACTACGATTGTGGTGACATCTATTACTACAATCTAAAAATCTATTACAAAAGTGAAAAGCTGACAGCTTTATAAATGTAAACATAAAAATTGCAATAAATGCAAATACAGGATGTGTCGTCTAAACTTGCATGCAACAAATAACCTGAAATAACGTTACTGTCATAGTCATAACCTAACATTTTGTTTTGTCGCTAACGTCATTCTTACGTCAATACTGCCAACTTTAAAGCTGTATTCACCGAAGCATTTTTTATTCGATCGTACTGTATTCGAACGTGAAATACTGAATGTGAATTTTTTTTATATAGAAGTAGATATATATTGGATTGGTGTTTTATTTCGAATGATTGCGGTCGAAATTTGCAAGCAACGTAAAACTAACCGTAAAACAAGCACGTCGCGAATGAAAATATTGCCGTGGAGGCAATAAAATGTGAATTTATTGCCGTTTTTTATTTTCGAATGCAAATCTGATTCAGTATATTCCAGGACAAACTCAAAGTTCAAGTTACTTTAATTCTATGTATTACTTTTATTATGGCAGTCGGTAGGGTACGATATGGGAACGTGTGCACAAAATACCGGGTGTTCTTTTACTATATGCAAATATTTAAACCTGTAATACATCACCATAAATGGCAATGATTGAACTCGTATGCCGTTAACAAAAGTTTTACACATTTCAAGAAAATCGCAGTTGAAAATCGGGCAAGAATTAATCCCACGTCTATGTCTTTGAGGTAGGTCAAGAAATGGAAATTTTATTGCGACCGCAGAAAGCATCTGTTGGAACAAAAAACAGAACTGTAATCGAGCAGTGACCCAGTAACCTTTGCCGAGTTCGGACTGTTAATAAAAGCAGTTTTTTTTCGCGTCGCAGTAAGTCGTATCGTAGCGAAGGAATTTGCTTCATTTTATTTCATTTATGATCATGACACACAGTTTATTGCTCCGTGTCCTTTGGAATCAACACTTTAGTTTGTGAAAAGTGCAAATGTGCAATGCAAGAACATTTACAGCTAATGTCCCCGCACTTACACGATTATGGAACGTTTCGTGTGTGTGTCGCTAATGATGGATGCCACTTTGAACAGTTAGTTGTTATAAACATTACGAAATTACTGTAGTGAACGTTTGAATGTTTTCTTCCACACAGATATTATACGGTGAGTGAGTGCGCCTTTGCATATTACTCACGCCTGCGATGTTTATTGCCTACGACCAGCGAAGCAGGTTCCGTAAGTTCTTTTGTTGTTTCATGACCGTCGTACAAGGGGCGGATAAAATAATTCCCCCCTCTGTTATGAAAACAATTTTTTAACATTTTTCCATGTTCTATGTGCTCTCACGGTAATGTGGTTAAAGTTTTTGCACTTATTTCACAAACACCCTGTATAAAATAAATAAAAAATTAATTGGGGCAATCAAAAGTCTATGTGTATGAAGAAAACAGTAATTAGTAAAAGGAGGTAAGTCGAGGCCCTTACTATTTGTATCTTTTATGGACAAAATTGTAAGAGAATTTGGAAAAAAAATATAAGAGTGGATCCAAATCACTGACATTTAAAAGAAAAGGTTGTGAAAATGTGTGACGCGTTATTAAATTAGACAATTTGAAACTAGTTTCATATCAAAATTCTTGTTACAATTCCCGGGAACCATTCCACAAAAAGAAAAGCGACTTATTGATCGATTAACTCTATGCTCTGGCACAATTGGGGAAATCCCGCCGGTTTTCTTTCTTCATTTCCTTACCACGCACAAATAAAAATACTTTGCGATGCCTGTTACTTACTTCGACTCTTTCTCTCTTCGGTCTTAGAAAAACGGCGGGCATCCAAAAGTTGTGAAACTGAAGGATTATGCTTTTATATTTTGGTGGATGCGACCGGCAAAAATGCTTACTGCTGAAAATGTTCTTACTGCGGCGATGCATCTGCAGGTAATGGCGTAATAAATCCGATAATGAAGAGTTATTGCGTGACAAAAATTTTCGACGTGTTTTATGGCCGCCATAAATCATTCAGCCTGGTCTGTGAAGTTTTGAAATCTTTCACATAAGCGTACCGCGTCTGTCTGCGAAGTAACTTTAGTAATAAAATTTCGGATAAAAATCACCTGAAGTCTACCTGAAGAATTCCAATCATTTTGAAAATCAATCCCAAGTAAGCATAATCGGGACCACCATTGAATTTTCAAATAAGAATATAGGGCAAGCTTTTACTTGATACCTCTAGGCCCGATTTTACAATCGTCGGATAAGGATTATTCTTAAAATAACGTGACGTAGGTGTGACATAGATATGAAGGAACATTAAAGGATATTCGGCGAACAGTTATTCCGTCCTTATTCCACGATTATAAAACTAGTCCCTAGTGATTCTCTTAAAATCATCTCAAAAATCGCGAGTATCATAAGGAGGGTAGGTATTTAAATAAGTTAGTTTTTTTTTTAAGTTGTTTTGTTATTATTTTAATCTCTAATTATTTTTCATTCTAAAAAAAAATGAGTTAGGTTCGGTGATTTGAATCACCCACTATAATACAAGCGAGTCCTTTTTTTAAAAAAATTGCAAAACATGTCAGTTTTTTTTTTTTAACAAATACAAGGTCCGACAAGAGAGTCGCTTGTAATTAATTTTCGAGTGTTTAAAAGCTGTTGTGAAACGAAAAAAAGTTCGCTTTTAAATTCGGACAGAAAATGTAATTCTGCAATGCGACGCTTCCCTCGTTAGGCACCCTCGCAATTGCAAAAATGCAACAGAGAATTTCGAATGCGTTAGTAGACGTTCGTTGGGGTGAGTTTTAATGATGTCCTAAAACTAATCGCAAAATATAAAACGAACAAAAAAATGTTAAATAAATGCGTGTAAAAATGTTTAAGAAGCAACTGCATTATGTGCAACTAAGGATAAGACAATGTGAAGAAGAAGTAGGAGAAATTAAATAAAAAAAATCAAACTCACAAAAGCGGAAGATAAAATATGAAAGCAGCAAAAGTAAATGAAGTATTCAGAATATCATATAAGACGCAATAACAATTAATAATAATAATAATAATAATAATAATAATGAAAAGTTTATTAAGCATGACGAGGGAAAAAAAAGTACAATAAATCTACAAAGATGAAATAATGCACAAGCAAGATTTTTAAAACAAAAACTATCATGCTTAAATGGTGTAAGGTCAAATAAATAGAGAATATTTCTTTGATCTTCCCCTTACACACGCATAAGTAACCAACTAAATATAATGCACTAAGCGCACAAAACTTAACAACAGAAACAAAAAAAAAGAAAGAAAACAAAGGAATTCTAATTTACAAAGAAAACTTGTAAACATAACACGCAACGCATTTCTATACTTATAAATTATGTAAACAAAAATATCAACAGAAGTATAAGCAATAAGAAAAAGATATCAGACGCAAATTAAAGAGAGAGAAATGGTTAAGAGCATTGACTATTAAATAGCAAAGTCTTCAATTTGATTTTGAAAACGGAAGGTGATGAGTCTACAATACAATCGGGTAAGTTATTTAGAACAGAGGTGATTTTATAACTGAAACATCGTTTATAGAATTCAGTCTTATGACGTGGTATTGTTAACAGGCCTCTGCTCCTAATATTAATATTGTGAACGTCAGTACGGAACCGTATTTTATTATATAAATATGGTGGACATTTATAATATAAAATTTTATGAAATAATTGAGCAATGTGTAGGTGACGCCTATTCTTCATATTGAGCCATTGGAGCTCCTGTAATTTGTATGATATGTGCTGTCTACGTCTGATACCACATATTAATCGCATACAATTATTTTGAACTATTTGAATTCTTGATGTGTCAGAATAGTCTATACATGACCCGTACACAGCATCACAAAAGTTAAAATGAGACAGTACTATGGAGTCACATAGCAAGCGTTTAATATGGTTGGAGAGATAACAACGATTAATGTAAATCAATTTTAAGTTAGCATAGGCTCTTTGAATCAGTTTGATAATGTGAAAGGAGAATTTAAGATCAACGTCAATATACAAACCCAAATTCCTACAACAATCAGACAACGGCAGTGTTACATTATCCATATATAATTTAACGGAATCCTTTAATTGTGCCCGCAATTTCTTCTTACCGAAAAGCATCACATTAGTTTTAGCAGCATTTAAATACAAACCATGATCATTTGAAATTTTAATTATGTTTTGAATATCTGCATTTACATGCGCACAAGCAGTATGAATATCCCTAGGGTCAAAGGAGTAATATAATTGTGTATCGTCCGCGTAAAGGTGATACTTGCAGTATTTCAGAGATTCCATTAGTTTAAAGGTATAAATAGCATATAACAACGGTCCTAGAATCGACCCTTGAGGCACACCCGAATGAACTGGTAACAAGTTTGATGTTATATTATTGTAATACACTACCTGAGTTCTATCTGTGAGGTAGCTACAAAAAAAGTTTAACGCACATTGACCTAAGCCAATGAACTTTAGAATGGCAAGCAGAATATTGTGATTTATAAGATCAAATGCTTTTGTATAATCTAGTAAAACAAGAAGGACCATTTTATTATCATCAATTTCATTAATTATGTCATCAATAACATTGGAAAGAGCAGTTAAGCAGCTATATCCTGGTCGAAATCCAGATTGCATTTGAGGAATAATGTTATGCAGTGAGAGATAAACTCTAAGCTGCTTGTCTACAATTTTTTCTAACACTTTAGATAGAACTGGTAAAATGCTGATGAGCCGTATGTCTTTAAAAGATTGAGGATTGTGGATTTTAGCCGTTGGTAAAATGCGAGCTTCTTTCCAGCAATCGGGAAACACTCCATTAGTAATACAAAAATTAATTAAATGCGTGAACACCGGTAGCAGATACGGACAACAGAAATATATAAGGTCAATACTTAGATTATCAGTACCACATGCTTTGCTTGGAAACTTTAAAAGAAGTTGTGCTACATCATTCTCAGACACTGGAGAAAATGCAAAATCTTCAGTTAACGCAGAAGTATCACTTAAATAAGAGGAAATAGTGTCTGGGAAATGTTGATTGAAGCTTTTCAAGGAGTTTACAAAAAATTCATTGATTTTATTTGGGTCGCGCAAGTTCTCAGGAAGAACAGGTTTCCTATTACCAATAACACCAAATTCCTTCAACTGTTTCCAGGCATTAGATGGTTTAGAATTTTTAATTTTGTTTTCTAGATAAGCTTTCTTCTCTGATTTGACAGATTTAGTGACTAAGTTTCTCAATGTTTTATAATAACACCAGTGTGCTGGAGAATTCGAAGATTTAAAGCGTAATAGTGCCCGGTCCCTTAGATTCATCATGAACTTTAAGTTGTCCGTCATCCATGGGGAATGTCTTTTTAAGCATCTAACAGTTTTTAATGGCATGTGTGAGTTGAATAGAAATAGCAAATTATTGTTTAAAAAATTTACTTTGTCATTAATATTATCCATTTCATAAATAATGTGCCAGGGTAAAGATTCTAGATCAGCGTTAAAATGTGGCAAGTTAATATTTTTGAAATCACGATAAGTGAACGGCATAGCTTCAGCTTTACACGGTTTAGTTAATGAAGTCAAACACCAGATTAAAGAATGATCTGAAGCAGTATGTACATCAAGAATTCCAGAATCCAAAACGGTATTATCCTTGTTTTCATGATACGGTAGTTTCGTAGGGTGACAATAAGTTGATATTAAAATCTCCTAGAATATAAATGCAATCAAATGACATAGACAGCGTAAGTAATGTTTCCTCAAAATTCGGAAAAAATTGATTAAAGTTGTAATTAGGTGGTCTGTATACAACACCAGCTATCAAGGTAACTGAGCCCAAAGTAACTTTAAACCACATGTGTTCCAAGACGCTTGAAATCTCCGCTTTAATTATTTCAAATTTGATGAATGTAAAGTTAGGTATGTTAACTGAATCGGTTGCAATGTTGCTAGTTAACCATGTCTCACTCAAAAACAGTATGTCATAATCATTAATCTGTATGATATCCTTAATTTCTTGAAGATTATTTAATAACGATCTAACATTAAGATGAGCAAGTTTGGCATGTTCATTCGGCATCAATAATAAAGATGATTATATGTATGTATAGAAGAACAAGTTTTACAAATTAAACAAAAGGCAAAATAAAATTTGCGAGGTCTATAAATTAAATTAAAATTAATAAAAAAAAAGAAAAATTTAATAAGAGAAAAAAAAGAATAGACTAAATAAAAAAAAGAAAAGAAAAAAAAATTATACCCAGAAATAGTCAAACAAAATTATGCTGCTCCCTGCTGTCGTAAGGATTGGATGTCAGCTTCAGAATTAATAAGAGAAGATTTATTTTTGTATCTGACATAGATGTTGCCGTGGAATGACCATGTATTCTTATAACCGAAGATCTCTGAGGTTTTCCTTAGTAAGTTTGCCCTAAATTTAGTAAGGTCTTCTTTAATGAAAACTTTGGAGCCCTTAAGCTTCTTTTAACAAAAACTTGACGACTGGTGCTATGCTTAGTAAATTTAATTATTATAGCTCGAGGTTTATCATTAGCAGCCCCAGTTCTTGTTGTAATTCTTCCAACCCTGTGGCAGACGTCGATATCATTGCTGTTGACTTCAAGTTTCATGTTGTTATGTAAGACATTCAATACTTTAGACGATACATCTTCATTAGCTTCTTCATTAATTCCATACATTCTTAAACAGCTACGCCTGGAATATTGCTCCAGCTGATCAATCTTGAGATGAAGAATAGCATTCTCCTCCTCTAATTTAGTTATTCTTGTTTCCATTTTATAAACAATCGCATCTAACTTTTTGTTAATACCGTCAATACCAGTTTTTAAATCGGCGAGATCGCGATCACCACCAGTAGAGGAGTCGTTTGTTCGATTAACATTGACGGTAAACAAAACTTCCTTAATTAATTCTACGTATTCCTCACGTTGGCTCTTGGTTAAAACCATTTTGATGGAAAAAAAATATGTGCCCCAATAATCTCAGTGACCAACGATGACGATTATATCACATCCGATGAAAATGTACGCAAATAAATTAAATTAGCTGAGAGCGACACAACACACGACTATTCACTGCGCGCCATTTTTCTCTTTAATTAAAAGAAAATGTTTTTAATTAAATACTTAACCAGAAGTAAAAAATAATTTGCATAAGATTGAGGAGCGTAAACATATCCGCGTAGCCAAATAAGTTGATTCTTATATACATTATAATAGTCAGAGAAGAACGCTAATAAAAATAATAAATAGTAGAGGACCCAAAGTAAGTCCTTGTTAAACACCTGTCGTTGTTGTTGATTTTACATCATGTAATGCACAAATTTAAAATGCAGTCAGTAAGAAAATAAAAGTTGACAGTAGCCTAAACATCAACCAAAAGATTATTTGACGTTTATTCATAAAATATATTTCTTAGCAATTTATTAATTGAATTAGAGATGACTTAAACAAGATCAAAAGATTATTTGATGTTTAGGCCCGATTTTACAATCGTCGGATAAACTAAGTATAACACTTTTCCTGGAATAACGTCACGTAAATATGGAAGAATGTTAAAGGTTATTCGACAAATCGTTATTATTCGGCGAATAGTCCTTATTCCACGATTGTAAATCTGGGCCTAAGACATACATATAATATATTTCTTAGCAATTTCTTGATTTATTTAAAAACTAACGAACTCAGAATTTGATTTAAATCGTGTAATGCGCAAGTCTAAAATGGCATCTGTAAAAAAATATACAGCGTGTTCTTCAAGTTCGTGCAAAAAAATTAATGACGTATTTGGTAACAGATATTCTCACGAATGCACCAAAATTAAAACGAAAAAAAAAATCCAAAAATTCATACCGACATGATATCCGGCAATCCTTGTGAAATGTTTAGAACCGCTAGACGCAACTGGCAGTGACCTTCACAGACAGTAACTGTTCGAAGTTTTCTCCCTGCGCGAAACGTAAACATACCGATTAAAGTGCACACATGCATGTTGTGAAAATTAAACATACCATCCCTTGATTCGTCGGAAAAGAGAATGCTATTAACAAAGTTCAGATTGGCCGTCTGTTCCCGGAGTAACCACCGACAAAATCGCATGCGTTGGAGGTAATCTGCGGCCATCAGAGTTAAGTTTGCACTCTTTGAAAATGGACCAGGTAATTGTTCCTCACGAATAATTTGCCAAACAACAAACTGCACAACTGATCTACTATTTGGCAAAGGGCGAACTCGGTTACGCTGGCCATGCATACAAACGTCTTGCAGCCAACGCATTTTGCCCACATTCGCCGTAAATTAAAATCATGTCCACAATAACGCTATTGGAAAATTCGGCCATATTTTCAACGTTGTTACTTGCGACGAAGTGCGGTTGAGAACTGAGTAACTGACCCATTTTAACAGCCGATGTTCACACACCAGCATACTTCTCCGATAACGTAATTACGTAACAAAAAGAAACCAGGAACTATCAAACTGTTTCATTGTTCGCCGAAAACTTTTATAATCTCTAATATTTATTAATCAATTGTTATATAAAAACAGCTTCATTCTATCACTTTTAATGTCAACTTCCACTGGTTTCATTTTTTGCATGAAGTTAAAAAACAGCCTGTATTCCTATTAGCAATGTAATAATTTATTTAAAAACAAATAAATTCAGAATTTAATATTACAACGTGTAATGCGCAAATCTAAGATGGCGTCCGTAAGAAAGAAAAGTTGCCTACATGTCAAACGAAATAGATAATATTTGATGTTTAGTCATGTAAAATATTTCTTAACAATTTCTTTATTTATTTATTTGATTTGAATTATATCTAATTTTATTATATGAATTTAGTAAATAAATTCAAATAAAATTTAAAAGCTTTTAGAGGTGCTTTAAACAATTTATTTTTAGTTTTGACATCTTTCTTTTAATACATGTAATTTCAAGTTATTTCTAAAACGGAAATCAAATTAAAAACGAAGGTTTCGGTTCAATAAAAACTAGAGCTTGAAACCGTGGAGGAAACGACAATTCCCGAGACAGAATTGTAAATTTTCCACCGCAGTTAAAAAATCTAGAAAACATTAAATAAAACGTAGCCTTGCTAAATATCGAAGAAACTATCAAATAAAATTAATGCTTAGTGACTTGACAAATGGTAATTAAGAAGCACAATGTAAATAAATATTCTTAGCCGGACGATGTATACAGATTGAAGACTTGCGCTTTAGCCAATAGTATTTCGCGAAGAGAAACAAAGAGTATACAATACGACACGTAATATATTAAAAAGAGAAAGTACTGCCTTTGCATTCTTAACGTGAGTAGTGTGTAGTAACTGCAAACACTTCAAATGCACGAATAGCAATCAGTGGATTGTAATAGTTTCAAAAGCAGCGTTAAATAAATTAATTATTGTTACTTGTACGGAATTTTCACTATATCATTTAAGAATTTGAAATTTTTCAGCGGTATTAAGCAGAGACATTTCTTTTTAAATCATTGTGTGGTCTGATCAGCGCCTCCTCACCTACGTCTAAGCAAACACGCTACTCTCAGAGATGGGTTTTTACACGTCTATACTAATTGTCAACATGACTGTGTAAACAATGAATTGTTTACACAATGAATTGTTTACACAACACCGAAGAGACAATGTAGACTATGACACATACGAGTTAAGCGAACTGCCAAAATGCACAAAATCATCAAGTCAACTGTCAGACTATACCACCTGACCAATCAACGAACACGTGGTTGAATCTGACCAGTTTGACTGTTAACTTACTGCAGCCTAGGTGAACTATTTCAAATAACAGTTCTTGTGTTAGGTCATTCCTTGCAACGGTGTAATTATTGTAACATCTTCCTTTCGTTTATTAACAAATATTTTTAATATTTACAATGTTGTTTACACAGTAGACAGAGACAGGTAATACATAAAGCATAATTCAATAATGTAGATTGCTTGTATTTGATCTCAACAATATTCATTGTTGACATGTAAGCAATCTAAGTCGTGTCTAAATAAAAACCTGGTCAAGTAGGCTACATTTAGTAATTTTGCTATGTAAATGCAATGGAAAAATTCTCGATCACAACCCACTTGACTAGGTTTTTATTTAGACACTTGTTATATTTTCAATTTTACATGTACATTATTGACACGCCCGTTTCTGGATGTCAACAATGTGCATTGTTGTTTCAACTAATCGCAAACACATATTCTTTGTTATCCTTCATGAAACCACTATTGGGTAAAGTGAAAGTCTTCAAACGGTATATCTTAAGCTTGCCAATTCTCTATGCGGCGTTGCCAGTTCACGCAGAAACTCCCGAAGAACTTCTAGATGTAAAAAAGTCAAGAAGTCGTAAAGTGATGACGTTAGGCCATCAATATTATACGTAAAATAAAATTCATTTTATTATTTGATACGTTTAACGATAACTGCAAATATTCGTCCCAGAAAATTTTAAATACACCAAAATATTAGCTATTTTTATTCGTTTAGAAACAAATTGTTTATTTGCACTGTGACATTAATTTTATGACGACACGTTATCACTTCCCGCCATATATATATTGCACATCAGAATCTATATTTGTTTTACATTTTATCAAAGATTTGGCCTTCCGTGCAAGATATCAAAAGTAAAAGCATTTTAAAATCTATATACGCACAATATGAAGTACCCAAAGTTAGTTTTACAGCAATATTATTTATAATGTTTTGCTGCAACCTAAAGCTGCGTACACACTTGAGAATGAATGCAAAGGTGAGGCTGCACAGATTGCCTTAAAATTTTGACAGATCTGTCACTTTTGTCACATGTCACAGCGATAAATAAGAACAATTAACTTTATGGTTGCAATAGTTGGAGTAATAAAATTACAATATAAATTTACTTTGCGTAACTTCATCTCGATTGACAGTAATGTTAGCGCCCGTCACTCATTGCCCGATAACCACAAAACACAAAAATTCAATGTAAATATTTCAACTAGAAGTCGTTATTCATTTAGTAGGACATACAAAAAGCTAATGTAATTTCTCAGGATTAAATAGAAATATAAAAGGTACTGTCAAGGTCAAGGTAGTACCTATTGAAACGAGAAATGTCAGCGTAAGACCTCATAAGTTTAACGAAGAATTTTTGAGCGTTTAAGGAATTACACTTTTCGTTTCTTTTTGTTACTGAAAATATGAGACCAAAATACATTTTCAAGACCGATTTATTAAAAAATAGAATTAAAAACTTATGCGCTAAAATGTTAAATAATTTAAGCTATAATTTTCAAGATGATTCTGAGACGGCTACATTTTATTTTAAACCACTTCGTTTAGGTTACGTGTGATTCTTAAAGAAACAAAAATTTGCGCTTACGCCGGCCCTGGAATTCAATCCCGAGTGTTGTTTTTGTTACATAACCTCGCCTCGTCTGAAACGCACCGCTCCGGGCAACCCTTGTGGGACCCTCTCGTCCCTGCGACACTTGTTCATTAACCGAATGTCGCAAAATAAAATACTCCGGGCCCCGACGGATGAAATTGATCAGACGCTCGCTCCCGGAGTTGTTCCGGAGCGTTGTCGGCTTCACCGGACGCCCGGAATCGTGAATGAAACCCGCGATTAGGAGAATTAATAAGGGCACTTACCTAGAGGGATTTTATCTCCTGAAGACGCTGTGCCTGTGATAAGTGTCAACAGAACCAGCGCCTCGACGCCACTTACGCTCATGGCGCTGGCCCAGCTTCACTGCCTCTGGACCAAATCTCACAACAAAGCGACGCCCGGAATCCAGCGCAGACGCATCTCCTCACTATTTCGTTCATTTCGCTCTAATTATTTTAGTGTTAACAAAAACTGAGTCACCTATTTATTTAATTTAATTATAGCGAAGTCCGCATTACTATCTGAAATTAAAACACAAGTCCTGAGAGACCTCTGTCTCTGTCTGTGTTTAATTAAAAATGCAGGTGTCATTTTTGCTTTTCTAAGTTTCTCTTGGTTTTCAAAATTATTCAAACGCGATGACATCTTCCCGAGTTTGAAGTTGAAGAGTTGCACTCTAATTGGAAATGCTAATAAAATAACTCTCAGGCCTGCACACTTGGACGACCGACTGCACCTGATGCTTGCTCTCTTTGTTTGTCGACGTCTCCGGAAATTTTAATCATTCATTTCCGGACTGCCGTAATTTATGAAAATAAATTGCAGCCTGGAAGTGCGCGCCTAGGTGCGGTGCTATAGAGCATATTGCGACAAGTAATTGCGTTACCGTCGCCATAAAGCGCAGGAATGAAATTCGTTTTCTAAAAATTAAGGCGAGTTTTACAGGGGAATTCTCATTTGGAGTTGGAATTACGCTGGAATGTGAATATCTAGTACGTGAAATGTTACTTCTGTAAACACAAAAAAAAAGCTGGGAAATAAACTGATAAAAAAAAATTATTGATATTCCAAAAAATCCTTCATTTTCAGGCACATTTCATTTCTGGACCAGAGGAATTTGGCCAATTCAGAAATCGTTGGAAAAAGACTCAAGATCCAGCAAATTAATTCACAAATACATAAGTCAAGTTCTAAAGGGACATTTAGAAGGTCCAATTAAAAAAAAAGTAAATAATGAGATTAAATCTGTGCAGACTTTAACGGAAAACAAGTTTGAATTTTCTTTTAGAATTTTTTTTACAAGACAATTTTATATTTTGATATTTCAAATTTTGGTCAATATTTCGAATCAAATTTAGAAAATAAGTGCAGAATTTATTTTTTCCTTGCTGGTATTATAGAGGATGAGTCTAAACATTTTATGTCTAAGCCACTTTAAGTAATTTAGAAAATCTATTTGTTTTTTATCAAATGAACGTTTTTTTCTTAAAGCAGTTCCCCTCACGATACCTGTGTAAACACTTTTTTAGAAGCGAACTTTCATCATCATCACCACTAGATTGAAGGAAGCTCTTTTACTTTGAGTCTAGAAATGATGATGTACGCGTCACGGACGAAACACGTGTCCGCTCTTTAAAAAGTGTTCACACAGATGTAGTGAGAGAAAATGATTTGTACTTTTACTATACAGAAATAACATTGCTATCATTTCAAATAATACATTTTCATCAAATTTTTTAACTCAAATAGAAATTAGTGTCAGTTTTTTTAATATTCAGATAATTATGTAGTTGAAGAAAGAAATTCGGTATTATCGCACCAGGAAACTCCTGCAGTGCAATTTTTATAATAAATAGGAGACCTATAGCTAAAGCCCGGATTTAGGTACTTTTTAGGTCATGAGTCATCTTTTCAGTTAGGCATGACTCATCCCCTAAAAATGCACCGAAATCCGTGCTTTACTTAAAGCGTTTACGATTGGCATGAACATATTTTTGCCAAACATCGATCTTTCCACCTCCTAATAAAGTTCCCGATAACGTTTCCATGATGATTAGTAAAGTTATTCGTCGAATAAATTTATCAGGAGGTGGAAAGATCGGGCCTAAAAACGATAAATTTCGATAACTCAAAATAGCTTTTCATTTCTGGAGCAGAGGAGGTTGGACACATGAAAGAAATATTCAATTATTGCTAAACACTATTTTATTTATTTAATAATAATAATAAGCCATTTATTAACACATTAGTAAACGAAAATTATAATAATTCTTATGTAAATAAACCCAACAGTGTCACTGTGTTAAAAGGTTGTATTCAGCAAATCTGTCAGGACAGAATTGCTGCTTTTACAACCTGGAATAGATATAATTTAAAATTTACATTAAATGAAGAAAAGAAACAAAAAAAGAAAAAACGAAAGACAGGGAAGAGGAGAGACAAAAAACGAAAGAGAAGAAAAGAAGAAGAAAGAAGAAAACGAGAGAGGCTGTAAAGATATACAAAACATAAATATGTAAATATTGCGGTGATATTTAATCATCAAGTAAATAAATTGTAAATAAAATAAAGAAACAGAAAAAGAAACATTTGAAAAAGAGAATTGCGAATCAGAATTTATATAATTTTCAAAATTATTTAGTTAACGCAAGCAAAATCGTATAAGTAAATTAAAACATGCAAAGTATCGAGGGTGAAGTTGAGTTGAGTGAGACTGCAGAGGATATCCAGTGGGTGGCAGACGAAATCCAAAAGTCTTTATGGGATGAGTTTTGCGATATAATGAATAAACATATGAAAACAAAAGGTCCACTCCGAGACATTGTCCTATAAAGAACCAGACCTCCGGAAGGAAGAGATGTTTGGTGTAACCTCCAGATGGACGTCGAGTGCGTTTGAATGCAACCAAGGTACAAGATGTCCAGGTGAATTACGAACTCCCTTTAGAAGAACACCTAAAACAATGAACAATTAGTGAAGTGAAAAGTGAGAGAAATGAAGGGCCTGTTAAGTTTTATCTTGTTGAAAGTGCGTGTGCGCAAGAAAAATAATTTTAGTTAAAAGTTCATAAAAATGTTTTCCTTTTTAAATTGTTAGGTTAGGAAATTTTATAATGTTAATTTTAAGAATTACGTTGAAGAATACTTACGTTGGAGAATGTCGTTAAACCGAAAGAATAATTTCGCCTTGCTTGAATGCAGTTTCGCCATCAATCAAATTATTTAAAAATCAACAATAGGCAAGAGGATTAAATTGGAAATTTTAAAGAAAAAGAAAAGCAAAAGAGTGCAAACAAGATTGAGTTTTCCACTAAACGAAAGCATTGGTTTGTTTCGGCCAAAGGAGAAGTTGATTTCTAGAAGCGCAAGCACAGGAAATCAACTTGAAGATCGAAACAGATCAAAGGCGATCACAAAAGGAAATTAAACAAAAAATTTAAAAGTTAAGAAAAGAAAAATTTACCGGAAATAAGATAAGAGGAAAATCAAGAAAATTTGAGCTAGTACAGGTATAGATAATTGTTGGACTGCTCTTTTCAAGATAAAAATAAATAAACCCGAACTGAGAAATGCAATTGTACGAAAACAACAAATAAAAAAATATAGCAATTATTTTTGAGTTACCAATTTGAAGTAAAAGCAAACAACACGGCAATATGTATAAATACTCGAAATTATAACAATTGGGCATTAAATAACTTGACACGCAGACGAATTTTAAAAGCACACACTGAAAGTTGTTTCACATCAAATGACAAGGCATTATACATCCTAGAAACATTGCAGGAAAATGATCTTTCATAAAGGGTGGTTCTATGAAATGGAGGTGTGATGAAATGAGGATGTCTAATGTTGATGCTGTGTACATACGAGCGGAAAATAATTTTATTATAACGATAAGGAGGTGTTTTCAAGTACCTATTGCTTACAATAGTTCAAATCGCCTTTTTATTTCCGGACAAGAATAAATTAGGCATATTAAAAATCTTTCATTTTAAGTACTTACTTCCAAATATTTTTATACATATTTCTGATCCAACTGGCATTGGACTTGGACTTGAAGGCTTCTGCGGCCATCGTCTGTCTTCTCCATAGCTTGCGGTGGTATCGCATGTTGTTTGTTGGTCTTCGGGGATTTAGTACCTTACTTAACAATACTTAGGCCCGGTATTTCAGTTACAGTTTAACTTTAATCTTCAGTTTATTTTCATTGAAATTGAAGATTAAAGTTAAACTATGACTGAAATACTAGGCCTTCAATAACACTGGCCCACAACGGCATTATCTTTGTGGGCCAAGTTAGTTGAACAAATCAGTAAAAATCGCCTGAAATCCATAAACGAAACCATGCCGAATTCGCCTTTGGCTTATGAGTGGATGCAGTCCATGAATTACAAAAAATTGTAAAGGTTTTCAAATGGGAATTAGTTTTCATATCAAATTTTTGGTAACTTAAGTAAATCATGCAATTGTCACTCATTTATAAAGACATTTTGAGGCAGGATGACGCTTCCTCCCGGTATCTAAGTAATATCAGCCTAATTATAATAGTTTAGTAAACCATTCCGAATACTGATTTACTTATGATTTGCAGTGTATTTTTGAATTTGTTTCTTTTTAATCAAATTTTAATACTTCAAGGGTTGATTTTTCAATAGAAGTTTTAACTCCAAGTCAGATTAACTCAGTAAAACTTTTGATCTCACTCCTCTGTCAAATGAGTTTGCCTATTGGATTCTTAATTAAAAGACACGTCTTTTACTCTAAACTCTAAATTTAGTTTAAACCTGTGATGTGCATTTACGCGTAAAGAAATATTTCTTTACGTTTCATGTAAAAAATGCATAAAAATATAAAGAATGTAGACAATGTAAAGAATGTATAGAATTAAAAGTTTTTGAGTTGTGTTCTTGACTTGACAGAACTCACTCGAATTCTAAATGAATTAAATTGAACACAAAATGTACAATTAATGTGGTATTAATTCGCCATTTTTTTCACACTCTAGTTATATCGATCAAAAATATAAGTATTATTTAGGTTCTTTACATTTTTTACATTCTTGACGTAAACAATAAACGTAAAGAATTAATAATTTACGTGTAAAAAAAATTGGGTAAAGAATTAACATAAATTACACGGTACATGACTGGTTTAAACCAATAATGAAACACCTGCCCTTCAGTAAACCATTATTGGCTTATGCTGAAACTTTAAAATTTTCAAGTGGTGACATGTTTCCATTCTTGAAATCGAGTTCCTAAGAATCTACCGTTTTTAGAATTTTGATTTTCTAATCTAACTTTCCTGAAAAGTTCAGCGAATCTTTATAAAGTCGTAGACGAATTCAATATTTATTTTGGACAAGCAACTTAGGTACTGTTTTATACAGGGTATCCCATAATAAGGGGCCATAATGCAAGGGCTAATACAATGATATGTATAGAGTCCGCGAATGTAAATGAAAACGATCTGTTTTGGTAAATTTTTTTTGTGAAAATTATCGGAGAAATTACGAAGAGAATACGGTCCTGTTTGCTTATAAACTCTATGCGTCATTGGCACGCAGTGTGAAGTAAAACGATAGTAAAACTGATCTGCTCAACATAGTGATACGTACTACTGGGTTCTTTGGTCTCCGATCGTTATATCATTATTCACCGTGATGTTTACAGCAAGCGTTCGAAATGCCCTCCGTTGGCGTCCAAACGGCGACGAAAATTTGCTGTTGCCAGTTCTTGTTGTTACATCCAGTGGCAAAAGACGCGTCGCGTCGCTAATGGTAATCATCTTCTATCAAGTGTTGCACACGTTGCACGTGATAGAAATGTAACAAATTTTCTCTTAGAATACACTGTACAACAGTACGTGGCACGCCAATTTCATGTGTACGACGCCCTGGATTATTATTAGAAACTTATCTCCATATTCTACAGACGTAAACAAGCAGCGATAAATGCTTCTATATCAACACAAGACAAGGTCACAAATGAACTGATTAATACTTGGAATATTCTCTATGCTGATGCAGATTAAAATAAAATTATTAGTAAAAAAGGACAAAGTCGATCTGCAAAAATTGCATATTTACTTTGCCCTTTTTTACTAATAAGAACTGTTTAATCTTTGTGATTCACTGAAGGCTTACAGCACAACAGGAGTCGACTTACGCGTCACTTACGCGAGTCAAGGAAGACTTAGTATTATACTTTAGCATATCTCCCAAACGGTGCCATTTTCGTAATTTTGTTAGAAAAACATTTTTTTATACAAGGTGCTGCATTAATGAACGCAACATAGGAAATCCCATGTTAATTTAGAGGTCTTCAAATATTGGCTTCCCTTATTATTTTACAGCAAGAATTCCATTTAGGTTTTTTAAGGTACTCTTCAAGGAAGTATTTTATTTATTTTAACATTTACTCAACAAGGCCGTGTTGATAGTTTGATATGAAATGAAAAATTCTCAAACTGCACAGATAGATTCATCTTGAAGAGTACTTTAAAAAACCTACAGGGAATTTTGCTGTAAAATAATTAGCAATGCCAATATTTGAATACCTCTAAATTAACATGGGATTTCCTATGTTGCGTTCATCAATGCAGCACCCTGTATATGGTCACCTACCCACTGCTGCCGTATGGCTCCTTATTTATGGGGCAGCCTGTGTATTTTCTCTTTATTTAAAATCTCTGGTTGTACTTGTACTTCCTAACGTACCGACCTTTGAGACGAAAGTAATTAAAAGAGAAATTATTATAATTAATATTAATACATCTGTATTAAAGAATTAGGTTTTTTATAACATTTTGTTCCTACTATACTTTTGAAATTAAAAAAAATACCTATATCAAACGCAGAAGTTACAATATCTTTCTAATGTCTTTCCCGTTTACCTTATCTTCATAATTACGCTATTTTCAATAAAACTAATGCTTTGTAATCTGATTTTACATCATAATCAATAGTCATTACAATTTTTTTTTCTTTTCTAGTCGTATGCATCTGAGTTTTTCGAAACTTGAAAAAGTAATACGAGAATTGCCGTTTAAATACGAATAATTAAATCAACCGTTTAAGGTCCGATCTTTCCAACTCCTGATAAACTTATTTGACGAATAACTTTACGAATTACCATGAAAACCATTCACAAAAATCAAGTTATTTGCATCGGGAACTTTATTAGGTGGTGGAAAGATCGGGGCCTAAATATAATAAATAGAAACCTTAAATATTTTAGTCTGGCATCTACCGGGTACTAGACCAGCTATTTTAACAGGCCGGTGCTTGAATTATGTAGGGCACTGACAAAACCGTGTGGTAAAACTCGCAATCGAAACATAGGCAACTAATTCTACGCACAAACGAAAGAGGGGACTACTTATACTAATTGCAAGAGATCAATAAATTATGAAATTGCTTTCCCTTTAAAAAAAAATATATAAAAGTCACCGAAGAAAGAAAATTTTGCCGGGAATATGTAGAAACTAAAGCAAAAATGATAAAAGGAAACCGGTAGTAAAAGTAAAGACAATGAGAAAATAATAAAGGTTTGCAGAAAGACATTAAAAAGATAAAAGACGCATGCTTTAAGGAAAAGGGTAAGACACTGAAAATAAATAAGAAAACAGGAATGAAAGAAAATAATTAAAATAAATAATATAGTTATTAAAGGCTTGAGTTTAAGGTTGCTACCTTTCAGAAGTGCCAGCTCGGGACACCCCTGTCTAATCACTAAACCGCTGTTGCCAATTTACTGATTTTTTCTCTACATCTGACGACTTTCTATTGAAATTCGAGACAAATTTTAGTAAATTCAGATAATCTGAAATTTAGTGATTTTGTGATCTGTTTAATGACATATCTAATGATTTTTTTTATCTAATAACTAATTTTCAGAAAATAAGTTAGTTTTAAATCAAAGTAAAACCGTGAAAATAAGGCTGCGTTTAGTTGATAGACGAATCGTCAAAGTTTAACGAGCTCGAGCGGACTGTTTTCTAAACGGAACTCATACCCACCCAGAGCTGGGCATTAATTGAATTAAAATGCTTGAAAAAGTAATTGAAGCGTTTTCATTAATTGAATTAAAATATTTCAAATACTTTTGACATCTGGTCCTGATAATTGTTATTTCAATTACTTATTGAAATGCTTGGTATTTGAAATAATTTTATGTTATTTCAATTAATTTTCACTATTTGAAATACTTTTGAGTAATTGAATCACTTTTGAGTAATTGCATTACTTTTTAGTATGTAATTGAATTACTTTTGAGTAATTGAATTGCTTTTAAGTACTTCAATTACATTGAACAAAAATAAAACATATTCATTGATTTATCAGAAAATCAAAACAGAAGAACCGGTCGGAAAGGTTAAATAACGTCAATATTGAAAAAAATAATAATTCAAAGTAATTCAATTACTTTAGAGTAGTTCAATTACTTTAGACTTTACTTTAGTCAATTATTTTGACTGTTTGAATTATCAATTGAATTACTTTAGAGTAATTCAATTACTCTAAAGCAATTGAATTAGTCTAAGTAATTGAAATACTCTAAAGTAATTCAGTAATTCAAATAATTCAAGTAGTCAAAGTAATTGAAATACTCTAAAGTAATTCAATTAGTAATTGCTCTGCAGCTTCAAATACTTTTCTTTTTAATTGGTAATTGCCAATACTTTGTATATGAAGAGAAAAAGATAATTGGTAATTGCCAATACTTTTCAAAGTAATTGAAGCTTGTTATTTGAATTACTTTTTTTAAGTAATTTGCCCAGCTCTGTACCCACCGTGGTTGCCTAATGGTCGCATCTCAAATCACGACCACCGTGACCACTCAGTTGATTAGTCAGACAACAAAAAATAACTGCGGACTAAACGAAATCGACAACGTCGCCCATGAACGAAACGCAGCCTAAATTTCACGAGTGACAGATGGTGTGAAACTGAAAATTTAGGAAGCGCCCCTTTACTCGGTCTAACTTTAGACAGCAGAATGACGTGGAAAGTGCACATAAATCTGTTATCATCCAAATTATCGCAAGCTATATTCGCAATCAAAAGAATAAATACACAACTTACTATGCGACCTTCCATTCAAGAATGATTTACGGGCTTCAGGTATGGGGAAGATCCGCTCATGCGAAAATCATTTTCACATTACAAAAAATCATTTTCACAAAAAAAAGCTGCCAAAACGATAGCAGGTGTTAGCTGGGACACTCACTGCAAACCTTACTTCAAAAAGTTCCAAATTCTAACTCTCCCAATCAGCGACAAAGAAGAACATCAGCAGCAAAAGCGAGAAGAAATTGGATAACATCCGCAAGAGACTCCAAGTTATGTACCTGAAAATTCAAACAATAATTCGGATATAGAACTAGAACAAGAAGAGATGGAACAAATTCCACAAAACTCTAAGACTGCTCAAAGCGCAAACAGTAAATAACTTATACAAGAGGGGACACTTAAACTTGAAAGTGCAAATTAGAAAAGAAAAAATATTTACGCCAATTTAAATATTCTTTAGTGTATTAATCGCGTGTTTTCGGCACAGCAACAATGGGCAGATAATCTGATTAATGTATGTCACGTCTTGCGCTCGCCGACGCCATTGAGTCGCGTTAACCAATGCCAATGTATGATTAGTTTCCCGCGTATTTCGGCTACGCTTAGTTAAAGGGACAACTGGTTCGAGGTCAGCGAAATTACTCGGCAAAGATCAAAGATGTCTTCTGTTGAATAAAACCTACTCTTTGCAAAGCACTTAAAAACTAACATATAATCAAAGAATTCATAGGAAAATGAAGACAAATATATTTTATATTTTTTACATATCTAAAGAAATTTGATACAATCGCAAGTCTAAAGTGAAAGCTTCCCAAGATTTGTCGTACTGTTAAATACCTGTCAGCTGTCGTGTACCTAAGAGTTTCTCATTTTTTATAATGATTATTATTACGTTAATATCTTTCAAAGCAGTTTGCTGTTTTTAGCTCAAATAATTCGGACGCAGTTGCTACATCACCCAAATTCCTGATTACCACCATAACAAATTCGTAAAAGCCCCCATCGCTCACGACTCGCGCAATTCAATTCTAGACGGTCCATTCACATTCACATTCACACAATTCTCACAATTAATTTCATCTCATGGTACGACGGAAACGATCGTTCATCGAAATTAGGAGGAAATAGGAGAGTCGGCGACTTTATTGCTGCGGCAATAACGAAGAAAAGAAAGTGTTTCGCTGAATATGAGAAATGTGCGCGGGTTTTTTGTCGTGGAAATATGTAACAGATGAGGGCCCGGATTTTTTAATTGCACCGTTTATCACTTGTACTCGCATTAGAAAGTTTTTTATTGTGTATGTGTATCAGCGGCAAGTATTCCCATATTGCGGTAGAAAGTAAGTAATATGTGACGATCTCACGAGAGCGTCCGATGAAAACAAAACTAGACGAAATGTATAAATTAAAGAAGTTCCATTCAACAAATTACCTGTCGCTCAACTCTCTTCTAGATAGTAATTAACAAATAATAATAATGAACGTCGTTTTACTAAACCGCTTGCTTACATAGACGAAGTTATACAACTTTAAGCCAAAGCTTAAACACTTAACAACAATTGTTGAAATAATCATTGGAATGTATTTAAACTTAAGTATATTAAGCTTAAATTTAAACTGTTTTATTTTAGATTAAAAATAAATCGTCATTTATGGGACAAAAGTTTTATTTACAACGACATTCAGTTAAGGCAATAGTCTGTTCCTTCAGACTCTTTTTACTTTGTAACTTTTCCGTTATTGTTAATAACATAAAAATTATCACTTAAAAACGCATTACTTTAAATCGTCGCCGAAAAAAGGACGGGTCGGGGAATAACTGTATTCCTTCGCAGACTATTTTTTTTTCTAAATACGTAATTGAAAAAATGATTAAATTCTTCTGCCGGAAATAATTCGTCGTGCACGGCGGTTTTTTGACACAAACTGGAATATGTGTACAGTTATGAACTCTGATACGAATCTAGTCGCACTCCTGACACATTTTCGAGAAAATTCCATCGCGATCGATCGATCATCGTAAGAACGCTGGAAAAAGCGTGAAACGATTCCGATTAATCAGAAAGCGCGTTAATTCTGATTCACTCTCGCTGAGGGCTTCAAATCGTGCTTTCTCGATGGTTTACTCACGTTATGCTGATGACCACAATACCCATCTCTTCATTGTAATATCAAGATTCACTCCCGAGACGACGTGGAATTGGGAATGAGGTGAACAAATTACTTTTCTTAATGTGCACAGAGCGTGCGAAATGCTACAGTATTAATTACAATTTCAATAATAATAATAATAAAAAAATTGATATACTATTTGTATTGTATACCAAACTAACAATAAATTTAGACGAAATCAGAATCAACCAAGAACTTATGCATAAGAATTCTGAAAACTCGGACATGCTGTATATTAAGCATGTCCTTCGAGTTTTCAGAATTCTTATGCATAAGTTCTTGGTTGATTCTGATTTCATCTAAATTAATTAGCCGCACGAATCGAGTAGAATACATCGACAACCTATCCAAACAAAATTAAATGAATACAGAGCGATTTTTAGCACGTATGAATTATGCAAAGCATTACGTGTGTTTAGCGGTTGGGTTCATTTTAATTTCCATACGCGAATAAAGCAGGACAGTCATCGTGTGCCGGTATGCAATAGTTGACCGCGATACTGTGTGCGCCACTGTCACATAAAAACAATTTTTCTTTTATATACACAGGCAGTCTTGAAATTCACGCAACAAAACAAGGAAAATATTCCTGCTATGAAAATACGAGGACGTATTTTTATGTTATCTACCTAGCCATGAAACAAAGGAGTGACGATGTCACACATTTATTAAAAATGATTACAAACCAGCTGTGACATTTAGAAGTACCTACATGTACGAAGTTGTGCGGTTTGTAGATATTTGGGAAAGTTTATTTGTTAACAAAATGAGTGACATTAAAGTGTCATCAAGTTCCCAACAAAATAAGGCAATGGCAGAAAATTATTTATTAAAGAATGGTTGCTGCGTATGGGGGAGATGCACCATCTTATTTTCAAGTTAAATTCTAGTCTAAACTCTTTCGATGGGGTAGAGATGACCCCCAAAGTCTGGACGATCCGTGGAAACTGGAATTGAAGAGGCGTTGCGAAAGGTTAAAAATTTGGTACTGCAAAGATCGCTGTTATTGCCAACGAAGTTTGTATATCCGAAACAAATTTTGTATAAAGATCTGGATATGAAGAAGGTCGATTTCCAAATTGCTTACGCCTGAGCAAATACTGGCCAGAAAAGAAATTCCTCAAGAAAGTTTGGCCGCGTTGGAAAGGGACAGAAATTTTCTTTTTGCTCGAATTATCATCGAGGATTCCTCTTGGATATATCATTGGGATCCTCTCACTAAACAGGAATGCATGCAGTGACGTTCATAAAAGTTCTCCACCACATAGAAAGAAAAAAAGGCAAAACACAATTTTCTGGAAAAAACTGATGACAAAGTTTCCTGGTATGCTGAAGGAATCTTACTAATTGAATATATACCATAATTGGAGAGGCCTCTGGAAAATGTAAGAACTGCTCAGGAGAAAAAACACCCACATTCTTATTCTTATTTTAAAAAAAACTTATTGCTGCGGGTTCATAAGGCAACCAAAACCCAGCAGATAATAAATGACTGTGAGTTCATAGATTAAAGGCATCCACCTTACAGTCTTGACCTACCTTCGTCAGACTTATTTTTATTCAATCAGAGGGAAGCGTTTCGCATCTGGTGAAGCACTTAAAGAAGTTGTCAAACAATATTTTGCAGAGTTGTCAAAGAATTTTTTTTTTCTGAAGATATGAGACAATTGGAAAAAGCACGTAATAAATAAATGTATAAGTGTTGAAGGGAGTCACGTAGAAAAATAAAGGGTTGCTCATGTGATGCTCCATATAAACAACGATTGATCAAACTTAAAAAGTATCCTGCGAAGGATTACAGTTATTCCTCCCCTGTCTCTTTCGGTGACAATTTGAAGTAATGCGTGAGTAATGAGTGAGGAGTTTTGAGTGACCGAAATAACGGAAAACTAACAAAGTAAAAAAAATGCGAAAGAGTCTGAAGAGACGTTTATTTACTAAATTAATTGATTCTCTAGAAAGAAATTAACCAATTGTCCGTGATTTTAACTTTAACGTCGACTGTAATTATTTTAAAAGTTAATGCATTAGAAAGCACAGTACTCACGATTCTTCTTCTTCGATCTAAGCTTCAAAGCTCTTTGGCAAGCTCAAAAGAATTGCTTCAATTAATTGTCCGATGGTAAATTACCCGAAAAGAAAATTGATCTACTGTATACCTGCAGGGAATGTAACATAAGTTTTGTCTCACAAAATCTTTTAACCGGACACTAAATCTCGCACTATACACTTAACGTTTCACCGTCGTTCGACAGCTTCGTCAACGACGGTGAAACGTTAAGTGTATAGTGCGAGATTTAGTGTCCGGTTAAAAGATTTTATGATACAAATTTCATCGGACAAGAACCAACTTTAAATAAGTTTTGTCGTTTTTTACAGAGTTCAATTAAACTGTATTTATTAAAAAAATGCAGTACTGTTTAAGTATGTATTATTTAAGAAAGAAGACCGTTATGCTTCAAGAATTGCTGCCAAAATTTGTGCACTAAAAGGTGACGATAAACTTTTATTGTCCTACCTAAGATTTGTTTAAATAAAATAAATTTGTTTACATGCTTCAAAGTTTTGTTTTTTTTTCAGATCCTGATGCTTCCCCTTTCTTAACGTTTTGTGATTCCTCTACACTGAGTTTTTCTTCTATATATTTTTTTAATTAATATTTCCTATCTCGTGTTCTCTTTGTTGTTTCTTCCGCGATTGACATCGAGTAAATGTCAGAACAACTCTTTTCATCTCATTATTATTTCTTTTCCCTTATTTAAACTTGCAGTTTAAACCTTAATGTTTTCTAAACTTGGTAGCATGGTTTCTGGTTTCCTGTGCAGTCATTTTCCATTTCCTTTTTTATGTCTTTCGTAATTTTTACCGTGGTTCATTTAAGTTAGTAATTTTTCGTTTATTTTTAACTGGATTTTATGTCAACTATTAGTCTGTTTCTTGTTACTACACATTTAACTTATTTCACATGGATCTTTAACTTCAATCTTACCTTGTATTTTGTTTGTGATTTGTGTCACTTCTTTCGTTTTATCACATTTAATAATAATAGTAATAAATATCTTTATTAAAGAAAATATAATTCAAAATTGACTTTAATTAATTAATAATGAGGCGAGGTTCGCTTTCGCGCTCTTCCACTTAACCACAAGCTCGATTCGTGTAACAAATTATTTGTCGATATTATAATATATGTGCCATAATGTATGTATCTAGTAAAAGTAGAGGTTGTATGTTGAGGGACAGTTAGAATAGAAACTTTTCGCAAATCACGTTTATGAATGGATGATCTAGGAATTAAAAATTCCAGTGTAGGAATCCCCGTAATCATGATTCTGTGTATCATATACATGCCAGATGATCTTTCCGCCTGTTACTCGTATTTAACCAGATTAAGGAATATACATATACCAGGGGATATGTGATCGTGTCTACGCAAACCTGTAATAAATCTAGTCACGAATTTTGAATTTTTTGTATCCGTACTTCGGTGGCCTGATCATTACATTTCTTAATTTTATTTTATTTGTATTTATCTCTGGTTACATTTTACCTCCTCGATATCTCTTAGCATTTCATTCATTATTTCTCTACGTTTTCAATTAACAATACGTCATCGATATACAATGCCCAAAATATTCTTTTTTTATTTGTCCTTCATACAATTTCATTTTTCAGTTTCATTTGTGGCTGCCGTTTGCTTTATCGTCACTTGATTTACCTTCTTATTTTTGGACTCTCTCTTTCTCATTTCTAAAAAAGAAAATCTATACAAATGTGGAAATAACAAAAAACAAAAATGAGAAAATCATGATAAAGACGTAAAAATTATACGAGGAAGTAGTAAATTAGAAATCTGAAACAATGACGAAAGAATGGGAACCAGTTACGTTCATAATATTTAAACGAAACAGAAGTTCGTCTACGCTAATATAAAAAACTAACAAAGATCTTAAATACAATTGACACCGGCCGTATGATTTAATTGAAAGAAATCAATCAATGAGCACTGCTAACTAATCAAACAAATTCATTGATTCATGATTTTTTCCTTCCCCTTCTGTTTCTGACTATATATTACCTAACTGATTCTAGTTTATTTTATTTATCGCCCTATCACTTTTCACTGTCGCATTGCACTACTCGCCACTCATCAGCACAATTTCTTCTCAACTACTCTAATGTTACTTAATTTATCTTTTTTTTTTAAAGAACACCTGTAGATTATTTATTATACAATTCGAGGATTACGTAAAAATTTCGAAGCGGTTGTCCTCGCTGGGCTAAATCGATTTGCCTCAACTTAATTAAATAATTCCATCGACCGTGGTTGAATTGCATTATATGAGACGAAGGCGCATTCTTCCTTCAGACTTTCATCTGCAAATATTTACTGCGTCATGTTCTTGCTTGCACTTACTTGCGTTTGTCGATTTCAGGGTGTTATTTACTGGAAGCGCTTTCCTCCACGTAATGTTACCGTGCGACAAGTATCAAAAGTATGTTAAACAGTGACGTTAATGGAATGAATAATCGAAAGAGTTCGACGATCTATGTATGTAAGTCGGCTTGGTGAAAGGTTTTCCAGCGAATTCCTTGTTTACAATGTTATTTTCCAAGAAAATTTTAGGCCCACTTGAACTTGATTTCGTTTTCCAAAGGTCTTCACACCATTGGTATTTTTTTTTTCCTTTTGGAATCTGGTTTAAGGTATTTATTAATCCATTGAAGCAATATTATACAAATTCGGAAATGAAACCTCTCAAGCGAACAGGTGATGGTTCCTGGCGAGTAATTCGCGATGAAAACATAAATCACTGTTGCACAATGCAAGAAATGTCGAAACGCATTTGATTATCAAAGAATATTCACCTTCGTCGTAATTATTATTAAATTATTTTTGCATCTGCTGTTTTTATTACTATATTTCCCTGATTGCGGAAAGACGTCAGCCTTGAGTTTAATTTTGTCAAGCGTAGAAAGAAAGCGTCTTGTGCTATCGTTTCCTTTTTGAGTGGCACTCTTTTCTCATTTTTTTCTAAAAAGAAAATGGTGTTACTTAAAATATTCTGTTAAAACTTTGCGGTAAAGTTCGGTAAACACAATGAGTATGTATTACGATCGGTTTTATGCGTTTCGATTAGCTAAGGACGTTAAACCTCGACGATTTAACCCACTTGGAATAATGCCGGCACGAACCCGCGTACCGGATGTCCTTTTACACAGAGAGTTCGAACTCACCAAAATAAACTTTGCCCACATTCCGCAGTGACTCAGCGAATTATCAGCCTCTTTTCAGTTCGGGGGCAACGGTTAATAGTATTCAAAAATTTAAAAAAAAAATACGCAGGCAATTATAAAATTAGAACGAAAATATTTTGACCCATTATTATAACAGGGAGATTATAAAATTTTGTAATTTATTCATAAATATCTTATTAAAGTAAACCACAATTATTGATTGAAGGCATTTACAAATTTTCAGAGAAAGATATTCCTTGAAACCTCTCTTAATATTAGGTGATGAATTTCGTCAATCCCCCTGTATATTTTAGGGTTTGGAAAGTCGATTATATGTTAGATTACTACATTTTTCCGAATATTTCACATGAAAACTAAGAATCACGAGGTGTAGGGATAGTTGCGCCCCTACACACATACGGCCTCGGTTCATTCAAATTTCCAAATCCGGATCATGTCTGGATTGGTCAAAAGTATATTAATATACCCTTACGGAACAAAAAATAACACTTGCCACTTAACATCGTCAAAAAAAAATTATAATTGCTCAACCAAATTGATTTTGAGAAGGTCGTTATCAAATACGTAAATAAGTGAATGGAAATGTCGGTTTTTCTGGAGAAAAGTGCATAATTACATTTATTCTGGCGCGAAGTACCTATTAGGATATCTTTATTTTAAAAAAAATGCATTTATAACTTTTTAAACAAAACGTAATCACTCCTAAAATGTGTAGGTTCGCAACTGTCCCGGTTTTGAACGCGAGAATGTAAGAACTCATTTTTCTTAGGCGATCACAAGAACAACCATTTGAGATAGACGGTCGCACATCTGATTAAATCGGAATCAAATTTAATTAACGGCCGTGGCCGAAGCGAAATTAGTTTCTTAATGAAACGTCCGAAAACTTCCAAGAAACATCAACGTCGATTTTTTTTTGTGACGACGCGACGCCGCGAGCGCTCATCAAAAAATGTGATCCAAATTTTTTACGCTATCTTAACCTACTTATTTTAATTGTTTATGTAAGGCAGTCTAGTGCAAAATAATGAGGTTAAATAAAGCGCAAAAGAACGCGCATAGATAATCCTCGACAGGGCCATTTTGAAGGGATGCAGATAGGTAGAAGAAGTTGCGCGAAATAGAGAATGTTTCTTACTTTCTATTTAATACAAACATCACAAAAGAAAGTTCACCTTAATTCCCGCAATTTTGGAGTTTACAAAACGCAATTACCTGCGATTGTCTGAGATGTGATTCTTATTACTTATAACAACTCGTGGCACGGATGTTGCTGGAATTTCAGGTCAACTACGAGCCTTTTATAACATCAAAGTGCATTTCTAGGAAAAATCCATCGATTACGTTGAAACAATTTTTAAACTATAAGTAACTTTTATCAAACTTGTATTTTCGAAATGCATTTACATGTTTACTTCTTGTGCCTCTTCTAGTAATCAGTCCATTAACATATTTTCACTCTTTGCACGTTTCAAATCTGTACGAGTTTGATAATAATGTTGTAATCTGTTTCGTTAGGTAAGCCCTCAAACTCAAAATAAAATACATAGTTTTTGTCCCGTCTTTAATTCTTTTCATCACAAGATCCACATCTTTCTTTATGCTACACTTAGGCAACAGACAACGACCCCCTCTGATAAGATGACTACTTCAGATGCAAGAGAGTTAATGAGGAACGGTACCCATCGAAATGTCCTAATAGCCTTGCCAATACCTTACTTCAGATGCAGGCGCGGCCATCCTCTAGTAAGACGATGTCATTGTCGCCACTTGTTAAGGAGCAAAAAGTAAAGGGGAGCACAAGAAACAACCCTTTTAAAAGGGGTTGACCTTGTACGACGGATAGATCTTCTGGTTATTAGACACCTCCTCCAAGTCTTCTGGTCATTATTAACACACCAGATATATCTTTCCTTGATACCGTTTGCTCATTGTCAATACTTCTGCTGAAGTATTCGAGACCAACCCCCCCCCTCCTTTCAAATTGGTCTCTCCGATAGATAAGATTTTCTGGTTATTAGACACCTCCTCCAAGTCTTCTGGTTATTACTGACACACCGTGTCATGAGACCGTTTCCTCATTGTCAATATTTCTGCTGCAGAATTCCCCTCCATTCAAATTGGTCTTTCCGAATGGGTACATGTCACCAGCAATTTTATCAAGGCACAATACCCTGCACTTCTTCAGGTGTAAGCGCGACCAATCTCTGGTAAGTTGATGTCATTGCCGACACTTCTTCAGATGCAAGAACTAAAGGGGATCGCAAGAAACAACTCCTCTAAAAGATGGATACGATGGATAAGACCTTCTCGCCATTACGCACCTCCTTCAGATCTTTTGGTCACTATTAATACACCAGACTTACCTTTCTTTAAGGCCTTCTGTCCATACTTCTATTAGAGAATTCGAAATCCCCCCATTTAGATTTGTCTCTCCGAACGGATACATGTCACGCTAAAGAAGTCACAGTATCCCTCTAGCTATACTACTTCAAATGATTTACACTTCTTCATAGGTCATCGCCCATACTTGTCCATTGTCCGTATGCCCATTGTCCATACTTCTACTAGAGAATTCGAAATCCCCCCATTGAGATTCGTCTCCCCGAATGTATATACCCTAAAGAAGTCACAGTATCCCGCTAGCTACACTTCCTCATAGGTCATCTCCGACAATTCTTCAGATGCAAGAACTAAAGGG
This sequence comes from Dorcus parallelipipedus, assembly GCA_958336345.1. NCBI lineage: Eukaryota > Metazoa > Arthropoda > Insecta > Coleoptera > Lucanidae > Dorcus > Dorcus parallelipipedus. The sequence continues at coordinate 15,941,007 of OY284475.1, forward strand.
GAGCATGCCGGGTTAAAGAAGGTTTTGTGGATGTTATGGTCCGTAAGAAGCAGAAGAAAATAAGTTAGCTATCATTTTCAAGTTTTTGATGAAGGGATTTTGTTGTAGAAAAGATTTTCTATAAGGGGATAGATAAGACCTTCTGGTTATTATTGGCACACGAAGTATACCTTTCTTTAAGGCCTTCTGGTCACTGTCGATACTTCTGTTAGAGAATTCGACACCCCCCTATTAAAATTGATTTCTCCGAATGAACACATATCTGCAATTTATTTCAAGGCCAAACACGTCACAGTATTCCGCTAGCTTTATTTTACTCCAAATGATCTACACGGTTCTGCTCCGTTTCTTACATCTTGTGAGGGACGGGTGGTTAACCATGATAACAGAAAGGGGATGAATTATCCTTTACTTTCAAGTTTATCAATTTTTACAAGGCCTCGTCGAGACACTGTACTTCTCTAGATATCACGATGAGAGTGAGAGAGACGTTCTATTACCGCTCAAAATAATCAACAAGTTCCACTTCTTCTCCTCACTCTTTTACCAAAATTTTATTGAAACCATAAAGGACCCAAGCAGCAATTTCTTTGTTTGTGGGTAACTAGCTTGAGCTTTTATTTAGCCAGAGATTGCTCTCAATGTCCCCTTTATATGGAATGACAATTTAGCGCTTGCCTGCCACTACATACGTAATGTACATAATTTTCGTTATTGTCGAAATTACGTTCTTTCTTTTAAAACTAAATTTAGTTTAAAAATAAAGAGAAAATCTATATAAATGTATATATGCAGAGTAAGTAAAAATAATTACAAAGCAAGTGTAAAATTTAAATGTAATTACAGATTACTTCAGAGCGATATCATACAAAGTCAAATTGATGTAATACGAGACAATGCAAAACAAAATCAAAATGATTTTTTAACGAGAAAAAACAGCTTTTCAAATGAACTAGTTGTTAGTTTTTAATAACATAACTAATTGGCACACAAACTAATGTTTTCTCACCCAAACCATGGTACTAACCACAGGAAGACGGACGAATATTCGGACTTTATTCACTCACTATGGCATTCTTCGAATGGATTACACTCGGGGAAGTGTTCACGACCATACGACTTGAGGCTGTATTGTGATCTACGGCGGAAAGCAGTCTCCTTTTATACGGTTTTATAACGGAAAGTCCAATTACGTAACACTTTATCTGTGGGCCAGTTGCTTTATGATTTTTCGTGATTTTCCGGGACCGTTTGCTCATATGCTTGTATAATACCCGATGAGTCACCAATGCAGCTGAAATTCTTCGACTGCAAGTTGCAAAGGTCAGTCATGACTCATGATAAAACGAGTTGCTGTAACGTTGGCTTATATGGGTGAATTTTTCCGCGGTTGTGATAGGCGTACTGGACTTAATGATTTACGAAACTCTCGATTTCTTACAATTTCATTTGTTGAGTTTGTTTTACTGATTTTTTAATCTTCCTGTTTGCATCTATGTATCTTTCAGAAAAACAAATGCATCTCTTAATCTCTAAATAAACGGTATATTACTACTTTTTCTTGCAAGTGTTGACATTAAAATATTTCAGATTTTCTTTTGCTGCATTAATCGAGTTCTAGCACTGATCGAACGCTCTTGTGCCGACTAGAAACGCCGCGCAAAGGTCTGGAAAAAGTAGGTTGTTCTCGACAAAGGTCTGCCATGTGGATGGCCTATATAGCAGTCACTTTGAAGTTCAAGTTTACAAAAACGAGATTTTTTTTTTTTTTCATTTTACTTATCTTGAAATTTTTCAAGTTCTTTTAATAATCAATAAATCACATATTTCTATTAATTCGAATATTAATCAAAAATGTAAAGTGTTTTTAATTTACAATGAACAAGAAAACTGTGATTTATTTTCCCTTTGTTTCTTGATCGTTCAATATTTAACATTTGGAGCGTAAAACGATTGAGATCAGATATTGCTAATTACATCGCTAATTAGCCTTAAAACAAGTTCATCTCGAATAATGTTTCTTTTCTTTTCTTTTTTTTTTTTAGTTAAATACCTCTACGAACAAGTGAAATCACATAAACGTCGTCGGGCCCTCACACGATCAATCGCAGCAAGAATTTCACTGAACCAACCCACCTCGAACCCGCGTCTTCTGGTGGAGGAAAGCGGTCTTTGGTAGGTCTTCGGATGGCCTGGTTCAGTCTTCACGGATGCACTCAGTAGTGGCAGGTGCGAGCTAACGCGATGTTGTGGTGTCAGTGTTCTTGCGCGTTCTTCACCGCACTCCTTGGACTTATTGCGCTAATTAACGGTGAGTCCATGCAGCACTGTTAGGTATATGTATAGCGCGCGCTAAAACGCACGCCGGCGATTCAGCATCGCATAGATCGCCACGGTTTTTACCGTAACGGTGCCCGGTGATAAAACGCGGACTCGAGCGGAGAATAAATTAATAAAAATATCGTAATTCCTTGTGGCTCGCGTCGAAGAAGAAGTTCGGAACCGTTAGGGCAACATTTATACTATGGTGCGTTCGTTGGAATGGAAGTAAGAAAATCGAACACCGATCAAATTAATTGATCAATTAATTTCAAATAAACACAAGAACTGCCACAAGAACATACAGCAAATTTCTACTGTAGAAAAAGCGGTGGTTAACACATATACTTTTCCAACCAAAAAAACAAACCGTTTCCGAATACAAACAATCTTAATCGATGCGTTCCGTTGGTAATTTAAACGAGCGGTTGGCAGACGCGTCTTGAGGCGCTTTAAAATAAAATTAATTCTTTCGGAATTGTCCGCGAATAAAATCAACAAAAATTATTTAATTTGCACTCAAATGATTTGCTTAAAAAAGTTAGGTATTATTTTTTTGTAGCGACATTAACTTGTTGCACTTTTAAAGATAATTGGCCCAATTATCTCTGTGAGTCATCAGCCAAAATTTATACAATTACTAATAGTTGAAACTGCATCAAAATTAAACGACGTTTTATTGTGTTCAAGATATACAGAAATAATGGAGTTGGTATAGAAAGTTAGGACTTATCTACATTATAAAAATTGTTTGTTTATTGTTAGTTATGTTATCGATTTTGTCTCGTGTAAATAACGCGTAAAATCAAATAGCTTCGTAATTCTACAATATTTTTTTAATCTTGACTTAATAACGAAGGCCCTTTCGTTTTAATAAATTTACAGCATTCTTTTAGAATGGATTAAATCAAACCTATCTCAGAGTGTTCGGGATTCCTCATCGAAAACCGTTCCAATGGGTGTGCTGCACGGAAGCACCCTAGAACCATTTTTGTTTATAATATTTACAAACGATTTGTGCCAGAAGCTGATGGTTGTTCAGAATACAGGCGATGCCTACAACTCGCGATGCCAACTCAAGATTACAAACTCAATTATGGGAAATACATAAAGAAAATAAATTTCTTCTCGTACAATTGCTAATCCAATTTTTTATTACAATAATTAATCTTTAGTCCAATTTATTAATATCTAACGCATTTCGCACTTATATATTCAATAAGATCAGGACAGGAATGGATTCAATTTTTAAAAGATCAAATAAACGAAGTTTGCCTACTGCAGAATATCACTTTATTTATGTCATTAATAAACAGTAAACAATAGAGGGCTAAGATGGGACCCCTGTGGTATACCTACCTGAAAATGGAGTGTATTTATTTAGAAGTACAGAATCACTGATTGTTTTATTCAAATAAGATCAAAAGCTCTATGTAGAGGCTGAAAAAATACACAAACTATTGAAAAGTGAACTGAAGGGCTTAACAGTGTCTTAGGAAATAGTGAATTCAAGATCGCAGTATTTAATTAGGCCTAGAAGAATGCTGGTAGAATTTTCTTTTTTGTTGAATAAATTGCCAAAACCTTTTGGGCCAACAAAGACTAGTAACAAAAAAATTACTTGTTTTCAATAAATAACTTGAATTTTTTTTTTGTTTTAGACAGAATATGTGTACCTTTCTTGTTATCATGCATATCATAATTTATCTAAGGAGCACCTTATTCTTTTTTTTCTCAAATCTTTAGCTTTAATAAATGTATTTCGAATTACATATTGCATTTGCTTCAAATTAAATTATTGATGGTCGTTGTAAATTGAAAACTGAATCCACTTTTACTTCTTAGTTTTTGAGACTTTAAATTCAGTTAAACTATTAATAAATTATTTAGTAATGAAACAGGTGTGTTGCTGATATATAAAAATGTGCTAACATTTATTTAAATGTTTAAAATCCTACGAGCAATATAAGAGCATTTACTAAGTATGAAAGTTCCTAATAAAATTGTTAATTATTATTATTATTATTTCACTACTTTGGCATGTTTTCGGAACGTTGTTTTAATTTGAATTTTTATTTAAAAAACTGTGGAGGGAAATCGAAATTTGGAAAAGTGGAAATGTCTTTTCTTTTAAAATTTTATTTCATATTTGAAACTAAAAATATTTTATAAAGAATTCAGGAGTCCTTAAATAGATACTTTTCGTCTTTTTTTATTTTTGTAGATCTTTTAAAACAGTGAATGAGTTTATTTCATCATTTTTTTAATTATCAATTTTTTATTATACTTAGAATGAGATTTCGTTTCAAAACGAATTCTCAATTTCCTCTTAATGTCATCCAAAACTTTCTAATTATTTTTAGAATACGATTTTATTTTAGAATCGAACTTTCAATTGTCCTTACATTTTCTCTCTCTTCTTTAAATTATAGTTATTACTGAGTGCAGTTTATTGTATATAAACAAACTTTTTAAAAAAAATCAGTGGCACTAACTAGGAGAATTTCGACTTAGACTATTTGAAAGTTAACGAAATACTAAGTGGACGTCTTTCTTAGATTCGTTTGTTTTCTGCATACAGTAAGTATACAATAAGTAGAAACAAAAAACACAAATGGAAATATTTGTTAAAAATAGAGAGTGCGTTTTAAACAAAATGAAACGCAAATTGTTCGCTGTTTATGCAGGAAAAGAAGTGGACGGGAACGCTTCAGGAAGTAAGAGAATCGATCGCCAATTAATTAATCGATCGGTTGGAGCGATCAGATCAATTTAGTTCCGAGTACAAAATTCATTGTGTAATCGGAAATGGAGCGTAAAAATATAATGTTAAACGATTTGATTAATCTGCGAAGAAAATAAATAAATCGGTTCCTTCGATTCCTGGAGTTTCCGCAACTGGGCAATGACTCCAATGAAACTGAAACGCTCATAAAGAGATGTGTTTGATGTAGCCAGTAACTCATGTTACATTTTTGTCAATTTGTTTGACGAATTATTTCATGCGCTTGGGACATTGACATAACAACAATAAAATACATATTTACAAATGGCAACCACAAAATATTCTCTTCAACAAATAAGTTTATTAGTTACGATTTGCGGGGATCGTCCTTAGCACAGCCAAACCGTTGATTTGAAGTATTTGATGGTATTCAATTTTTGTTAATTAAGTAACTGAACGCTTCTATTATAACGTATTAATAATTTCGCAAACATCCTGCATATTACCGATGCTTTCACCTACATCTAAAATCTAAAAAAAAAAATAGGCAAACTCGCCGAGCCCATCAAAAATGTGTGCACCTATTTACAGCGCGGGGAGTTCTTATCTTCTTCTTCGAGACTTTCAAACCTCAAGAACAATTATCCGGCGCAACATAAAAGAGAAACCTCCGGCGTTGACAAGTCCACTCCGTTCGAATTAAACGAGTAAATTGTCCGTCGCTCCCCGATTTATAAATGTCGTCCGTTTCTTTTTAGTAAAAGTAACACAGCTCAAAATCACAACCGCGCTGACACACATACATTAAAGAGGAACGTTTTAACAAAGGCCAAAAAAAATCGATTGCGCGGTTTTGGTGCTTACGCAACGAGAAAGGCATTTGCATTTTAAAACGTTGCATAAACACTTACATTAATTTTTATGTGATGTGTAACTCTTAACTGAATCTGTGAATGCCCGTAATTTCTTTTAACTGTCGTTGGGTCAGTCGGAGCTAATCTGTCTTATTTTTAGTGAGGAACTTTTTAAATCACCCTCGTAACTAAAACAGTGATTGTCGGTGATCTCTTTTAACTGTTGTTGCTTTAGCCAGATCTAATCCGTTCCCGGGATTGCTTCCGCATGTTTTTCCAGTTCCGCTCATTGATCAGGGCGTCACGAGCACGCAAAAATCAAGGCCTATAAATAACCATAATCTCCCGCTGCACGATGCACACATATATTTTCCTCACGTGTAACCCAGATCTACAACGCGGATCAGCGGACCTCTTGCAGCAGCACGTCGTCACCGAAGAACTAACTTTCTTGGGTCTCCCGGGCACGCTGAATACCAAATTCGCAATTTGCATAAAAGAAATCTTTGCAACTTTTTTTCGAAATATAAATATGTTGTACTGTACTTCGAAGGAAGCGAGGAAGGGTCATGCACGCACTTGGAGTTCTGGCGTTAGTGCTTGCGACAGGACAGGCTGAAACCGGACGGTCGTTACGAGAACGGTTAAGACTAAACGACCTATTCATTACAAAGTACTTACCGGCGGACGTGTTAATTGGACGTAATGCGTGATTATGCGGAGGTGAAAAAGTTTGCTGTCGTGAATGCTTTAATATTTCTTCTTGCCTAAAGACGTCAGAGCTTTCACGACAAAATCAATTAAGAACTAATTTATTTTCGTCCAGAACAAAGCAAAATTGATGATAACAAAAAACTTTCGCTTAAATCCATTGCCAAAATACACTGTCCATAGCTTAATGAATTGCAAAATTAAATGAAACTGTCGCTTTTCTTCTTCTCTGAAAACGTCAGAGCTTTGGCACTCAATACTATTAAGAATTAATTTATTCTCCAGAACAAAGTCACGTTCCATTGGTAAGAGGAGATTGAAGTAAAACTCTTTCGCTTAAATCCATTGCAAACATCCACTGTCCAAAGCTTAATGAAATAGAAAATTAATGAAACTTTTCTTCTTCTCTGAAAACGTCAGAGCTATAGCACTCAATACAATTAAGAATTAATTAACTCTCCAGAACAAAACCATACATTCTATTGATAAGAGAAAATTGAAGCAAAACTCTTTCGCTTAAATCTATTGCAAAAATTTAATGAAACTGTCGCTTTTTTTTCTCTGAAGGCGTCAGAGCTTTGGCGACTAATACAGTTAAGAATTAATTTACTTTACAGAACAATAACCACACGTATCATTGGTGATGGGAGATTCAAACAAAAAACTTTCGCATACAGCATGTTTCATACTGAGTTGGAAACCACTTGTTTTTAAACCCTATTTGCAAGAGCTAAAAGTAAGCGTGGCTCAGCGAACAAACAAACGCTTAACCTGTTATCCTTTATTTTGTAATGTAGGTATTTCTGTTCTGTCTCCGCCTTCTCTCAAGTTTCACTGAAACAATACAGGGTGGGTATCAACAATATATTTTTTGCCTATGTTTCTTTCTAGATTAATTTTCAGATTCTGAAAACGTAATAAACTATTTTTCCACATTTAAGTCGCATAATTTACTTTCTTTGATTGAACTTTATCGCATTTGAAAATTCTTAACTAAATTCTAATATGGCTTTCTAGGTCATTCTGTGCATCTGTATCCGAAATTTTGAATATAACAAAAAAGTAACCGCAGATGTTGAATGTCAACACTTTTAAAGAAACAGAAAAATTTCTGTCAAATTTGAGAAGAGTGAAAACTGATAGAACATATTTTCAACAAAGGAGTTCATAATTAAAGAAAAAGGATTTGTAAAATTGTTTGTACCAAAAAACGTAAAAAAATATAATTTTAAAATTTTTTGAGTATCTTCCGATTTTTTGATATTTTCGAATAAATTTGTTCGAAATTTTTATCTCTGTTGAAAAGAGATAGATATCTGGATCACGTCCTCCAATTAAAGTACAACTCATATCATCCCCCTTAGCTACCGAGACTTGCTACACTTACCTGAGTTATCAAATGCCAAGCTCCAAGTAAAAATTATAACATGCTCTTAAGCGTCCGCGTCCCTTGGAAAACCTATTATTCTTTCCATAAATTTCCGAAGGATTTGATTTCAAATTCAAACTATTTCAAAGTGTAAGGATCAGCGACATCAGATTTAAGTCCAATATCAACCGTTCTTGTTTCTTCTGCATCAAACTCATCGTCATTAACATCATCAATACCGGAATTTGTATTTTTTTTAAATTCATTCTTTCTTTTGTTTATGAGGAATTTCTTCGTGTTTTTCTTCTTCTTATTCTTCTTCATAGTCTTTCTGTTGTTATTTTGGTTCGCTAAATATTTTCATCTTTTCTTCAGACAGACGATTTAATTCGTTAGTTTTTTTAATGTAATTTCTAAATTTCTATCTTCAAGTAATTATCTTCGTCTTTGATTTTCTGCAGCTTTTCCAAAACTAGAGCGTCCGAATTCATTGTTTTTCGATTTAACTTAATCGTCAGATCTCTTATTAAATTTCTCTTTTGAGTTTATGATCCCACATAACTCGCTTCAACTTTTCACGTTCACTATTTTCTGTTTCGTACTCTAGCCTCTGCTTCTTTTGATAGTTTTCTGCACTTAGCGAATTTCTCTTGATCGTTCAGTAACGTGGTTAAATTTTTTTTTATTATGAATTTACTTGTTCATTCTCAATTTTATTTAGTCCTACAAGAAACGCTAAATACAAAAGTTGGGGGCTATTCTTCTAATAAGTGCAAAATTATTTTATTCTCGGCATTCCTTAAGAATAAAAAAAAGTTAAAATGTTAAGTATAGAATAAAAAGATGTATCACTTAACACCTCTTGCATTTTCGAATTGTTGCTGATCTAAGGCATTGGGTTGGAGGAGGGTGTTACACTTGAAAATGAATTTTCATATTTTACAAAATGTTTGCCTAGACCACTCTGCGCTCGTATTAAAAAAAAAAACTAAATGTGTAATTTCAAACTTTAAAACAATATATTTTACGATGACGCAAACGAAAATAGGCAAGAAAATAAACGTCTAAAAGAAGAAAATAATGAGATAAGCAATTAAATGAGAACTGTGAAGAAAACTGTAGGTTCAAAAACAATACAGTGAAGGTAAGCTTAGAAATAAAAAATGTGAAAGACGGGACGTGTAAAATTACTTTAGAAAACTCGAGAAAAACAATAAGTGGTAGATAATAAAAATGAGCTAAAGAACCGTCCGGATAAAATACTCATAAATGATGAACTAGTTGCTTAGCGACCAACAAACGCATTTCACAATGATAAACGTTAAAATGATAGACATCAAGAAACGTCACAATGACAAACATCAAGCAATATATCACGATAATAGATACGAGCGAAACGTCACGTTGACACCTACGTAACAGGAACAAGATGACAACCATGGGAATGAAGGTGGGATTGCGAAAGTAGCAACGCAAAAGTATGTGGGCCACTGCGGAGGCGTGGGGCAAGGGGTCATTAAGCAGCCAATCTGTATTAAGGATTTGAATTTACCGCCGAAGATTTTGTTTGTTGTGGTTAGTTTATAGGTTAGTATCGTGCGTCGCGTGCTTGGTTACTATGGAAACTCGCATTTTTTTATTTCATAATGGAATTTAAGGGAGACTTTAATATTACAGTCACATTCAGATGTGTAAACAACTGTGTTTTCACTTGTTGGGCTCAAATCAATTAAATTGTTAACCCAGCCTTGCGAAAATAAAGTAACAAAGACGTAAAACAAATTCAAAGTTTCTCCTGCCATTCTAATACATAGTTTGCCACAATAACACTGCGAGCGCTAATGTGCTCGTTGCCAACGTTTACTATAGGAACTCGCATTTCTTAAGTAAGTGTTCTGTGATGACAACCGTCAAAATATACAAAATTAAGGCCGCCCCTTAATGAATTAGAGCACAACCGCATCCGTTTCTGATTGGCTAACAAATAGGATCGAAAATCTCATTTCGGTCGCTAAGACAACCATCGAATCAAACACAAAAAAAACTGCACTTAATCCCCGCCACAAATTAAGGGTATAAAAGGCAGAACGCGTATGAATGCAAGCCAGTAATCACTACACTGATAAAGGTTTTTGTGTAAATTTACTGTAATTATCGGTGGCTGCCAGTGATCTCCGATAATTATAGTAAATTTAAACTTATAATTACTGTAAATTTACACAAAAACTTTTATCAGTGTACACATAGAATATTGATGTGATTTTATATAGATTACTAACGATTTGAATTTTACATAAAATTACATTTATTTCATCATAGGTAACAAAAAGCCAATGTTTTTCTTAGTAATCTTACAGAATAATTTTTATCAGTGTAATGCTGATTACACCTTACACCAACTACACCTGCTTCGTCGGCGTCAGATTATTTCACCGATGGATCGAAGAGGCAGTACAAGATGCATACTTTTAAGAGTACAAACTACGCCTACAAACTAATGAAAAACAAACTCAAATTACAACAGAAGTAAAAAAAATGGAGAAGAAAACAAAAAAAGGTACAGTTGGAAAACAATAATAAACAAAACGGGACAAAGAAGAAACTTTTTTTTAAAACGCTCGGATATGTCGATTACTACCATAAATTTGTCATATTTCATTTATTTGTATAGTGGTGTACCTACCGTTGAGGTACAAACATAATTTTAATTGTTTTTAATGGAACCCCCATTTTTTATTACGAATTCTAAAAAAGCATATTTTCTTATATGTATGATATACATGGTGTTTCAAAAGTCGCGACGCAAAATGAAGTGGGTTATAGGGAACGGAATTTCAAACATTTTTTCTCATATAAACATGTGTCAAATTTCTACGCATTTACTAGATACAGGGCTTAACTTTGTTACATGTAAATTTTATTAATGTAGGTTGCTATGATATGTATATCTATGTAAAGATTTTGTAGCATTACATAAGATATTTTTTGAAATAAACGCAATTTGGAAATGCAAAAGAAAATGATATCAAAAGAAAGTTATAAGTATTGGAAAATTCCTCACTTTAAGGAGTGTTGATGTGATAAACTTCATTCAGTATTTTTCATCTATTTGGTTTCGTTTATATATTTTTTTTCTTTTTAAATTGTTAAATTGCATTTATTTAAAAAAATGTGATCCTATACGACTTTTATGTAGGTATACGAAAAAGGAATATGCAGTTTTAGAATTCGTAATAAAAAATGAGGGTTCCCATTTAAAAAATTGAAATTATTTCTGTACCCCAACGATACGCCGCTGTACAAATAAATGAACCCACTCCAAAATATGACAAAAATATAGGAATAATCGACATGTCCGAGCGATTTTGCAAAAAGAAAACATTTTAGAAAATATTTGAAGTGTTCCAGACTTTTTATCCACACTGTCTTTGTTCTCAACTATTAATTGTTGCCGTCACTATAGTGCTGATATAATTATCTATCTGAGCATGCTATTTTGAGAATCCAAAATTCCAACAGAGTTATAGCAACAGTAATATCGTTTTCCACGATGGTACCATCGTAATCATAAAGAACGACTACATCGTAGTGAAACAGATACCTACTGCCATTTTCAAAAAAAATTAGTTGTGTAACATTACTTTTGGCAAAACGGTACTGGTGCTAACAGCTAATTCAGTTGTAACTGCTCAAAGTGATCTAATGCTGATATCGTCTTACAATCGGGTTTGAATTATTGCCTTCTGAATTGTTTTTAATTGGGGTATTCTTATTTGTTTTGTCAAAGCAATATTAATGTCAAAATGACAAAAGTTCATTTTGAAGCACGCTTTAATCAACCAAAATTTAGAGTATAGTCGGTTTTTCTGATTACGATGGTAGGTACATTAGCGGACAATAAAATCCGGGCACGTCATTTGCACAATGTAAACCTCACTTTCATATTTTTGACGTTTAATGCATGTCAGTAGTAATTCTGATATTTGATTCAAATTTTATTTATTTATTTGAACAGAAATATAACCTCAGTAAAAGCCTGACTTACCAAATTTGTCGAAATACGCACGACATGTTTAAATCTTGCCCGGATTTTATTGTCCGCTACTGTACTTTCATGAAAGGTATCACGAACGACAGAAAAAAATGAGGAAAAGTCTTAGCAGTGGTTTTTTTTTACTAAAATAAATGATGCTTCTAATTCAGTTTCTAGTCATTTCCATATCAGTGTGATCATACTAAATAATTTCACTACCAAAGCAACAGTTTTCTGAAACACCTGATTACATTGGAGCGTTATAACGTTATAAGTGTCCTCTTTTTTTATGTCGCCCGTGATACTTATCCCAACAGTAACTATTACTGTAAAGTATGAACACCGATTTTAACATATGAAAACCATGAAAACGAAATTTAAAATACAGCACAAAATTTGTAATGACATTTATGAAAGCTTCACCAGTATTTATGAAAATATCATAAATTAATGAAACTTTCGAAAATTTCAAAAATTTCCGAAATTTATGATTAAATGAAAGATTTCCTGAAAATGTTCATAAAATTTTTCATCGTTTATAAATTTCATGAAATTTTACATCACTAAACAGCATAGAATAAACATGCAATGCGAAAAGCATAAAAGACAACGAGTTCATTGAGGAGAAAAAGAAGCGACTGATATATGGAGTGACGAGTGACCGAAATTAAAAAGGAAAGATAGCAAAGAAAAGGATATGGAGGTGTTTGTCGGAATTTAAAAAAGATATGTATAAATAAAAAAGAAAAATTGCGAAAAACAGAAAAAAGATATTGTCTGTATTGGTCAAGAGTTAAAAAAAAGAAGATATAAGAGGTGGTGTGGCAATAATAATAAGAGAAGGTAAAATAAAATACACATAAATGAAAAACTGCAAAATTAGACGTAAAAGAAAAAAGGAAGAATGTACTTAATGAACGACAACGCAAAAAACTTAAATTCTAAGGAAAATTCATGATGTGTAAGCAGATGACAACAAATATAATGGAAAAGTATGGAAATAAGAATGCCAGTGTAGAAAAGTGTTTAGGAAAACAAGGCGAAAATGCGAAAGCGGAGAGGATATTGGAATTTTATCTTAAAAGCTTTTTGGACTCGCGTCTCATGCACAGAAACATACACAAAATTATTACAGAAATGGCCAGTAGAAGAAGTGAAAGAAAAGTGGGACACACAAGAGATTTGAAAAAGAAAAGAGTTAAAGAATAATCTGTATTACCGTCTAAGAGAGTAAGTTGATGTAAATGGAAACTTGTATAAGAAAATTTGAAAATGAAATTAAAAAGCTACGTTCTTTTATTCACTCCATGCAGAGATGAAATAAAAAGTAGAGTGAGAGCGAAGCTGTTTTACTTGGACCTTATAACACAGTAGTTATTTTTTAATATTACAATAATTATCATACAAAGCAATGAATTTTCTAAATAAAAAAAAAATTAAGCTGCAATAAAAAATAATTTTTGTTTTGACTTTCTGTAAACGGCAAATGGCATAAATTTAAAGAAAAATCTTGGGATTGCTGGCGTGTGTATGTGTGTTAAGAAGCAACCTTCTCGTTCGCTCGTTACTTTTTACCGGTATTCGTATCAAAATGAATCGAAGCGATTGAATTCGGTTCCGCTCTGGATATTTCCGTTTCCGGACCTGACAATAACAGAGCGGCCTGACCATGCTCAGGCATCGCAGGTGATGTTCCCTTCCAACACCACAAATTGAAAATCCACCTTCATTATTCCGTTATAATCATAAAATTGATCGATTTATTTTGGCTGGCTTACTATTTATCAATGCAAGTTAACCAAGAAGTTTGTGACGCATGCTTTACAGATCGATGCTATACATACTCGTTCTTTGTTTGAAGAAGTTAGAAGTTCAGTTTGAAGAAGTTAGACTTCATCTCTCCGCATACATAAGTCGAATAAGTCCGCGCACATGAAGAGATTCCTTAAAAAAAGCAGCTCACGTAATGGTGAACTATTAAAAAACGCACGTGAATGATGAAATCTGTTGCGTGCGAGTTGTTGTTCCACCTGTTTAGCCACATGTTTAACTGTAACGAAAATTACGGTTTTTGTTAAATAATAATTTAAAGAACGCTTCGGCTGCTCGTGTGTTAAAAAGATTAACGAAATTCGTTTTCGTTTCGTTTCAGATCCAACTATTGTTTTAGCTACATACACACGAAGTTAAACTTATTCTTACTTCTTGAGGACGACCTAATGAAAGATTTTTTTTCTTTTTTGGTTTCAAATTCTACAGGGTTTTGTCTTGTATAACACCATAGTGAAGCCATAGTGATTGCCTAGTCTAATAATGTCACTTGCTGCAGTACAGTGTGAACCTCACGCAGTGATGAGTAGAGATCGGCACTTTATATTTTTTGTGGTTCAAAATGTTGTTACCAAATCGAATGCTATTAAACGTGACAAAAAATGCAATCGTGTCATTAGTTGTTCTCTTTTTAATGAGTAAACATTATCATACTGATCTACTTGACCAATTATACCCTGATATGCTTAAATACTTCATCTCAAATTGCGTCATAATAACAAAAAAATATTTAATTACGTTCTCTAATAATGATAGAGAGTTACAAGGTCAGTCTATCATTAATTCATAATTAATCTGTTCTGTCTCCGCCACTTTCCAAGTTTTAATGAAACAATCTGAATTTCGATGGTCTCAAATCAATACCTCGTAAGTCAAAAAAAGCAATCAGTACTACGTACATAATTAAAGTCGAATACAATTAAAAATTAAGAAATACGTCGATAGAAGTTTGTTTTGAAGACGTTTTATTATTATTATGTGCTTTATTATTACCAATATCATTGCAGATAGTAATGAAACACTTTTATTTGCCTCCTCTAAAATGGTCACTTTTTTACACTTACGTGGTATTGACTTGAGGCCATCGATTTGTTTTTGATTTTTAACACTTACACCTTTTTCAATTTTTTTTTCTTGTAGGTGCTGTCGGTGATGAAACTTCAGGATGCAGATTTCCAGGTTCGCCAGCACATTCCAACGTCGTCTTCTCGGATGAAACACTGGGCCCGGGTACGGTGGCTACTTACACGTGCGAAAGGGGCTTCGAACTGTTGGGGCCTTCGAGACGGGTCTGCGAAAACACACAATGGTTACCTGAGGGTATTCCCTTTTGTGGTAAGTACTTCAGTCGGAAACTTACCTTAAGTTTCCTGGCCACACACCACACACGATCATAGAACCTAGAATACGTCAATTCAGACGCGGCTTAATCGGAGAAGCCTTCTCTACCTTTTATTTTGTAACAGAGCCGTTTTTGTCTTATCTCCGCCTTTTTTAGAGTTTCAATGAAACAATCGGTATGTCAAATCTGACATCTGGTGGGGGTTTATCAAAATCATTCAGCCGAAGATACATTTCAAACCTAACCACACACCACACACGATCCTAGAACCTTGAATACATCAATTCAGACGTGGCTTAATCGGAGAAGCCTTCTCCACCTTTTATTTTGTAATAGAGCCGTTTTTGTCTTGACTCCGCCTTTTTTCGAGTTTCAATGAAACAACCGGTATGTATAGAGATCTGACATCTGGTGGGGGTTTAACAAAATCATTCAACCGAAGATACCTTTCCAGTAGATCTCTTTGTGTAATAAAGGAAAATTTTGTGTCCTTCGGATTCCTTTCTTTCTTATTGTTAGCCATCAAAGCGAAGCTGATTTGTTTATTTTTACGAACCGAGGACAGGCAACGGTCGCAATCTACCATCTTGCGCACATACCTTTCGGTGTAACGGAACGCCAGGAGTAATTAAAGAAAATTTAATCGTTCCCCTCGTTCCTTACTGCATACGTTTTTCCATCGCAGTGGTAATAAAAAAAAAGAAAGAGAGAAAGAGAAAGAACACCTTACACCTTGAAACAACTTTCGGTGAAAGACGTCAGCAGTTTAAACACCAATCATCTCGTTTACATACGTTTAAAAATTACAAATATCAAAAGTAATGTAATTGTGGGTGTCTTAACATAAGGAGCCCAATTTTTTATTTCATACCGTTTTTAATGAAGCAGTTGAAATTTGGCGCGTAATGTAAATAAAGTAAAAATAGATAGATGGCACTGCTTCAGTTTCGTTGTAATTCAATAAATATTACACAAACGGCGTCATCAAACGTCAAATTTAACTCAAATGTTTTAATGTATTCGATGCAACAACTAGTATTTAAAAAAAACACAAACAGCTATTGGTTGTCTGTTGTGGATTTTTTTTAATACAGCAAGTTTGCCTTGCGTAATTCTTTTAATGTCACTTTAAAATAAAACAATTCAAATTTGGCATGTAATGTAGATGGAGTGCAAAAGAACAGATGGCGTTGCTTCATTTTCGTTAAAATTTGAAAGAAAAAATACACAAATGACGTCGGCAACTTTCATACATACTTAAATGAAATAGACTTTCTTTCTTTATCAAATTCGATCCAAATAGTATTTAACAAAACATTATTTAGAAGAATTTCCTGAAGAAGAGTCACTGAAATTTTGTATTTAATGTCAATGAAGCGAATTAAATTTAGCGCCGCGTAATGTAGATTAACTCAAATAAACAGATGGCGCTGCTTCGATTTCGTTAAAATTTGAGATACCTCTCAGTCAGTCAGATTTAACATTTTTTACGTAGTGTCAAAGCTGTAAAACGCTTTCAATTTCATACGTTAAAAATCGATTCTATTCTTGAACAAAAAAATCGATTCACTAAGAAATCGGTTGCAAACAAAATCGATTTTTATGATAAAAAATTGACCTTCAGATCGATTCTGAATCAAACATTATTAGCCAGTCCGTCGTCGCTCGTTGTAGGGTGTAAGGCGTGTTGTTGTTGTTGCCTTAGTGTGCTTTGCAATTCATTTGGCTGAAATCGCCTGGAGATGAATGTTTACGGTACTTTGTTCAACGGATTTTATAAATCGTTATCCCTGCATTTATAAGCATTGTTTAATGTTACGATAACAATGTCACTTTTATGACACTGACATTTCATCAAACATCTCATCAAACACCTGACCAAATATGTATGTCATCAAATAAGCTTACTTCTACGTCTCACTGTTTAGATGAATACGAATTAGTCGTTTTCTGATTACTCATCATCTCATCACATCAGATAAGTCGTCAACTCTTTACCGTCAGATAAGTCGTCAACATTTACCGTCATGCACTGAGAGTAATTATTTTTTTTTCTTCACATCGGAATTATCCCGTAGTAGTAAACGATGTTATCATTACATCAACAGACATACTTACTTTCGAACTATAGATTTAGGTACCTACTTGGAATGAATTAACTGTAATTTTTTTTGACACCGCCGAATTTAACCGTTGTCATTGTTGTTAACGCAACGCACATGGCAGGCCTCTTCAGGATAATTGACATCGAATTTATTTACAAAAAAAAAAACAACAGTTAAAGGATCACGTCGTTGTACATAAGTACCTACAGTTTTTGTTGAGTGTACTTAGGTACCTAAAGAAACGGATTCCGATTGCTTCGAGCAAAGTTTGCGAAAAGTTTTGAAAATTGTAGCAAGGTTCGGAGAGGAATGTCGGAGGCGGTGCGGCCTAACGGAATTCGTTTCTCTTTTGTGGGTCAAGTATACGCCGGTGTACAGACAGGAAGTTGGCCCAAATTCTTTTCGGTCCGTTCCGGTCTTGCCAAATGCGTTTTTAATAACATCGAAGAGTTTTTCGGTGCACCTTCTGTTATATGCGATGATGATGGTTACGTCTTGTCTTTTCTAACTGTGATGGTGATTAGGTGTTCAGAACCGCTGAAAACTTCGTGGAAGAAACTTTTTAATTGAGAAAATTATCGTTAATTTCGTCAATTTTAAGTTACTACGTAAAAAAAATTGCGAAAGGAAAAACAGTAGAAGCACAGTTATCAACTTTCAACCCTCTCGGATACCTCCCGGTTGTTATTTTTTCTTGACATCTTTTATATTTTCAAATTTATAAAATCCATCGCAGAAATAACGGTAATGTCAATTTATTATTATAAAGGAAATAAGGCGTTGTGAAGAAGCTTATTTTCTTCTTGTTTGCTTTGTGCGGCTACTTAAGCAAAAATAGGTTTATTCTAAAACTGAAATTTGATTCTTTCACTAGATGGCGCCGATTGTTTTCACGGACATTCGTTTTTTCTCTAGAGAAAAATGTTTCCGAATTTTCATTTTCTTCAAGTAATTATAAACGTTCGCAGGAATGCCAAAATTTCGACGAATTTCGCCATTATTCAAACAAAATCAAATATAAAAAATCCTACATTTTAATACTAAAGTAAATCAATAGATGGCGTCATTCAGAAAACATGTAATTTTAGCAATAAGTTTACCGACTCGCAACAAATTTTTAAATTTCTAAATTTATCAATAACAAAACTTGCTAGATGCCAGTTCACATACATAGACCGCTAGATGGCACTGAGTGTTTCTCATAAATGCACATTTTTCAGAGATTACAAAGTGGTATGAATAAACGTGCACAGAGTTTTCAAAATTCCACTTGAACTTTTCCAACTTTAAAATAAAACGCGATAATCTTTTATCACAAAACACAAAAAGAAAAACAAATAAAAAATGTCCGTTGTTAAATTTAAATATAAATCAGTAGATGAGCATCGCCAAAAAAAAAAACAAGTTGAAAGATCGCTATCATTTCTTTTGCGCATTGTTCTTGGATATCACTAGATGGCGCTTCTCATAGACAAAATTTTAAAATATATATTAATTGTTTGCCACAAATGTACAAATAAAGTAAAATGTAAGCAATGTAAGTATAAATCAGTTCACTAGATGGCGACACAAACAAAAAACTTTATCGATAACAGAAGTCACTAGGTGAGTGCTGAATCAGTTCTTCTGTACGTTATACATGGACATCGTCGCTAGATGGCGGTGAAAACTCTCATAGACACTAGGTTTCTTGAAATGGAAGTTGTTCAGATCCATCAACGTCAACAGAAATTCCAATATTAGCAATTTTAGGAAATATCAATTAAAATAAAATACGTTGTTTGCCACACAAATAAATAAAAAATTAAAATGTCTATGATTCAATGTTAATAAAGGCATAATTCGTTAGGGTGCGTCTTCAAGAAAACATTTAATTTTATCAATAGCAGATGTCATGAGATGTATCAGTTTTTTATGTTATGCGTATTTTTCACTAGATGGCGCTAAATGCGACTTTTCTTCGTCAAAATTAAATTAGTTTATTTTCTCCAAAATTATATTTGACGACAGAGACTTACAGACTTAAAATAAAATAACTATAATTCAATATTAATGTAAAGCGTCATAGTTGAAAAATACCAGAATTCACTAGATGGCACCACAAAGAAAAAGCTAAAATTTATTTACTTTGCGTCTTTTTTTCCTGACCAAGTTATTATGATGTACCGGACAATATCATCAAATATGCAAAGTAATACTTGTTATCACATAAAGACTCATATCCGTTTTCGTATTTTTTTTTGAGACTTCCTTCAATGAGGGACCACTTAGAATGGAATTTCAGTAAGGCAGCTGCATTATAATAATACCCATTCTAAGGGGTCCCTTGTTGAAGGAAGCCTCAAGGAAGTTCTATGTATGAATATAGACATTAGACGCAATTGTATGTATGAATATAGACAGACGCAATTAGATATTTGATGAATTGTAAACGTTTATCAAAAATACGCTGGAATATCTATAGGTACACAATGTAGTAAAATTGAATTATATTAATTTGTTGAGATTGTTGAGCAATATGACGTTAATAATTTAACGTCAATTTTACGTTCTGCTTATTCACAAACAAAGATGTTCAGAAGTCGTTAGTAAAGCATACATAGAGATAAAACTAGGAATTGCTGAATTGAATAAATCACTGTAAAGTGATGAGAAGACAATGTTTTCGAAG
Source organism: Dorcus parallelipipedus (assembly GCA_958336345.1). Lineage (NCBI taxonomy): Eukaryota > Metazoa > Arthropoda > Insecta > Coleoptera > Lucanidae > Dorcus > Dorcus parallelipipedus. The sequence continues at coordinate 15,960,966 of OY284475.1, forward strand.
ACGACTGAATATACAGTTTCATTATTTGCTGGGTTCAAGGAAAATCACCTTTTAATTGCACCAAATTACTCCTCCGTCGAGGATCTTTCACTGACAATAAGTAAAAGTTTGTATTTCACGTGCGCTTTAAAAAAAGTGCAGAAAACGACTAATGCGTTTTTAATTTTGCGTTTACCTCGTTCATTTTGCTCGCTTTGATACACCCGGCTACATCGATTCTTCTCGTTTTAACATCTAATGGCAAAAAGAATTGCTTATTTGAAATATTTTTGTTCGAATTTTAAAAAAAGCACCTAACATGAAAATAAGACATAAATAACAATGAAAATTTAAAATGTTATTAAGTTACTAAGCCCCGATTTTACAATCGTCGGATAAGCATTATTCTTAGAATAACGTGACGTAGGTGTGACGTAGATATGGAGGAACATTAAAGGATATTCGGCAAGCAGTTATTCCGTCCTTATTCCACGATTGTAAAGCTGGGCCTTAGTAGCACATTACAACAGAAAACCAAGTGCTCACAGAAATATTTTAAAGAAGTAATAAATGACATACGAAATTGTTAATGCGAAACAAGAAAAGAATATTTCTACATAAATATAGAAACTACAATATTAGAAGATAATGAACTAAAGAACGAAACAAAAGATCCTTCGATAAGGATTATTTAAAAATCGAAAGACTAATAGAAAATGAAAAAAAGTTTCAAATACTAAAACATAATATAACAAATTCTTTAAACGGACACACACTATCACTTTTAAAGTCTCGCTATCGTTTGACAGTTTCGAATCTGTCAAACAATAGAAGCTGTCAACCGATGATAAAACGTTTAAAGAATTTGTAATACAATTTTCATCGAACAAGAACCCACTTTAATCACAAAAAAAATTATAAATATAAAAATTAAAATAATTCGATAAAAATAAAATACAAAACAAAAAATCCATAAAATTAAACAAAGGAAAATTAAATGAAAGGTTAAGTTAAACAAAAAATAATTATGTGGGGACGAATTGTTCTCCACTCAAAGGACTGACACAACGCGAGACAAAACGATAATTACACAAGAGTTAATTCGATGAAAGGAAACTAAAAAGAACCGAAACAAACCACAACAAACTACCAACTCAGAGGAACAGAAAACAAAAAACTAGAGATTATCAGCAAACAAAAAGAAACTGTGAATCAAGTAGAGAGACAAAATTAATTGGATAAAAAAAAACAAAACAAAAGAGTTGAATCACATAGAAGTGCAAATGATAAAAAGAATGAAAAACAAAAGAATATCGATGACAAGTATACAAAAAATTAAATATTCCATCATTTTCCACATTTTTTGTTGGCGCTTTAAATTTTCTTTGCATAACTTTGTATGAATTTTACGATATTTAGTTTGTTACACCGAATAAAGAACTTCACAAAGAATATTAATTAAAAAAAAAGAGAGAGACAAAAACAGCTTAGAGAATTCCCCAACTTTTGTAACACAATGCGGAAGAAAACTGTAAGCAGCAGCAATGCAATGCGAGAATTAGTTCAACTAAACAACAACAATTCAGTAATAACGAACGAAATTAACTTCCAACAATATCCAGAAAGGCAACGAGAAAACAATAGTTGATTAAATTTATAATTAAATTATACATTTCTATTATTAAAGCAAGAAAATATCAAATTATGTATGTCTTTAGAAAATTCGTATCTTGAAAGTTATTACTACTCGAGGATATATTCTTTCTTGTAGTGTTATAATTTTATACATTTTATAAATAACTATTAATTACCTCTTCTAATAATTCTTCATTCTCATCATCATTAAGGCGATTTCGATGCGTCCTTCGAGTTTTATGAAATGCTCCAAAAAGTGCAATGTTTCTATCTAAGTTAATAAACATTGTTCTTTGTGGATGGCATCTTTCTGAGTATTGTTGGAAGTAAATTTCTCTTGCTGTTACTAAATTGTTGTTGTTAGCACAATACATTTTTAAATTTACAAGAATGAGAGTTTTTTACAGACAATGTCTTATGAAACTTTTTTGCTTTAGTGATAAAAAATTTAATTACGAATCTAATTAACTGCTTCATTGTCGTTTTTCTGGATATTGTTGGAAGTAAATTTCTGTTGCTATTACTAAATTGTTGTTGTTATTAGCACAATACATTTTAAAAATTTACGTCTTTTCTTGATTCGCATTATTCATTGTTATATCTAAAAGCTTTTCAAAAATCTGCATTTGTGATAAAGAAATAAAACTCCGAAAGTATATCAAACTTTTTTTGTTTTTGTCTTCACAGCATAACCATATTTTTCTTTGCATTTTTATTTTTAACAATTTCTTGCATTTATAACTGCTTCATGGCCGGTATTATAAACGTTAGTTAAGAATAAAAACTATAGATTTTCGATATAGTTCCTCACTTTGTGTACAATTTCTGTATTATAAACACAAGTTTAAAAAGTTGCTTGCTTAAATCTGTCAATTAAATTAATTTCTAGATTTTCTATCAACTAAATTTTAATCGTCGATTATTTTTGTCACCAAACTTAAATTTAATTTACTTGCCTCTTACTTACCACTGACAGATGACAAACTTCTGCTGATGAAACGTATCAGCTGTTCCCCGGGCTAGCAACAGCGAAGAAAGGGGCGGGTTGATTAAGTTGGTAAAATTATTAAAGGGCGCCAGAAGACTGTATTCCCAGCTAAACGTAATCGACCAGTCGACGTCTTCAATCGACCAAATCGGGCAGAAATAAATCAACAGCAAAACAGAGGCGAGACTTTACTCACTGGTGTGCGTGAACGCAGAAATTAAACTCGAAGTTAAAGTTAACACAACTGAGGTTTTATTAAACAAATCAAAACATACAGCACTTTACACAATTTCAAGTGGTTTCTTAATTTATGCTTAAATTAACTACGGTAAACGCAGCGCAACACGTAGTTAGAAATTCTTCCTCGTGATTTAACTATTCACGAGAAATGAATAAAATATAAACCGATCGATTCGCAAGACGTCAGATTAAATTCAAGTTGGAATACCTAACCTTTTGACAGCGCGTCCAGTCATGCGTCAGGGTCAACGTTACCAACCGAAGCGCGATGGCCGGTGGGTAGTTACGACGCCTCCTGTCGTCCGCGGATAGCGTCAACAATGATCAAACTGGATCCGCTGGGATCATAAAGATGGCTGGTCAGGTTTCCACGATCGGGCCACGGTACATTCACAGGGCAGAAGCACCACCGAAGAACTAGGCCTAGAAGCCTGGACTAAAAGCCTGCGCCAGAAAACTGCGCCCAAACAGAAAAGCCTACATAAAGGAAACGATTTCGTTAGCGGCCATATTGGGTTGTCGTCGGCGTTCGTCGTTATATTTTACCTGATAATTTTAAAACTCCAGGCTTGGTATGAGGGTTAAAATTATCCCCTAAATTCGTTCGGTGAAATTCAGCCGCTGGTGAACTTCTCCTCCCAAGGAGCAAGAATTCCGATATTTCACAACATACGTAAAACACGTTAACACCCAACCAAGGTCCGAACACAAAAAAGGACGATAGAGACGACTTGAAGATGGTGGTGGCCGCTAAAATACGGACGGTAACCAACGACGTTATCAGAAGGCTGTCACGTGGTGTGCCACACGAATGAGCTTCGAGCAGTAAAGAGGAGGGATACAAGATTGCCAACTGTATCGACAGCGGGTCAGATATCGTCCAGTCTCCGCGTTTTCTTTGGCGGGAGATTTGAAACGTAACAATATAAATGATGAGAACAGCTACTACAGTGTGCCAAATATGAATTTTTAATGTGCTAGTGTCCAGTGCTCAGAAAATGAACTACGAAAAATGTACTTATGCTAAATAATGTCTTCTATTTCATCTGTTTCTTCTGTGTTTTCGAGATTTTCTTCTACAGAGTTTGAAAGTATTTCATCAGGTGATGAAGAAAATCCCCAACAAAAGTCGTATTCTTTTGAAAACGTAACTTATCTAAACTGAACTTCAACAAGTTATGTGTGTCCGAAAAACGGAGAATTTTCTTGAACACATAACCCAGTTGAAATGGCGGCTCGTAAGTACATTTAGACCCAATGGTATAATGCCAGTTTACATTTTTTTTTAGCAATTTAATTTTAGTATTACTTACATTAGCGTTTTTTACAAGACCGGCGATGAAATTAACGACGAAATTATAATGTGCTCATGCACCTCGATTGTCCATTAAAACGTAATTACGCGGACGTGCTGATGTGGCTGGCATTTCAACAAGCCGGACAGTTTATGCAAATGGGAATCTTAGATAGGTAGCTTAATTGTTACACGATTAACGGAACTAGTTAACGAGGATCTACAAATGTCCGTAGGCACACCTTTTACAGATCCCTAAACTCATTTACATGTTTGTTGCGGTTTTTGAAAACAAATTTGTGCTATATGTAATGTATCGTATTACGCTAAATACATGGTAAGCTTAAAACTAACCATGTGATAAATACGGTAAACTAGTTTACACATTGGAAATAAAATAGAATTAACGCAATTAATGCACTTGTCTTAAAGCAATTGACCCATTAACATCCAATCACATTGGTTATACTTACGATTTAACGTGACGATATTTATTACGCTATTCAGACGCAAATAACGTGTTCCCATCAACACTTACCGTTACGCTATTTCTTGCACCTACACATTTCCGAGGACTTAGACGCAGATTTTTATAAACGACGTTTTTTGGGGCGCCTGTATTTATATTTTCCAAATAGTAAATAGTGTGTTCCCTTTACTATTTATCGTTATTTCTTGGGCCTACACATTTTCGAGGACAACGAAACTAATTTTTCTGAATGACGTTTACAACGATACAAGCGAACATCGTAGTGAGACACACTATCTTTTTGGGACATCCTGTATGACGTATTTTTAAATTTGTCGGCAAGTTTTTAATATAATCGTAACTTTTCCTGATCCTGACACATTTGAGATTAACAAAATGGTTTCGTTCGTGAACATTTTAATACGCTTGCAGAGGAAAAGAAATTGCCCAAGCAATAACGTGAACTCTGCAATTAATACCGTGAAATAACCGTCTCATCGGAACGTATTAATCGACTGCCGTTTACTTAACGAGAATGCAACTATGTTGCAATGTTACAAAAAAAACGTTAATGCCAATAATAATAATAATAATGAATGAGTTTCCTATTCACGTTAACGAGCTGAAACTCAAAGATTACTTCGATTAGCTGGCAAAAATTCGTAATTAGTTGCTGCACGTGTCGCCGGGTTTTCATTCAATTTTTTCCCCCCATAAGTTGTAATAAATACATCGATCTCGGATTATCGTTAATTGCAAATGTGGTCGTTTTCGTTTTGCTCCTCCTTGCGATTATGCATGCCATGTTTACTTACAAAAAAAAAAGAAATGTACAGGCATGATGATTGAGTTGTTTTCTCAAGGAATGATTAGGCTTTACTTACTAACTAAGTAACAAGTGTCTAAATAAAAACCTGGTCAAGTGGGTTGTGATCGAGACTTTTTCCATTGCATTTACATAGCAGAATTACTAAATATAGCCTACTTGACCAGGTTTTTATTTAGACACGAGTTAGTTTCCTTACTTAAGAAGTGTATTTACATATAGTACTATGGGAAATTAAACTCGAAACGCTAAAACATGGCAGGGTCATCATTCATCAAAAATAGCTCAACCTACAGTCTCAACCCCAATTCGCAGGATGCCGCTGCCTAACCCTAACCCGATGACATGTCAAGCAGTCTGAGCTCGCCTTATGTTGGTTTTTAGGGGATTGTAAATTCTGTCCTACGGAGTATATAAAAATAAGAGTTGTTTTGTCTGTTCTTGAATATTTCAGATGCTGTAAAAAGAAAGCGGGCTCTATGGATATGATTGGATCTTGAGCCGATCCTGGTGCGACCTCAGCTTTGTATTTACACCGGTAATCCGCATACCTGTGCATGTAATGCACTTGTTTACGAGTGACGTAAAACACAAGGTTCGCCACCGAGCCAGCGAATTAACAGCTGGCAAGCGAGATGGGGGCTCTTGTAAAAATCGCTCTTCTAGTAATCCTCGACTTAATGGCATCCTGTGCTCGTACCGTGTAAGAAAAAAAGGCCTCTCGACACACTGAGTAATTGCTAAATAAATACTTATTGATTCCGATGTGATATGTACAGGGTGACTGTTAATTAACCCGACAAAATGAAATCACGATAAAAAGCGGTGTCCAAGAGCACGAGAAAATGTTTAAAAAAAACTCTTTCTACTTTAGTTTTCGAGAAATAATTAATCAAAAATTAGCCACAAAACGACGATGCGCTCCTGGCTAAAAAACAGAGGAGCAGATGAACGAGATGAATGCCCTCATAGAAGTTTTGTGGTAGGCACGGCGGCGTAGCATCGATCCTGAACTTGACTTTCAAGTGAAACTTCACGTCAACTTCGTTTTTAGGTCAACCCCCGACGAACTATAAAATATTTACTTGACAAATGCAAGCAAATCACCTGAAGCAGATTATTCCATGCAAAGGATTACAACTGTTATAACCTTCGCTCAAGATGGTTGCCCCAACTTGCACACATATCTGACATCAATGTATTAATATTTGTCTTGTGTGTTAAAAAAGTATCATAAAGTAATTATTAATTTCTGACACTGGGTTATATAACAAAAGTGGCTTATTTTAGTCTCATTTACTTACCCTAGAAGTTTGGCAATCGAATTTTTCAACACCCTGTATAATCGATTTTCCTTCTACCATTTTGATGTAGGGTTTAGTTCATCTTCCGTAATCTGTGTCTTTTCTGTATGTGTTTACTCTTCATCCTTCTTCTTCATGTACGAACTTACTCCACACTTTTTTATCTTTTGTCATATTTCTTGCTTCTGTCCATGTTTTCCCTTTCTTGGTTAATATTTTCTCTACTGCTTTGTCCCATGTCTCTTGCGGTCTCCCTTTTCCTCTTCCAACTTGCACCCTGGCTTCCCAAACTTGTTTAGTTGTCCTCCCTGGGCCCATTCTTTGTAGGTTGTCCCACCAACTTAATTGTTTTTTCTCTATGTACTCTATCAATGGCTTTATCTTCAATTCTTCTCTTATTTGGCTGCTTCGTATTTTGTTTTTAATGTTACTCCTACAACTCTTCTCAGGTTTTTTTCATTTCTGTTGCCGCTAGTCTTTCTTTCATTCTCTTTGTCAATGTCCAGGTTTCGCTGCCATATGTCTGTCAATGTCGGCCTGTAAATTGTTTTATAAACACTCATTTTCGTTTTCTGCGTTACTTCCTTTTTATTTATAAATGTCTTGTTCATTGCGTAGTATAATTTGTTTGTTGTCTCTATCGTTTCATTTATGTCCCTTTCCTGTATTGTCACTCCGAGATAATTGAATGTTTGAACCTGTTCTATCCTCTTTCCATTTATCTGTACATTTGTTCGTTGTGTTTCCCTTGTTATTACCATTACCTTAGTTTTATCCACGTTTATTCTCATTCCTTTTTCTGTTAGTTCTGTATTCCATATCTCGAGGTTTCTCTGTAGTGCTTGTTCATGGTTCGGAAGATCATCGATAAATAATAGAAAAAGAACCGGACCTAAAATAGAGTCCTGTGGAACTTCTGTTTCTGTACTAAATTCTTGTGATCGTGCCGTACGGTGTTTAACAACGATTTTTCTTTGGGTAAGGTAAGAAACCAGCAATTCCAGTATACTACCCCTTATTCTGACTGCCCATAACTTAGTTTGTACAAATTTAGGGTCCAGACAATCCAAGGCGCATGTTAGGTCAAGAAAGAGGCCTACGACAAATTTTTCGCAGTCTAACTCTTTGACTTCATTGGAATTCATACTTGTGAAAAGATTTGTATTGTCTATTACTTTTGGAAATACATTCTTTAATTTTTTGTGTAAAGTCTTGCAACGTAATATTCTTTCGTACCTAATGAACAGTTTGTTGGTTGTTCCGGGGTTAGCATAACTCCTAGATGGTCCGAAAGAAGTGGATTGAGTATGTTTAATCGATACACCATTCAGACGGTAAATTTGTAACCATATAGTTCAGCATACTCTCTGAATGAATATGAAAGGTCAAGTTTTACAAGCTTTATTCCGAGTAAATAACATAATCCGATTATGGGATACGTACGTTGTGAATTTGGCGTTTTAGTCTAGAGATACCTACTTTTTGGGGTAAATTTATAATTAATTGTAATTTTCTCTGCGACGTACATTCACGTACGTGATTTGATCAAAAATTCTACACATAATACTAGCGACGTTTAAAACAACTCTGTATCCTAATGGTTTTATTGCCTCCGTGCGATAAAGAGATACGATTTTACTATCAGCTGCCTGTCGGACCGTGCTTTGACCCCTGCGCTCACCAGTAAATAATCCGCACGAATTAACAAACAATTAATTGCGAATTTGTTGCCCTTATTTCATAAGCAATTCCAGTTATTTTAGAAATTACTAATAATTACGTCGCGTAAAAGAAACAACTCAGACTTCCGTTCCAAGCTGTTAAACGTACAATAAAACGAAATCGAGTTATGTGTCAAGGTCGCATTGTGCGCAGGCAAAAAGTCAATAAAATAATAATCATAAAATTTATAGTCCTGCGTTTATAAAATGTGGCGTCATTGGGATTTTGGGATAATTCGATTGTTTTATGCGTTTTTTTTTGTCGGAGCAATTGTCATTCACTCTGTATATATGTAGGTATAGTAATGATGTCACGAATCAAGACAGGAAGAACTTACAACTACATTTTATCGTGCATAGGTACTAGTACTGCCTTGCTCTCGGATGAGATTTACTTTTTACGGCGATAAATTCTTGGCATTAGATTCTTTTCAGTCCACGCACTTGTCCCATTAACGGTTATTTAGTACCGTCTTTATACGTTTTTCTTTGAGCCCGAGTTTTTGCCTTCCTTGGAAGAACTATAAATGTCAACCGGTTAACCGGTAGTCGAGCCCTTGATTTATTTACGTTTGAAGACATGTTCATTGCGATGTTTGGTGCAATATTTGTCACTTTTTTTAATTAATTACTTCTCTTCACACGTCATTTTGAAGATACGTTTTGGACTGGATCATCAAACTTTCTCTTTCAAAATAAAAAGGTAAAAGGGAGAATTAAATTTTGCGATGTTTCATTCCGAAAAAACCGTTGCGCCGAATAAAAAACAATCTTAAGCAAAGGGAATTCCCCAAGTTTTATAAAAAAAAAGTTTTCTCTTCTTCTTGTTCATGTAAAGTTGCAACTGGGATACTCTACAGTTTTCAATAAAAAAAGTCGCCTGCTTTGCGGCTATTCGTTTAAATTAACAGTAAAGTTTACGCTTCTATTCTTCTTATTGATCGTTAAAGCCGGCACGCTGTTAAAATCCGTAATGTCTTGGTAATTTTTATTGCCGGATTCGAAATCGGGTGTCTCTCTCTCTCTTCTCAGGTCAACGTTAATTAATATTTTACAGCGAAAAACATAAATCCACTTTACTTTTGCCATTTTTTCCGATTGTTTATTTAACGGTGCGGTCGAGATTGTTGCGGTTGGGAAGCTTGTGACTTTTCCATCAAATCATTGAATTTAGACAGAGAAAATCACTTGAACAGTTAATCATATCTATTCATTTTCATTGGAATAACTCATATTTTAAGTGCACGACTCTTTTTAATTTGTGGTTTCTCAAGTGGGGCTCGAACCTAGGACCTTTAGATTATTAAACCAACCCCTTTAACCACTAAGCTACAGAGGCGACAACTTTATGCAGCTATAAACGTGTATGTAAGCTACATAAAATTATTGCGGAGCACTTGAACTACTGCTCCAGTGAAGTAAACCCAATTTTCCATAGTATGTTATTTGTAGCATGAGCCAAGTTTGACGTCAGTGAAAATTAAAACTAAAAATAAATAAATGAAAGAACTCATTTTTTCGTTGTATTGATTTAAAGTGATCTATCTCCTGAATCAATCCTGTCCTTGTTTTAGGCGGACTTTATATCATGGTCCTTTTTTTCTCTAACTTTATGTTTTATCTGAAGTTTTCGGGGGAAGTAAAACGCGACAGGAAGCGGCCGAGAAGCGTGTTAAATAAGGTTTACATACCCCAGTAACGCGGAACAAAATGTTTTATATTATTATAATTAGCCGGCGAGATTTCTAACGCTCGCAGAGGAACTTCATAGTTGAGTTATTCTGACCCAGTTCCTCTATGTGCGGAAAGAACGCCGTGTGAAGAACTTATTTAGAGTTTATTGAAGTTCGAAATTCTCAATTTTGAATTAAAAACAACAGCAACATCGACGGTTTTGTATTGACCAATCCATTCCTTGCCCCTTTAGAATTTTGCTGCACGTTATTTAACTGAAACCATCAAAAGAAAGCGACACCATCTATGAGCAGTTTCATCCATTTATTCAATTATTTTTTAACGAAAGAGCAAATTTTATAGAACTTCTTGAGTATTATATTAGATTCAAATAAAAAAAACATCTTAGACTTTTATCTGATTTTAAATTTTATCTATTCATCTATAGGTCGATCTTGACGAAGTCGTGCCATCTACAGAGATTCCTTCGAAGTTCTCTGATTAGCAGCACGGCCGCCTAGATTAAAGAAGCACCAATGCTTTATCCGGCCGGTCGCATTAACTAACTCTCGTTAGTGTGGCTTCCTCTGCATAATTTTGACTTGAACTTCCGCCGTTGCCATAGTTACGGCGTTTAATATTACATTTTCACCCAAATCTTGTACATATTATGGCAATTTGAATAATAAATCGTAAATATGTTGCCCTAAAATACTGCACTTTAACAAGTCATGCGCTACTTTGCTCACAATCACTTCTCCGAAGTTAGCAAAAGGTCCTCTAGTGTGGCTCCCTCTTCTGCACAGAAAAATGGCTGTGAACTAAGAACGCGACTAGCCGGATAAAGAATCTTTTATTAATATAGGAAACCGCGATTTGTAGAGACAATCCCTTTTTACGACAATCACTTTTTCTAAACTATATATTTATGTTTAATGCAGCTCGCATTGAAATTGTTTATAATTTATTTGATTGTATTAGTAACATAAACACCTAAAGTCCCTAGATAGTAAAAGTGCCCCAATTACTGCCATTTTGAGTCAGACTAAACTCGCAAATTTATAATTGAACGTAACAGGTAATGAGATTTCAAATTTGGCGCGCTTATTTTGACTCAAAATGGCGGTAATTGCGGTACTTTATCTATCGAGGGACTTTATAAAAACCAAAACAGTGACGCCATCTACCTTCATTGTCATTAACTGTAATTATTTGTGTAACAAATTGCTTGTCCACAGATCTTTAAAATCGCTCTCTAATCAATGTTTCGCTTATACAGTTGACAGTCTTCGCACTTTTGAAAGAACTGAACCGAGACCTTTTTAAAAACCTTTTAAACTGTTAGACCAGTAAATTCGTTGATGCCACCTACGTCCATTTTCATTAATTATAATTTTTTGTGTAACAGATTACTTCAGGCACTTTTAAAAATAATTACTTGACAGTTGTCCCAATATTAAAAGAACTGAGCTAAAATGTTGCAGCAGAAAGTTCGTTGACGCCATCTATGTCCATTCTCATTAATTATAATTTCTTATGTAACAAACTGCTTATACACACACACACACACACACACACACACACACACCTTTAAAGTCAGTCATTAATTAACGTTTCGCCTCTGAAATTGACGGCTTTCCCCATTTTGAAAGATCTGAGCTGGCCTTTTTAAAAGCATACTAAACTGTTGCAGTAGAAAGTTCGTTGGCGCCATCTACCGACGTTTTCCCGAATTAATTAAACGATTAGCATTAAACTCTGTACATTTCAAACTTGATAGGCTTCACTTTTTGCTTCAAATCAAGAAATTGATGCGGGCAGTTGAATGATTAATGTGCACACGGAGAAAGTTTATAATTGCAAATTACCATCATTAAATATATCAAATTTGTACTAATAAAGAATTTATCGTCTATTAGCAGTTTCCTATTGCTTATATTGATCCGGAAAAAGGCAACAGAAATTAATTAATAATTAAAAATATCGTCGGAAACTTTAAAATCACCCTCAAATTTATACTAGTCGTTTAATTACTTCGGAAAAAGCGACAAATATGCTGATACTTCGAGCAGGACGTAAACCTATAGAAAAAACATGCTGTATGTTTCCTATATACTTTTGTATTTTTTTTATTTATTGAGGCATGTAATATCCTCGGTCTCTAAACATTTTACGGAGCAATTAAATAGGTTTCGCAACAAATGCATACGGGAAATACCAATATGGAAAGCTATTACGGACACATGTTCCCACATGCTAGCAGATCATTACGTATCGGTGGCATGCAATCAATTTCACAATGGTTTTCACCTTTGCCTTGGCATGCGAATTTAAAATCCGTTCGAAACGTGGAACGCAATTTCCTGGTACATTTTTTCAACGTTACATTGTCGCCCTTTTACTAAAAGACATGTGCTGTGACTTCCTCGTCGTTTGCATTCATTACCTTAGATCATCTTCTCCTTTGCCTTTTCAGATTGCTCATACATTTTTTTTTCTTCATAATTGGACGTTTAACATTGAGACACCATAAGAAACGTTCTAAGAAAACATCAAACCACTCTGATTGACATCATCAGAAAACGTTCATTTTTGATAAAATAATTCGTAGCGAAATAAATCGATTTCGAATCGAGGTTAACATCAAACTAAAGTTAGTTACCTGATTACGGCCTGATTGCGGTCCTGGTTTGAGTCCGCCAATAATTTCAGCAACAATCAAGTCTGCATCGCTCGACAGATGACAGTTAATCAATTAACGATGCATTAAAACAAACGTTTATCGTCTAGCTAATTTATTTCGTCGTAAACGAAGAGGTATTTGATGGGGGGAGGGGTACTCAGGGCGATAAATTGACCTCCTTTGAACAACTCGTGCTTAGATATTTGACACATTTCCTAACACCCATGTAATTCCCCAAGCTTAACGCTCGCTAGTGTTGGAGACGTGTTCTGGCTAGTTGGTACTGGCGGTTGCGGCTGCGACCGTCTTACTGTTGTTATTTCTCCTTCGGCTTTCGCCTTACAAACTGGGGAAACGCAGAAAACCCAGTTCGAAGGAGGCGGTATGAATCGAATCCGAACACAAAGCAGATGGTCAAGTGAAATGATGAATAACCATTTTTTTTTCAAAATCATAGTCGTTATACTGTCTGTTTCAAAATGTGTTGTTTTAGAAAGAGACGGATAGATTCGTACAAAACAATGAATTGAACAAACGTTGCAACGCTACCCTTTGCAAGGGTACATGCCCATCTATGCCTAGCCCTACAATTAAAATCAAAATAATGATAAAAGAAAACAAATCGCAAAACCCACGTGGTTATGTTGTACAATTTCGCAATATACATATGTCGGACTGGTTGATAAAATGATGATCACTCATAGTCATTCGTGAATTACTTTCTTCTTTTCTGAGATCGATTGATTATCCTCATTTGAAATTAGGTTTCACTTCTAACGTTTAACAAGATTCGCAAATCTTCCATTTTTTTCTTCCATTTTTTTCCTGATGAGGTAGTCAACAGCTTTCTTCTTTTCAAATCTGTTGATCATGATTGCTGTCGATCATTGTGTATATCATCAACTTTCTTCTTCTTTAGAAACGCTGATTTGCTTTGTCGTCGATGGCTATTCTTCTTTGAGAGATATCGTTCGAAAAAATTCGCAATATGGTCTTCTAAATCACTAATGAACACTTTCTTCTTCTTCTTAAAATCAGTTAGTTGGCTTTGCGGTCTACAACTAGCCTTATTTAAAATTAGGTTTAATTTTTGACATTTGACAAAATTCGAAAATCTATTTTTTTTTCCTTTTTTTATGAGTAATCAATAATTTTTAATCTGTTGATCAGGACCTCTGTCGATGACTGTTTTCTTCTCTAGGAAATACTGATTTGCTTTGTTGTTTAAGGTTAGTCTTCTTTGAATGATATCATTCAAGAAAATTCGTTGCATCATGTCTTTCATAATGGTCTTCTTAATCAGTAATCGACAATTTTCTTCTTCTTAAGATTAGCACTAAATCCAGTACTATCCTTCTTTAAAACTGAGTTTCAATTGTGACATTTAACATAATTCGCAAATCTTACTATTTTCCTCTTGTTGAATTATGAACAACTTTCTTCTTTTGAAATTTGTTGATCAAGATTGCTGCCGATGACTGTTTATATCATCATGAATTTTCTTCTTCTCTAGGAACTGTTGATTTACTTTCTTGTCGCTGGCTATTCTTCTTTGAATGGTCATCATCAACTTTCTTCTTTATTTATTTTGTTGTCAATGGCTATTCTTCTTTGAATGGTATCGTTCAAGATAATTCGCAAGAAGATAAGATAAGATAATTCGCAGTATCGTATCTTTTGTAATGGTCTTCTTAATCAGTAATCGACAATTTTCTTCTTCTTAAGATTAGTCACTTCGCTTTACTATCTAGGACTATCCTTCTTTAAAACTCGGTTTCAATTTTGATGTTTAACAAAATTCGCATACCTATCTTCTATCTTTCCTTTTCCTTTCAACAACTTTCTTCTTTTCAAATCTGTTGATCAAAATTGCTGCCGATGATTGTTTATATCATCATGAACTTTCTTCTTCTCTAGGAACTGTTGATTTACTTTCTTGTCGCTGGGTATTCTTCTTTGAATGGTCATCATCAACTTTCTTCTTCGTTTCTAGGAACTGTTGATTTACTTTGTTGTCAATGTCTATTCTTCTTTGAATGGTATCGTTCAAGATAATTCGCAAGAAGATAAGATAAGATAATTCGCAGTATCGTATCTTTTGTAATGGTCTTCTTAATCAGTAATCGACAATTTTCTTCTTCTTAAGATTAGTCACTTCGCTTTACTATCTAGGACTATCCTTCTTTAAAACTCGGTTTCAATTTTGATGTTTAACAAAATTCGCATACCTATCTTCTATCTTTCCTTTTCCTTTCAACAACTTTCTTCTTTTCAAATCTGTTGATCAGGATTGCTGCCGATGATTGTTTATATCGTTATCAACTTTATTTTGCTCCAGGAAATTCAATTTGTTTTGTTGTTTAAGGTTATTGTTCTTTGAACGATATCTAGGACCATCCTTCTTTAAAACTGGGTTTCCATTTTGACGCTTAACAAAATTCACATATCTTCTATTTTCTCTGTTTCTTCTTGAGTAATCAACAACTTTCTTCTTTTCAAATCTGTTGCAAGGTTGCTGCCGATATTTATATCATCATCAACTGTCTTCTTCTCTAGGAACTGTTGATTTATTTTGTTGTCGATGGCTATTCTTCTTTGAAAGGTCATCATCAGCTTTCTTCTTCTCTAGGAACTGTTGATTTACTTTGTTGTCTATGGCTATCCTTCTCGTTCAAAAAAAATTCGCTGTGTCATGTCTTTTCTAATTGTCATCTTAACCAGTAACCAACTTTCTTCTTCTTAAGAAGTGTGACTATCCTTTTTCAAAATTAGGTTTTGATTTTTAACAAAATTCGCCATTCATCTATTTTTTTTTTTTTTCTTCTTAAAGAGCAATCAACAGTTTTCTTCGTCTCAAATTCTGTAGATTAGCTTCATCAACATTAACAATTTTCTTCTTCTTCTTCTGTAAAATTTTGTGATTTGTCAACAAAATTGTTGATGGCTATTCCTCTTTGAAGTTATATTTCACAAAATTCTCAGTTCTTGCGTTTTTCTCTTGATGGTCTTCCTGCTGACTGATCATCAACTTTAAATATTAGATTGAAACAACTGTCAACTCTGGGTGAAACATAATCGCGACAAACAACAAAGATGTTGATTCACTAGTACTTTATTGGATTCAATATACATTTCAGCTGATAGGCCACCGTCAGGAGTTTACATTACTTTGTTATTTGTCTCGATAATCAACTTTCTTCTTCTTTATGACCACATTTTCACGTTTAACTATTTCTTTCCTAACGGTCTTTTGTACGAGATATCAACAACTTTATTCTTCTTAAGTTCTGTTGATCAGACGCTGACTACATTGTCAACAACTTTCTTCTTCTCTATATTGATTTGCTTTGTTATCGACGGCTTTTCTTCTATGAAAAGTTTGTTGGGCCTTATCATTTAACAAAATTTGCAATTCTGGAGTTTTTTTTTTATTATTTTTCCGAGGTGTAATCATCAATTTTCCTCTTCTTTAACATAAGTTGATTAGCTTTGCTATTCTTTTTTGAAATAAGGTTTCACTTTCACTTTCTCAACATCTTTCATCTTCTTCTTCTCTATGTTGATTTGCTTTGTGATCGACGGCTTTTCTTCTATGAAAAATTTATTGAAGTTTTCTTTTCCTGATTATCTTCCCGATGAGCAATCATCAATTTTCCTCTTCTTTAACATAAGTTGATTAGTTTTGCTATTCTTTTTTTAAATAAGGTTTCACTTTCAATGTTTAACAAAACTGATAAGTAATTCTTCTGGGTTAACAGAAAGTCTTTCTCATATGTAATCATCAAACTTTCTTCTTCTTTATGATCTGTTGATTAACTTTGCTGTCGATGACTATCCTTTCTTGAAATCAGGTTCCACATTTAGCTATTTTTCTCCTTAACGATCTTCTTGATCAACAACCTTCTCCTTCTCAAGGTGTGTTGATCAGTCACAACTTTCTTCTTCTCTATGCTGATTTGCCTTGTTGTCGACGGCTTTTCCTTGGACTCGTACCATTTAATAAAATTCGCAATTATGGAGTTTTTTTCCTGATTATCTTCCTCATGAGCAGTCATCAATTTTCTTCTTCTTTAATATCAGTTAATTAGCTTTGCTGTTCTTCTTTGAAATTTTTTTCCTAATTTTTTTTCTGATGAGATATCAACAACCTTCCCCTTCTCAAGTTCTGTTGATCAGTCGATGACTACATTATCAACAACGTTCTTCTTCTCTATGTTGATTTTCTTTGCTGTCGATGGCTTTTCTTCTATGAAGTTAGGTTGCACTTTTAACGTTTAACAAAACTCCCAATACTGGACTTATTTTCTTGACTATCTTCCTGATGAGTAATCAACAATTTTCTTCTGTTTTAAGATCTGTTGATTAGCTTTGTTTTCGCTCTTGATGTTTGACACAATTCGCAATTCATCTGGTTTTACTGATGAGCAATCAGCAACTTTCTTCTTCTTCTCCCTCTCTAATCAGCTTTGCTGTTGATGATTATCCTTATTTGAAGTTACGTTTCATTTTTAACCATTTTTAAAACTCTCAAATGTTATGTTTTTTTTTCTAATGATACACCTGATTACCTGAAGAGTAATCATTAGACAAAGGTCAAAACAATGGTGTGACGTAAATGAAGAATCAACTAATAAAATCAACGCCATACGATCACAGAAGAAACGTCAATAATATGTAAATGGTCCACTGTCTTTACGTTTAGTTCCTGCTTACGTTTTAATGATGTTTTTTACATAACTGAAAGTAGATGATTTAGTTGATCTACTCATAAGTCTACGTCACGCGCCTTTATTTTATAATAAATCACAGCAGGTCCTGAGCGTACTCAGAGCGTTTTGAGTAATAACCAATTTCACTAAGAAAATAGATGATGAGATGACTCTCAGCAGGGGACCTATCAGAATTTTCTGATAAATCAAATTAAAACTGATGCCGACACATCAGCTGGTACTTAATGATTTCACTAGTATGTTGTTTATTATTAACGTAGGTTAGCAACTAGTCTATTGCTTATTATTAACTAAATTTAACTAGATTTTTGTCTGACGAAAATTTGTATAACAATTTCGTTACAACTCGTCAACAGACAACTTAAAAATCGCACAAATCTCCATCATTTGATTTCTTCCTCAAGAAGGTAGCGAAATGATTTTTATGTTGTGGTTTGACAACTTCTTTCTGAAGAAGTTCTCAGACTGTAGTGAAACGTTGATATTTGTAAAACTTGTAAGCTTTCAATTTACAAGTTATAAGGAAATTGTTGTATTTATTATTAACGCCGATATTAAAATTATTTATCATATCATAGATGTTATTGAGCATCGCCTCAAACAGGTTTGCCCTTAAAAATGAGATAATTAAAAGAAAACTGAAATAATTATCAATATTATTATTTCCTGTAATTATACTTAAGAGCAGTTCTATAGCTGCTATAATTCCTTTCAAATGTCACTGACCGCCTTAATTATTACAAAACCACTCAAATCATAAAACGCATTCCACATTCCACGAAGGAAAACTGAAATGGCTTCCGCTCGTTTGCGTTATTTCGCACTAATCGATGGGGGATTCAAATATTTATTGTTTTAAAGTGGTGCTAACAACAAGTGACATAACGTCGGAACGGAAGAAAGAAGAAAGTAGGAACGACTTTGACTCACGACGAACAACGAAAGTGGGCGTGTATTATTCATCTGACCCACTGCGAACCCGTTGCCGGTGTACATGACACGAAGACCTACATTTCCTCGCCTGCATTGTGTACCTCTTCTTACCTTGAGAAATTTCAAGCGATCGGCCGAAATAAAGGCCGCCTAATTAGCATTGTCTTTGCGCGAATTGAAATTCTCACGATCGGCGCGCGGTTTTAAAACAAATACTTTTCCATTAACGACGGTAAATAATGTATTCTTAGATCGGCCTTAAAACAGCTTTCTCCAGACGAGATCTTTCACGAACGGTGATCTAGATATGACTCGGTGTTATTAAAATTGAAAACCGAAGATTTTATCGCGCTTACCAGGAATGAAGTTAATTTAATTTATTAAAATATTATGCTCAAACCTCAATGAAACAAAGAACTATAATCGATTGTTTTAGTTGTTTAAAGTAAGACGAATTAATTCGTTAAGTCGGTCGCAGCCGCAACCTTTTAAAATCGCTTTTTAATCGACCTTCACTAATCAATTTTGTAATTATGATTATTTTAGTACGAGTAATACATTTTTGTTTTCTACTTAAATTAATTCAATGTGAATTCGTTTATTTAGTGGTGTCCTAATTCACGTATTTTAAATCATTTCGTTGTCATCGTTTTCTTTTAATTCTGTACGGCTAGGACACCTGAAGCAAGGCTATCGTCAATCATTAACCTGTCCGTCCGTCTGTCGGTCAAGGTCGTATTCCAAAATTACAATGCACCATGCCAGGAGGCACGCCTTCGACAAGTCCTATATGATAATTCCGTTCGCATTCCTGTTTACCGCAGTCTTCGTAACATAAATACCAATCGAATTAAGAAAGAAAATCAATCGAAATTTACAGAACTTTTGGATTTAATTCGGGTTAGATACTCGCTCTTCAACTAAACACGCTCAAACAGTTTGTTATTAGCTATATAATATTTTGACCATCCTGTAGGATAATCTTTGGAACCGAACTAGAAGAGCGGCACGTATGGATTTCACAGTAGAAAAGTTGTTTAAAATGAAACTAGCAAAACGGTACGATGCAGCCTTCCTTCTTTGATTAATTCTTTACCTTCAATCATTGTCGATCACAGTGTATTAAAATCTAACTTTTTGTGAAGGCAGTGCATTAATAAATAATCGTTTTCTTCCGATCTCTCACTAATTGCGCATTTAACGCCCGAGTCCGAAGAGAAAGATCTGTGATGAAAACGAATTGCGGAAACCATAACCGAAACCAATTAAAGCTGAGGCCAAATTAGTATAAAAGAACTTGCGTAACTCTTTTACGTCAATCGACTGTGGATAATGCTTATCACTATCACACAATGACCCAGCTCCAGGCTGAAAGTAGAATTGTAAATTATTCAATTAACTCTTGCTTACTTTTCAGTTCTGAACGTAGCAGCGGGAAAGGCCCCCATGCAAGTGAGCACCGAATCCGGGGGAATCCCCCAGAAAGCGATCGACGCTAGCACGAGCGCGTTCTTCAACAGCGAAACCTGCACGCTCACCAAGGCCGAGCGCACCCCCTGGTGGTACGTGAACCTCCTAGAACCGTACATGGTGCAGTTGGTAAGGTTGGATTTCGGCAAACCATGTTGTGGTGAGTATTGAAACGTATTGCCCTAAAAAATGCTGAGCCAAATAATTTGAGAAACAAAGAAAAACACGCACGTTTATGTAAAAGCTTAAGAGAGAATTTTCGGTGATTCCCCTACTCAATGAAACAGACCTGGGGGGCTATTCTCAAATGTCGGGTGATGACATTAGACATCGACAATTGTCGAAGGGTAGAGTCGCACGAGTTTTGTTTTCTCTATTCTGAAACACTGCTCGACAGTGAAAATCGTATGCGACTCCAATTGTCGATGAAGCGATATGGCAACGTTGTATATTAGTTCAATTGAATAACAGTCAGCTGATAATTTCACAAATTTAAGTTGGCAAATCTGAAATTTAATCACTTGTAGACATTTTTAGTTGATTACATTTCAACAAGTTTTGAATAACACTGACTTATAAGGTCTGTTCATTGTGAAACAAATTCGAACTGTTCAAAGCCGGCACTGATCTAACTTTATATATATATATATGTAAATATTAAATTGAAATCGGCTAAATTTGCTTGAAAAGCACTGATCAATTAAATTCTTTACATAATTGTATTGAAAATATGATTAAAGAAGTACACAAACTTTTTCCTCAAGTTTTAAAGCTGAACCATGTCTGCTTTCTACAATGAAAGGTCTGAGTACTTCAATAAGATCCACAACAACGTCTTTTGTTAAATGAAAGGTTTTTAAAAATTTTGCATCAGCCATCTCAAAGGCACTTTTATACACGTGTTTTTCTCGTTCGTACATCATATCTATTTCATTCTGCTCTAAATTTTTATAATAAATAACTCTTCTGTCGTCTTTAAATGCACGAAATCGCTACACACACAAAATGAATACAGTAACGACGACAATAATACATTCAGTTTCGTACACGACATATAAATGTAGAGTAGTTTTAACCACTCTACAATATCTCTACTAAAAATATCGAAAAATGCTCGTATACGACATTTGAGAATTAACATCCGTAGACATTCGAGCAATGTCGTGTTCGACATAAGTATTCGTCAATTTGAGAATAGCCCCCCTGGGCCTGATTTCTCGAAACGAGGGAGAGGGTTCGTTTTGTGGGAGTGATGTCAAAATTACGTAGGCTCTCGTATAAACCTATACAAAGCTTTGGAGAAATGCGTCATTTTGATGTTATTTTCGTGAGCGATCGCTTCTCTCCAGTTCGAGTGTATAGAACAGACATTGAATCAGAGAGAGGAATTTCATGCAGAGAAAAGTTCGTGTAAGTCCCCCATAGAGAACGCCATCTCTTGATCGATATCCGCAATTTCCTTATTAGTAGTTTTAAAGGCCAGTACACGATGGATTTGCATAAAACATAAGACATAAGCCGTAAGAAACACATAACCTTTGTTCTCGTTACGGAGCTATTGTGTTACAGCACACTTCTTTACATAGATCGAATTACCAGCCGTCCTCCATTTGAACGCGAATCGATTCAAATTCACTTAAAAATCCTGATTGCATTCCATTTGCAGTCATTCATTTGGCGATCAGTGATGAGGAAGTGATTGAGTTTCCCCTCCCGCACCCCGTACTGATCAAGCTGGTTTTCTAAATCAGTTATCAGTTTCATGTGATTTCATACGTATTTTGAGGTTATGTTACTTTTAGTTCCAAAACATCATTCCTTTAAGGGCCGTTTTCATAATAGTGCTAAAGGAGACTTAATTTAAAGTCACTTTAAGCATAGGAAAACTAATGTATAGTTATAGGCGCCATGCACATCTCTGCGTTCAGCGCCGCCTGGCGTGGTGATTTGTGAATTAGTGATATGAAAATATTTCTTGAGACTCATTGCATGGGAATAATACCACTTTTATGACAATTTACGATTATAGTACATAATACTTGAGCTTTCTGGTATTGAAATACATTACAATATTCAAGTTCAAATGTTCACTAATAATTTGAAACAACTCGTATTTTCATACCACTAATGCAGAATATGGTCATTGGTGGCGCTGGCTTCGCATGTGCATAGTCCCTATAGGTTAAAGTCATTTTAAATTTAAAGTTCTATTATGAAAACGGCCCTAAGAGCCTCTCTGTTCACTTTAAAATCAGTTCAGATCAAATTGATTTGATTTTGGGTGAAGTGAATGTAAATGGAGGACGGCTACTGTTACGACTTATGTCCTAAGTCTTATGTTTTATGCAAATCCATTGTGTACTGGCCTTAAGTATCATTCAGAATTGCAAAAAATTAGTGCAAATCGGTACTGCAGATTGGACGTGCAAATGTTTGACAAATGTATTTTGATGTATCTATTCATAATCAACTTAGTGCAAAACGTCTGTTGATTGTGAATAGACACATTAAAATACATCTATCAAGGATTTGCACGGCCAACCTGCAGTACCGATTTGCACTAATTCAATTCTGACCGAGCCTTTAAATGTTAATATAACACAGTTAATGTTTGCCTTCGAATTATTCCTTTACGAAACTATTTTCGATTTGAAATTAGTGCAGAGCACTCCATCTGTTAGTTGGCGCAAAAATTCGTTTGTTTCAAATGTAAACAGGGTAGAGAAGAAAGTAAGAGAGAGGCTTTGTTTCGTTTTCTCATAAAATATATATTTCTTGTCCGTCACAAAAATAGAAGTATAAACTTCGCATGAAAATATTGTAAGCGCCATCTCTTGGATAACTTCCGTTTAATTTGATCTACAAAAGCGTAAATTAAGGGCGTGCAATTAAAATTTCGTTTCTACGAATCTAAAACTGAACACGTGCAAATTTCACTTAGAAACATTTCTACTGCCATCTCTTGGCCGACGAAGCAAGTGAAAATTTCACTTAGCATTTCTAGTCCCATCTCTTGGCAGAAAGAAAAGAAATTCCTTTTTATCACTGAGGCCCGTGTGACACCATGCAAGATTTGATAACATTTTTGTTACAAAGTGAGGGAGATGAGCTACCACAGTGAATTCTGATTGGTTGAATTGGCACTTCTCGCTCACTTCGTAACAAATCTTGCACAAGAAATATCATAGTGTCACACGGGCCCAAGAAGTAAGTCCGATTTGTAAATAAAAGTTTTATAATACATATTTTAAAGATGAGCTTGCGCTCATTACGTACAACATGTCTGCCAATAGATGCCACTTCGTATGTCTAAGTAATGGCGCGAATTTTTAAAAATTTTATATATTATTTATTGTATTTACTTTTTGTTGTTCTTATGTAAATGTAAACCAAATATTAACGCAACGCGCCTTAAAGGATTGAGCAAAACGCTGAGCGCTACTTTCAACCGGAAAAAACATGAACACACGCAAATCCCACAACACACCAGACCGAGTGAAATCACATCTCGCCGATTTATGCAATTAATTCCGCGTAATTAGTCCAAATTGCGAATTTCCTCCCGGAAAACGCCAAGATAAGGATAATTAATCCCCGGGGCGCGAAGGACAAGTTTCACTTCGAGTTGCCGTTACCGCAAATATTATTATATTATTATTACGATTTAAAACTCCGGACGTGACTAATTTTTCGAAGTAGATGAAGAGAAAGCCGCAGGTAAAGCAAAAAAAAAAAAATCAACGCAAAATGTTACACACCCATGCATAGCTGAAAACGTTATAGTTTTCACGATCAGTGAAAGTTTGAACTGCATAAACTCTATAGGATTTACATATTTTGTATGCATTAATCTGAGGATCGTTTTCTGTTATATGAAAATCAAACCAAACGTGAACAAAATTTAAAAGACAAAAGTTTATAAATGATTGAATAGTAAAATATTAAAATTGACCTAATTTGGGCTTTAATGTCATTATGGGGGCTTCACCAAATTAAGATTGATCAAAATTATACTGTTTCACGCCAACGCTTTCATGAAGTACAAATTTTACGACGTTGTCACATTTTCTTTTACTAAAAAATCAAATATCCAGGGGCCCAATTTTTGAAATCAGTCTTGAAAAAAAAAATTATGTTTCTGCGCGAGTTAAGAAGCTCTACAATATTCCGTTTTAATAAAGTGACGTTAAAAATTTAATAATAAATATCTCTCTGTGTCATGACAGACTTTCAGATTTTAGTAATAGATGGCGTTGCTATGGTTACGGTCGTAGAATTCTTTAAAGCTATGAAGTAGCAGTTTGGAGTTTTAATGGCGAAATAAATATCTGACCAATTTGAATTTACTCTGCGTTTAGTTCATAGGCGATTTGGTTTAGTACGTAGTTATTTTACGTTGTCTGACTAATCAGCTGATTGGTCACGGTGATCGTGATTTGAGATGCGACCATTAGATCTGACGATGGTCAGAATTCCGTTTAGAAGACAATTCGACTGAGCTCGACAAACTTTGCTGGTTCGTCCACCGACTAAAGGCAGGCTCAGTTTCTTTAGATTTGTTCGAGTTCGAAATTTCAGAACGGTTCAGGGATTGCGCAGAACTGTAAGCGCAATGAACAAAATTCTGAACGTGAGAAAACCGGATAAAACCAAAACGCTTCGTTCAGTTTATAAAATAGCTTGTAGATGGCGAAACTAGATACGCCAACTTCTATATTATTATTTCCTAAAATATTCTATAAATTCGGCATCTCTTCTACTATATTCTCTACATAGCCCTCAGTTCTTGTGTGGAAATGAATTACTTTTGCTAACTCTTGAACATTATCAACGCAGCTGCATTAAATTCAAAATGCGCATGCGCCCCAGAACTAACTCTCAATCGTCCGCACTTCGGAACAAGTACTATTTAGAACGATTCCAGAATTCTGGATTGTCCTAAGAAAAACGAAAACATTAGATTGCTTGATTCGTGACTGTTCTGAAAAAGCCCAAACGCCTTTTTGGTTATGCGCATGCTCCTGACGGTTCTAGGACTGTTTTTGTGCGAACCCGAACAAACCTTTTGTTTATCCAACTGTTTATTCCATCAAAAATCTGCCAAATTGCCACTTTATGTCTTTACTCTCTCTATAAAGGACTTTATACGGTCGAAATGTCGAAGTCTACATCTATCATTAGCATATCGCACTTTGCACACTTTGTTCTGTCTTTATCGCACACGTTATGTACCTAAAGATTGGTCGCGTTCACCAGAAGTAATTGCTTGCAAACGGTTGGCCAACTATTGGCAACTTTTCTGATGAACGGGTGTTTATACTGCAAACATATTTGTACAATAAATTAATTTATTAACATAACCGAAACGTAAGATATGCATAAATTATTAGAAGGAAACACGTAATCAAATCACAATTCAAAGCAATCATTCACCAGACAGGCAACAGCAATCACAAACGTATCAGAAACACATCACAAGGTGATTTGTTCTGATGAACGCGACCATTGACTCTAGAGGTACGTTCAGAAACTGTACCTTCGAGTGTGGATATTCCCATTTTTCTCATTTCTGGTTCTTAACATGTTTTGTGTTTGGCTAATCTTTTCCAAAAAATCAGCTTGTTTCCACAACAGGTTTATTTTTTTTTACTCTCCTCATAAGTAATGTGTTTATTTGTTAAGGAAGCCATGTTTGGGTTCAGTTTTCTAAGACTCGGTGACTAAAAGTACAAAATCTCATGTTGCCTACCGGGTCCTAAAAATTCCGCTACTCCTTCCTCCAATGTAGGGAGCGTTGTCGCACGCTATTCCAGTTTTAATCGAACGGAGGTGTAACGGTATCTTTACAACCGAGTTGGCAACACTGGAAGTACTAGTCAAAAGTGAGTCAAAAATGAACTCAGAATACTAGTTTTTGAACGCACACCTTCAGTGCCAATCACAGAACACAAACACAGAATTTGTTTGCCATTTTGGATAATAGGTCCTTTTTGGGTATAAACAATCTCTAAAAAGGAATAAATCCCTCAAGTTGGCAATTCTGTAACGACTGTTTGTAAGTACCGCATCGTAACCAACCGTCAAACGTAAAATCCCCATAAGCACGAACGGAGAAAAGTTATACTATTGATTAAGAGATGGCGCTTTTTTTTAATTGAAAGGATTTATGAGTTTTGAGCCCAAAAGTTACAATAAAACAAACTCTCTCATCTGTGGCTTTTTTCAAATTTCAACGAAACAATCGGTATGTATTGTGCAAATCCACATATTTTTCCTACGTAACAAATTCACGTTAACAAACGCGTTTCGTTCGTGATTCGTGACATTTCTCCGAGAGAACTTTCTAATTTCTTCTCCGTGTCCACCACGTATGACGCGCACAGGAATTTCTCCGATGACAAAAATTTCCCGTTCGGCGGAAGATGTTCCGGAGGCCGGTTCGAATAAATTCCGGGCCCCGTCGTCTTCTGTATCAGGTGCACATCAATTATTCGACTCGGAACGGACGGGCTTATTGTGCGAAGTAATTACACGGAAAACCGCCGACTTTTACTTTTTGTGCAGTGGTGAATAATTGCCTATGCGCACGGGGCGTGTAATCTCGCTCAAATTGGACAGAGTTAAGATGTGTGGCGAGAGACTGAATTAGATGATACCATTGTGGAGAATTACATGCATGTTATTGTTAGAAGCAATTACATCCCACCCTATACCAAAAAAAATCTTGCCATAATTACCTGATGTGTAAGGGGCTTTTAAAGATCCTACACACTGAGAACAAATTAAGCCTTTTGGTAGATTTTGAGCCAACCACAGCCTATCAGAGACATCTGAAGCGAATCTAAACAACGGATAATTAAAGGCCATCTAACTGGATAAATGATTATTTATTCATCCTTGACCTTGAGATGCGCCCACTTCATTCGTTCAGATCACATGAAAAGCTCCTATCCAATAACAAAAATTTATTCAACAGTGAATCACCCTATATACACAAACTACTCTTAGAGTCTGTCGCCTACTAAATATTCGTTCGCCTTACATTCTATTTTGATAAATAATTTAGGTGCAATAAAATAAGAAATAATTTAATATTCTGGGAATCCCCACACCCTAAAATTAATTTATTCTTATATATTTTTTGTTTACTGCAGGATCTAACAAGCAAGCCACCATAGTAGTGCGCGTCGGAAACAACCGCCCCGATTTAGGCACGAACCCCATCTGCAACCGCTTCACCGGTTTCCTGGAGGAAGGCCAGCCTCTCTTCCTCCCTTGTAACCCCCCGATGCCCGGGGCGTTCGTCAGCGTACATCTGGAATCACCCACGCCGACTCAGCTATCAATATGCGAGGCTTTCGTCTACACCGACCAAGCCCTCCCCATCGAGCGCTGCCCCCAGTTTAGAGACCAACCCCCCGGGAGCACGGCCACCTACAACGGAAAGTGCTACATCTTCTACAACAGGCAGCCCCTGAAGTTTAGGGACGCGCTGGCGTTTTGCAACAGCCGAGGTGGGAGTTTGGTCGATGAGAGCAACCCGGCTTTGCAGGGATTCATAAGCTGGGAGTTGTGGAGGAGGCACAGGAGCGATGCCAGTGGACAATATTGGATGGGGGCCATCAGGGACAAGCAAGTAGGGGGTTGGCAGTGGTTACGAGGGCAAGAGGTGACTGTTTCGTTCTGGAACTTGCCTGTCGGTAACGGGGATTGTGCGCGGTACGATGGAACCAAGGGGTGGCTATGGTCGGATACTGATTGCAACATGCACTTGAATTATATATGTCAACATCGTAAGTACACCCCAAAATATTATCACTTTATCGCTAAATAAAGTAGCCAGCCACACATGGTATTATAGACTCCTCTAGGAGGTAAAAGTACCTACTCTTGGTACCTTTGGGATGATTCAGTTCCTAATAGAGTTAAACGATTTCTTCCTATGTGTGAGAGGGCTCGATGGCTCTGTTTAGCACAATTCTTCCTTCACGCACTTCTATTCTTTGTGCTTAGTACTCATTTTAAAGATGTTGCAACCTCCGTCCCCCTAACACAATATGGTTTCACCCTCGTTGTGAACGTGCAAGCTTAAATTTGTGATTTTCTCAATAAACGCGCCTAGTATTCTTCTATCCAATTGTAACTTTTTGTTTTTGGTAGAACCAAAGGCTTGCGGCCGTCCAGAACAACCCCCAAACTCCACCATGCTAGCCGAGAACTTCGACGTTGGAGCAGATGTTGAATATTCCTGCGATGAAGGCCATTTATTAGTGGGTCCTACCGTCCGGACCTGCCTCGATACAGGATTTTACAACGAGTTTCCTCCAGTTTGCAAACGTAAGGGTCACGTTACGACCAACAACAGAGAAGGAGAGAATTAAGAAAATGATGTTTTCAGGCATCCAATGCGGATATCCGGCGGATATTGCCAATGGGGAGTACGCCCTGGTGAACGACAGTGTTGGCTACCTAAGCAGGGTGATGTACAAGTGTGACGACGGTTATAAAATGATCGGCAGGGCACAGCTTGCTTGTGACATAGACGAAAGATGGAACGGGCCTCCACCAAGATGTGAAGGTATTACATTCCTATTACAGTATTTGTCTTGATCACGTCACTCAAATCGGTTTTCGATCTACGTTTAAGATATTCTTCAAGCAATTTTACCCTTTCGTATTTCAGCTGTAGAATGCGCACCTCCACCACCGATAGAAAACGGAATAATTTCTGTCCTCAACAACGAAACCGCGTACGGATCCGAGATGGAATACCGCTGCAAACAAGGCTATAAACTTATCGGCCCAAGCAAACTGGTTTGCATGGCCAACGGCCAATACGACAACGCCCCTCCAAAATGCCAAGGTAATTTATTTTTTTGCAAAATGTATGATCCTCCATTAAAAAAGTTATTTGCAGAAGAAAACGTTCCAACCAGTGTAACACCAATTTTGATAACCAAACCAATCAAGCCTTCCACGACTATCAGAAGCAGGACAAGGCCCACCAGGCCTGTACCAACAACCATCAAGGCAGACACGGACATAGTTAAGATTACGGAAAGAGGTCGAAGACCACCATCGATGCGAGTTACCACTGAAAACCATCCGAGTACCATTATCATAGCAGGTCATCCTCAAGACAACGAAATAGCGGGGAGTTCCAACGTGCAACAAGGGGAAACCCCCAACGTAAACGTGCCCTTGTCCATCGACGGCGATCGCAGGGACACCTACGGAGCTAAACTGAATTTGGGGGCGATCATCGCCCTGGGGGCGTTCGGTGGATTCATATTTTTGGCGGCGATCATAACTACCATAGTCGTCTTAGTGAGGAGGTGTGTACCTACATTTAGGTGTATATATTCGCATCCACTTCTGCTTGCGTAACTTTCCCTCTTCACTAACAACTATCTTTGCGGTCGCAGTGCGGGGGCGTCAAGTCGGTCTTCGCACCGGCTACCCGCCGCAAGTGCTATGCCTTCCCGTTGGTATACACTACTGGCTCTCCCATTTCCAGACCAACAAATCGGAAGAAGGGAGTTCACCAGAAGCTACAAGTCACATCGGGCAGGATACTTCTCCAATCCCATGTAGCGTATCATTCTTAATAAAATGCCAGGTACGCAATATACCGCACTGCACCGCACTTCTAAACGCCTCCCGCTCCGCCCCAGCACTTTTTTCATTTCTTCTTACGAGATTAACACGCTTTTAACTTCTGCCCGGCTAATTCCAACAGATTTCTCGACAATCTAAACTAGGTTGTAATACCATCAGCTTTCAAAACGTTCAAATTCCTTCGGTTTTGGGATGAGCAAGTGCAGCTGGAATTGGGGAATAGGAAATTCTACTTGCTGCTTAATGGTCCAGTAGCTAAAAAGCAATTGGTATAGATTTTGCTTTACATATAAAAATGCAACCCTAATAACTAGTCTTTAAAAAGACTGTTTGTAGAATAATTTAATAACAGCAACAAAAAACAAGTTTAATTCACGCAAATGCATAAATGCAAAAACGAACGTAATCAAGCACTTTTATTACCATGCACCTGCTCGTTGAATTGACTATAGAATATATCTCAAAATAACACGAGAAGATTTTAATTAAGGTTAATTGGATAACAAAAGCTAGATATTTACACATAAATTTATGCAGTCAGATTTGTTTAACGTAAATCCTTTTCTTTCCCCTTAGAAATCGAAGTGCCAAACATTATAGACATAGGGCTTCTCCGGATTGTAACACCGTCGCGTCATTCGACTCCTCAAGTTCAGAATCACGTAACGGCTTGAATCGTTACTACCGTCAGGCCTGGGAGAACCTCCACGAATCAGCGGGCAGCAAAACGGGTCTCAAAGTAGCCCCCGGTAATCACTCCCCGCTGAAACGCAAGGAGACCATGGACGAGCCCTTCAGAAACGGCGAAAGGCACCGCGAGGGCTCCGAACTGGTCGTCTCCGATACCGCAGCCTTCAACGGAAAAGAGAAGAAAAGACACCACCACCATCATCACCACCATGACGTGAGACCCCACAAGGAAGGACGAGAATGGCGCGAGCCCAGACCACCACCCCATCGAGAGCAGAAGCGATACTGACAACCTTACATGATTATCACAGTACAACTGCATGAATAGGGAAATTGCTGTTTATTAATTTATTGGTGATCACACATTAACTAAATGAACATGTATATAGCGAAACTAATTAAAAGGAGAATAAAAGAATCTCTTGGCCTTACTTTGGAGAGCCTAAAGAAAGGCTGACATGATTCTCAATGTGTAGAGGAGGGACTGACGAAGACACTGTGCATACAATTAACCAAATCTGCGTATTATTTAATTTATTCGGGAAGGAACTGCTCGTTAGTGCCATCGGATGAGGCAGAAACAAACATCGTGCTTTAACTTGTAACTTCCCAAATATGTTATTTAGGTTTTATGTTAGGATAGGTTTCAGATGTAATTATATGATAGGATTTATCAATATATTTATGTTATCTTTTAACTGAGTGGAGTTTATTAAAACAGGAAAAATGAGAACTTTATAAAACTAGTTATATCACACAGGTGGGTGTCTTCTTCGTACAAGAACACCTGCATATTCTAGAGAGCATTTACAAACGAATCCATGACTCTATCAATTCGCCGATTTGTTCCCTGGCTGCTTTTAGTTGGGGCAGATCATCTTCACGTGGTGGGTACATGTTAGCACAATGGGCAGTCCCTGCAATTACATTACCTGATCCACACATTGCTTTCTTTTTATAAAATATTTAAAGACTAAATACACTCAATAAATTTTTTTTAAAAGTTGAATTGTAATAAAAAAATACCCTGTATATAAATGGCAGGTGCGCCTTGATTAGTTGTGATAGTAATCCCCAGAGCATGCCACGGATCTATGGAACCGTGAACAAAGACTACATTAGTAACTTCAATATCCAAAGCTCCATACAGTGTGTTCGTCCTTTCAACCGCCCTATTTAAAAATGACGCGTTATACTTGGGGCCAAAAATATCGACGCATTGCTGAATGAAGAACTCCTTAGGGAATTTACTACCGAAAACCTGCGGCGTGTAAGAAGACGTCTGGAAGAAACCAAATTCCGTGCACGTCTGATACATCCACTGCCTACCTGCAATAGAAACTCATTTCTTCTGATCTGATACAGTAGAAGCTAAACCATACCCCCTTCTGAGACTTCACTGTCCCAACTAGTATTTCTGTATTCGTCGATCATTTTATCATACTTATAATCCAGGCATTTTTGATCGTACATATTCAACAGGTAGTCGTTGATTTGGGCTAAACGACTGTAGGCGGAGCCCCCCGTTGTGTTGGTCATGATGTTACATAAAGTGTCGATCGTAATATTCCTAAATTTGGCGGATTTTCCCAGGCGGTTGTCCTTGTTGTATTGAACCACCCCCGCGAAATTCCCGGCCAATGTCTCATAGAAATTAGAAATATCATTGGGATTGTCCAGGGAGTTTTCAATGGGGTCACACAAGCGGAAACTTTCATCCAAAAATTTCTGCCCCTTCTTATGGCGTAACAGAATCGATAGTTGAGACGTGCCAGACTGAACTGTGCCAACACAATCGTCATTGTAAGTCTCCAGAGCGTCGTCTACTACTTTGAAGTAATCTGCAAAAAAATGTTAATTTTGAGTTTCTTTAAAATCCCGCCAATTTTTGTTTCCATTTTTAAGGGGCGACATCTAATGACGATTATGTAAATTAGCATATATTTTTTTATATAAATTTTCAAAATAAATCTTCGTGTACTACTTTGAAGTAAAAATGACAAAAATGTAGAATTGAACTTGAAATTTCTTTAAAATCCCGCCATCTAGTGGCGATTATATAAATTAACATACATTTCATCACGGCTGCCTAGATTAATAAAGTCTTCATCCATCCGGTCGCGTTCTTAGTTTACAGCTATTTTTCTATTCTGAAGAAGGAGCCATGCTAGAGTGACCTGTATTTTCAAAGAAGTGACAAAATAGCACAAAATCGATTAAAGTATAACATTTTGGAGTAACAAGAATGCCATACATTATATTTATTACTCCAATGACATAAAACGTATTTGTTGCGTTCGAAAATTATACGTCGGATGTATCTGGAGCGTATGGTCTCATCTTTCTCACTCACGATTTTTAACCTGTACTCACCTTGTACCTCGCTCATACGTTTAAAAAAAATTGTGTTTATATTAGGTTTGTTCCAGCTGCAGTCCCAAGTTTAGTGTTCCAGCAGCTATCATAACTTCTTGTAAGCCGCTTGCAAAGTATTTGTAAAGTTCGTGGATTTTTCACAAATTTATCTGATAGACATGCGCATAGGCCGGAAAGCGTCATTAGATATGAGGGATAGTATGAGTGAGTGCTGTATGCTTTACTGAACGCTCACTACACAGTTATTTTAAAATTACAAATAATCGAAATCGTGTTCCAACAGAAAAATAATTGCAAACTATTAGTTTCCAAATTGAAAATGTCTGAAATCAGGGTTGTGTTCATAAATTACACTCTAGGGTTCTCTCAGGTAATATTGTGGTCTCTCTCGCATAAATGAGTTTATATAACACAAGAACTAAGTCAGGCGTGTGTTTCCAAAGCAACAAACACATTTTCTATACCCTACTTGTGACACGCGAAAAGTTCGTTCGTTGTTATGGAAGGAAATCATGTAAATACTAGTAGACTTCTTAAAACTGGCAAAATAAGTAAAAAAATTGTGAGTGAGAAAGATGCGATTACACACCCAGAGTGC
The DNA here is from genome assembly GCA_958336345.1 of Dorcus parallelipipedus. Classification (NCBI taxonomy): domain Eukaryota; kingdom Metazoa; phylum Arthropoda; class Insecta; order Coleoptera; family Lucanidae; genus Dorcus; species Dorcus parallelipipedus. The sequence continues at coordinate 15,994,194 of OY284475.1, forward strand.
ACTCGAAGGTATAGTTTATGAACACAACCCAGTTTGATAAATGTTCTCAAACGGATTGTGAATTACTGCAAGAACAAAGCTATTGTTTCCATGACAACAGACAATCTTTTAACATACTACTTATTTATGTGTGATATGAAAAGATTGCCAGTTGTCATGGAAGCAATGTAATTACAAGATTTTTTTAAAGGAATGAGCGAGATACAAAATAGAAAAAAAAAAGTGAGTGAGAAAGATGAGATCATACGCTCCAGATGCATCAGACGTATAATTTTCGAACGCAACAATTGAATTCAAATTAGGTTTGTTTCAGCAACAGTTCGTAACTAGTTCCAAGCCGTCAAAAGTATCAAAATTGTATATTTGACGGCGCTGTTAAAATCGGTCATTACTTTGGTGGGCGACTGTTTTCAACGGTTCCGAACTAGTCAGAAACTACTACTGGAACAAAACTATCCAAATGTAACATTTAACCTGGTAACTATGGCAACGGCAGAAGCTTGCACAAATTCAAAGCAAAATTGTACAGAGGGACCTACATGACAATTTTCGTGGCACAGGATTTTTTCAAACGCGACCGGCAAGATAAAGGACTGGTCCTTTATTAATCTAGGCGGCCGTGGATTTCGTAAAAATTAATTTTCAAAATTGTAACTTTGTCTACTACTTTGAAGTAATTTGCAAAAAATGACTATGGAGTTAAATATTTATTCCGTCAATTTTTGCCTCTTATGCCTCTTTTTCAAATAGCGACATCTAGTGATGATTAAGTAAAGTAACATGTTCTTTTCCACTGCACGGCGTCTGTTGCTAATCTAGGCAACTTAAACATTAAATTAAATAAAAATTAAATGATTTTTGACTACTGCTTTGCAAAAAATATTCAGTGAAAATTTTTCATACTACGCACTTCCTACTCGCTTGTCATTTATTTTGAACCTTATGTCAGATCATGTTGCACCAATTTTCGCTTTTTTCACATAGCGACATCTAGTGATGATTAGGTGAACTGATATATACTCTTCAATTAAAAATTAATTTTCAAAACTAAATACAGAATGCTGAAATTCGACTTTCCATTACTTTACTCACCACTGAAATCGACCTTGGCTGAAAGGGGCCCGCTCGCCGACATAGCTCCATGAACCAAATGCGGATACTTCAAGCGTAACCAAGCAGCCAAAGAACCAGGATAAGAACCACCGAAAGCAATCCACTTAACATCCCCAGACATATTATACTGTTCATTAACAGACTGAATGAACGTAGCCAAATCTGCAAGGGCCTGCTGACTGCTTAAGTACTGCAAGTTTTTGGTGCTTAAATCTCTGGAATTTACACCATAAATTTAAATTCCAAGCACTTTGAAACAGTCCTGACTAGAGTTACCATTGGTTTTGCTGGCAAAGTAGAACATTTGATGGTAAAAAGGAGGACTTTGCAAGAAACAAGAGGACATTTTTGAATTATTAAAATTCGGTCCTACTAATGTTAAAAACATTTGGTATTTGGACATTTTAAAAAGCCGAACGGTTTTAATTTTGAGTACAAAAGTAGGGCATCTCCTTCTTTTGCCAGACAAATCCTGACTTACATCATAGGGTGACTCTTCCCATAATATCTGTGCTCCAGTTGAAAGCAAAGGGCCCCAAATCGCTTAGCATATTCAATCCACGTGCCTTGGGTCATCCACTTATCAGAGGCCTCACCTTCTCCTCCAATCATTAAAAACACCGGGCCTTTCGGGGACCCCCCATAAAATGCATTATTCACGAAATATCTCTGCAAAGTGAACGTCTTTATTTACTACGAGAAGAAATACACTATTGTGAAATACCTGTTTCCAAGTGCGATCATCCGATGGACTGAAGTGATCCAAGGCTTGCTCAAACCATTTCTCTGAGACTTGGTAGTGGGCCTTAGCGTCGTACACTCTTCCAACGGGGGTACCCAAATTTCCCCCTACACTTCTACCATTATGGAAAATTCTCCAACATAAGGTTGAGGTTATCAAGTAGTAAAATAGTATATTAAAAAGTAGTAATAAACGCATCTTTGTTGAGTTAAAGCTTGTGTAATGGTGAACTTTCGATGCATATAATCATAATCAATAAAACATGTTTATTTTTGATACAGTCGGGTTGTGTGTGTTTAGGAGATAACCTTTTGAACGCTGTTGGCAAACACCAAAGTTTGGATTTACCGCCAAGTGCCGATAATACAGGAAATCGCAATCGTATCAACAAAACATAAAATAATGAAAATCCTGTATGCTCTTTTTGTAAATTTACCAAAATCAATGTATGGGCATAGAACTAACGTTACAACGTGTTTATTAATCTGGTTTCTTAAAAATAAACGGAAGAAGCAATATGTAAAGCGACGTGGTATTTTCTCCCGCAAGTGTTGGACATCCTGGAAGTTAGGGGGTCTCGTTTAATACGTAATTTTTCTTCTTCTCATGACTTCGCTTTTTATTAGCAAAACATTAGGGTGAGAATTAATTACTTTTTCGCTTTTATCCTAAATTGGTTGAAACAAGATAATCAAAAACATAAAAATTTGGCAACATTGCCGGAAACTTCGGCGGCCATCTTTCTTTCACGGTGAATTGTTAGTAGTGCATGCCGTTAAATTCTCTTTCTTTTTCATATAAATTAGAAAATTATTAATGTAAGTATAGCTTTCTATATAAATAAATAAAATTTTTTGATACATCTGTATTAAGAAATTCAAACGTTGCGAAAGTAAGCAACTCTAACCTAAACGTGTTTTTTTTTGTAGTATGGCCCCAAGGTATGAGATTGCCGTGGGCTTACAGAAGGGCCACAAGACGACGAAAATCCCTGCAGGCAAGACAAAGGCGGACAAGGTCAGACCCGCCAGGTTGAAGGGGATCCAGACTAAACACACGAAGTTCGTAAGAGATCTTATCAGGGAAGTTGTTGGACATGCCCCATATGAAAAACGCGCGATGGAATTGTTAAAGGTGTCCAAGGATAAAAGGGCGTTGAAGTTTTTGAAACGTCGCTTAGGCACGCACATTCGTGCCAAGAGGAAGCGTGAAGAACTATCCAACATCCTCACACAGATGCGTAAAGCACAGGCACACGCAAAATAAGGTTTTATGTTTTTCATTGACACGATAATAAATTCATAAAATTTGATTTTGAATTTTTTGGAACAATGTCCTCACCATTATTAAAGAAAACGCGTAAAGTATTTAAACACATTTAATAGAAATTACTTTCAAATTAATTGTAATAACAATAATAATCAGTATATAACAATCATTCCATAACTCAGATAAAACCATCACAAGTTTTATATTTCTGATAACAATGCATCATTGATCATCATCAGCATCAACATCACCGGTCCAAAGATTTGAACTGTCTTACAAAAATACATTTACAATTTTATTTCCTCGGCAGAAAAAACGAAAAGCCTCACAACACGACAGTCCAAACGCCCTTCACAATCTCTTCCTTTTCCAAGCACATTTGAATTTGTCAGACTTATTATTTATAAAATTATAAAGGGGGATGAAGAAATGAAAAAATCAGTCGTGTTTGCTGGTGGATGGAGAGGGTAGATGCTGCTTCAAAGAAGAAGAATTTGTGTCGTTCGTTGTCTGCATGGTTTCATCCGGGGTCCTCACACAGATTGGTTCCTTTTGATCTACAATTACCTGTAATTTTTTTCTTAGAGCAATCAAGCCCAACTTAAAAAATGGATTATTACCTGCAAATTCTTCATGTCTTTAACGTCTGGAATCATGAATGCCATGCTTCCATCTGATGAAGCTAAGGAAGCAGACAGTGGTGAAGAATGCGGACTAATTCCTGTTGCTGTGCTGGTTCGATCAGTAAGAGTGGCATTCACCTCGTGACAACTGCTTGTGTCAGGAGAGTAAATTGCCTTCTTCGCAGAAATTTCAATTCTTTGCCAAAGTTCCAAGATTTTCTCCTCCAAGAATCTGTTAGTGGCCAATTGTGTTTGATATTTACTCTCTACAGCCTAAAGCACACAAACACATTAAACCCCACTAAAAACAAACACAAAATACAGTTACCATGAGCTTTTCATGATATTCTTCTTTTACATCGTTTAACATTCGTTTTTGCACTGCGATAGACTCATCATGATGTAGAATAAGGCCTTCCAACTCTGTTATTCTCGTACGATATGCATCGAGGTTGGCATTCTTTGCTTCAAGCTGTTGATTTAAAACTAAAAATATATGCTAAAATTAACGAGGGGTTTCAGACAATCAAAGTTGATTAAGACCAAAATAATGTGGGTAAGCGACTTCTCAGAATTAATAACCATCATACTAACTTTTTATTTCATGTTTGTTTGAGTCGACCAATCTGCTTAGTTCTGTTTTCTTCAACACGGGTAACTCGTTTAGCCTCTCTTGGTACTTCAGTAAAAGCTCTCCTAACAAAAGAAGTTCCTTATTGACTTGCTCCAACTCGACTCTTCCTCTTTCACCAGCTACTGCCTGCTCCTTAGCTATCTAAAAACGCAAGAGAATCATTAATTCGTGCGTTAACGAATCGGCAAGTGGGTACCTTAACTTCAGCAGACGCATTCAGTAAAGCCGCTTCTGATGCTTGCCATTTAGAATCCAACTCTCTGCACTGCGCCCTCAGAAAATTCATTTCCTTCTGGAGATCTTCATTTAAAGCTTTCAGTCCCCAACATTCTTTTTGTAGGTTTGTGCACTGAAATCATACACGAAGATTACGAGGTTGGAAAGTAAAATGAACGCAGGGTTCACCTGTGACTCCCAATATTTTTCATTTGCTTTTCCATCACTGGCATTGATTTCCTTACGCAATTGTTCCAAATGTTCCGTCAAACTTTCGATGTCCTTCTGTTTCAGCTGTACTTGATCTCTCTGAAATGATGATTTAAGAAAAAAATTTATTTCACATGGGTTTACTTACCAATGCTAAGTTGTGTTCTTCAAGTTCCCTCATACTCCTTGCATCTACGAGCAGCCTACGATTTCTAAAAGCGTGAGTTTCTCTGCGATGTCTCTCAAACAATAGCTGCTGGTACAAAAGTTGTAACTGTTCTTTTAGATGTTTTGCAGGATCCTTTTCGTTACTGTGCACTACAGTCTCTATGTACCTGTAAGTACAGTGGTAAGCATGTTTAAATAATAATAAAAAAAGAGACTTACTTGTCTAGTATATCATAAACCGAAGCAGACTGTGTTTTTTCCAGTGAAGCAGTTAAAGGTGCAGGGCTCTGAGACGGACTGTGTTTTATTTCGTTAGTCTCAAGACTCGGGAAGATTCCCAAAAACAAATGTTCATAAGGCATGGGCCAGAAGTTCTCAGTCTGTGTCTCTGAAGTGGTCAGCTTCGTTAGTTTATCGTTCTTCAGCTGTTTCCTGTTGCCCAACTTGATGGTTTCAATCCCATCTATTCCATTGGTGAAGGGTTTTACATCCTGAGTCTCCACGTTGATGTCTTCATCTGTTTCATCTAGGGTTTTATTAATATTGTCTATTGTAGGAACCACTGGACTTTTTTTCATTTCGGGACACGAATTTGCTCTGCGTACCGTCAAAGTATGCAAAGCTAAACAATTCATTTTTAGTTTAAAAAAATCATAGAAGTTGTGGAATGTTGTTACCGTTAGAAAGCCATGGACTACTTCCCGTGGATAGATCATTCCTGTCGGATTCACCTGCACACTGGCTGTGATAACGTAGGCGTCTTACTCGTTTGCAGAAATTATTTATAGATCTAGAATTTGGCATGTGCAGACCGCCTGCTGTGCACGGTGACCCGTGTTCTTGCTCACAGTTTTCACCATCCTCTTCATTACCTGAAATTTAAGAGGTGATAATAAAATAAATAAGAATTTTGCACATAGTGTACCTCTGAAACCTTCAACTTCATGTAGTACACTATCGCACTGTCTCAGTTCTGGACGTTGCGTGATGTCGACTTGCCCTACAATTGCCAAAACTTCCTCGTCCTCTTGGCTAAGTGGTGAATCTATCCTTTGACTAGGAATAGGGCTGCTGGGGATCGTAAACTCCGGTGATGGTATAATCTTCAAAGGGCTGGTGGGTACTATCAACGGAGTTTTTGATCTCATGTTCACTTCACTTACACCAACTGTTTCACTCATCTAAAACAATCATCAAATTACTTGCAACTTCTGGAATCTTTTGCTTTCGTTTTGCTCACCTGAGTTCTGTCTTGTACCAACTTTAACAACCGATTTGATTTTGGGTTTCCAAAAGCTGAATTGTACCTGCTGTCCGGTGGGAAATTAAATGGTGAGATTTCCTTGCGCATCGGTGATGAGGGCTGCGAGTGTGTGGGGGTGTTGTTACCCGAACCCACCGTTCTCGTCCTAGAACTGAAAGTGTTGAGTGCCCTAGCTACGCTGGTACTTGTCGGATGAATACGGCTTGTCAATCTGATATCCTGGAAAGATACGTTTTGAAAATTGCAGGAGTCACAAAACAATAAAGAGGGCTTACTCTGATGGGTGTGGTTTCAGGAGTGGCCTCGATGGCTGCCTCAGGTGGAGAAGAACTTTCCTGAGATGCATGTGTTACTGAAGTGATCATTGTCGTCTGAACAGAGCTCTAAATAAAATAAGTAAATCAGTAAATTGTGACACACATGAATGAATCAAAAGAAAAAATGCACACATTAACTGATCATGAAAATAATTGAACTAATTATAACAAATAAAATTTTAACCTGGAAATGTGAATGTGGTATGGGGGTCGGCATGGATGTTTCATTGACTGGCGGAGTCTGACAATGCAAAAACATACTTGGGCTGAAGAAATCACGTTCGCCAGAAAGTGCCCCAATTGATGGCTGGGTGTTCCTCAGCAGTTGAAGTTGATAGGGTGAATCAACTGTATTAATAAAATACACATTTTATACCAGGTTTTATTATGTGGAAGGTAAATGACGTATTCTATTTCTTTGCTAATAGAAAGAGGGAGAAAATGTCCTCTTTATTTAGATAACTTTGTTGCTTACATGCAGAATTTTGTAACCATCTGACTTCACCATTAAATAAATTAGAAGTAAAAATTACCGTAAGTTGTAGAATTCACGGTGCTAGACCTTGACCTTGATGATGTTATAAAGCAGGCCTCGTGCAAACACCTATCTGGTACATCCAAGGAAAACCTTTCGCATTCAACTATAATATCGTGAGCACCCATCTTCTTCCATCTATACCAGAAAAGATTTAATTATATTTTTCTATTTCTTGTCAGTCAAATTTGGTTTACCTTTCGGTTGTGGTTTCGCTGGTCTTTGAAGTCGTTACTAGCAGGGGATGCATCTTAACTGTATCTAGCATTGGCTGAAATGTTATTGTTGAAAAATGAGAGAGAATCTTAATGTGAATTGCTACCTTAATCGTGTGGGTAAATATTGGAGACAGATCTTTGTTCCTGTATTGGTCTCGAAGGTAGGCGAGGAAGTTACAGGGGTACATTCCGTAGAGCCTTTGAAACAGAGCATACAGCGACATTTGCATGTGCACCATTTGCTCTTCCTGTACCGGGTTGTTACAGTTCCAAGCAGCAAATCGACTGCAAAAAATAATGAACAGTAAATTTAGTTAAGAAAAAAACATTAAGTGGTGAAGACTTGCCTGAATATTTCAAAGACGTCTTGTAGGAAATTACCCATGAGAGAAGGGATTATCGGTAGTAAGACTATTAATGCCATTAATGCACTTAGTAGAATCAGTATGTCGTTTTCATTCTGAAAATTTAAAAAGAAAATAGTTTCATCACCATCAAAGTCTAATTAATTGTTTCAGCTGTATACTATTTTCAGAATTTTGTTTTCATTATTAATATTTTCAATTAAAAATAATATTTGATGTCAAAACAAAATAAAGAGTGACTTAACAGCAACTACACCAAAAAATGATAGGATCCCTGAGGAAAGGCAGGGAGAGGCAGAACTTGAATTAAGGCTTACACTTAATAATAGAAACAATCCAAAATGAGACGAAGCAAATTTTTAGAATCCTCTTTAGCATGGAAACACGCAATTTTTTCCAACTCTAGAACTCAAATTGATCTGACAGCAAACGTTAAATAAAAATGATTACAAAGTTTTTAAAGCTAATCTCCATTTTATTGGAGAAAGAGAAAAGAGAACCTGAACACCAGTTCTGTTGGAAACAACAATTTCCAACACTGAAACAGTGTTAAAGGCAAAGAAGTACTATGAAGGTAAAAGATACTCTAAAGCCTCTTGGATGTGAAAAACCCTCTATTTTGCTACGACTAGAAAATGTTCTGCTTAAGTTTGATTAAAATTTAACAACCTGAATTTTAAAGAAAAATAATAAATAAATATACTAGGCTGTCTGCTGCCTCTAAGATGAAAGTGAGCTATAGTTGAATAACACAAATATGTGTTTCATGAAGCACTATAGAATTACTTTTTGAAGTTTCTAATAAAATTATGCTTAGATCTGTGCCTAATGTATAAGTAAATATAAAATTTTACTAAACATGATTGTTAGGGCCTACTTTATCTAAACAGTTCAGGAAAAGAATGCATTTATTTTTAAAATTCAGAAAATGAAGGATTAATTTCACACAAACTCAAAAGACACCAATTCACTGCATTTATTTTACCTAACTGAATAGAATATTAAATGGGTCATAATTCTTACCTTTAAAAGTTTCAGTAGATCCTTCATTAGCTGATGTTGGGTGATCTTGTAGAGCCAAGCTGGTTCTTTCCTCACTATGTGACCAAGCAGTGTGAGACCCTGAACTTTAACATCATGTTTGGACCCTTTAATAGATTCGGTTATTCTAACAACAAAGAAACAAATCGAATTCAGATGAAAATCGTTTACATTGCGAGCCACATACTTATCGAATAGATGTACATGATGCGGTTCCCTCACATTGACCAGAATTTCCATTGAACGTGTGGAATTGGTCGACAAGTAATAATCGTATAAGCCATTAACGAGCCAAGCTTCTTTGACTGCAGCAACATTATTTTATTATTAATCTGCCATTATAAACTAAAACTTTTGCTTACCCAGATGAAATTGCTCGTGGAATTTTTGCTTGGACAGTTCAACATCATTCGGATCGCTTGATTCCAGAAGTTTCAACAAGTCTGTCATTGTGTCTGATAAAGTTAAAAACAAACAGTTCCTGATCTGTGTCTTTGTACATTAAGGTGTTAATTTAAGCAGTAATGAAGGTTTAAAGTAAAACTTGGTTAAATTTTTGTGCTCCGAGTTCTTACCACTCCACGAACGCAGCCCATCATTACAGACATAATATGTAACCTGAAACAGAACAGCGTTAGCCCGTTATTAAACGCAGGCTCGAGCAAGCAAGAGCAAAAACCATCGACGGCCAAATCTCCTCTTCCTTTGTGCTCCTGATAAATCACATTAATTTTACCTGTGAGCGCAGCTAGGTCGCCGGAACTACCTCGTGACCGTAGCAAACTTCAGCATTTGCTCTGCCGAACTAAAATGTATACCTTTCCTGGGGTTTATGGTGCACGATCTTCTGTACCATAATCCCTTTCCGTGCACCTTTACTTACAATACAGATGATGCAACAGCTGTTTGGAATACCCCCACACAATGGTAAATAATAGGCAGGCCGTTAACGCACTGCAGCAGAAAATCCCTGGTTTTAAATACATTAAAACGCCTCAGAAATAAATCTAATCCCTCAGGAATATCTACCATAAACTATATTCGGTGTATGCAGATAATAAAAGATAACGTTTAGGCGTTTGACAAACGCAAAATAATAAATAAAGACTTGGTAAGAAAATATGATGTTGGTCAACCTGTTTTCATGGGCAAAATTTTTGGCGGCAAATTTGAATCTGCTAATGTATTTTTATAGATTTAATTAACGTGAAGCTATATTTAATGGCCGCAAAATTAAAGAAAATTAAACTAAGAGAAAATTCTATAAACGGCGGAACACATACATATATGTATGCAGTACAATAATTTTATTATTCGAAGTCCATTCATCCAGGTCTAAAGTAGCACAGCCACCCTCTTGTCTGTATTTTTATCGTAATTGAACAAAATGTAAAATACAAAAAATGCAGATACTTTAAAATGCGTTTTGCAGGAAAACAATTGAACACCACAATATTCAGGTTTTAAATAAAAACATGTTTTTTTTTTAAGGAAGAGTCTATATACAGTCTGCCCCGGATAGACCTATTAACTATATTTGTATATAAACTTCCTTATTTCGCATTTTAGGAGGAACAGTCATTCTTCATAAATAGTTTTGCTTCTTCTGGCTAGCAAGTCCTCAGTCAGTACCAAAATTTCGAAATAATATACAGGATGGTTAGAAAATGAGATAACGTTAAAGTCCCTTTTATTTGAAACGAAAGTAAAAGTATTACTGGAAAAAGGTGTTTGTATTAGAAGCACACATATCTATGTAATCTGAACGTTGTATCTTAAAGTTGATTTTTTGTCTACATTATGATTAATAAGTAATAGGTATAAATTTAGCCAACGTGATTATCGCAGTTATCTATGACAATAAATGCAACTGAGATTTAATTCAAATGAATGATTTCATATCAACAAATCGTCAGTCAATGCTTGAATAATTAATGAAGACAAAAAAGATCAACTTTAAGATATAACATTCAGATTAGATATTTGAGCTTCTATTGACATTACAAACATCTTTTTCCAGTAATACTTTTACTTCCCTTTCAAATAAAAGGTACTTTACTCTTAATCAAATTTCACGTTGTCTCGTTTTCTAACCACCCTGTATGTTATTTCGAAATTTTGGTAGTGGCTGAGGACTTGCTAGAAGCAAAACTTTTTACGAATAATGACCTAAAATGCGAAATAAGGAAGTTTACAAGTAGGTATAGTTTTAGGTCCATCCGGGGACACACTGTATTATTGCATATCATGGCCTTCTAAATGAAAAACGAGTTCTAACTGGGCTGGGCGTTTTGAAAAATTTACATTGAATTTTTGTGCTCGAGAAAACGCCAAAAGTCGACACTTTGGCGCTGGTTGCGGGGCACTGACGGCGCTGTCATTTCTGTCAATCAAAGTGAGTTCACGTAAAAATTAATTAATATTCTAATTACCGTAATACAACATAATTTATATGGTATAAACTTTATAGGTTCATGCACAAATCATTTGATCACGTCGGTGTGAAGTACGCTTACGCAATAGCAAACGACTGTCATTTTAAAAAACTTTCGTGTTATGAATAATTACAACAACTTACATAAAAGAGTTTTGATAATGTAAAATGTGTTAAAAGGGGCGTTGATAATTACGCACAATGAGAAAAGAAGCTTTATTATACATGTAACTTACCAAAGAAATTCTGAGTATATGCAGGTAAGATTTTAATCTAAAACCGTAATAGTTTAATGATAAATTAAATTGTCGAAATTGGACATAAATACTCCACCTTATTCCAACGTAAATAATATTCAGTATGCTCAAATTTTTACAACAATAAGATTAATTGTTCTTACACGAACTCATCCACCATTCACATGTGACAGAACTGTCAAGATTTTAGGTTGAGAAAGCGCCCCGTAAGCAGTGCTTGGCGGAGTACGCCTGAACTAGACCAGATAGAACTCGCTTTTCATTTAGAAGGCCATGCACCAGTCTCTTCGGAGGCATGGGTTCGAATCCCACCGCTGCGAAGTTTTTTTTTTCTTGATAATTTTAATCCTTTTTAAAACCAAATGCCAGTGGAATTAAATAAAAAAACACGTTTGTTAATTTTTTGATGTCGATAAGAATGCATTCCAGAAATTATTGTTGCGCCACCTAGTGGTAAAGATTCGTCAATTGTTTTCTCGGCTAGGCATTGATGTTTTGCCGGGCTAGCCGTGGAAACGTTTGCTTTCACCTCTCTGCTGAGCCGGTAAAATTGAATTTTCTACTAGTGTAGGAAAGAAATAAAATTTATTCTACAATAGACCAAAAAAAACTCAAAGAAAAGAACCAACGAAACACAATGTCAGTTGACAAGAAACTATGACTATGAAACTTTTATTTTCGTTTACTTACACTTTTTTGATTTTCAGTCACCCTCTAATATAAAAAGGGTATTTGTTGATCTTTATTACAACACTATTTTTCATATTTTGCAGGTATTATAAGTAGGTATCATTTCTTTTACGATTTACTCTCTTCTGCCATTTTTTTATTCCTTGTAGCCACATCAGTTTTCGTCATCTCAAAATCCATTATTTTCTATGATGGCTTGTTTGGGTCTATTCTGATGTCTTCTGCTTTCTATTCAAATAATTTTATCTATATGTTCACACAGTTCTATACATATAAGTATATACACGTAACTTTATTAGATAATTTGATTAAACTATGGTGTACAGGGTGTTTAAAAAATATGTTGGGATATTTTACCTAGTTATAGATACTGTTAATGTTGTTTGTTGTTATTACCACCACTTCCTGAATTGTTCTTATCCGACGTTTCGATAACAACTTGTCGGTTATTGTCTTCCAATCCCAATAGAATCGTGATCATCTTGTCTCAGAAACAACTTGATGAGGCAAGTATCACAATTCTAAACAAAGGAATGGATTTCGCAATAGCTCCCAAAAAGATACCGATAATAGACCTGGTTATGGCAGTGGAAGAAACGGCACAAAAATGGAGGATAAAATCGATGTAGAAGACTATAGGTGGAGAATGGAAAACGTTTCAAACAAGAAAATACTTCCAAATGTCACGAAAACTGAAATAATAGCCCTGAAAGAACTCAAATCAGACAATACCATCGAAGTCCTCCCATAGTAGTAATGGACAACAGAACGTATCAAGAGAAAATTAAAGAAGTTCTCAATACAGGACAATACAAAGAGCTGGATGGAGATCCCACTCCTTATTCAGTAAAAAGAAAGATGTACAAAACTCTTCATAAACACCAAGAACAGTTCACATATCAACAAAGAACGAAACTCACACCTCACTACAGCAAACCTCCACATCTGTATGGACTACCAAAAATCCACAAAAATGGAATACCATTAAGGGCGATTGTCAATTCAAGAAAACCCCAACACACAAACTAGCCAAATTCCTACTCCATATAATCAATCCGTTATCGAGTAACATGGGTTCTGCAGTGAAGAACACAGAACACTTCTTAGAAATCATCAAAGAACATAAAATCTCAGACCAGGATATACTAGCCAGCTTCGATATTGTAAGCCTGTTCACAAATGTACCCACAGATGCAGCTTTGAACATTGTTAAAAAGACTCTCCAATAATGAATCCCTATCTCACAGAACAACATTAAACACAGAGACCATAGTGGAATAGACCTAATAATGGAACGAAGCTAATAAATAACTCCTTAGGTCCGTTCCATTCGTCAGGATTTCGAGTTTTGAACCGTTTAAAATTGTACTGAGCATGAGCAGTGCACAAAATTGGATATAAATTTCATACTACGCATGATTTGAACGGTTCAGAACTTGAAATTCTGTCAAATGGAATAGACCTCTTGTCAAGTTTTGTCAGTGACATTTTAAATTTTTAATAAAGATTAATAATAATGGCGTTACTGATGGTAAAACTTGGATACACCGTATTTTTGCTTCTAGCCATAAACATTCTTTTGGCAATGATGTTGTTCTATCGCCTCGTAAGAAGCTCTATACCTTGTCCTGTTCCACTGATAATCCCAGAGGAAGGTAAGCAGACCAAATTAATCAATCTCCTTCAAATGTATATCATTGAATTTAAACCTTCATTAAGAATTCAACGCAACAATTAAGCTAAAAGAGTAAACACTAACATGTAATTATTTTATAATTATTTATCACTGTTTCGTACTTAATGTTTCGTGAATTTTATTACATTCTTTGAAAAATGTTTATATGAAAATTTCAGCTGTACTCTTTCGTTTCATCAATTCTATAAAATCCCTTTGCTTCAGGTGAACTTCCGTAATCAACAAAATACTTTTAAGTCTCAGATGTCTGCACACTAAGAGTAGTGTTCGAGTTTAGCCATTAATGTTACACTGGCACAGTTCTGATTAAAATAATAATTAATTAAAATTGCATTTCTTTTTCTGTAACATAAAATTATTTAATAATTACAATTGAAAATAGACACTGAAACTGCTACTGGCAAGTAACTTTTATGACTTGAAAATCAAAGAAGAAAGCTATTGTACGTCATCAGAAAAACTTACATACTTACATATAATTCTCAAGAAAAAAAAGTCTCTTTAATGCCATAGATAGATTAAGGATTATCTTATACATCATCAAAAACGAAAGGTAAGGAAGATACTCTTTGACATAATGATGTAATATACAAATTTATTACAATAATGTTAAATGTGTTAATTTACTTTAAATAATTAACATATACAGTAAACCCAAATCCTTAAGACAATCTATACACGTTAGCAAACATATCTATTATGTGAATTGTCGATAAGTCCTCCCCCCCCGCAACCAGGAGGAGGTGGCTCATCATTCCTATTCTGTCTATTGGAGTTTATCTTAATTTGCCTTCGCCTCTTGTCGGCCTCGAATTCGGCGTTATCCTTAACTAAAACCGCTTGCAAACGAGGAGAGAGCGCAGACTTCGGTAAGGGTTCAGGTTCGACACAGTCTTGCTTACTGTAAAACAAAATGTACGGAGTTTCCGGAGGCCTCAATCCGCATAGTTCTTCGGCCTTGCTTCTTGTAACTACACAGTCATTAAACTTGTACCAGTCTAACTCATCACGCGCAAAGGTGTAGTAATGCCCTGAATCCACACTCGATCCGCAATGCACCACCACAGCATACAGTATGTACTGTACTCCTTCTAACATTACTATTTCATCTAGATTAACTCTTTGCAGGATTTTCGTCCTTAATTGAGACACAGGATCATATCGGAAGTGTTTCAGTGTCAGTATCAATCGAGGAGGGAATCCTACTATTCTGCTAACTCTTTCGCCATCTGTCAAGCCCTGACACGCATCACAGTGATATTGATTATCACCACAAAGTCTCTCTGGCTGCAAGTAGTAATCCAAAAGGGTCTGCACAGACTGGTTTTCAGGTGAGTTTGGAAATGACAGTTGAAGTTCTCTAAATGAATCAGCTCGCTCACTCTGAGCTCTACAATTATGACACCGAGATACAGTCACCGCTCTTCCTCCAAATGATCTCTGGACTACAGTTAAATGTGAGTTTACAGTTGATGTACCTGCAATATAAAATTGTTACCCTTTTTATTACATAACATATTCTTTAATTTAAGGCATCAATGTTTTTATTTTTTATTTTACATACTTATTTATTAGTTGTTGAGATAAAACAGTAAAAAAACATAAAGTCTTGTCCAATAACATAAATTTAGTATTGCTTACCAGGTTGAGGTCCATCACCACTATTAGAGGGTACATAAATAGATCGTTCTTGCTCATGTAACACATCCAGAAGATACCCCAAGAATTCTGAGCTATCATGCTGGTGTCCAGGTTGAAATCCCGGAGGACGGGCAAGATTTAAAATATCACTCGGAGACAAGGAACACCTCTGCGAGAACTGCAGCAAAGCAAACAATGTTTGTAATTTCGAGAACAACGGTATCGTGTCCCTATT
This sequence comes from Dorcus parallelipipedus, assembly GCA_958336345.1. Taxonomy (NCBI): domain Eukaryota; kingdom Metazoa; phylum Arthropoda; class Insecta; order Coleoptera; family Lucanidae; genus Dorcus; species Dorcus parallelipipedus. The sequence continues at coordinate 16,009,862 of OY284475.1, forward strand.
GCTCGACAACATATCATTGCGAAACAACTTAGTCATGAAAAGCGACTGTAACACGCTGTTCATGTAACAAGTGTTCCCCAAGTTACTCAAGCCGACTTTCCCGGAGGAAAACCTGATCGTAATGGTGGAAGTTGCACCATCCAACCAAGACTTGCAATTCAAGGTCTGCTTGTAGTTTATGGTAGGTTGGTACTGCTCTAGAGTTCGCTTTAGATCGTCGTAAAAGCCGATGTAACTGGGAAAGTGTTCGATTAAAGCCATAAATAAATTGACGAACTTGTGCAAGTAAAACTGACTAGATTCAGAGTTTTCTTTCTTCAGTGATGCTAGTACTTTGCCGACGTGCGGGATGATTTTGTGGAAGGCCTCGGGACTGTGCTGCATGCTCTCTAACATGTGCATTACGACTGGGCCCACACTCTTCCTAGGTTCTGGCAGAATTACTAGCCGAAATAATCGCTCTATGTACACGAGTGTAACTTCGATTAGTATATCGTAGTGATGTTCCATTTCTAGGCCTTGCATGAAGCAGAGGACTAAAGGGCCTAAATTCGGGGTCCAAATCCAACTTGATAACCAACTGCATAAGGTTAATAAGGCCTGCTCGAGGCTTTGCTCGCTGTACCCCGAATGTAAGATCCATTTTACAGCGGTCGGTAAAGCCTTGATGTCTATAACCTGTAGTACGATTGACATGGTGGGGGAGGGTTGTTTTTGCGGGTCGGATATTCCGTTGTACAGTGCTTTCAGAGTTGCAAAAACGAGTTCCTCACTCGTGCATGCTTTGGCTAATATTTCTTGGACACGTTCTATATCGCACATGAAATTCTTGTAATCTTCTGCGGTTGTTGGCATGGACACCGTGCCCAAACTCAACACGATTGTTTCGCATAGTTTACCAAGGTCGGACCCTTGCACACCGTTTTCTGCGCTGATGCTCTGAAGGGCTCTTATGATTATATTTAGTCTTACATCAGTTTGTGGGTCTCTGCACTCGATGACTTTATGTTTCACTGCCATTTTGTATTGGTAATATCTGAAAGTAATTGGAAATTTTGCCGGTTTTGCACTTACTCGAGACAATCAGGGCTTACCACAAATTTCTTACAGCAAACAAGACATCAAACACTGACAGATGCACAGGAACAACTGCAACAAAAATCACTTGTTTTTATTACCGAAATAGTCACAACAATGACGTAGTGCTATTATTTCAATTGTTTCCATGGTAGTCAACATAAATTGGGCCGTCTAGAATGCCTGTCATTATAAACGAGCAAACACTATAAATCGCGCGCAATTTAGGGGGAGCGTCCCCGATGAATTCCTAGTGTGATATTCACCTTAATTATAAACCTTCAGGTACATCATTAACAATCCAATTAACCTTATGGCGGTCGAGAATGTCACCTGCTAGACGCGTTCGCTTCTATGACAGTGTAAAGCACTCGGGCCCGTTCGCGCAAGGCACTTTGAATATCAGGCGAGGGCACTCCGGAATCTCAACGATAAAAATCTAACGGAAAATTACGCACAATGGACGTTAAAATCTGATAAACCACGAACATTTGCATTTCGGATGACCTTGGCGGTGCGCACGCGCCACATGTGATTCATACAACTTCGCGCTGTTGCGTAATTTCGAACCGCAATTCCAAGGAAAATACGCTTCAGATTAATTGGAAAATTCGCCCTCGCCCTTCCAGAGCACGTGATAATTAACGAGGATTAAATGGTATTAATTTTTTTGCGTTCGAATGAATTATTTACCTTATAATTTTTTTACTCATTTTCGAGGGTGACGTAACTGCAGCCAACTGCAGTTTTTTTTTTTTCTGTTTTTCAACATGACATAATTTAATTAAGCTTTTACTATAATCAGCAAATATCTAAACGAAAGACATTAAAGAATTCTGAATCGATGCCATGTTCCTTAATTTTATTAAAATATGATAATTTTTTTGACACTTTCAAATTCTTTGAAATTTACGTCACAGTTCCTTTTAGCTCTTAGAAATTAAATTTTCATTTCATAAACGCTCCCATTCATTCTAATTTCATTTTAATTCTTCGTCGTTGCAATTAAAAATAAATCGATTTCTTCAGAATTAAGTTGGTAGCAATGAGTTAGCGGGAACAGAAAAAAGAAAATGGCGATGCGCGCGAAAAATATAAAATTGCAGTCGCTTTTACAATATCAAAAACGAACAATAAATGCAGTTAAAGCGGATAAAGCCTAAGCCTACTCCGCTTAGCGTTAGTTGTAGGGTACTTTTTTAACCTAGATTTTTGATCCTTATCCGTTCTGTCACTTGAGAATGAGTTCGTGGAATAATAATTAACTATTGCTGCAACGATTTAAGCTCAATGCTATTTACATAGATTAAGGTGGCAAATACTAATCCACATTATATGAACTCACCTTGATTCAATAATTAAAACACCTGTCACTCAATTCCCCGTAACTAGCGCCAAAGTGGCGTTGTGCCACAGAGAAAACGTCACCATAACGGTTGTCTATGTTGGTGACGTTTTCTCGAGCATAATAATTAAATGTAAATATTTTAGTGTGGTCCAGAGGAGTTAAAAGTTGTAAGAAATGTCAATTTATAAAGTTTTAAACGAATTTTGGATACATACCAATATAGCAAATGTTTTACTGTGGTTTTACTCAATTTGAATTTTTGAAAAACCATCACTCTTCTCTACAACAATAATAAATAAAGCAGCATTTTATTGTTAAAGTTTTTAATCTCGTTATGTAAATATATAACATGGCATAGTAGATTTATTAAAATGTGACCGCACTAAAAATATATCTATTTTGAGGAAGCACACACTGTAGTGTATAAATCATTGAAGTAAACAACATAAAAAATAAATATCTTCGTATTAGGAATGTGGTCATAATTTCTAGGCTAACTAAAAAGTATATAACAATATTCTTCACAGTATATAGTTTACGCACCATCCAACAAACAATAAACTCGGTTAACAAGCTCAATGAGACACATACAGTTAATTCAAGTTAATATGAGTATTATTTGGCATAATTGCATGGAGATTCACTGTTCATATAAAGGATCATTTATCTTCTAAACCTTCCTAGATACGCTTTGCAGTTCGGACAGCTGTGGTGTACGTCCATGAAAGATTCGATGCAACAAGGTACTAAGCAACAACCACAAAAACATCTAGAACAAAAAAAAAATTTAATTAAAGGATTATTAGAGATCACTTGAAAAGTTGCAACACATAAGAATGAGAACCAGTGCATCACATGAAAAAAATTTACCAACCCAATTAAACACAATATAGCTCCAAAAACATAAGCAATTAAGCCAGGTGCTGTTTTCGTTGTTGTGTCAATCTCTGCATAACAATGTGGACAGAGCATATGCGTGGACTGTGGACCGACAGGCACAACAGCTGTTATAATCTGAGGTCCCGGATGGACTGAAAACATCCCGTATTACACATTTGCAGTGAGTTAAATAACGAGGCATTACATACCAGCATGGTACACGTATGTGTTGGTGTGTGTTACACCGCCAACTGCCTGTGAGTAACTCGGGGGAGCAGACGGTGGAGGACCATTAAACTGAGGTACATCAGATTTCATTTTCTTAACAAGTCCTTGAAGCAAGGCGATCAATACTTGGTGATGTAATGTAGCTAATTTTAGTTTCTCTTGACCTATAAACAACGACAACAAACAACACAAGATGTTTAACACAACTGAAAACCAACTGGTGTACTTACAGGTATTTTCTTAGTTATTTATTTGTTTATAAACAATTACATTAATTATTCTAATTTGAAGCACGTTGTATGTTTACTTTGTGCAACGCAAAATGCATTAGTAACTTTAGTTTTGTGTTAAATGTTAGCATTGCCAACATTCGAAAGGAAAATGTCCGTCGATGTTCATTTGACATTTGCTATTTGAAGGCCTCGCTTCGTATGCTGAGGGTTTATCGGTTTTAATATCATTCACTATTATGGTGATTTGGTATTTTATCTAACAGAGTAATTTTATTAAAAATGGACAACAATTACGTGCAGATCAAAGATATGCGCCCCGGCCTAAAAAATATTAACGTAGTGTTTATTGTGTTGGAAGTCGGGCCGCCCACTCTAACTAAAGAAAACCGCGAAGTTCGAACTTTCAAAGTGGCCGATCAAAGTGCTTGTATTAACGCCAGTGTTTGGGACGAAGCGGGGCAGCTGTTAATCCCGGGCGATATAGTGCGCTTAACTAAAGGATACGTGTCGTTGTGGAGGAATTGTCTCACCTTGTACACGTCTAAAGGGGGCGACTTGCAAAAAATCGGCGAGTTCTGCATGGTTTTTAATGAACACTTGAACATGAGTGAGCCAAACCAAGTGATAGCGCCGATGACTTCCATGGGGGGACCACCAAATAATATACCTCTGAACAATGGGACTAACAATGGGGCTGGAAGAATTGGCCCGCCTGCTCCTCCACCAAGCACCACGTCCGCTGTAATTCTCAACAACACCTCAGGACCAATTAAATCAACCCCTAATTCGAATCGACTGGGTGGTAACGGCCCACAGGACCAGAAAAGGCAGAGAGGTTCACGAGGGGCTCCACATCGAAGTAGGCACAGAACGTAACTAGCTTTTAGTTGTCTTTTGATTAATTTTTGTTGGATAAAATGTACATTTTATTTTATTGTTTTATTTGAACACTATAAAAATGTAAATATTCTGTTTAGAATATGACTGCAGCAAATTTCAAATGATGTACAATATTTATATTTTTATAAAGATAAATGTATGCAATGTGCGTTTTTATTGCATTGCGAATTTTTTCCAACATTCCAACTCAAGAAATAAAAGGTTGGGTAGTAAAGTACAAAACAAAATTTACAAAAACTACATTTTAATTTAAAGAAATATGTGATACTTTTTAAACTACGAAAACTAAGAATGACATATATATATACCTATATTTTTAAAATGTTCAGTCTTCAATTAAGAAATACGTTGGCAACACTGCACATTGTTGTTTTTCCCAATATTAGTGCTTTTGTGAACTATTATTTTCGTTAAAAATTAATTTTCAAAATATAGCTTGGTCTTCGACTTTGAAGTAATATGCAAGAAAGATGTTGAATTAAATTTGATATTTAAAATCCCGCCAATTTTTGCTTCTCCGGCAGGGGCGACATCTAATAATCAATCAAGTAAACTCAGTGCTTTGCACAGTGTTGCCAACTCTGTGATTTTTTCATCAGATCTGACGATTTCTTTCAAGTGGTTGCGACTTTCTGACGTGTTTTGCGACTTGTCTCAAAACTGGTGAATTTTAGGGTGCGTTTCATTTGCGCGCTCAAATGCTTTGAGCGCTAATAAGCGTTGCTTAAACCATTCCGTTTGGGTTTGCAAACGCTTACAAAGCGCTAGCTGACGAAACGATAACGTCTTATGACGTTATAGTCTCATGCTTATTCCATGGAGGTAGGGGCGGTAGGGCAGCAAAAGCGTAAGCGCTTATGCCCCTAACGGAACGTATGAGACGTGTATGAAAAGATCAGCTAATCATAGTCAGATTAAAAACAAACATTACACTTCAGAAACAGCTGCAGCAGCTATGATTGGATCAATTTCACTACTAAAATTATATTTTTAAGGTTATGAATTCGTTGTGCAAACAAAAGTCAAAAGAAACACCTTTACGTATAACGACTAAACGCCAAAGGAAACAACAGAAAACAGCGCTTATAAGCGTGAGCGCTTAAAGCGTGTGAGCGTGCAAACGAAACGCACCCTTAAAGTGGTGTGAGACTTTTTAACTTTCTATTGTTGTCGGCTTGACACTGACAGCCTTCACTTTACAAGCGTCATCTGACGTTTCAAAATAAAAATAAAATAAAATAAATAAAAAAACAACAAAACATAGGGCACTTTTCAGAATTAACCGGTTGCTCCACCGGTAGACATTTTAAAATTCTAAAATCCACTGTTAATAATAAGTTATTAACTTATTATAACTGTATTATTATTATATACTTATTATAGCTATAATACATATTATAGCTTTACAGTGGATTTTAGAATTTTAAAATGTCTACCGGTGGAGTAACCGGTTAATTCTGAAAAGTGCCCATACAATACCGCGCTGCAAATAGCCGAATATAAAAAGCTGTAAATTATACTGCCAACTCAAACTGTTATGTATTTAATTTTTGAAAAATGGTAAACAATTAAAAATGAAGAAAACTATAAACCTTTTTTTGACAATTGAGAAATCTAGTCGAAATAAAAAAAATTGTAAGGAAAGTAAGAAAAACAAATGACGATCGTAATATTCGCGAAAGGACACGGAACCCAGAAAATTTTTGATCATATTTAATGATTCCAGATAACATAGTTTACAAATACTAATAAAAAAGAAAGCGACAACTACAAAGAAAAACAAATGTCGATCGTAAATTTTCGAATGAAAAAAGACTGAAGAACAAATGAGGATCGTAAAATTTCAAATGAAAAAAAGGACAGAAAAACAAATGACAATAGTAAATTTTACGAAAGAAGAAAGACAGAAAAACAAATGATTACCGTAATGTTTATAACAACTTCATTTTTCATATTTTCTATTTTAAATTTTGTTTGCCTTTTGTTTTTCTTTTGTGTATATTTTTTTCAAATTTTTCTGTTTTCGTTTGTTTTTAGGCTTTCATTTTAATTTCTCTTTTTATGTAATACTATTTGTTTTCGGTTTTTCATTTCATCTTTTGTATCATTTATTTATTTTTTTAAATTTTTCCTTTATTTTTGGTTTTTCATTTCCCTTTGATCTTTCATTTGATTTGTTTTTTTTTTTTTTTCATTTAAATTTTTTCCATTGACGTTTTTTAACTTGCCTCTTTTCATTCTTTATTTGCTTTCAAATCGAGGCTGCGTTCGACTCGTTGTTAAACAAGACCGACCACGGTCGAATTCGTCCGATCCATGCTCAGACTCCTGGTCAGACCGTAGGCGATGTGGTCACATTTTAAAACGCAACCACTGTTGTCATAGCCGCTTTCCCGTTACCTACTTTGTGCACGCAAATGAGCACAAAAGCGCAAAAAATCACGAAGCGCACATTCCAGTAAGGCAGGTTTCCATATATTAATACAAGAACATCGTGCGTTTACAACCCAATTGTGCTTGAAACGCAAAATTCAGAGCTGACGGGAAAACGCCATTTGTACGGTCCGACGTCCGACCGTGATCCGACCCGTCGACAGCTTAATCAAGATAAACTGGTAATGCCACTGCAAACTAGGACGGTTTGTTTGAAAGCAACATCAACAGATGTTGCGGCGGGAAGGAAAGGTGAAGTACTGTTTATTCATTCCTAATGCACATAGGCGGCGTTCATTAAGTGGAGCTAAAAATCGAATATTACAAAAAATATACTTGTTAATTGAAATAATAATAGATTATTCATTATGAAATAGAATTATTAATTTAATTAATTAGTTAATTATATTGAATTAATTCATTAAATACAAATACACGCAATAAAACTAGTATGTACGCCTATGAGTTCTGTTGCGTTATACGACATCCGCCGAAAATTATCGACTGCAATTTGAAAGTAACCAATTACTAAGTTAGTCTTATGTCGTTTTCGATTGGTTGCTCCAGAGCACTCTGGATGGAGATGGAGGTACTATCTCTTGTTATTCCATGAGGTTAATACAAGATGACAATAATCTGAGAGTGCTCCAGAGCAGTCAGTCGAAAATGACATTAGTAAACAGATCCCCTTTACACTCTTGTGAACTTGTTAGCTACATTTTAAAGCTCGCTTGCCCACTTGCCCAGTCTACCTAGATTAGTCGTCGGAGATCCGACTAGTCGTGGCAGTGTTGCCAACCTCCAAAACGCTAATTTCTGCAGGACGATGTTTAGGGTGCGTTTCGTTTGCGCGCTTACTTGCTTTGAGCACTCATAAGCAGTGCTTAAACCATTCCTTTTGGCTTTGCAAACGCTCACAAACTGCTAGATGACGAAGCAGCAACGTCATTATGACGTCATAGTCTTCGCTCCCGATCGCTTATCCCATCGAGGTAGGGCAGCAAAAGCGTAAGCGCTTATGTTCCAAACGGAACGTATTCGGAGATCAGTTGATCATAGTCAGGTTATAAAAACATGTTATAAACAAACGTTACTCTTTGGAAACAGCTGCGAAAGCTGTGATTGGATTAATTTCACTATTGAAGTTATATTTTTAAGGTTATGAATTCGTTGTGCAAACAATAGTCAAAAGAAACACTTTTGCAGTTTAAGCGACTGAAGGCCAAATGAAACTACAGAAAATAGCGCTTGTAAGCGTGAGTGCTTAAAGCGTGTGAGCGTGCAAACGAAACGCACCTTTAAAATTCGTCACATTTCGTCACCCGCGACAAATTTGAAATTTGCTGCATACTGTCTACTGTCTGTGACACATACGTACTGCGTCTATACGTGATGATATGATTGACAACCTTACGTATTCGGCCGTCCGACAGATGCAAAATTTGGTCCGCCCATGGCTTGACTACTTTAAGCACGAGTCATATTATTTTTAATTTTTGTTTTTCATTTGTTTTATTTTCCTAATTTTTGTGTGCGTCTTAGTTAAAATTCATTTACTCTTTTTTTGAAAGACTACACTATGAAAAATCAAAATTGACTTCATAGATAAGTAAATTTCTTTTTCTAATGTTAAGGTTGGTAGTCAATATGATCAAACTTTCCTCTTTTCCATCTCACTTGTTTGAATATATACGAATTGTTTAATTTAGATCACAAATGCTTTCTGGTATTCAATATAAACGTTTGGAGGCTATATAACGTTGTCTCAATTTGGTGATTTCTGGTGATTTTTAAAATAGGAAATTGAGAGTTTTCATTTTATTCTGTTGGCAACACTGGTTTTGCAGTCCTTCACAGATTTATCAAGTAGCAGGTTCCATGGAGAGCAATGCTAGGCACGAGAGTCGTGGTGAGTTCATCCCTTCCACAAGCAACAACTGTAATCGGCGACAGTCAAAAATATTCGCCACTCGTCGAAACATTATAAGCGATTTTAAGCGCATAACCGGTAATTACCGGTCAAAAATATTTTTAACTGAAGCTACATGAGGTGCTTTCCAATTGTACGGATGAGATACTCGAAGCTACTTGGAGCAGCTCTGGAATAACTCCGAGTAGTATCTGTGCATTTGAAAAGCATTTAGTTAAAAAAAATTTTAACCGGTAATTACCGGTGATGCGCTTAAATTAGCTTTATATTGCGCGTCGTTGGTTCGATTTGAATTTAAACTGGAATAAGCGCAAAACACTTGCGGAGAAGTATAAGGGGTGGTGGAACTGTTCCCCTACCGTTGCTCAGCCCTGATGTAGAGAAAGAGGAATTGATATTAACTTAAGAGTGAGATGGTACCCACTTAGGCTGCGTTTAGTTGATAGACGAATCGTCAAAGTTTAACGAGATCGGGCGGACTGTTTTCTAAACGGAACTCATACCCTCCGTGGTTGCCTTAATGCTCGCATCTTAAATGACGACCACCGTGACCACTCAGATGATTAGTCAGATAACGTAAAATAACTACGGACTAACGAAATCGTCAACGTCGCCCATGAACTAAACGCAGCCTAAAAAGCATTGTTCATTCTAAGTCACGTGATCTAGGCTTTGCGTGGCATCCTTATCGCATACATGAGCTAAAATTACTCACAGATATTCGCTATTTCACTCACATGCTGATATCAATCGAGAATGCAGCCAATGCAAGAAACATAAGGCACTGTGCATCTACCCCTTACCAGATCATTGCAGTCATTTTACAGTGTTTTAAAATGAAGTTGACACAAGTCTTATTTAGTATTGGAAAATGGTCAAAACAATATTCCAATTTACCGGATCGTTATATAAAACGAGCGATGGAACAAGTGTACTGGAAAAATCCTAAGGGTATACAATATAGAGAGGGAGTGGTAGTGAAACGAAAAAAATTCAGATTTGATGTGCACCGTCCGTGGACTACTGAGTTTCGACAAGAAAATGCTCCGGGTCGCATGCATGAAAAAGTTTTCGTTGAACCAATTAAGGAATGGTCGTTTTTCAGAGGAGATAGAGTTGAAGTATTGGTGGGCAGAGATAAGGGTAAGCAGGGCATTGTGAAGCAAATCATAGAAGAGCGAAATTGGGTCATCGTGGAAGGCCTGAACTGTGAATATAAAAACTTAGGCAGCAGAAAAGATTATCCTGGAGTGTACATTAAAAACGAGTTGCCCTTGTTAGTTACTAATCAAATTATGTTGGTCGACCCGTCAGATTTTATGAAGACCCCTTTTGAGTGGCGATTTACGGAAGATGGGCAACGTGTTAGAGTGTCTACGAGGACTGGAAGAATTATACCTATGCCTGCCTCTGCAGAAGAAACTATAGACTATAAAAGTAAGGCTACCTATAAGGAAGAACCAAAAGATACTTTAGCAAATGATGTTGCTGAAATTACTTTCGAACCTAAACTGAGAACTTTTGAAATGGATATAATGGAATCCATGGGAATTAAAGAAGATCGAATACCTGCGAAATCATATTGGTATTAATGTTACATATTTAAAAAAATATTTAAAATTAACATAGTATTAAAGCTAACGTAGTATTTGTTACTGTTTTTTTTATGTAACCTGGTCGAAATATATAAATTTAAAAAAATAATAAGCTCGTACAGTAGTGTTAATTTTGGTTGTCAAAGATTGGTACCCTGACTTGTATTTTATTACAATTAAAGAGTTGGTGACGGTGCTCGCCGACTGTACTAAAAATAATTATCAAAACAAAGCTTCGTCTGCTACTTTGAACAACTTGCAAAATTGATTTTTAAATGGCGCCATCTAGTGGCAAATAAAAAACGAGAAAAGTTGACATAAAGTTTAAACATTTGAATGCTTCTCAAGAAAGAGTCCATAAAATAAAATATAGACATATTAATGTTCTTTCAATAAAGCAATGCTTTTATTTTAATTATAATGTTATTAGAAGAAACAACCGTTAGTGCTTTCTAGTGCTATTTAGACTAAATCTGGCGCTTTCGATTTTCTTTTAGTTGGCAACTCCGCGGCTTACGACAGTATACGTAGCGTCTCTCGCGTATAACAACTAGCTGTCGGCACCTTTGATGTTTGTGTCCGCTGTTTAGCTTTGAATTATGGTGGGAGATTGGTGACTGGTCCGCGCGAATTCAAAAATGACAACTTGGTAGAAAAATTAACTATTGGTTTTTTCATGTTTCACAACATTGTGCTGTTGGAATAAGTTTTAATTTATTAAATCATAAAGAAAATTATTTGTTATTTATAATGTAAATTATTTATTATTTTATTCAGTATTACTTGGCCTTTCAGAAATAATACTGTTTTTGGAGGAGCTTGTGCCATGTTTATAAATTATAACTAATATTTTAAGTTAGAAAATATTCAATTTTTAGTCAAGGCCACTTACGCAGCACATTTAGCTTGAAAGGCAGCGATGTTTTAGGACGCTGATCAAATCTCTAAGCTGCTGACTGGCAGCATAGTACAGCGTAATCGTTTAGCGAATGCAGCAGTGGTAGCAACTCAACATGTTGCGTTTGCTAAACGCGCCTGAACGCGCCCACTGGCTTCGTTTTCGGGGAGGAATTCTGAGAGCGCGTGCGCAATCTGAGCGTCTTTTTAGTAATTTGACCAGTAGATGGTGTGACATTGGCGGCTTGAAATTGAAAATCAAATTCTGAAAGTGGTCAATTTTTATAAAAGTCATGGTTAAAAAGGATGTGTTGTGAAACACTGCTTAAGAACTTACAGCGAAGGTGTCAATTTGTTTCGATTTTCGAAAGATTTATGGCCGTATGCACAAACGTTATTTAAAGGTGGACTTAAGAAAAAAGTGACACTTTAAGCTAACTTCATATCAATTGTGCGTCGTATAGTTACATTGTTCAAAATAAAGGTTTACTTTGGCTTAAGTCATACGGGGATTAGAAAAGTAAAGCATGTGTTAGCACGTCTAGACAGTCAAACTGTAATTTCCGCTCTTGCGTTGCGACAGTTCTAATGTTTATTTTTTTTTTTAATTATTAAAGTTAATATTAAAACCATGGCCTTCTAAATGAGAAGCGAGTTCTAAATGGCCTGGGCGTTTTGAAAAATTTACATTGAATTTTTGTGCTCGAGAAAACGCCAAAAGTCGACACTTTGGCGCTGGTTATGGGGCACTGACGGCAATGAGTGAAGTGTACTGTCATTAGTGTCAATCAAAGTGAGTTCACGCAAAATTAATTAATATTGTAATTACCGTAATACAAGATAATTTATGTGGTATAACCTTTATAGATTCACGCACAAATCATTTGATCTCGTCGGAGTGAAGTACGCTTGCGCAATAAAGAAAGACTGGCACTTTAAAAAGCTTTCGTGTTATGAATAGGTAATTACAACAAGTTACATAAAAGAGTTTCGACTTTTGATAATGTGAAACGTGTTAAAAAAGGCGTTGGCAATTACGCACAATGAGAAAAGAAGCTTTATTATACATATTGTAACTTACCACAGAAATTCTGAGTATATGCAGGTAAGATTTTCATCTAAAACCGTAATAGTTTAATGCTAAATTAAGTTGTCGAAATTGGACATAAATACTCCACCTTATTTCAACGTAAATAATATCCAGTCTGCTCAAATTTTTATAACAATAACATTAATTGTTCTTACACGAACTCATCCACCATTCACATGTGAGAGAACTGTCAAGATTTTAGGTTAAGAAAGCGCCCTGTAAGCAGTGCTTGACGGAGCACGCCTGAACTGCACTTTTGCGCAGGCGAGATAGAACTCGCTTTTCATTTAGAAGGCCATGATTAAAACAAATGTAATTTTGCATTGTCAAAAAAATACAAGTTTTGATTCAATCTTATCTCTTATTGTGAAGCATTAAAGTCGCGCATCCCATAAAATAATCAGCAACCACGACTGCCTACGAGTCAGCGCGTGGACAACATGTTTTTCTTTTATGATTTTTTAACTTGCCTCCAGCGACATGTTACAACTACTAACTGAAGTAGCTGTTCTGTTCAGAAGCTAGGTACATAAACATCAAAGGTGCCGACGATCTGTGTTGCCGACGACGAGTGTCCGACTGTCCGTACTTGTTTTCCTATACGATGGTAATGCTTTATTCACGTGCAAATGCCAAGACGCCAAGTTTACGCGCTCGTTTCTTCTGATGTTATAAACAGTTTTTATCCATAATAACGTTTGCATTACTTCTGCAGCCGTCGTTAAAAAGTCCCGGAATGCGAATATATATATTATATAACTGATAAATTCTATGTAAGGCGTCTCAAAAAGTGTGGTTGTGAACGTACCCTGACCGTAATTTTGAAATCTGCTGACCAACTCGCGCATGCGCAGTAAAAAATTTCAGACAAAACCATGCCTAGATCGTTTATTATTCTGTGGTATAACTGTCACATTTGCTATTTTGTTTGATACCTACTGATTTGCAAATTAATTACATAACATTTGCATAAGGGTATCAAACAATATGGCGTCTCTTTTTGACGCTGACGTTTAAGTGTCGCTACTGGGTAATTACTTTTACTGTGCTTACGTCATAAGCATAAGTGTCAAATTCCGAATTGTTTACAGCGTGTTCCGTTTATATCAATAAATGATTTAATGTCAATGTCAGTGTTAAACGTGTTCGTTTTTACAGTTATACGTAACATCATCGTTCGGAGTCATAAATGAGCGATAAAATATGATGATCGGCGATCGACAACTAAGAACCGACACTGATCCCAAGAGCGATAAGATAAAATCGTAAAAACATTGCCAACAATATGTTTTGGAAAAGGCGAAAGCTAAAGTACGAGTCCGTCTTGAACAAGGGCGACGATGAAGTCGAGGTGCAAACAGTTTCAAAGAAGAATGCATTCAGTCCGTCGTGCATGCGAGCATCCTTCTGGACGGGTTTGTTAATCTCCATCTATTTTGCACCGTCCATCGGATTGACTTTCTATCAACGCTGGTTGTTTCAAGTAAGTATGATCATAAATTTTTAGTTGGAATTTAAATTTTGAATTTGAATTAGGAATTTCACTTTCCTCTAAGCACGGTCTTGATCCACCTCACTGTGAAGTATTTACTGGCCGTGTTGGTGCGCACATGTATAGCATGCAAGCAGGGGAAACCTAGGATGACGATGCCATTAAAAGAAAACATCAAGTCCATAGCACCCACTGGAATTTTTAGTGGAATCGATATCGGGTTTTCAAACTGGGGCCTTGAGTTGATCACAATCTCTTTGTAAATATATTTGAATTCATAGCCACTATTATTCCTTGCTCTTTATGAGGTGAAGCACAGTGGAAAATAGTGATTGTGATTTCCAGGTGAATTTATCAGGGTACTATAATAATTGATTTTAGGTATACTATGACAAAATCAACTGCAATTATTTTCATTCTTGGCTTCGCAATTTTATTTAAACTTGAAAAGAAGGTAACTGTTATTATTTTTGCTATGTGATACATTAAGTCTTGTTTATTTAATGAATTACAGACATGGAGCCTATGCGTTATAGTTGTGATGATCTCATTCGGCCTATTTTTGTTTACATACAAAGCCACACACTTTAACGTTTTCGGCTTCGTCTTGATCTTGATAGCCTCCATGTGTAGCGGGTTAAGGTGGACTTGCGTGCAATTAGTTCTGCAAAAATCCAAGCTGGGGATGAAAGACCCGGTCGATATGATCTATTTCATGCAGCCGTGGATGTTCATCTCAGTTCTGCCATTCGCTATATGGAGCGAAGGTTTAGATTATTAATAAGTTAAAAAACTATTTTTTACGTTTTAATATTCTAGGTGATGCGATCTATCAAAATGCGAAATTGTTTCCAAGCGAAGACTACCCCGAATATCTACTGTTATTATTGAAAGTATTAGCCGGTGCATTCATTGCGTTTTTCATGGAGCTGAGCGAAGTCTTGGTGGTTACTTACACTTCGAGTTTAACACTGTCAGTAGCTGGCATTTTTAAAGTATGCACATCTCATTCTGTATTAATAATGATTAACTAAAAAAATTCTTGCAGGAGTTACTTATTCTAGTCTTAGCCGTGATTTGGAACGGTGACACAATGTCTGCGATAAACGTAGTTGGTCTCTTCCTTTGCCTTGGTGGAATAATCAGCCACGTGATCCACAAAATTCAAACGACGGCTTCACAGCAAGTCCCGCATGGATACGACTACGATTCCGACAGGTACGAATTGGGTAAGTCGCTGATGGACAACACTTCGACCAACCTGTATTTCTCAAGCGACAGCGAAGAAGAGCACAGTGATACGCAGGAATTATTTAACATTCTGAACCGACACGATAGATAGTATAAACATCACTGAGTAAAAGATGTTCCTTTGAATTTAGTCGTGTCAAGTAATTGTAAGTGAAACAAAGCGTGTCTTTAAAAGTAGATTTTTTAAGCGTTTGCACATGAAATTGATGTTTTCATCAATGCACCAGATGTTTGTGCTGAATATTTAGTGTAAGTAGTAAATTATTTCTATAATTCAGAGTACTTGGTTTGCTACTACTTTATTCTTTCCTATTTAGTACATTACTGTAATTCGGAGACGATTTTCAAGGATTTTGCTTTGCTTGTTACTTTAAAATAAATTTGAAAAGCGTATTAAGAGGATCTTAAACAATCCAAGCCAATTAATAAGTGCACTGAAAATTGTGTTAAGACATTCCATTATTAAGAAATCTAGTAAGAGACCGGTGAAGTCATTTTTAAAATATTGCACTGGCTGCAGTGATTGCAATTTGTATTTTTGTATTTAACACATCACAACAGAATACTTCACAGTTTATTCACCTTTAACGTAAAGAATTTAGCGCAAAATAGTTAGTTTTTACATTTTAGCCAGTTATAAAAGCTGTTCCTAAAAATAGTAACAAAATATTTTGTAGTCTAAGAGCTTGATAATTTTTTAGTTCACAATTTAGGTTTCCCCGTTTTGAAACGATTAATGACACATACTGTATAAGTTCCTTCTAAAATCAAATTGTAAATTGATTTTTGTTTATCACAAAAAAAGTAATAGTTTTGGATTGTATGTAATTTAAGAAAATAATGACATAGATTTCACTGTGCACTTGGTAATAAAATTTTCTATCGAATCAAAAGCAAACTACAGTAAATAATTAATGTAATCAAGACTTATTGACTTAATTAATTTGAAGAAGTGATTAGTATTTATATTATGTGTGTTACACAGAAGCTTTTAATGCGATGTATTAAGCTGTGTTCTCCTTATTAATTATACACGCACTTACAAGTTTCTGTGTAGCTCTCTGATGTTAGTGATCGTGTATTGATTGTTATGTTTTTGTAAAGAAGTGATCAATTTTTATTGTGCTATTTTTGTTGACGTTTTCTTTAATATTTTATTACACTTAATGTAATGCAAGAACGTCCTTTTTTGATTTAGGAAAATAAATGTAATATATTCGTCTTATTTGCGTATTTTTCTAAGGGAAGTAAAACGCTTTTTTGTTTAAATAAATTATTGTCACTACACGTAAAGCGGAAATACAACAATTGCAGAATCAGATGGGTATGGGTATTTCACTTTAATAAAATCGTCTGAATCTATTCTAAAAAAATATAATTTGCTAGTCTATCCTATTTTGGATTGAAACTATATAGTGACGTGAAACTAATTAAGAAATTTCTTCTTGGACTTGTGCTTTTTTTTACAGTAGTATGTAGCATAAAAATTCAAAAAGACACTTAACATTGATAAAGGTGAATTGCTCGAGAAAGAGAGAGCATTAATTACATCAATAAATTTCACATTGGGTTCAAAAAATATAGAACTATGATTTAATTGACTAAAAACTTTGCACTAAATTAAAATATCACCTGACAAATTCGCTACTAGAATAAAAAATATGTTTTAAGTACTTTAAAATCGATCTGGCATTAATGAGAATAAAAAAAAAGTTACTTCAACATTGTCGGCAAGTTTGAATACTTTCCAGGCAGTTTCTTCTGTAGCTTTGCCTCAATTGTTGACTTAATTCTCTCGATTAACTGGTCAAGTTCTGCGCTGTCGTATGTGAACATGAGCTTGCAATTTTTCACTTCGATTTTTTTAGCTTCTATCTGTTTCGACGCATGCTCCAAACAATAAACCACATCCTCTTGAGATTCGGCAACCTTAAAATATTTAAATTACACTCGATCATAAGAGTCTTGGGGTAACTTACTAATGAGATAAATAAATTTGTGTGGCAGGTTTCGCACTCGTAATCACCGTTGTCATCTTGAAGTTTCTTACGTTTCCTAATGGCAGGTGCTTCTGGTAATGGCAGTTTTTCATTCGCGCTCAACCCTAAATCAGTCAATTTCCTTCTGAACTTCCTTTCTCTATCACAAATATTTTGTACTGCTGGTATTATCTGCCTCAAAACGTCCACGTTGGAGCGTGGATCCAACGAAACACTCAAAAGTAACCGATCGAGGGAAAACATCGACGGTTCACAACTATTTTTCAGCTCTTCGAACACTCTCTGGGCCGACTCCAACCAGTATGGTGGAGCAAAATAAACACTCTCCGACACAACATAGCCCGTGCTGATGCTAGAAGTGAAGACTTTCGGGAATACCACGATGAACTGCCCCGGTTCCTGCACAGTTCTCGATAGGGACATCCCGTTTTCTACTAGGAGATTCGGGGGTATCATCACAGTATCCGAAGGTAGCCACAGAGATTTATTTTTGCAATAGTTTGGCACTAGTTTAAGCAAAGTTGAGTGGAAGCACTCGCTCATCGAGTCAGGGATTCCATACCAGATTTTATTAGCTCCTGTGTGAAGGTACTCGATCCATGGAAGACTGTGGGGGTCTCTATACCAACAGCATGCACTGAATACCATGCCGACGTGTAACGTCGGAACTGTAACACCTAAAAAGCACATAGTTCTTTGAAATCATTGTACATATTTTATTGAAAGAAAAGACTTACCCATTAATGGCCCCATACATCGCAAAACAGATCCACTGTTATTAGTTAAGACCTTCAAATTCCATGCGTGTCTCGCAAACGGACTGTTTTTAGACACAGCGAACCCGTACCCCCAATTCCCTGAATCGATCGACCCTGAATGCACGCAGATGTGATTGTTCTTTAGAGTGACGTGCTTCCAGAATTCTTGCTCGACTTCCTCAGCTGGGGGCTCGGGGGTCTTAAACCACATGCTCATGGTGTTCCTCGCGATCCTGTAGAATGCGTTCAAGGCCATGTTCCTGCCTTTCACGATGCACTCCTCAGATTCATCATCGGGATCCGAGTCTGATTCACTGGCCGTTTCACTTCGATTGATTTTCTGTTGGACTTTGAGCAACGTTTTGGATTCACGCTTGGCCCATTCGGTTTCGACTTCATCAAACAACTTCTCTCTTTCCGCTTAAATGTTTTCAATAATACACAAACATTATAGATTATTTATAAATATAATACCTGGAGATAAAGTATCATATGGAAGAAGGTATTTGCAGTAAATATCGTCGAGTTTTGTCAACCGGTCTTGAGCTGACTTAGGAATTTTCATTGCTTCTGACACTTTGGGCCACTTCTTTTTCTCGATAACCTCCTTCAATCCCCCCAGCAATTGCACGGTTTGATACAACCTCGGTAAATCGATTTCCATTCCACCAATCTGCCATTTAAAGTCGGCAAAAATGCAACTGCTTTTACATTGTAAGAAAGAATTACAAAACTTACCCAAGGAGGATGTGTCAATGTAATATTCTGAGTTTGAAGATACTTCTTAATCGCCATCAACTCCTTGAAATTCGGCCCCCACCTGTGCAACATCTTGTGCACATACTGATTATAAGCGGTAAACCTCATATCATCCGAAACCTTGCATTCCGGCTTGAAATTCGATGGGGGCACAATTCGACATATCCCAAACTTATTGGCCCTCACTCGAATCTTCTCGATGTACTCAATGGGATCCTGAAATTCCTTTTCCGATGGATAGAACACAGGAGCCTCCACCATTTGAGCCAAACAATTCACCCCAGGGAACTCGGAAACTTGAACAGGGGTGCACAACTCTAACGGTTGGTAACGCGCTTTCTGTCTTTTATAAAGTTTCGTACTCGAAGAGGAACTGGCACTCGGCGAACTCGGGATCTTATACTTGAATTCCTCGGATGTCTCGGATAAGCGATCTGAGCTTCTATTGTTCGAGCCCTTGCCTGTGTGTTTACCTTCCGGTTTTAATCTTTGCATCATATTTGTCGGGGGGAACATCGATGAAGAGCACTTGTCTTTTGCCTTCACAAATTTGTCATCACTTTCCTTTTTCGCAGGCGCCTTCTGCTCCAGATCTAAATGAACTATTGCAACATCAGGAAACACCTCAGTAGTTTCCACATTAATTTGGAGAGGAACTGAAGCACTATTTGAGTCTTCCGTTGATAAAACGACAGACACTTCGGGTCTACTATTCGCTTTAACCGTCGTTGGTAACCTAAATTTCCCCGCGTACTTCGAAATGTCATCAAACTTAGATATCTCGTCTTCTGATTTCGAAGTTGCTGTGCTCGATGGTCTTCGAGATGGCCTCCTAAAAGGTGTACTGATGGAGTCTTCGGTGTCTGCCTGGAATGCGTACACGCTGCTTTCGTTGCTGGCAGAAAACGCGTTTACATTTCGAATCGGTTCGGTTTTCTCCTTGCGAAAAATTGTTTTCCTTTCAACCGGAATCGATTTGGCTAACGGTTTATCAATCGGTTGCTTTTCAATTGTGGAATTTTCTGCTGATGGAATGACTTTCGGCTTGAGCTCGTCTTTGACTGGCTCTTCCGTTTTCGCTTTCGATTTAACATCGGGCGTTTCCGTTGGGATTTTCTCTCCGAACTTCAGCATTTCGTCGTTCTCTTTCTTAACATTTATTCCGGCTAATGCACTGTCGTTTAACCACTTTTCTATCTGTTCATTCGACATGTTTACTTTACCTTTCCCGAATCTTCTGCCGATGTCCTTACACAGTAGATCCGAGGGTAGAGAATGAACGCACTTTTCTTCTTCGTTTCTTATGTCCTTCAGCGTTTTCGTTTCTGTTTTCACGAATCCGTGGAAGTATTTTTCCTCATCATCTGAAGACGAAAAAAGCGGAAGATAATTCTGGGGTCTTTTAGTGCACTCACGTTTTGGTT
This sequence comes from Dorcus parallelipipedus, assembly GCA_958336345.1. Classification (NCBI taxonomy): domain Eukaryota; kingdom Metazoa; phylum Arthropoda; class Insecta; order Coleoptera; family Lucanidae; genus Dorcus; species Dorcus parallelipipedus. The sequence continues at coordinate 16,030,156 of OY284475.1, forward strand.
TGCCTGCAAATTGCATCTCTTCCACTTCCTTGTTTTTATCACTTAGTTTGCTTGTTTCCTCGAGCTTCTTTCCTTTTGCTTGCGTTAGTTTGGAAAGTGGTTCCTCATCAGAATCACTGAAGCTCTGGTCTAGTGGTTTCCTCGTTCTGTAAATTTTAGTTTTCTTTTTGTTTCTGGCTTGAACGGACGAACAATTGTCAGAGTCATGCAGGCTTTTATCTTCATTGTTGATCAAGATATTTTCTTCATTAACCAGAGGAGTGTTGGTTTGGCTTGTTAAGAGCACTCTCGGGACTTGCGATGTGTTTGCTGGTTTAATAGTTAAAAGTGATTTATTTTGCTCGGCTTCGGCTTTCTTCTCCATTGCAATCGGTTTCTTTCTTACTTGCTTGGTTTCGATGGTGCCACAGATTTTCATGTCGATTGTAAAAGACTCATCGGAATCGCTGAAACTCATGTCCAGGAACGGTTTAGTTGTTTGAAACCTTGTCTGTCGCTTTTCGATGTTGACGGGCGTGTTAGGCGTTTTCTTCTTTTGTCTCGTCTTTTCAGTTTCGACCGACTTCTTTGGTTGCTTTTGTTTCTTGAGGTTATCCTCAAGGTCCGATGGTGTTTTCTCAGTTTCAATCAACGACTTTCTTTTCCCTAAATTTTCCTTTTTTTCTTCCTTTATATCTTCTACAACTTTAACGATGTTACACTGATCTTGTACAATTTCCGGTGAAGTATCTTCTGCAACCATATCTTTTCCTTTTTTTGTTTTTAACTCGATTTTATCCAATTGCTCTTTGTCGTTTGTTTCTTTTGATTTTTTGGCTGAATTATCTTCAGCATCAGTAACTTTGAATTTGGCTTTCGCTTTAAGCTCGTTTTCCCTCTGTTCCGTTTTGCGAACGTTCGGCAATTCGGGGAAACTATCAATTGATATGTCATCATCATCAATTTCGGCATCGTTTACTAACTTGTGCCCCAAAATTTCCATGTAAATAGCAGCCGCCTCTTTGGTCTTCCGTGTGGGCCTCGAGTTGGCGATTTTAGTTTCAACTTTTTCTAGTTCGTCTTTCTTTGGCTTTTCGAGCTTTTTAGACGGTGCAATTTTTGGGGCTTCCTCGATCTTGCTCGTCATTTTAACAGTTTGTTGCACGATTTCTGGTTTCGATTTGTCCTTGTCTTTTCTTAAATTCATTTTCTCCTCATTAGCTTTCCCTTGCCCTACCTCCTCTTCAGCCTTTTCTTTAATGATCTTGTCATTCATTACATCTTTGGTCTCTTTGGTAGACTTCTTTTTATCATTACCGTCCACTTTCGTGACCTTTAGTGAATCAGTTTTCCTTGTATTATGTTTATCACCATCCTCGACTTCTTTTTTGTTTATCTTTTGTGCATCCCCCGATTTCTTTTGTTCGTTTATTTTTTCACTTTTTGGTTTAGCAACATTTGAATTCTCTTCTTTCTTAGGGTCCACCTCTTCACTCTTTTTGTTGTCCGTTTTCTTTGGTTGGCTTACGCCAAATTCTTTTTCTTTATTTACTTTGACAGTATCTTCTTTCTTGGCCATCAGTTTCTCGCTCTCGTTTGTCTTTTCACTCTCTGCCTTGCTGATTTTCACAATTGCCACTTTCTTTAAAGCCCCTTCACATTTATCTTTGTTATATTTGAGAATTTCTGTTTTCCTCAGCACTTTCTTATCTAACTCGATTTTATCCTTGATTACCTTCCTAGGTTCTTCACCAGCAGTTGCAGTTTTCCTCGGTGGCTGTTCTTTTTTGTTTGTTTGTTGTTTCTCTTTGGGTTCAGACGACTGCTCCGATTTGACGCTTTTCTTCACAAAGATTTTCGAACCTTGTTTGGTACCACCTTCTTTCCTAGGTTCACTTCTGGTAGGCATTCGCTTAGGACCTTCGTGGAACATTGGTTTCAAGAGCTTGCTCGTCCTCTGCGAGATTCTCCTCGTTTGAATTTTGTTCTGAATAGATGAGGTGTTATGCACGATTCTCTTCTTCAAGATCCTCGAGGATCGTATCACCTTTTTATTTATAATTTTCGTGTTTGTCGACTTCATACCCCCAGAAGATTTCGTAAAGAACTTTGCGTGTTTCCTCGTAGTCAATTGATTATTGAGTAACATCCGATGAGACCTCGTTAATCTATAGTTTATTTCTGCAGGCTTCTTAGGGCCCGGTGCAGATTTCTTGGCAGTCCTCGGCTCGGCTGGTTTTGGAAATTTGGACTTGGCGGTTTTAACTAAGGGTTCATCATCGTCGGAAGAAAATTCTGACGATGACTTTTCTAACGGCCGTTCTTCTTGCTTCTTTTCTTGGGGTGGTTTCGTGATTCTTTTCGTTGGTAGAGGCTTTTTCTTGTGTGTTCTGACCCCCAACTCGTGGTGAATGTAACGCCCCCTGAAGCTGCGCAAGCACATTTTTGATTTAATTTTGCTCCTAATTGGCTGCTTAATCGTCGTGCGAGTTGTCACAATTTTTTGCGTGATATTCTTCTTGGTGATTGTTTCATTCTTCGTCACCGACCTCGTACGCACGACACTCTTACTCGTGACTTTCTCTGACAATTTACTTATTGTAACAGCTCGTATTTTTGCCATCTTTTGCTCTTGATACTTCCGCCTCAATGCTTGCAATGCAAGCGCATGCCTGCGCTTCTTGTCCATCTGTTTGCTTATAACGACGGGGTCGGCTCTTTTTCTCACACCGAATGCAATGAAAGGTCTTTCATTCGGAGACTTATTGAAATTGTGAGTGATAATTGGCCCGTTTTTCGGAGATATATGCTTTGGCTCGTCTGCTTGCACTCTTGTGTCTATCATCGAGGCTGTGTTAAAGAAGTTTAAGCCTGCTGGCAAAATTGGGGTACCTCGAAAGCATAAAAAAGTAAGAAAATCCTCGGTGTTGGGCCTTTTGATTGGTAGTAATTCAGCCGGTTCAGGTAAAACATCTCTGCTTCGATCTTGCTTTTCAATTTCCTTAACCGGTGTAATGACAGGGCTGCTTACGTTTGATCCTTGTGCGAACTTTCGTTGGGCATGCACCTTCGTTCTGCAAAAAAGAAATCTTTTATAAATTTGATCGATGAAACTTCGAGTACTTACATACCTTTTCGGGCTATCATCGAGCAAGTTAATGCAGGTGTTAACTTTACGTTTCCGCTTAATATCGCGGTTCACAACCATCCTGCTTGCTTGTGCTTTGGACTCCAGCATTCAAAGTAAAATTACTTGGTTACCACATGTTATAACCTCACAGTGAAGTTACCAGCAGATAACTTGATTTACACTTTCTTTAGCATTCGATTTCTCCGCTTATTTAATTTAGGAAATTGTAAGTAATACTTACAACAATTAACATCATGTCAAAACATAATGTTTACGTTTGCACCTGCAATTTACTTTGTGAAATTAGCAACTGTTGCAAATTGTTCGTTCATAATAAATTTGCTTCTACATTGCACGTTTTCCTCTAAAATCGAGTGCAAAAATTAAAATTGGGGTTAAAATTAGCAATCACCTAGAAAATTAAATTTGTTTAAAAACGTTTCAACAATTTAATTTTTAGCTGTTGCTAACTTCACTGCAGTTGTTTCCGCCTTTTTCCTCACGGGGTCAACTTAAAAATACATATTTTTTATGCGTTAAATTAAAGTAATGAACATGAGATTTTGTTTGTTTGCTTTGCGCAGCAATGCTGCAATTAATGTCTTTCAGCCATATAAGCCATTCCAGACAGTCACGAAGATTTTTATAGCTGGGTCAAAGTCATTATGTCTATGTCATTAAACACCACAAACATGGTTAATAGTAGGATTCGAACCTACGCCGCCGAGCGACACGACTTGCAAAGTCGGCTAGGCTAACATGAGATTTTAAAGTGAAAATTTCGTTAAGTATTAATATTTTTAATAAAATAAAAATTGATTACACACTTTTATTATCGTAAATCAAATTGATTTGTTTAATTGGCAGTATTAGAGAATTAGAATATCTTATAAATCACGTGAATTATTTCGGCCTAATTGGGCCTCGTCAGAGATATGTACTAAAAAATTACTTTTTGAAAGGATAATAATTAAAATTATAACTTACATATTTTTGAATTATTATCCTTTCAAAAAGTAATTTTTTAGTACATATCTCTGACGAGGCCCAATTAGGCCGAAATAATTCACGTGATTTATAAGATATTCTAATTCTCTAATACTGCCAATTAAACAAATCAATTTGATTTACAATTTTCATTTGGCAAGAACTGCAGCTGTCATTAACTTTTATTATCGTTCACAAATTGAAAGACTCTCCCCAGACAGTGTTGCCTTGTGAAAAATACAATAGGCAACAGTGTCCTAGTTAGAAGTTTGGTAACAGAAGCGATAAGTGTGTAAAATAGACGATAATTGACTAATTATTTTTAACTTTACGTATTCAGTGCATCTCCAATCGAAAGCGTTACTAATTTCTTCGAATTTAATTTGTGTTCATTATTGCCAACCGCTTGCGACAGCACTTAACTAAAACGAATATAGATGGCGCTCGCGTAAAATGTAGGCGTACATTTTGGAGGGAAAAGAATTCAAATTTCTGAGACTGATACGTATGTTTTGCTAACATTAACGTTTCCTGAGTTGTATTTAATGAAATATCCTACGTTTATTGACGACTGCTAAATTGTAAGTGCTTTAATGAATTGTAAATTATTTTATCTTATCAAGTCCTTCTAATTTACTTGAAATTGTTGCTGCTTTTAGATCGATTTGCTATAAGGTCTGTTCCATTTGACAGAATTTCAAGTTCTGAACCGCAGTACGAAATTTATATCCATTTTTGTGGACTGCTCCTGCTTAGTACAATTCTGAACGGTTCAGAACTCGAAATCCTGACGAATGGAACAGACCTATAATTCCTTGTAATACCTAGTATTTGCCCTTTCAAAACTTACATTTTTAAAAGTAGTAGATATATAAGTATTTCATTTAAACGTGACGTAATGTCACCACTTCACCTACGTGATAATCAATTCAAACTAAGTAAAAAACTCTAACAAAGTTTTGTTCATTTAATGTTTCATTTAATGTTTCATTTCTTATTTTTCTAAAATTTTAATCATCTAATCATCGAATCATTTATCCATTCACCTAATAATCAATTCAAAAAAAAAACTCTAATGAAGCAAACCATTACATATTTTTCAAGAGTACGACGTGTTTTGTAATCTTCAGAATTTTTAAACTCTCAAAAGGTGTTCAAAATAGCCCCCGTTGTTTGCTAAACACATTCTGGCATGCTTCAAAAGAGATGTAGTTGCCTTTGAAGACCTTTTGAGATAAAGTTTAAAAATTCTGAAAATTACAAAACACGTCGTATCGTTGAAAATAATGGTTTGCTTTATTAGAGTTTTTTTTTAGTTTGAATTGATTATTAGGTGAACGGATAAATGATTCGGTGAAATTTAAAATAAAAAAATAAAATATTAAAAGTTAAACACCCAGTATTTTTTAAACGGTTTACTTTAGAACAAAACTTTATTAGAGATGTTACTTACTTTGAATTGACTATCACGTAGGCGAAGTGGTGACATTACGTCACGGGACATCCTATATATTATTATTATTATTATTAAGAAAGTAGTAAATATAAATATTTGTGACGTCAACATTTACTTGAAGAATCGCAAAATGTGACATTTTTAAAAATAGAAACTATTTTAAGTGATACAAACTGTATCAAATAATAAAATCAACACAGAATTTTAAGTACAATGATTAAAATTATAGGTTTTTATGTAATTTTGGAGTGTGAACGAGTAAAAATGGTAATAATTGTGCTTTTTTAAGACAAAATGCAAAAATTTATAATAAAAGGAGTTAAAATGGTAGAAAAATTGGTAAGTACAGTCATTTTTAGTGGTTCACACTTTGGCGGTCTTGAACCGGCGGAATATAGGCTACTTTAATATTACGAATGTTCAATTAATTGACAACAATTTACTTAATGTTAACCATCAACATACATAAAGCAGAAGTTAAGATGAAGAAGAAGCTTTAAGTTGAAGCTGACCAGTGCGGCCACTTCTTAATTTCTTCGTAAAGCGTCAATCCGGGACTTTTCGTGCTTGAAACTTGACGGGCAGCCAAAAGCTTGTAGTTTTTGGCGATGAATCCGTTCTCCACGCCCTGTTCTATAAGCTGTTTGGCCGCTGTCAACTGAGCTTGAGTAGGCAGCACCATATTGTATGTGCCAATAAAAGCAATTCCGATGCTTCTGGAATTGTAGCCGTAAGTGTGAGCACCTTCGGATTTCCAACCTCGCCCTTCGTAAGCGAATCCATCCCCTCCGATGAGAAAGTTGTAGCCAATGTCCCACCGCCCGTTGTTTTCTATGTGGAAGGCTTGGATGTTTCGTACTGCAAATATGCAATCCGCTTGATCTTTGCACTGTTCGGAAGCTGTGTGTAATATTATAACATAAGGTAATGGGTGTTGCAATTCTTGGAGTTTGTCTACAGCAGGCTGTGCCAACCATGTTCTACGTGCAATTACATTGAAGTGCTGATTTGAAGTTATATTTGTGGTTTGATCTAGAAGCAAAGAGTAATAACATTTATCTGCAGTTCTTTTGATTGATCAAATTAGAAACTCATGTTCGGTTCAGATGTGAAAATTAAATCTCTTTAATTAAATTCATAAGCATCAAATCCATTTATAACCTAATGATTGATTTCTAAGAAGTCAAAAGACAAGTGCATACGTACCTACAGATTCATGCGTTTGAAATTTAGTGGTTTCGCAATCTTTAGATCCGCCGTATATTGTGATTAAAAGAAGGATAAAAGAAATCAGTGCTATCAAAAGTAACACTATGACTGTGATTATTAAGATGGTGTTCTTTTTCTTAATTTTTCCAAAACAGACATCACCTGAAATGAATCTAATAGTTAGCATAAATTAAGATTAACTTTCTCTTTTTGCGACTAAATTATTTAAGTAGTAGTAATTTACTTAATTATTCCTTAATTTTGCTACTTCAAATTTTTGTGTATTTTAAAATTTGGATTTGATTTCATATGGTGCGACAAAAATGATCCACCTTAGGCACCTACCTACTAAGTGTTCCAGAAACACGTCTTGCACAGGAAACTGTTAATTCGAAAGTAGAGAAAAATAAACTTTTAAAAGGAAGAAGAAGGTGGAGGAAGAAAAAGAAAATTAAAAAATTAAAAGTAAGAAGCGAGTTTACAAAAGGGAAACTGAATCCAATTCGTCCAGATTTCAGAGAGAAGAAGAACCTAAAGAAAAGGATTCGCATTAAAAAGAAGCCACATAAACCTAGTATACTATCAAATCAAGGAAAGATTTTAAAGAGTTCAAAGATGATGATGAACAAATAGAAAAGAGAAGGGGTATTAAAACAATTACTACCTAGAGACAGTGATAAGAAAAAAAACGGAGAGAGGCACAGACCAAGCTCTGGTTCAAAATATAAAAAGCAGCAATTTGTTGTAAGTCGGTTTTGATTGCAATGGATTCCTCGAGCATCCTCTGAACAGCTGTTTCGGCCCTATTTGAAAAGCAGAAGAGTAGTGCGAGAACTCCACTGCAAACCAAACCGACCTGTCCTAGTTAATGTGCTCGATTATGATCACAAGATGTCGCGAGCTAAACTGTTGATAAAAAGTAGCATTTATCACTTCAAGAAAGGAGAAGGTGAATTACGTAAAAGTGATTTTAAGTGACGGCGATGAACCTAAACTGAAACGCAAGGACCACAGAGATTACTTAAGTAATCATTAATCAATCAAAATCGGAGAAAATTTTTGGTTGCAATTGTAAATGTAAATATCATAAATAGAATTTATTAAAAAAAAAAAACTTTAATGTCAAAACTACTTGCACCATTTTTTCTAAGTGTAAAAAATAAAAAGTTCAAAAATTGTCGCAGTTTCTCATCTCTATGCAACTAAAACAAATTAAAAACGAATAATTCACTATACCTCTGATTGTGTGTGCGGCAGTTTCACTGACCATTGTAAATTGAAACTCCTGAAATACTCGTGCGAAAATCAAAATTGTATATGATCAGTAAACATGCGGATGGTTCCTCACATACTGACTCTCTAATTGTTGAAAATACGCGTCTGGTTTTGCGTTCAAATAATTCCCCAACACATAAACTCCTATTAATATCTTTCTCAGTAGATACTAAGGTCTTTCCTTTTTTAATACGTACACATCAGCTTCTCTCAAGGACATTGCTAGCCTACCGCAAATTTCATCGTGCAATCATTTATTTTGCGATGTTATTAATTTTATCTCACTTTAGAAGCTTAGTTTCTGGTTAATTTTCCTTCCTTTGTATATCCTTTGTAACATATGTCCAAATAAATTTCTGACAAAGGTAGGCCATGGAAGATAAATTATTACATTATTTACATTAAAATATTGTCCAGTTCTTGAGTAGATAAGTAAAATTGAAGTTTAATTGGCCATATCTTACAGCTTGATATGTCACTAACTTCAAAAACTGCTTGGTGTTGTAGATTTTTACACACCATGACCTACCTTTATCAGACATTTATTTGGACTTATGGTATACCTTCTAAAACTATTGTTTCTTTTTAACGCATGAAAGTATTTTTTTATATTTCTAATATCAATTCGTGAAAAACTTGATTTATTCCACATACCCCTTTCCGATAAGAAGATGATTTGTAACTATTTGAAAGTTTTTTTCGAATTAATGTGAAAATAATAATAATAATAATAATAATAATAATAATAATAATAATAATAATGTGAAAAATGGCGCGAGCGGAGTAGTCGAGTGTATTCGTGCTGCTGCTCTATTTGATTTTTATGAGCTTTAAAATTCGATAAATTGTTTATTATTATCCTGCCGGTGTCGGAACGTTTGTAGTAACTTGTGTGTGAAATTTAAATCCAAAATGGGTAGAAACAACACTAATAAAGGCGACATTTCTGAAACCATACGGGACACTTTTAAAACATTACTCGAGGATAAACTTTTTGTTGAGAAAATTGCTGTGAGTATTAAAAATGAACTATTAGCTGTTTTCGAGCCAATTTACAAAGTGCATGAAGAGAAAATTAAGCTACTCGAATCTGATTTTAAAAAATTGCAACATAAATTTGATGATTTGGAACAATATTCCAGAAGAAATTCGATACGTATATTTGGTGTTAAAGAAGCAATTAATGAAGATATTTGTGCTGTTATCTTGGAATTATTTAATTCCACAATGAAAATAAATATTAATGAAGCTTCTATGGATCGGTGTCATCGTATCGGACTTTCTGATGGGAACAAAAAAGATCGAGCTGTTATTGTTAAATTTATCGCGCACACATCGAAGCAACGGGTCATGTCGAACAAGAAATTGCTCAAAAATACTGGTGTATTTATTTATGAGGATCTGACTAAAGTGAGACAGAATATTTGCTACATCCTAAAAGAAAAATTCGGGAGGAGGAATGTGTGGTCACTAAATGGGTCCATATTTGTAAATTTCCGGGGTCGGCGGATAAGAGTCAGCTCAATGGAAGAAGCGGAGGATTTAGTTACCGAAGCAGCGGCGCATAACACTTGTGAAACTTGAGTTTCATTCGAAAAAAAAAAAATTATTTCTTTTATTTTTTAGTTTCCTTGAATTGAATATACTTTTTGATCTTTAAGTTTGCTTTCGGTAATTCGGTGATATTAATTTTGATTATCTTACGATTATTGTTGATTTAAAATAATTATCACACAAATACAAAATCTTTTTGTTAGGATAAATTCTCAATTTTTGTAATTACACATATTTATTATTATTAGGTACATACTAAGTTAGTTAGGAGTTTTTTTATATTTAATGAAAGTAGGTCATTTAAATGTCAGATCTTTATTTTCCTGCGGTGCAGCTTTTGCAGATTTTCTTTTGAATTCTGATTTTGATGCATTTTGTGTAACTGAAACATGGCTAACCGATGATAATTATATTGATATTAAAGTTGAAGGATACAATTTTAGTCAAATTTCTAGAAATTCAAGAGGCGGCGGTGTAGGCATTTTTGTTAAATCTTGTCTGAAAGTTAATACTGTTTATTCTCATATCAGTGAACATGTTGAACAAATATGGATTACCGTAGCGTATTCACAAAGATCTGTATTAGTGGGTTGTATGTATAGACCCCCTAAAGGAAATTTTACTTATTTCTGTAATGAGTTTGATGAAATTTTGTCGGAATTGCAACCTGCTTATGACGAATGTGTGCTTTTGGGGGACTTTAATATTAATATGATGGATAGTTGCAATACAAAAGTTTGTTGTTTTGTTGAGTTGTATGCGTCTTTAGGACTTGCTCAGCGGATGGATGAACCCACCAGAGTCACTATCAATAGTTCGTCTCTTATTGATTTAATATTTACATGTGATACTTGTCAAGTTAATGAAGTTGGTACAGTAAATATGCATGAATTATCAGATCATCTTATGATTTATTGTATACTAAATTTAAAAGTTGAAGGATTTGTTGGACGTACCATTGTGTTTCGTGATTTCAAATACTTTAATTTTGAAGAGTTTTCTCAAGACGCTACTAATTTACCGTGGTTAACTTTAATTTATTTAAATGATGTAAATGACAAAGTTAATTTCTTAAATAACTTAATACTGAATTTGTTTCAAGTTCATGCGCCTATAAGAACTCTCAAAAACATAAAACCTAAGTTACCTTATATTACAGACACTATTAAAGTAATGATGAAATTACGGGAAAAAGCTTTAAAGAAAGCTAAGGAAACTAAGAATTTAGTCGATTGGCAACATTATAAGGAAATACGTAATTATACTACGGGTGCCATAAGAAGAGAGAAAAAAGCCTATATTGATTATGCTAGCAAAAACAACAATCCGCGAGAACTTTGGAACAAATTAAAATTTATAAAAGGTAAAAGTGTGAATACTATACCTGATCATTTAAAAAACGTTTCTGAGATTAATAAGTATTTTATATCATCTGTAAATGAATTATGCATGTCTATGCCGTTAATTGATGATCAATTAGAAAAATTTTATTCTGCAAATAAAATACGCACAGTTTGTAAGTTTGATTTCGCCTGTGTCACAGAAAACGAAGTATGTAAAATTATAAACAAAATCAAAACTAAAGCGACTGGAGCGGATGATAATAATATAAATATGATTAAATTGTGTTCACCTCATATTATACTACCCATAGTAAATATTATAAATACTTGCTTAATTGATTCTGTGTTTCCTTCTGCATGGAAGTTAGCACATATAATTCCATTACCTAAAATTAAAAATTCGAACAATTTCAGTGATTTAAGACCGGTGAGTATTTTACCCTGCTTATCTAAAGTTTTAGAAAGTGTAATAGCACAGCAACTTCGTAAACATCTTTCCATAAATAATATATTACCAGAAAATCAATTTGGATTCAGATCTGGTTATAGTTGTGTGACTGCTCTTCTCAATCTTTCTGATGATATATTCAGAGCTCTGGATGAAGGTAATGTTGTTGTTGTCGTGGCTTTGGATTTTTCCAAAGCCTTTGATACACTAAATCACAAACTATTATTATTGATTTTGGGTTACGTTGGTTTATCAGAAAATGCGGTAAGATTAATAGCAGAATTTTTACATAATAGAAGGCAAAAAGTGGTAGTAGATAACGAGAAATCTTGTGAAGAAATTATTGAGTCTGGTGTACCCCAAGGGTCAATTTTAGGCCCTTTACTATATTTAATTTATACATCTTACTTCAATACGATTTTGGAATATTGCAAGTCACAATATTATGCTGATGACACACTAATTTATTTTTCATGTAAGCCTACCGAAATAGAAAGAGCTAACGATTGTATAAATTCAGATTTAGAAAGATTGGTCGATTTTGCTGAAAAGCATCATTTAAAAATTAATACTTCTAAGTCTTATGTCATTTGTTTTGCGGGTAGACGTCCGGAATTGGTGAATGCTTTAAAAATACAAATTCGTAATGTAACTCTAAGTGTTAGTCAGGAAATTAAAAATTTAGGTATGTATATTGACACTAATTTACGTTTCAGAAATCATATTGCTCATTTAATAAGAACATCTTACGGTAATTTGAAGCTGTTGTATAGTAATAGGCATTTGTTGAATCCGGAGTTGAGAAGAATGCTCTGCGAATCATTAATATTGTCTCGTTTTAATTATTGCGATGTACTATATGGACCCTGTCTGGATGTCAATACTCAGAAACGCGTGCAAAATTCATGCCTTCGTTTCATACATGGTAAACGGAAGAAAGAGCATATTTCTTACACTCTGGAGTTATCTAATTGGCCTAATATGGGTAATAGACGGAAATTACATATGGCTTACACCTTTCACAAAATAATAACTGATCGCACACCGCCCTACCTTCTAAATAGAATTACATTTAGAACTGATATTCATAACTTAAATATTCGTCATAGGTTTTGTTTGACAATTCCCAAGTTCAATTGTGAATTTTTTAGGAGGTCGTATACATATAACATAGCTGTACTATATAATTCGATACCAACTAAACTTAAATTGTTACCTATAGCACTATTCAAAAAAACATATAAGAAGTATCTGTTTCAGCTGCAGTTACATTCTTAAAGTTACTAAATTTTTTTTCCTGTTACAATTGGAAATATGTCATATGTGTTAATTCGTACTCTGCACCATTTTTAATTTGAATTAATTATAGTAAGTATTAAATACGCCAAATATTATCAGTGTGTATAAAAACACAACTGCTCTTTGGCGTAATTAATCCCTTAAACAGAATGTATGTATTCAACATTTTTCTTTTTCTACAAATGTAATGTATGGGGATTAATAAACATTATTATTATTATTATTAACTTGTAGCACTTAATTTTGGACTACACTGTACGGGAGAAGTAGAGTTTGTTTTTTAATTTTTGAAAACGTAAATCATATTAAAGTTTTGTTGTTGTTGAGGGACTTTTGAATTGATTTACCCCATTAGAAGCTTTTTCTTTTATAAAATCAATCAATTTTTTTAACTTCCTAATATGAGGTTAATTATATACAGTGCGTGTTACTACCCTATGGTCAGGCAACACTTTCGCCGTCGCCCCACTTATATCATTTGACGATTTAGTCGTAACACGTTTTGCATGAGCTTTCCTCTTTCGAATGTATCGCCACAGTTTCATTGATTATTTCTATTTTGTGTTTTCATTTATTGTTCGATTTAGAAAGAAATTATAAATAAATCATCTCTAATAAAATATATTAATGTAATATATTTTTATACAATGTACATATATAAAATATACAACTATTATAACACATACGTCTTCAGTCTTTTATTATCTCTAAAACAACATGCCTGCATGGGTACTTGACTTATGGCGACGCCGACCAGTGCGACCACTTCTTAATTTCTTCGTAAAGCGTCAATCCGGGACTTTTCGTGCTTGAAACTTGGCGGGCAGCCAAAAGCTTGTAGTTTTTGGCGATGGATCCGTTCTCCACGCCCTGTTCTATAAGCTGTTTGGCCGCTGTCATCTGAGCTTGAGTAGGCAGCACCGTGTTGTATGTGCCAATAAAAGCAATTCCGATACTTCTGGAATTGTAGCCGTAAGTGTGAGCACCTTCGGATTTCCAACCTCGCCCTTCGTAAGCGAATCCATCCCCTCCGATGAGAAAGTTGTAGCCAATGTCCCACCACCCGTTGCTCTCTATGTGGAAGGCTTGGATGTGTCGTACTGCAAATATGCAATCCGCTTGATCTTTGCACTGTTCGGAAGCTGTGTGCATTATTATGACGTAAGGCACTGGAAGGAGTAGTTTGTTGGGCTCTTCAGTTGGGGGTTGGGCTAACCACGTCCGCCGAGGGATGATTTTAAGCTTGCCACTTAACGTTATGTTCACATTTGGATCTGGAAACGAAATTTGAAAGTTATTAAAAAGAACGCAGTCAAATAATCTTTAAATTCAGTTTTCCACGAACAGACTTATTGAAAAAATTAAAGAAGTTGTTGCGACCAAAAATTTGAGACCATTACTTTTTGGAACTCAACAATCCTCAAAATTTTTTGAAGCTCCCTGTATATTTTTCGGGTACAAACAATTTAATCATTCCAAACCGGTTCACACCAACAGATTTATGGATTTTTTATTCAGATGAATGCAACAGTCGACTGCACGTTCGTCAGTAACAAGAACGTGAATCACATTCGCCTATGCAAATTATTTTATCTTTAAAGGTTAATTTAGATAATTACCTCTTCCTGTGAATTAAACCAACTCGATTCTGATACTGGAAGACCTTGGATAATTCTTAGTTTAAGAGCCAAGAGAGTACAGTCTTGTTTTAATAATTTTTTCTGCGAATTTTCTTTGGAATTGCAAACAATGTGGTGCTTCCTTTTTAAGTGAAATTCTAGGCGCGCTTGGAATTCTTTAATTATTCGGTGCAATCGTGGGTAGCTACTACATTATTGTTGTTGGATGAATACAAATGTGATACACGAACAAATAAAGAAAGCACAGCACGTATAAATCATCAATAAGGAGGCCGCAACTATGTAATGTATATTTAATAAACCTCAGGTGCAATTAACATAAAAAAAATTGCTCGTCTGCAGTTAAGGAGTGCGCGCAACAAAACAAATTTTGTTGCAAATTGTTTATTCGCAAGAATAACGGGCTTCGTATAAAATTTAATGTTTGCTTTTTTATGTGAATGTCAAAGTTTTATTTGCTTTGTACTTACGTCAGAGCGTTTCTGCGGATTTCCTAGGACGACGAATAATAATAATAATAAATTGAAGCTTAGTTTGCAATGTTTAGCGACCGCTTAATAAGTCTTACACAGGACGACCCCTGAAGGTTTCGGAATAGGCAACCCATCAATCAAATCAGAAACAACTCGTTTTTTTGTCGTGGTAAATTTTAGAAGTTGAATGGGTTGCCTATTTTGTGGCGTCACAATTTAAAATGGGCATCTTGTGACTCGAGAAAAAACTAATAAATATTATAAATATAAATAATCGAAGTAAAAGATATATTTGTTTTCCTAAATGAGAAGCTGATTTCAAGAAAAAAATGTGGGTTTTTTAATTACTTGTTTGGCCAAGCAACAGTGAATTCTCTAAAATTTATTCAGTTTGATATCAAATCGAACGAAAATAAAAACAACGTTCCAAGATAACCAGGAATTTGCAACGAAAACAATTAAAAAAATTAAATAATAATTTGGGGTCAAAGTAAAGTACTGTGTGTGTTTTTTGTAATTATTATTTCCTGGTTTAATAGGCGATTGGATATTCCATTGGACACCGAAATATATGTAAATTATTGAAGATTGTATATACACTTACGATTACGCAACTATTTGTGTTTGTGTTTGGACATTATTTATTATTAACATTGCGTTATCTGTCATATTGTGTTTGTACATTATTTACACACTCGTATTAGCTTTTCATTGGCTTTATGTACTTTCAAATTTGCTAATTGATACCTACGATATGAAGGCGTACCTATATGTACTACATTAAAGAGTCGCAGTTCTGGTGTTTGAACTTAGAGCAATAAATTTAAAATTTACGAGAAAGTAGTAGGTACATGCGAATTTGTTTAAACTCGAGTAGACATTTATTTAACTTGGCCGCCACTTTGATCACCATCACTTTTTACGATGGGTTTATTTATTTGTTGTTTCTAAAACTGGAAAGTCGCAGTTAATATTTTTTGAGTTACTAGCGAAAATGAAATTTTAAAAAGCTGGGGTGATTCTTAATGAAACTGGCAAAAAAAAACTAGTGAGAGAATCCGTTATAGATTTTGTTTAAACGGAATTGAATTGCTTTATTATTTCTCGCCTGTGGCAGTTCTAAATTCCCGCAAAACAGGAAATCTTTCCTTCTATGGCAACACTGCAGTAATTTCAGAAATAATTAATTAATCACGCGACTATCGTTGACGTGCATAGACAACCAAATACACATATTAGATAAAAGTTCCGTCATAGACATTGTTGTTGCCAACTTAAGGGATAAATCTCGTTTCAATTTTTTTTTCAATTTTTTTTCTTTAAAAAACGCGGGATCTTTTCTAATCAAGTGACCTATGGAAAGAAAATCGTATGTCTTTGATTAATTCATTTTTTCAAATTATTAATAACTGTCAGTTTAATTCATGAACAAAAATCTTTGTTCATAAGAGTTTATTGTTACATTGTGAACAGTGAAATAACAAAAGAACGGCGGACATTTTACATATCTTCTATGAACCAGTTTTTCGTTGCTCTTGGTGCGTGCGTTCATTTTGTGGGAAATTTGAGCTTGGGATTTGATATCCAAATTTATAAAAAAAAACATGTAATACATAAAGAACAGCAGTTAAATTTTGTATAGGAAGGCAATATAAATAATTTATATGACATTTGAAATAATAAACAAATCAAAGATACACGATTTTATTTCCATAAAAACGTTCAATTTTTTCCCCTTTTAACTTTGTGCAAATTTTCGATTTTTTTTCTCCCGCAAAATGAGAAATTTCCCACACGTTGGCAACACTGCCTTGTGCATTCATTTGAGTTTGCACTTGACAGGGTTTACTTTTTTAAATTTTATAAAAAAATTAGTTTCTTTGCTATTCACAGGTCCATCTATCGGAAAATTAAAGGTCTGTTCGTACAGCATTTTTGAGTTATTTTTGACTAGTTTGAAACTATCAAATATATTCGCCCGTCGAATTAATCACCGTTTTGAAGAGCTGCATTAAATGTGAAACTTGGATCGGCGCATGGTTCTGACAGTTTCGGACTAGTCAGAAGCCGCTGTACAAACAAAACTTAAGTTACAGTTATAGTTTAAGGATAGATGGCGCTATATGGCGCTCATTTAAGACATAAAAAACAGTTGAATCCCTGAATATAGAGAAACATTTCCTTCCCAAACAGAATTGTTCATCAATAAATAATTTTGGTTTGGACACTGTTTATTTTTCTTAAAAAATTAGTTTCGGTGCCATTCGCAGCACCATCTATCAGAAAACTAAGTTACATTAGTTTTCTGATAGATGGCGTTGTATGGTGCTCATTTAAGACATAAACCAATTGAAATATAGAGAAAGATTTTCTTTCCAAAAAGAAGTGTTCATTATTAATTTGGGTTTGGACTTGTTTTTTTTTAGTAAAAAATTAGTTTTGGTGCAATTCACAGTTGCATTAGTTGCCCGTTAGATGGCGCTCATGTAACACATAAAACAATTGCCCCTCCCCCCGCAAAATATAGAAAGGTTTCCTTGTTCATTTGAGATTGGACTTGACCGTGTTTATTTTTAGTAAAAAATTAGTGCTAATCACAGTTGCATTAGTTGTCCGTTAGATGACGTTGTACTGCGCTCATGTAATGCATAAAACAGTTCAACCCTTCTCCCCCAAATAGAGAAAAATTTCTTTGTTCATTTGAGTTTGGACTTGAATGTGTTTATTTTTAATAAAAAAAATTAGTTTTGGTGGCATATTCACAGTTACGTTAACTGTCCGATAGATGGCGCTGTACTGCGCTCATGTAACGCATAAAACAGTTGGACCCCCTTCCAAATAGAGAAAAGTTTCCCTGTTCATCTGAGTTTTGACTTGACTGTGTTTATTTTTAATAAAAAAAATAGTTTTGGTGGCATTCACAGTTACATTACCTGTCCGATAGATGGCACTGTACTGCGCTCATGTAACGCATAAAACAGTTGGACCCCCTTCCCAAATAGAGAAAAGTTTTCCTGTTCATCTGAGTTTTGACTTGACTGTTTATTTTTAATAAAAAAATAGTTTTGGTGGCATTCACAGTTACATTACCTGTCCGATAGATGGCACTGTACTGCGCTCATGTAACGCATAAAACAGTTGGACCCCCTTCCCAAGTAGAGAAAGGTTTCCTTGTTCATTTAAGTTTGGACTTGACTGTGTTTAATTTTAATAAAAAAATTAGTTTTGGTGCCATTCACAGTTGCATTACTTGCCCGTTAGACGGCGCTGCACTTCGCTCATGTAACGCAAAAGACAGTTGACTCTGCCCCGCAAATTTCCTTGTTCATTTAAATTTGGACTTGACCGTATTTTTTTTAGTAAAAAATTAGTTTTGGTGGCATTCACAGTTACGTTAACTGTCCTATAGATGGTGCTGTACTGCGCTCATAACAATTGACCCCCCTCCAAATAGAGCGTTGTTAGAAAACGTTCAACAGCGCCATCTGTACCGAATTGTACTGTAAAATCCATTGTCTTTTGTTTTTATTGTTTTTTAAAATTTCATTATTTCGAATTTTGAAAAAAAATTAATCTATTAAATTGTGTTGTACTGTTGCTGATTGTATTTTGTTATTATGTATTTTGTTTTCTTTGTTTTGTCAGAAATCTCTTCAAATTGTTCTTTTTTTTTTCAAAATTTACTATTAATCTACTGAATCGACCGTCTTTTGTTTCTGCTTTTAATGATTTTTTACGCCTTTTTTAAAAAATTTATTCCTGAATCTAGTAACATGTTTTAGGGATTTTCTATGTCGAAAAGGGATCCTTTAGTAATTCTAGAGACATTTCTGCTTTTTACACGTTGGTAACACTGGCCATAGGCGTCACATAGGAAGTTATAAAAGGCTTTCACAAACGAGCTCGAATCAACTGATTCCTTACTTAATGAAATCGGTTTCGCAATAGGAAAAGAATTGCAATAGGATTGGAATAAAGGTTTAAATTCACACGAGAAATAGTAGTAAATAATTAGTAACATTTACAGTAAACTTAGAGATCACGTGGCTCTCGAGTCTCGACCATTTATGAACGCACTGTAAGTATATTTAAAATGGGAAAGATAAAAATGTCAGTAGAAATGTTGCCAGCTAAGAGAAGAATCCCAGTCCTTTAGTTTTAAAAATAACGTTGGGATTTACTGACACCACACATTCAATTGCACAATAATGTTTTATTAATAATAATTTCACACGAGAAATAGTTGATAGAAATTTAGTAAATTTGCTGAGCTAGTTAGGGCAACAAAAATTTGAAATCACCAAATGTGTAGGTACGCGTTAAAGATGTAGCTCTCTTGACAATTTCTGAACGCCCTGTGAGTATATGTATTTATTTACTATAACTGGAAATGATTAAAATATCAAAGTGCATATTAGAATTGTTAAAAAAATTAGTAAAAGAAGAATCCCAGTCTTATTTTGCAAAAAAATCAAGTTTTAATGAATGTCACATGTTTTAATGATAATGTTGGCATTTGCTGAAACCACACGTTCAATTGCATAATAAATACTGTATTAATAACAATTTAACTGCGGTAATTTTACTCACGAAGTCACATTAATTCACTTTTTTTATTAAAATATATTCAGGTTTTGACGAAGTAAATTTTGTTTAAATATTTCCTGTCTTTTTCAAACTTGACTTCTCACTTACGCCAAGTTAAAACATCTTAAGTTGGTTTGATTTATTT
Source organism: Dorcus parallelipipedus (assembly GCA_958336345.1). NCBI lineage: Eukaryota > Metazoa > Arthropoda > Insecta > Coleoptera > Lucanidae > Dorcus > Dorcus parallelipipedus. Next base: position 16,049,681 of record OY284475.1, read on the forward strand.
GCTTGCGATTTGAAGCGCTAAAAACCACAAAACTTTATATTTCAAAGCGAAGTGTTGCAATAATAATAGATACTTGTGTATTTATCAGATGGTACCGAAGGCTAAGTTGGTACCTCGCGATAGTGCGAGTTCACTTTGAAACCCAACAATTAAAACGTCAACTCATCTCGACAGGTAAAAAAATAAAGCGAGAAAAACACGATTAGGTGGAACGCAATTATATAGCGATAAATTTAGCAAATGAAATGATGCGGTCATTGCTTGAAGTAGTTTCTTTGCTTGTTTGCACTGGCTTTAAAATGTATAGTTATAAGCCGAAATTGTTTATCTCGTGACATGTTAACCACGTGTATGTAACTCGTAAGAAAAAACTGAGAGAAAATGCTGCTTGCTTGCAGTGTCATTGTTTGTCATTAGTCACGACACGTCACATTTATTTATATTCTCAATTCTGCAAATAGCGAAGATACCGAGGATTTCAACTGCGAACTTTTATGCATGTAAATTTATGAGGAATTAAAAATTTATATTATCATAATATGTGTGTAAATTTAGAATTATTTATGTCCTAGTAAACGAAATTAGACAATTAGTTATTTTTAACTTAGTTGCTTATGTGCAGCTTGAGTTTCCATGATAGATGAAAGATAGTTTGAATTTGGCGCCGTAATGTTTAGTGTATTTCACGTACTGAATATGGTCAGACTGAAAAAAAATAGGGGCGTATTGCCAACACAACAATAATTTTGTTTGGCGGTAAATTTAAACTGTCCACGCTTTCATTACTTTAGGTTAAAAGAAATAAACAAATTTAATAGGTGTAGTCAAGCTATTTATTTTAGTGAATTGCTCTGATGGCGCAAACTCATGTGAAAACGATTATCACATCTGTGTCGTTTCTATTAATATATCAGTTCGTGTTCGGTAAAAGTAGCTCGTGTTTGTTCGAAACCGCAAAAATTTATTTACGAAGGCTTCTTCGAAGACAACAGAATAACAATTTATATTAATTTTCGCACTTACTTCCTTTCCTTAATATTGATATTATTAAGTGATTATTTAAATTAGTTCTGAAATGTTTATAGGACGACCGAATTTTGTTTAACGTACGTGCGTCAGCGTGTGACACAAAAAATCTTAAAATGTGCGTCATTCCTTATAAGTTTTACAGTGGTCTTCCGCTTTCATAATCATAATCGAACATATAAAACACTTGTTTAATGATTTATGAAAAAGCGCAAAAGTAGTATTTTTTAACTGAACAAAAATTATTGAGGATGTTTATTGATCGTGCACAAAGTATAAAATTAAATTAGGCCGCTCGCTCATGTACCTGCACTTTTCTTGATAAAACAGTTCGCGTATTTGTTGCTGCCAGACAAATTTCGTAAATAAAATAGGGACTCGTTCACTTGTCACTTGAATATTGTTGTCAAATTTATTTTAATTACTAGGTACTACATAAAACGCCTTTCAAAAATCAAATTCTCATTTTCTTCATATTATGTAACAGTAAACTTTAATTTTACTCAAAATTTTCGACATAACAAGTTTCAAGGTAAACCTACCGCCGTGAACTTTATAGTAAATTCGTGACTCCTTAGTTTTTAAATAAAATTAGGAAGAATTTCAATCGGCGACCTTTAAATAACTCTCGAGTGTATCTGCGCATCAACATTTCCAAATTTTAGACAAATTCCAGACAGATAAAATTATCTATTATTTACAGGAAATGTTATGTAATAAAAAAGTTAAGAGTTAAAAAATACAACAGATTTTTACATGTTGGAAAACTAGTGCAGAGGTCAAAAATGTGTTTGTTCTCGCCTTGAATCCTACTTTTCTTATTTACTTGACAACAACAGATTAAAAATCAAGATATTTGCAATTATGTTCGGCGTAAATGTTTTATGCTATAAAGATTCTATTTGCTTTAGAATCCTGTGTGTCTGGTGAAAACCAGTTTTTGTTTACTGTTAATGATGAGCACTGCAATTAATGTGTACAATACTGATTAAATTTATTCACAAATTCAGAAAGTGTAGGGCACGAATTATGAAGAGGAATTTAATGTCAGTTTAAAACTTGGTAGGCGTCACCAGATCATTATACATATACAAATTTTCCAACATTATTCTTCAAATTTCCCGTTTTTACGCTTAATTTCGGACATCAACAGTTCAAATATCTAATAGCGTTTTCCACTGGCTGCACTAGTAGGCACTGAGTGTATTTTCATCTCGGTTCAGCTTTATGTAATAAAACGAGATAGAGATATCCTGAGTTTACACCGGTGCAGTCAGTGGAAAACGCTATAAGAAATAAAAACTTAAGTGCGATTTTCCCTCGACTTAGAAATAATGTTTGAAGTTTCCCGCTAAAACGGGAATTTTCCGCATGTCTGGCAACACTGGGCGTAAAAGGTTCAAGCTTTCCCAATAGGTCTGTTCTAGCAACAGTACAATCTCGCGCCCCTTAAATGCACCTCCCGCACGCAAACCTCGTCCTTAAAACCTTGTGATACAAGACTCACAGAACTGTCAAATTGTAGCATTTAAGCTGCGCAGGACTATACATACTGCTAGAAATTGTACTGAACATGTGCAGTGACACTTTAGCGTCATGTTAAGTACAATTAGCTTTGCTCAAGTGTTACTGCGCATGTTCAGTACAATTTCTAACAGTTATGTACTGCTGCTAGAACAGACCTAATAACAGGTGATCAATATCTATTCTAATCAAGTGACCTATGGAAATAAAATCATGTCTCTTTGATTAGTTCATTACTTCAAATGCCATTTGAATTACATATTTCTGTTGCATTCCTATACAAAACGATAGGAATGCAATAAAAATAATTCAAATGGCATTTGAAATAATGAACCAAACAAAGACATAATTTTTTTCCATAGGTCCCCCTTGATTAGAAAAGATATTGATCACGCGTTATATGCTTGAAGTTAGACAGCAAAAATATAAAGAAAATGCAACTTCAGTCAATAGAATGATATTAACGATTGAGAATGTTTGAATTTGGCGCCGTAGTTCTTACGACGTTTTCGATTGATTGCACTCAGACCAGGGTATCTTCATTTCGTATTATAACATGAGAATAAAACAAGATGAGGTTATTCCGAGTGCAACCAGTGCAAGTGAATCGAAAACGCTATTAGTGTATTTCACTTGTTAAGTGTGGCCACAATGAAAAAAAAAACAACAGGACTAACTCGTTATCTTATTTACATATTTAGTATTTTCTCATTTTCTGGTTTAATTTTTACTACTTGCAACGGTTTTATATTCAAAACGGTTCTAGATTCTAAATCTAAGCATTTTGAACACCTTTTATAGATAAAATGTTTCTAATCAGTGTTGCCAGGTTACTACATAATAAATCCTTACATTTTCAACACACAATTTTCTACACCTTACTTCAAGCCTGATTCAAAATTTAAAAAGTTAAATTGAACGCGTTTTTTTAGAGAATGTAAGGAAATACGCCGAAATCTTGTTCCTTGGTTAAGTTACGAGGTTCTCGTATTGAATCGGTGTTATATTAATGTTGCCAACTCTCCGATATATTTTTCCACTACAAACGGTTAATTATTCCGCTGTTATAGGATAAATTCTACTTAATTTTAACCTTTACTTTAAAACTGAAAGCATTGCTTCACAGAGCTTTATTGTAGCGACCCGAAATCAAACAATAGCGTTGCGAATGCAGATGAAGAACATTTTTAAGGGATTGGTGGATTTCGTGTCGCCACGACGAAGCTTTGTGAATATGGCTTAACACCTTTGGCTTTGGAATGAAATTTGTTAAAATTTTTCTCAACTTTTTAATCATTTATTATTTACTGACAATCAGGCCTATATTATGCCATGCCATATATCATGGATGTTAAGATAACATTATTATGGGCCAGTTATACAAAGTAGGTTTTAAGTGACGCGCAACTGAACCAGGTTCAAAGTAAACAAATTCGCATAGGATCTTAATGACATATGGCAATTAATGCATTCATAAATAAAATTTGATGCGATTTTGTTCACTTTGAACTTGTTTCAGTTGAGCGTCAGTTTAAACCTCCTTTGTACAACTGGCCCTATGTTATGTTCACTTAAATGCACTTGGAATACACCTCATACAAATGCATCTAAAAAGTTTAGTATAATGCATCAGAGTTTTAACGTCGTTTAAATAAGTGCACAACAGATCACAAATAACTCTAGTCAAGCTTTAAATAACACTCAAAATAAGTTTACAAGTTATGTTACGACGATACATCATGTCAATTTTTGACAGCGAGAGTAGTTACACAGATGACAGCGCAGTTATTATTAACACCCAGTTTTACAATCGTGGAATAAGAACGGAATAACTGTTCGCCAAATATCCTTTAATGTTCCTCCATATCTACGTCACACCTACGTCACGTTATACCGTGGTTATACCAATAATAATGCTTATCCGACGATTGTAAAATCGGGCCTTAATGATACCTCATAGGCCTGATTATTTCAGTAGGTAACTACAAAATTTCGTTACAAATGAAGAAATCACTGCCACACACTTTGAAAATCCACTACAGCACTACAGTTGGTAACTCTGTGTATCATCTGTTAAATTATGTTGGTATGAAACGTAAGCCCCCATAAAACATTAAAATACTAAGTTGGCAAGGTATTTGAACGAAAGAGCACTCATCTAATGTCCAAATGTGCATATCATACATTGCTAGTCAAAAAGTTGGCAGCACTTTTTTAGTGACTTGTTTATTTTGAGGTTTATGTAGGTTAGAACGACAATTAATTGGATGGTGTTATGCAATAATGAGTTAACCCACATTTGTACTATTTTTCTAAAACATATAGATGAATATCTTCTTAAAATTTATCAATTTAGAATGTATTAGATACATATTTCTTACTGGCAAAAATAGTTTTTGATAATTCTTTTTTGCTAAATTTCTGTGACCTAATAAACTGTTTTGACTTTTTTTACGAAACAACCTGACAGTGGCTTGACTCATTGTTGCATAACAGCATCCAATTATTATTATTTATTTGGATTTCAAGGAATAATAATTATTAAAAACTTAGAATTCGTATATTCGTATATATTATAATACCTGTCAAATGTTTCTGACGTTGGTACTTGTTACCTGAACGTTAAGAAATTAAGAATTTGCAAGCTTTTTTTCAGGATTTTTTTACGGTACCTTAGTGGGCTCGGATCGAATCGACACGTCATCGTATGGTAGAAAATGACGAGGAACGCGATGCCGTCGTATATTAAGGGTATGTTCCGTAAATCCAAAATTTTGACCATGGTTACGGTTACACGTTCCGTAAGTAGCCATCACCTGAAAGATAGTCTACTTACGGAACACACTTACAGGAAAAGCGGTAAATTTTTAGTAACCAAAACAATCATTCTACGAAGCCGGTTGTTGTGTTACATATTTGAGTTAACGTCAATAATGACCTTATTTTGAGGTTAGGCTTAAAGTTAGGTGTTGAAATTAAGAATTTATTATGCAATGTACGTTTCTTGCTCATTGATAGCTTTATAAAATAACAAAATTATTTTTTATTTATCCTGAAGAAGCGGTCAAATGAATAGCGAAGCGCAGATATTTGAAACGTCATTAAACGTTGTCCAAAAAACAGTTTTTACAAATTTATTTGTTATATTTTTTGATAATAGCTTATGATCGTTTCGTTTGTAAACCAACGCGTTCCGTAACATACCACTATTTTCAGCTCACCAGAGTAAACCGCTGTCAAATTTTTCGGTAAATTTTCGGTTACAATTGGTGACTTACGGTACATACCCTTAGTGATAAACAAACTATAATCTTGACGTTTATTTCACACACTTTTGTCACCAAATTGCTAGCTAGGGCTGCGTTCACAATCATAGCTCTGAGAGCGTCTTGGACGTGTAATCGCGTCTTTCTCACTCACAATTTTCAACACATTTTGCGTCTCGCTCATCCGCTTCAAAATGTCTTTTGTTTACGTTATTTCCACGACAACGGATACACTTTTCACATCCCACTTTTAAATAGGACTCTTAGAGTGTGCCCGCTGTCATGGAAATAATGTAAACACAAGTCGTTTTGAAACGGATGAGTGAGACGCAAAATATGTTAAAAATCGTGAGTAAAAAAGACGCGATTACACGCTCAAGACGCTCTCGGAGTTATAAATTGTGAACGCAACCAGTTGTATTTTCAGAAGACAACACTAGGGCAGTGTTCATAAAAGACACTCTAGATAGAGTTACTCTCGGCTAATATTGCAGTCTCTCTCTCGTATAGATGAGTTTATGTATTTTGTTTCTCATCTGTGAACATTTCACGGATTGATTTATTAAACCAATCTGTTGAAAACATGCACCAATCAAACTTTCATATTTAATGCAACTGCAATGTTGTTTACCCTTTTATCGGCCATGTTGCAATTAACAGCGACCTCTCGCGTTGACAATTAAGTCGCGAATAAGAATCTACACAGCAGCGTCACTCGAGTATAACTGTCACATTTGCCATTTTGTTTGATGCAAATTACATGGCATTTCCATAAGGGTATCAAATAGTGTGGCCGCTTTTCTTGACACTGACGTTTAAGTGACGTTACTGGGTAATTACTTATACTGTGACGCAATTCTCGAACGATTTGTATAGTTTTGCATGTGAGTCTACGTCATTTTGACGTCATGACGTATACGACATTTGTCGAGTGATTTCAAGAATTGGGCTCCAGATAATAAAATTGTTTAGAAATGCGCACATAAAATTCGTAGATCTAATAAAGAGTATTTGAAACCTGATTTTTGTAATTCCTCTACTGCTACAGAACTACTCGTAATATTCTAATATTGACGTTAGGACATTCGTACATTTTTCTGTATAAAAGGAAATGTGACATTAGTAAACTCGAATGTTTTTTTTTAATCTAAAAACTAGAGAAGTACTATTTTTCTGGCAATTATAAAAAAATGAATTTGAAAGGAATTTTATTTTATGCGCCAATTTTGCTCAACAGTTAATTTGAAAAATTAACATGTGAATTTCTTAAACTTAATATTTAACCGCATGCTTCCTTTATAGCAGTATTTAATTATATTTTGAACGTATACTGAGAAATCGAGAAAAATAGTTGTACGTCAAGGAAAATTAGGTGTGAAAAGGCATCCAATGATACAACAATGCAAGCAATGCATCACAACAGATAGTAATTGGACAAAAAAAGTATTTACGAGTTTGTTCTTAGTGAAGGTTTTTAATGTTGTTTACGCGGAAACCTACCTACTGATTGAAAGTCATTGTGTTAAAGCAATTTTAATCTACTCATCATTTTTTTCTTACTGTAATAATAATAAAAATAAAATAAAACTTTTTGCATGGAATTTCAATTAAATTGGACCTTATTTCGAATGCCTGGTAAACAAATTTCAACAACGTGTTCTATTTTTTTTTTTAGAATTTTACTTTTCATTTATGTATTTCGTAAACAAAAGCTTTCTTATTTTATTTTTTAATTAGCTTGCACTTTACAGAAATCTAATTTTAGAAAAAAAATTATTTGATTGAATTCGTTTAGGAAATATATTGACAAAATTATACTGACTCTTCCTTGGAATCCAGTGAACTTTAACTTTAATTTTGCAAAACAGGTTCTGTCGTTACCAATGCCATAGACAGGATATCTTGAAAAACACACTTTTAAATTAAAAAAAAAGTTTCTTTTCTTGTTACAGGGTGCGTATTTCAATAAAATATAACGGGTGTCCAACAACAAGAAACAAGAATTTATTTGTTGTTGGGCAGTCAATATTGAGACGTCAGAAGTAAGAATCGACATTTATGTTTGATTCCAAAGCCATCCATGAATGCAATAATTGTTGGACACCTGTTACAACGTTTCTTACTTTCATTTTTATTGCGTTTTCTTTAACCTCCACGAGAGGGTGTTCTTTCTTTGAATTTTTATGGTTTCACATGGAAATGTCTTAATATAGTGCAAACATCGTAACAATATTAATAAAATCAATTAGTGACTTACACTGGTAACATTATAACAATGATTTATTATTAGGCAGGTTAAATGAGGCTCAGTCCCTTTCTCGGCCCCTAATTTAACTTATCACTTTGAATGAGTTGATATCGTAAAATACTTGGATTTTTCAAGTTATAAGATGGTCAAACGAATTAAAACAGGTTTTCTTTTAAATTAGGATTAATTTACTTGTTCTAGATAATTTCATGGGCCAATTATATGCGCACACAAAGAAAAAACGCTCAAAGAATAATAAACTATGTATAATTGACGTCATTGCAATATTTAAGTTATTTGTGTGTACACACAAGATCGTCTGTTGCGGTTTTAGCAAACTTCCACTAATATTACAAGTAAATGTAACTCCAAAAGACTTAACAGAAACAAAAAAGTGTATATTTTTCCTTGTGGACTTCAAATTACTTGTGAGTCAAACTAAAAATTGAAAAAAATTTCTAGTAAATGGAAGGCGACAAATAATTGCGTGGTAATAACACGTTCCGTAAAAGTATGGTTTCAGTTTATTTGCGAAATGTAATCGACAAGGTTAATGGAGGCTAAACTGTGGATAGCCTCGAGCCAAACTTTTAATACTGGTTAAACACCTGAGTTTGCGATAATTAGCGAGTGACTATCGAAAGCACACTATTCATGTGTCAAGTCCAGTCACTTTATGTTTTTCATTAAATAAAACGCACTTTAAAAACGAAATGATTATAACCAGACTTCGGCGTTTCTTAGGACATTTCAGAGCCGGACTTGCTTTATCTCATGCGCACAAAAAACATTGTTTACGAATATAAAGCGCCCGCCGACCTGTTACTAACTCGTAAATCGATCGTGACAGAGACCTATGAATAAGAATTCTAGTTGATTGTTTATACACATCTGTTTATTAGATTACTATACAAAAATGTATATGTTGTAAATAGCTTTTTATCTAAATTAAAGAAGTGTAGGTAAATGAATTTAATTAAGAAAAGTTATTAACCGTTATCGTTAATGTAACACGTGTTAATAGATTTAGAAAATTAAACTTATTCTTATAATATCATATGTATAACTTCAATTTAGTTAGTTATTCATACACACTTCTCGAATATATATTTATTTATTCTATATTTTGAAATGCGTCTTCTTCCTCGACATCAACGCAAAGTGTTTGTATCATAAATATCATAAACTATATAGCTCACGGCGGCGATGACATCACAAGCGGACGGGATCTTAATGTAACATTAAATTATTAATAGATGTCACGAAGTATAACAATTGATGTCGAGATACATCGCCTTTTTATTGTGTTTTGTAAACTTGTGCTCATGAAATAAGTCCGGCTCTGAAATGTCCTAAGACGCCGAAGTCTGCTCTTAACTATTATTATTTTAATTTGATCGGCTCGTCTTTATTTTGGAGGTTTAGAAGAATTCTATTATTGACTGGCCATCAAAACCAATGTAAAATTAATTCCGTCTGAGCGCGTAATGTTCCATGTTAAGTAATATTTAAATCTGATGGAAAACAAATTTAATAACAGCGCTTTGTGCGAAACGGTAAAATTATTTTTATGGCACTTAAAGTACAGTTGTGCAATATTTTTTTGAAGTAATGTGCTGTTTAAACATGTGCTATTTACCTTCGCTTCTCGATTTACATAATTTAAAAAGCAAAATTGTTTGAGGAGAAAAACAACGTGTCACGGAACAGAAATAAAATTGACATTAACAAATAAAAAAAACATACTTTGTAAGCGATTGAAAATAATAATGTTAAACTAAAAAACAAATATGTGCAGATGTCATTTTTGTATTGTCGAATCAAATCAAAGTTAAATAAATATTGCTTTTTTTTTGTTTGTTTAGTATCTATGTCTACTTTTAAATAGATACTTTTAGTATCTAGTCTACTCTATCTATGTCTATTGATTTGTTGAAATTTTCCTGAACTTTGTTTTCTTTTTAATTCTGGCCTTTTTGTTTATAGACAGTATCAGAAAAATATGATCCACACAACATTCGAAAGTTTAAAAAATTATTTTTTAAGAAATCGTTCAAAACAAATAAAAGTGAAATGAATTATTTTGGTTTCTTGTTTCTTCTAGGTCCATTTTAACTTTTATTTATGAATCTAGACGTTTTGTTTTATTTTTGTCGTGGATTTAATTTTGCCCTTGTTTGCTTTCAGCGGCAAAATCTTTTTTATTTTTTTGTGAAATCGCTTCGAGCTTCAAAATGAACTCTTTTTGAGTTCCATTTATTTAAAATGTCTAAATCTAAAGTTTGCTTTATTTTAACGTTCCTTGCCTTTTTGCCTCTCATTGAAGATTTTACTTTTGACATTCCTGCTTCGACCCATCCCACAACCCAAAAATCTGACCCTCGCAACCTTGCAAGGTTCACAAACGATACGCAGATCAAACAGACGTATTTATGCAGAAATGTGATTACGCCACGCGAGATAACCCAAAACCAAATATTTGATCAAAATTGCAAATAGTATTGACCTTCCCCGCTCTAATTTACGTCTCAAGTTTCAAAGTACAACGGCCCGTATTCTCATCCTACGATTAATTTAATAACGACGTGTGGTCAACGCTCGTCCGTCACTCTCTCATACATTAAATCGACGTAAAGCTAAATCGTTTCTTGTTTGTTTTAACCACGACTTTAATCATAAGATGTGAATACGGTCAACTTCTTTTACTGGGATTAGTTGAAAAAAAAAAAAAATACAGACCGTCAGGTTCTAGATCAGGTACTCCTTTGTCGGCTTCTGAGCTATCCCCGGGGATGTGGGGTAAGTTTGGCATGTGTTTCATGATTAAAATCGTCGCTAAGGTACAAAGCGCCACCAGCACGAGAAAAGCCATGCTGCACGCCAGGACGTACCGTCTTCTCGAGAAGTGCTTGAGCCATTTCGTACCTTCAAAAAAAAAAAATCACAAAATTACTTTATTAAAAACGACGTAAGTCGTAAGCCCCAAAACAACAACATCCTGTATTCGAAGGTTAAAAGAATTATATCGTTAGCACCGAGTGCTAAATGAAGTACGCGAATGAAGAAAGCAAATTTTGAAGCAGCGCCTTTCTATTTTCAGGGTAACGTTTTTTCAATATTTGCACAGAGATTATTGCATATATTATTGAATTTGTTTAGCGTTGGTCTAACGTATACTCGCGTGAAAATCGTCACTAAATACCTGCACGTACCATGTAGATGTAATTTGCGGATCACGTATGTGCATTTGGGATTAAATCGAGGTTTGTGGGCTGTCAGGGTTGGATTTGGAGACGTGAAGGATATAGGCTGAAGGTCCAATGTCAAAGAATTCGATTGAAATCAGACGAAGTTGCTCTCAAAATAAGTGCAAAAAGATTAAACGAGAGCGAAAGGAGATGAAAGGAATTTAATAAAAATGATGGGCAAACAAATTCAAAATTGAGGAAAATACAAACTCCTAAGATGCCCCAAGCCAAACAAGAGAAGTTAATTAAAGGATTAGTACATGTATTTTGACCAAATAGGAAAAAGAGAAAGAAGTAAATTATGAAGTTATTATCTCTCGTCTTATCTCTAAATATGATTCAGCGTAAAGATAAAATGAGAATGAAAGGACAAAGGAGGATTTGGTGATATTTTGATTATGGGAGTTATGTAGATCAAGTGCAAATTGATAAAAAGATAAGAATTGAGGAAGTGCACCCAGGAGATAGTAACACTGTTGGTGTTCAAGTCCTAAGATGCTCAAAGCACAATAATAAAAGTTACTTGAAGAAGAAGAAGAAAAAGGGAATTAATTAAACTCACCTTTTGAAGAAGCAAAAAAAAGTACATAAATTATGAAATTTTTACTTCGTTTCATTGTTGGTCATGATTTTAAGTAAACGAAGATAACATAAGAATTAAAAAATGAGAGGAATTTAACAAAAAGATTTGGTAGGATCTTGATGATGGAATTGGGTTAAAAACCCAAAAATTGACCGTGGTTTCTTCAAACCAAGTTACAAAGGGAGATAAAGAAAATAAGTAGATAATACGTATGTACACTCGTGTACAAGTAAATTGTTACGATTCGAAGGACACGTAACCCTCAATGGCAATATGAGTTCACAGTTTTGATAAAATTTTGTATTCTGGAAAGAAAATGTTTATGCAGATGCTGGTTAATGAGGTATGAGCGTTTAAACTTAGTACTGTTTTATTGCTGTGAACGTCACTTTTAATTAATTTCTAATTACTTCAAATCAACCGGCTAAAACTCAGGGTTCACTTGAAACGAAAGATTTCGACGTGTAGTTTCATATTCTGTAAGGAAATTGTTTATGCAGATGCTGGTTAATGAGCTATTAGCGTCTAAAGTGGCTAATGTTATATGACCCTGAAAGTGTAAATTTCATCCATTCTAGGTGCCGTTAATTTCATTACCACCGTGATTAATATACGAGCAACCGGAATTACAGTCAACTCTAATTAATTACAAATTAATTAAAGTTGACCGGCTAAAATTTTCTAAAGGCATTATTGAATAGATTTGGATGTTTACTTTATGACTGCGTGAAAATTTTTATTGAAAACAAATTCTTTAGTGTGTCTCATGCTGGAAATAGTGGATTTCAACTAATATCAAATATTTTTTCACTTTCTTGGTACAAGGAGAATGTACACGTTATACTCTTTGCAATGGATTAAATATTATTGATCCGTGATCGTTATTTTAAGGGCGAAAGCGTTTTGAAATTTTATAACTTTATTGCTGGAATTTTATTGCTAACTTCTCATCGGTCATTTCGTTGACTTTGTTTAAATATTTAAAGAAGACTAATTCGAAATACTTTGGTAAAGATCACAAGGAATATTAAGGCGCAATAACGAAGAATTTTTCCGTGTTCGTTATATGGTAGACTGTTGCAGGAAACGTTTAAATTCGACAAAGCAGTTTCTAAAGGATTTCCATCTGAAGCACACGGATGGACGTTGGATTCTCTTGAAAAATATTATTTTATTGTTATTATACATTTAGATTTTAGAAAATGGAAATAAAGAATTAAACTGCATTAATCTTTTATTGTTTATTTACATTAATGCTACGTGAGTACCATCATGTGTGCGTCTCGTTCTATATTTGTTGGTGTTCGTACACCTTTAATTAATTCGAATCCTTCAGCATTATTTGTTTATATTATAAAAGTCCTTGGTTTGAAAGAGAAATAATTCCCCAGCACATCCTCTGATCGGTTAATACCACACAATTAATTAAAATAACTTTAATTTTACACACACGAATACACGCCGAGCAATAATTAAAATTGAATGTATTTTCCAAGAAGAAAAAACTACGCCAAGCTGTATGTACACCTAATGAGAACCTGTTCCTTAGCATTATATTATCGCTTAACCTTGTGGAACAACTTATGGGAAATGTAAGTTGAAGTTTCGATCCAAAATATCTACAAATGAACAAAGAAGGGACATATAAACGACGGGTAGGAAATTTGTCGACCACACATGTGATGAAACTATTTTAGAAAGTTTTGGACTATTAAAAAAATAAAACTTGTTTTCCACTGGTTTTGCATAACTATATTTATAGGTTTGAACATTTACTTTGGAATGTTAACTGCGTTATTTAGTTAAAAAGGAATGAGTTTTACAATACGTGGGAATGTTTACTAGTAAAATTTAATTATATAGAAAAAAATTTTGAAAATCAAGGTTAATAAACAAAACTGTTTTGTTTTGAACATACTAAAGTACAAAGTTAATAGTAATAATTGTTATTAGAAGTATGGTACTTACTGATTCAGTTTGTTATTATTTTATTCAGAAAGATATTGTCCCATAGTTTTCTAGTTCTTTAGTTTTGTTATTTTTCAAAAATTACTAATTACTTCTATAATTAAAAGTTCTGCGTACTTTTGACGAGATGCTAAATACCGGTTAATCAAATTAATACGTGCAATCACTCTCATTATCACTTCGGCTGACGTCAAAATAATGTGGCCGTCTATTTAATTAATGAGTCGACCTTCACTTCATGGGAAATCTGCGCGTTGTGAGCCGACGTAAAAAAATTTGGAAACACGAATTTTTACCTAAAAGGGAAGCCTCAAAATTCGCTAGTTACAATTAAAATTATTTAGGTGGAGGGGTTCTTTCTATATTTTTGACGTATTGCGAAAGTTAACTAATATTAAAATAATTATGTTTAATATTAGTGTCTTCTCTCTATACAGGTTGCTTCAGAAACTTGCTCTTTAGTCGACGTTTCACTTTGATAAGTTTGATTGATAAAAAAATGTGGCAACTAAGAAAACCACTGATTAATACTCACTTTCAAATTAAAAAAAAAGCAAAGAAATGAAACTCTATCAAGGATGCTTTTTACAAACTTGATGAACACTTTGACACACAATTGACAAGTTTTCACAACAAGAGCTTCTGAAATTGATCTTATGCCTGTTTTAGACGATCGTATTTTTGTATCGAATTTATTACGAAGTGAGAGAGATAAGCTACCACAGTGAATGTTGATTGGTTGAATTGGCACTTTCTCACTCACTTCGTAATAAATTTGATACAAAAATATAACCGTGTAAAACGGGCATTACACAAGTTAAAAAATAAATGGTCAGCCGGATTTGATGATATTCCCACTTAGTCAAAAAAATATTCATAGTGATTTGTAGTCCTTTTACTCACATTGTAAATCTTTCTTTTTGTCATGGTCAAGTTCCAGATAAATTAAAAATTGGTAAAGTAATACCGGTCCATAAAAAAATAGTACTTTTCTTATGGAGAGCTATAGACCGATTGCTCTGTCAGCTACTTTTGCAAAAACTTTAGAGTGTTGTTTTTTGGATGGATTGTTGTTATTTCTGAACCAACATAATATATTATTCCAGAGTCAACATGGGTTCTCAAAGGGTAAATCGACCAATACATCTATCCAAGCACTCTGTAATAATATTGTAGATTTAATGGAGGCAGGCGAATGTCCTGTTGGGATATACTGTGATCTCAGCAGGGCATTTGACTGTATCAATCATAATATCTTGATAGGGAAATTAGTAAAGATTGGTGTTTCTGGAACTAGTCTGAATTGGATTTCATCCTTTCTTAGTAATCGTAACCAGTATGTAACGGTAAACCATATGTGTGGTAATGTAAATGAAGAAGTAAATTCTCATATGCAAACAACTAACATCGGAGTGCCCCAAGGTTCGGTCGTAGGACCGACTATTTCGTATACTTTAATCTTAGATTATCTTTTTTTGAATACTATGTTTAAATTTACAAATTGTTGATAAATTTCCTAGTGTTTAAATTTTTTTCTGTAATTTGACCATGTCTTGGCACATGTATGCTGTTCCTGGCTAAATAAACATTAACATTAACATTGATACACAATTACAGTAAAGCAACAGCGAAAACAAGTCATTTAATTCGACATGTTTAAACCCATTAGGAAAATAAAAAAGATACGTTAAATGAAAAATGAAATGAAATCCTTAGCATAGGTTGTAAAAAAGAAAAAGAATTTATTAAGATTTGACACGAAACAAGAAAGATAAGTTCTACATAAGATAAAGGCAGACAAAATAATATGGAAATTAATTCGATAAAAGAAACAAAAATAATTGAAACAAATATCAATGAAATAATACAAAAATTGAGACAAAAAAAAAACACAAAAGAAAAACGATGATTTTCATCCAGCAGATAGATAATAATAAAATGAATAATATGATAATGATAAAGAACAAGAAACAAAAGAAGATCGACGAGTCTCCGGCAGAGTGTTAAAAAAATTAAAATTAACACTAGAGTGTTGCTTCGTTTAATCTCCTCTAATTCTGTTTATTTAGTCTTAATGCCTTTTTAGATTTCTTTTCTATTTTCTATCAGTTTTATGAATTTTCGATGAATTTGTTTTATGGGTGATCTTTGTTTCAATTTTCTTTTAATTGTTTTATTAAATTAATCTTTGGTGCTGTATTGCGGCTTTCATGGTTTAATTTTGTGTTACTTTTTAAATACTCTTTCTGATGTTTTTTTAATCACTTTATTTTTCATATTTCAATGAAATACATTTGTTCCTTTTGTGAAATTAACTTTTGTATTTCATTGACGAAAGAGAGAAAGTTTTTGGATAGATTTAAGTGACGGTGGAGGGAATTGTTTGAACCTGCGAGTCACAAAAAGTTCCTTACTGGCGAGTTAGAAATTTCAGTTGCCATCTGGCACCACTGATTGCAGTATTCGCGAACTAAAATTTGACTACATTAATTAAGGGCCAATAACAAATTAAAAAGTACAAAATTAAGGTCAAAACAATACTAGCTTGATAAGACTAATAAGAAAGTAGAAGATTGAACATTTTAATAATTATCAGAGATAGATAGAGCTTGAAGTTTCCCAAATTCCATGAGCTTCTTCTGGAACGCAAATTGATTATTAAACGTAACTGTCAAAGTTATTTTTTCGAAGAGAACTTACAATAATAGAACTTAAACCCGACATTGACTATTTTGCTGGTTCCCGACATTTTCGAAGAGGAAGAGTTTAAGTTCCAAATTAACCTTTTCAAAATTCATAATAAATTTGACGGTCCATTTTTGAACAATTACAAATTTATCTGAACGAAATAACTGCACGCAACTTCAACATATCAGAAGCAAATGGTGTCATTATTTCAAATAAAAAAATTCAAATGAACATCTTCAGTACATCGTAGACAAAACTAAACGAGATGGAAGAACGATCAAAAAATCTACGGATTGAGGGAGGAGGAGCAAAGAAGGGAAATGAGTGAAAAATACAAAAGAAACCCTCAACTTATATCAAATTTAATAAACGCGATAAAATTTTGCGACTTTAATATATTTAGTGATATCATTCGACATTTGATTGACCTATATGTCACATTAAAAATTCCTTAAGCAGTTATACTAAAGATAAATAAGCTTGTGGATATATGTTCTTGATGCATTTAGACTATTCCAACGATAAATAAGAGAAAGGTTTTCTTAGAATTGACGTAAATTACATATATCTTTGGAGGTAAATATGCAAATGGGTCAGCGGTTATACAGCAATTAAAATTTCATTTAAGTAAATATTATTACATAAATTAGTAAATATACTTTTTATTTTGTATCTTGGAGGAAAATTCTAACCGGTACATCACTTAACATAGCATTAATTAGAGCAAATTAGCTCTCGATATGATAACTGGTGTTAAATATGTTTATGTAAGCGACGTGAAAGTCTGCCTGATGACGGTATTACATAAATGTAGACCTGCACATTTTACCATTTAGGTACAAAACGCACGTAAATGAATGCAATTTATGTATGTAACAAATACGTCAGCGCATGTTTTATATATTATATTTAGCAGAAAAATTGTCTTGCCTGACGCACTTGTAACCAGCTTGACTTTAAAAATTTGGCTTACACTTAAAGTCTTGTGAAATGCACATGTAAATGAGGTGCAATTAAGAAATGTCAATAATCTCCGGGCAATTTCGAAATTACATACAAAGGTCGAAGTCCGTTTGGTTTTAATGATTACCATTTCTTTGTCGTATCTTGTAATAACATGAAAGAGAAAAAAAAATGTTGCTCGTTGCTATGAACTCACCAAATTACAAATTAAATATAACTATCGCGCAAATGACTGCAGTCGAGACGTGCTTTGTTTAACTTATGATGAGAAAAATGTTTGCTTATTACTTATAACTATATTTAAATTGTCGAGATAAGATTTTAGAATCGTAAGTAAATTTTAACGACGCCGATGCGAAATTAAACGCATATTGAATGCCGTCGTTACGTGATGGAAATGAGTGATGTAAATGGAAACCATCTTCAACACTACAGATTAAAAAATAAAATAAAAATTAAATAATCAGTTAAAATACAGGATGTTTGTGTTTCCGGCTTTAACAATTAAAATTTAGTTAATTGAAAATGTACAACGATGCTCAACTAAATGATCCTTTTGAACAATTACGAAAAATATGCGTTCAGAAGAAATAAAAAAATAAGAGATTTTCGTGGCATAGCAATTTAATAACGAGGAAGAGACTATTATATGGAATGTGTTAGAATCAAGGAGTGTAAACAGAGTGCAATTATCAATAGCTTTGTCTTTACCACGTTTATTTCATTTAGCGGTCGTGCTGCATGCGGCTATGTTACACAAATCTGTTTACACACTGTATATAGGTGGTTTGAAATCATTTTATATATCTAGGTCTTGCTCGTGCTCATGCTTGTGACGCGTGTCTAATTCATCAAACTGACACACCCACACAATTATTGCTAACTTCATTATGAGATATTAGTAATCGTAATTGTTTGTTACGCAGAATTGAGGCGATTAATTTAATAAAGATGAAAAAAGAAAAAAAAAAGTTTTTAACGTGTTATGAAAAAAATATGGTTACTTTATCCTTATTTCCTACGCGTTAAATATTATTAGGAAACATTGAATTTCCTAACAGCTTCCGTAAGAAATTGCGCTATTTCGCAGAATTCCTTTTTTTGTTTAATATTTGCCTATGTCGTTGGTTAAAAATGTTCTTAATACTTGTTGAAATTTTCCTATTTCATAACCTTCAATAATTTTTTGTCCTTCACGGTAAATTCACTAATAACATTTTCCAGAAAAGCTGTAAATAATGCCTAATAAATATTTAATAGTCAACCTTCAAAAGAATGATTCATTTATTGCCCAAATCAAATTTCAAGATTTCTCAGGATTTTACCTTATTCACTACGTCACACGGTGGACCAGACTGAATTTCCAGGTGCACAAAAATCGTGGATTTTTTCAGTTGAAATTAACGAAATATTAACTGTTTTAGACAAAATAAATATACACAAATTATCATTATTAATTAATTAACCTTTAATGTGGATAAATTTAAATCTCACGGATCTGACTCAGAAAGGTCGGTCTCTTCTGATACGGTTTCAGAAGCTATTTCAGAAGTGGAAGGATCTGTGTTAAGCCTATTTAGAGACATCACCGGATGACTGATTATGACTGATGGTGTAGTCGAATAAGTTTCACAAAGCAGAAAACAAATGTGGCAAATAATAAATAAAGAAATATAAAATGACAAGTCCATTCCCGCAAACGCCACCATCCAGCAACGTGCTCAATATTTTCAATATTTAAAATATATTCGAGGAGATAGTCGCTCAAATACCAAAGTCTAAAAAGAGCCAAACGAGTACTTTAAGAATGTACCGGTCCAAGGAAACAGTATGTGTTTTAGACCCCTGTCCAGTAAAGACATCAAAAGAACTGTAAATAGTCTCAGAACAAAGAGTACTCTTGATTGTTACGATGTAAGGAGCAAACTGGTGAAGCAGGTGAATGACTACTTAACCATTATAGTAAATTCCACTTTGTCAACTGGAGTATATCCTGACTGTCTTAAGCTGGCGAAAATAGTTCCTATTCCTAAAAAGGGGAATACACCAGAATATACCAATAACTATTCTTCTAACACTGTCAAAGATTTTTGAAAAACTTATTGCACAATAAATTATTTGTTTCTTTAGAAAAAAATGGGTACTTCTCCGAGAGGGAGTTCGACTTCCCACAAAATTTTAATACATGCTTTAAAGTCACTTACAAATTACATTATGAAAAATATGGAAGATAATACCGACGTATTATTTTGTGATTTGACTGTGTCCCACATGAACTTCTATTAAATAAACTTGAACATTACAGATTTCGAGGAGTTGCACTCAGGTTAATGAAGTCGACAGCACTTCGTCAACTGCGGAGAAGTAAACAGAGAAATCGTTTCCATAAAGAACGGTATTCCGCAAAGCTCAATCCTGGGACCTTTATTATTTATCATTTTCATAAACGATTTGCCTACATTGCCTATTTCATGTCACACGACCCTGTATGCCACCACATTGGCGATGAAACATCAGTCATAATATGACTACAACAGTATCCCCAAAAGCACATGCTAATAAGTTTTCCCTGAACACCCAAAAGACAGTTGAAATGACATTCACATTCTATAGAAAACCAGAAAAGAACCATGCTAAATTTTTGGGTGTCACGGTAGATATACTTCTGATCTGGCAACAACGCATTGAATTTTTGAGTGGGAGCCTTGCAAAAGCTATGTTCGCGATTAAGAGAATAAAATCAGTAACAGACAAGAAAACTGCAATATACTAGAATGGCTCATGAGTTAGAAATATGGGGTCATTTTAAACATATCAACAAAATGTTAATTTTACAGAGAAAAGCAACACGAGCTCTGGAAAATGCACCTCAAGATAACCACTGCAAACCCTTATTAAAAAAAAAAAATAGAATGCTTACGATAATCAGGCTTTATAAAAAGTGAGCAAATAAAAATCAGATTAGAGTAGGCGGTGCAAAGAAAATGTATGTCTGTGATTAACTGAATTAATTTCACATAGATTGGAAAGTACCTGCTCCCTCCGAATTGGTTTATATTTGTTTAATAACGTGCTAAGAGAAGTAAAGACTTTACCAACAAATGACTTAGAAAAAAACAGCTGAAATCTCATGTCATTGAAAAGTATTAATAATGCTTCGAAGATTATTTTAAGGACGCCACTGATACGCCTCCTAAATAAATTAAAACCCAGAGGAATTTCAGTTTCTGAAAATTGCCTCCTTTCTTTCCCTAGAAGTGGTCTCACTAAAGACAATGGGTTTGCAATATGAATAAGAAATTAAGCAAACCTTCATTCTTCGCTCCTTCAGCTTCTTCGGACAGTTATCTATTAAACAGAATGCCAAAGAAATAAATCAGAATTCTTTGGACCGAGAGGCATACATATACGAAGTAAGCGTCAAAATTTCCCGGCTTGACATAGATCTAGGTATCGCAGTAGGTCTAACTTTTTGTAACACATTATTCCAAGTTTTATTATTAGCCTTGGAGAAAACAAAATTGGACTTTATGTCAAGTTTTCTTTTAACTGTCGCTCGTTCATCACTGTTCATCACGATGTCAGAAGTCACGAAAACTGAGTATTGAGCTGTTATAGAATTCCCTACTCGAGAAGATCTTTCTCCTCAAAGCATTAAAGATCGGCTAAACGGGGTGTACGGGAAAAATTCCCCGTCTTATTCTGTGATAAAAGATTGGTCAAAACGGTTTCGAATGGGGCACGAATCCTTGGAAGAAGACGTAAGAATAGGAAGGACGGTGAAAGTGGTGACGAACAACAAGATTGCCGTTGTTGAAGATATCGTACTAAGTGATCGACGCTTGAAAGTTAAAGAAATATCAAAAATAGCGGGGCTTTCAGATACAAGCGTTCGCAGTATTCTTCGTGATTATTTAAGCATGAATAAAGTTAGCGCAAGGTGGATTCCCAAACATCTTTCAGCAGCTCAGCGCCAGCGTCGTGTTAAATGTGCTTGAGCCTTTTTAGAGCTCTGTGGAGAAAACCCTTCAAGACAATTGTCACAGGGGATGAAACTATGGTTCTTTACTACGATCCTTTGTCCAAAAGAGAGTCGATGGAATGGAGACGAAAAGGAGAAACACCGTCAAGAAAGTTCAGGGTCTGTCAATCGACAAAAAAAGGTGTTGGCTACGATATTCTGGGATTGTGAGGGTATTCTACTCATTGACTTTAAAGAACGTAACACCACAGTCAACGGGGCATATTATGTAGCACTGCTATATAAATTACTACAAAATATTCGGGAGAAAAGACATGGGAAAGCGATTAGAGCCCTACGTTTGCTGCATGACAATGCACACGTGCACATTGCTGGAATTATACAAGCTGCACTTCGTGACTGCGATTTCGAACAAATCGATCATCCTCTGTATGGTCCAGATATGGCCCTCAGTGACTATTATCTGTTAGGAAATTTGAAAAAGGACCTTTATGGGCGTCATTTTAGTAACAACGAAAAGGTGAAGGCTGCAGTTTGGGCATATTTTGAAGACAAACCCAAAGAATATTTTTTAGGGGTATCGAAATGTTGTTAAAACGATGTAATAAGTATATTGATGTCAGGGGGATTATATTGAAAAATAAAAATTAATTGTGAGTCTACGCCAGCGCCATTTCTTTCATAGTTAGGCCGGGAAATTTTGGCGCTTACCTCGTAGTACCATGGATATACCAACTCCCGTTGGAATTTGTTATAAATCTCATGTTTCCTTTCACTGATTCTTTTCTGTTTTTTACCATTTGTAAATGTCTAGCCGATATGATAAATGAAGAAGGCATTCAAAGGAAGAAATCCTCTCGTGGAAGTTAAAGAAGACCGATGCGAAAGATTATTAATTTCTTTGCGAGGAGCTCTGCAGATGTATAGGTAGTCGTCCCAGTTTTGTATCGGTTTTATGGTCTTCCCATAAAAAAAAGCGACAGAGAGGCGACAAGGAGACTGCAGTGCCGGTCTCTTTGTAGCTTTTTTTATAGCAAGATCATAAAACCGATACAAAATTGGGACGGCTATAGTAGATTTTTTATTGTACCTGCATCAAAATTTCTGTTTTTAAAACTAGAAAGCGTGCGAAAAAGGGCGATTAAACTCGTCGCGCGTGCTTTAAAGGCTTTCTTATGCACTTGTATTATAAGATACTATACTGGAATGCAATTGAGTAAAAGGCGTTACTTTTTCCATCATAAATAGTCATCACCAACCGATGTATCACGAAGATTAGTTTCATCTATCAGACAGCTAATTTTTGTTTTATAGTATTTTCGGTGCAGTCACTGATTTTTTTTTGTCTAGAACTGGGCAGGTCTTTTGATGTTTAGAATAAATTGCAAGAAAGCACTGATTTATTCGTTTCCGTTTTTAATTAGAAATCAGTCCATGGTTGCTATTGCACCATCTTCTGGCTAAATCACTTGTAAATCGAGCCAATACCAGGCGAACCTTTTGTCTGACTCTACGAGTTTCCTCAACCCCTGAAAACAAATTCTGAAAAGTTTCTCTTTATGCGAGGATGCTGTTTCGTTTTCTTTCGTTGAATCGAACAGGTGCTTTTCATTGAGACCTGATTTAGAACCCAGACATCGTCTCATTATAGATACGTAGTAATCACAAACTTTTATATTAAATACAAAAATCGAACTATTATTAACTAAATTACTAAACTATTCAAAAGAATGTTTATATGTATTTTAAGGAGTGAAATATCTTACGTCTTACACTGTGCATTAGAGCATTCTTCAATTTAATATACCTACCGTTAAAAATAACTTATTTACTGTCACATTTTTCACTTTTTTTCGCTTCCGGTTTGATAGGAAACGCTTCGAACTTTTTTTTTAATGAGACACTCAATATATTTTTACATTTTCGGACGCAGAATAAAAATCTGCCTTCAGAAATATCAACATGTTTATTTTAATTGAAACGAAGGCAATACAAAAAAAATTAAAGAACTACAGATAAACATAAAATCAAAATATCTTTGAAAACACAGAATTCACTCACACTGTCACTGCCAAGTTGTAAATGGAGGATAATTTGGACATTTATTATAGTCTCAATCAAATTTCAAATCGTTTTAAAAGATATGTTGATTTTATGTTGTCTGTAGTTTTTTTTTGTACTCCTTCCACGTGAATAAAAATAAAGATGTTGATATTTCTGAGGGTTGTTTTTTATTCTGCATCCGAAAATGAGAGTAAATATAGAAAAAAAAGAAAAATAGGAAGCGTTTCCTCTCAAGCCGAAAACGAAAGAAAAGGTGGATATGTCGTAATAAATTAGTTTCTTTTAACTATACAGGCTGTTTTTGGAAGTGTGGCTGAAAACAAAGCCTTGGTGTCTACATGTACTGGGTATATGATTGAACACACACAAACAACAAACCTTCAGAATTGCTCCAAAATATTTTCTAGAAACAAATTGAAACTTAAGGCCGTTTTAGACTATCCTATTTCTTGTAGAAGATTTGCTTCGACTTTTAAAATAAATATTTAGAACTTGAAATTTTTGGGCTGCAGATGCGGTTTGGAGATAGAACTATATTTCTATATTTCCAGGTAGTTTTTGATTCAATTGAAATTTTGGTATAATTTACTGCATAAATTAAGTTGTTTAAGAAATTAAACCAAATCTAGAAGGTACAAGAAACAGAATAGTGTAAAATGAAATAAATGGCGAAACAAAATTGAATTATTTTACCAGTATATTTAGACGATTTAAAGTATAAGGATATTATAGGATAAGAAGTAATCCTAATCAGTACTGTTAAACAACAATCTGAAGACGAATGATGCGACAAGCAGACCGTATCCTTTTAAAAGATTAACAATAATGAATAATTTTCCAAATTATAGTTTTGGTTTCTTTTTTTGGCTTTTTTATTTTACGACATTTTGTGTTGCATACCTATTCAAGACACTTTTTAAAATAAGTTGACAAGCTGTTTGTTTCGAAAACGTCTAATGAAGTCTGTTTTAATACTACATACAGAGCCGGGCAATAATAGTTAATAATAGTAATTAAACTAGTAACTTAATTACGTTTTTCTAAAAAGTAATTGTATTCGAGTTACTTTTGAATCAAAATAACTATAATCGATAATCATAAAATTTTACGAAAATATTCATGAAGCTATTGTAAAAGAACTAGTTACCTTCAAAAGTTATATGTAAGTTACTATTAAATAATTTAGCTACTTAAATAATATTAAATAATATAGTACTTAAATAATATATAGTACTTAAATAATATTAAATAATTTAGCTACTTAAAAGTAGCTAAATTATTTAATAGTAACTTACACATAACTTTTGAAGGTAACTTCTTTTACAATAGCTTCATGAATATTTTCGTAAAATTTTATGATTATCGATTATAGTTATTTTGATTCAAAAGTAACTCGAATACAATTACTTTTTAGAAGAACGTAATTAAGTTAAGTTAAATTACTTTTAAGTTACCGAATAAATTATTTTTGACAATGCGTATATATAGATTATGTATTCTGACCATTTTATATCTCTAGAATTTATGCAGACCCTTGACCTGCGTAAGCGGTAGGTTTTGTAATTTTATAATTAAATAGAAATCACAATTATTACTTTGTTGTGATGGAAAGACGCATCCTAAAATAAATGTCTTCATCTCAGGTAAAAAACTGAACAGCGTCGTCTATTGCAATTTTCTTCAAATAATCTACTGACCATGTGCAAGGCAAATAGTTCTTTATTTTCTCAATGTTTGTTCCAAATTGTTTCTGTTTTAAATTTATGAATCTACTGAATTGTACTCTAAAATCGATTGTCTTTTGTTTTTATTTTTCTGAACATGTATTATTATTATTATCATAACATATTTTTAAAAATTTTGTTTTGTCACCTTTCCTCCCAAACAGTTTCTTTTTTTTTCAATTTATGAATCTACCGGATTGTGTCGTTAAATCGATTGTCTTTTGTTTTTATTATGAAGTGTGTATTGAAATTTTATTATTTCGTAGATTTTTAAAATTCTATTATTTGCTTTGTTTACTTATCGTTCATAAAAAAAAAACATAAATCTATTAAAATATGTTGTGAAAGCGATTGTCTTTTGTTTTTATTATTTTCTTAAATTATGAATCAACAGTTTAGGTCGCGACATTCTGCGACAATCAAAACCCACTTGCAACTTTTTTAATTTGTTATTTACTTTTTGAATTTTTATTCTTTCGCTTTCTTTGTTTTGTCGTCATTCTTTTCGAATTGTTTTTTTTTAAATTTATTATAAAAAACTGAATTGCGCTAAAAAATCGAGAGTTCCTTGTTTTTCATTATTAAGTATTTAAATTTTATTTCGCATTTAAAAAAATCTATTACATGTTTATTTTGCTTTCTCATCGTTTTCATTTTTTTTAAAATTATGTAACAGGGGAGAGTTGCGTATATTGGACCGGCTCCTAAATTGGACCGCTTTTGAATAATTAAAAATAAACTAGAAACTTCAATAACAGTAAGCACTACATATACCTCAGATGCTACTGTATTAAACAAGGTTTCTGCAAGTATTTTTTTAAATACTGATAGATACATAATTCTAGTTGGTTTTAATTTAAATTGAATTGAAGTGGTCCAATTTTGGAGCTAAATTAAACTGTGTTCTAAAATCGATTGTGTTTTGTGTTTTTTATTAAACTTTTAATTTTATTATTCATTATTTTTTGAATTTTTATTCGTTTGTTTCTTTTTTCTTTTTTGATTTGTCGTCATTTCCAATTTTTAATTTATTATTAATTAACCGATGTGCTGTAAAATCGAGAGCCTTTTGTTTTTTATTACAAGTATTTAAATTTTATTATTTCGTATTCAAAAAAATATTATTTCTTTTGCTTTCTCATTTTTCTTTTAAATTATTAATTTATTAAATTGTGTTCAATTGTCTTTTGTTTTTATAATTATTGTAATTTTTTTAAATTATTCACTATTTTTTTGAATTTTTATTATTTTGTTTTCTTTGTTTGCCATCATTTTTTAAAAATTCATTATTAATCAACTGAACTGCCCTATAAAATCGAGCATTTTTTGTTTTTATTAAGTCTTTAAATGTTATTATTTCGTATTTTTTTAACTATTTTTTTTGCTTTTTTATCGTTCTCACTTTTTTAAAATTATTAATTTATTAAATTGTGTTGTAAAAACGATCGTCTCTTTATTATAATAATAATTATTTTTTAAAATAATATTTACTATTTTTTGAATTGTTATTATGTATTTTGTTTTCTTTATTTTGCCATCATTCTTTTCAAATTATTTTTAAAATTTTTTTTAATAATCAACTGAATTGCGCTGTAAAATCGAGCGTCTTTTGTTTTTATTGTTAAGTACATATTTAAATTTTACTATTTCGTATTAAAAAAAATCTATTGTCTTTTGTTTTCTTGTTTTGTCATAATTATGTCAAATTGTTTTTTTTTTAATTGAATTATGATCTAAATCGATAGTGTTTTGTTTTTATTTATTGTCATTATTTTTCGATTTATGAAGCTACTGAATTGTGTCAAAAAATTCATTGTTTTTTTGCATTTTTATTCTTTTGCTTTCTTCGATTTGTCGTTACTCTTCAAATTGTTTTTTTTAAAATTTATTAATCAACTGAATTGCGCTGTAAAATCGAGCGTCTTTTGTTTTTTATTATTAAGTACACACATATTTAAATACTAATATGTATTTCGTATTTTAAAAGAATCTACTATTTCCTTTGCTTTCTCATCGTTTTCATTTTTTTAAAATTATTAATTTATTAAATTTATTAATTTATTTAATTATTTAATTTATTAAACCCAAAATCGGTTGTCTTTTGTTTTTACATTTTTTTAAAAATTTTATTTATTGTTTTTTGAATTTTTATTCGTTAGTTTTCGTTTCGTTTCTTTTTTTAAATTTATTAATTTATTAAAAATACATAAAGAAAACAAAAAAATTAAAAAAAATGATGACAAAGAAATCAAAATATAAAAATTCAAAAAAACAGTAAATAAAATAAAAAAATAATAATAAATAACAAGACAATCGACTTTACGACACAATTTAATGAATTTCTTACGTTTTTTAAAAATTCATTCTAAATCTAGAGATAAATTGAAATAAATAGAACGAGTCATTGTTGAACGAGTTCTTGTTTTTGTATTTATTTTGTAATAATGGCTATTTACCCAGCACAAGTATTTCATTCCCATCTTCCCGTTAAAGTTATGCGGCGAACAACTTGATTTTTCTGAATATTTGATTTATCTTTTTGAATTGTTTCCCTGGTAGTTATCCGTCAGTTAGTTTTTCAAGGGGCGGAAAGACCGGCCCCAAATCTGCCTCTTTCTTACTTTTTCTAACTTGTAATAAAGTTACAAGTTACTAAGGAACTGTAGCTTAAATACATATAACTTGAATAAAGTAACTTTTCAGTTGAGGAGCTTAGCTACTTATTCGTTTAAGTAACTGTAACTTGTAACTAGTTAACAATGTAACTGCCTGAAATTAAACCTAGTTTTGATGGATTAATTAAGCTTCTCTGACCTTGAAATTAAAATATGAAAGACTTTCAATTTTTTAGTTTTACTAATCTGAACTGATCAATGATTAAATCGCCAAATTATATTTCAAAATAATAATTTTTGTTTAAAGATTAAATCGGAAATCAAATCTTGCATAAATGAAAAATGTTTGATTTAATTTAATTTATTTTTGTTGCTGCTCTTAGAGCACTGTTTCCATTTTATTATTTTCCATCATACTCGCTTGGAGATTCTAATTGTAAACTATTTAATTTCTGTTTAAATCCTCAGTAACTGACTAACTCAGTAAGAAAATCATCGATTTGCTCTACTGTTTATTTTTATTAGAAATTGATTTCTTAATATAGTAATAAATAACTTTTCATTCAATCATTTATCTACATTTTGCTCTTTTTGTCTTTGTTAATATTTTTTTAGATTACGTTTTATTTATATCACGTTATATCTGTTATAAAAAATAACTAAATTATTTTCAGCAACTTCTTTCGAGAAGCGAATTCTTTTGACGTTAATAAATATCTTTTTGATTTGATCAATTTATGTATTTCTTGACAATTCAATTTTTTAAGGTAGTGTTTATAAATAGTTGTTTTCTCTTATTGCTTTTCTTCTTATGAACTTGAGTTGCAGATAAAAAAAAGTGAGTCGGACAAACAGTTCTGAGAAACCGCCGCCATTTCCATTAATGCAGAACGAGTTGTTTAAATCCTGCGCTCCTACATGGACATTGAATTGTTATTCACCATACAAAATCGTATTCAAGGTTTTACCGCATTATAATAACTATGTTAAACATGATTGTTTAACAACAGGTCAGGTGTACACTTGCTGAAAGTGCGCGCTCGTCTCGACTCGTTCGTTTACCTTGGCTAACTCCCGAGGGAACACTATTCTTGTCATTGTTGTTCTTCACGTATCCGTTCGTATGAGATACAGAGTCCGTCACATATCCCTCATTGTCCTTGCTGTAGATTCCATCTACGACGCACTTATCTTTAATCGCGAGGTTCTCAATTCCACCATTAACACCGTCTGCGTTGGGGCTCGCGTATAATATTTGTTTAATGGTCACTGGTCCTTGATAGTACGTTTTGTTCCCGAAATGTACATCGGTGGAATTGCTCACTTCAATGTTCTGAAAACAAGGACTCTTGTTTTCCTCCGCTTGTGATAGCACGATAGCACCTTCACTTTCATCTTCGGAACTGCTCACACTCACCACATCGCACTCACTTTTATCCGCACGAGGGATGCTGACTTGTCCTGAAAGAACCGCGTCCGACACCATACCTGGTGGTAACTCCACGCTGCTTCTTTCATCGACTACCAGCTCGAATTCCTCCTCTACTCACCACACCACTCCGGTTACTCAGTTATCCGTGACGGTGTTAACACGCGTTTTTATTATTCTCATTTAACAACGGAGGCACGCTCTCTAGTGAGATCCTCTGCAATGAGCGAACGAGTTATCAATCACCAAGTCCGACGACGTCCTCCACGTTCGCTCCTTGCGCAATCGGACGCGTTCGGTTGGCTGGTTCTTGCTCGAACACGACGCAACATTCTATTTATTTACTGATTGTGATTACTTGTTTGTTTCACTCTGCAATAATAGATAAGAGTAGACTGCGGAGGCGAAGAGCGAAGCCATCAATGAGCAAGCCATTGAATGGTTTTGAAATGTAAAATTTGTCAGATTTGGGGGGTTTGATTGCTAATCATGGGTTTTTCCACCAGCGTCATGAGTTCGGTGGCATGTATAACTTTCTTCACTTGAGGTTATCATGTTAAACGAAGTTGTTTTGCATACATAGATTACGCTATTAGCGTGATCGTTTATTAATTTATTCTTGCTTTATTCATTTTACTAAGTACAAGAGTATATTAAAAAAAAATTAAATTAATTTTTTGGGTGTCGTTTGACATGTTCAAATTTCGTTTACGTTTACCTAAAAACTCCAATAAAGTTGATCAATTTGACTATTTTATATATTTTTTTAAATTTTAATATACCGGGTGATTCAGTTTGGTATTCGCACCGCCGTAACTTTTTTATTATTATTTTTAGAAAAATGACATTTGGTATAAATAATATAGGCGTACCAGTAGTTTATTTGACAACATGAAACAATATGTACCACTTCCGGTTTAAGCGGAAATGTTTCTAAGTAAAATAATTTAAATAGGACACAAACGTGGGAGTCTCGCTTATAATAAGAGAAAGAAAATGGTTAAATGGAGGCAATGTTGCGAAATTTCATGCTGATCAATAATGTGTTAAGAAATTTGAAATATTTCGAAGAGTTTCTTCGTAATCGGAGAAATACAAAAAATTGCAACTTTCGAAAATCGAACATAACTTCTCTATTTATGACTTTTTTCAAAATATATGAAAACATTGCTAATCAGCAAGAAATTTGGCAACTTTGACACCATTTAACCAATTCATTATCTCATATAACAAGCAAGATTCCCACGCTTCCCTCGAATTTCAATCACCCTGTACATGGAATATTTTACGTCATTTTGATCTAGAATTACCTGTACATTCCAAAAATGCAAAAATATACAGGGTTTGCTATTTAAGTTTTCTTACTTCACGCCATATTGTTTCATGCTGTCAAATAAACTATTGTTCCTACAACCTTACGTCAACTATCATTGGCCCTACTCGAGATAAAAATTGTTTGGACAACATTTGTACGTCTTACCCGGTTGAACTGAGAAGGAGTACTGTGGTCGACAATGGCATATCGGATCACTCTGCTCAAGAAATAAAACTATATTACAATTCGACATGTAAAATTGAAGATACAACATATACGTATCGTGATTTAAGAAATAAACTTAACTTGGAGAATTTTAAACATATGTTGCTACAAGTTGACTGGAACGAAGTAATGAGCTGCTCTTACGTAAACGACCAGTATGATAAATTTATCAATATAATATTAAATAAATATGACAAAGCCTTTCCATTGAAATTAAAAAGTAATAAAAAATCTAACTCAGAGAAATGGATAACTTCTGGTATAAAAACATCTTCTAGAACATTAAAAAACTTGTATCTTCTTCAAAAGAACGGTAATCCATTATTTAAGGAATATTATTCTAATTATAAAAAAATTTATAGAAAGGTCATTGTCAAAGCTAAACAACTTTATAATAATAACTTAGTACTGCACTCCAAAAATAAATCGAAAGCTGTATGGAACATCATAAAACCTAATAAACAAACTGAAACAGACAAAAACATACATCTTCAGATTGACAATGACTTAATATCAGATCCTCAATCAGTAGCTAATTATTTTAAAAGATACTTTAACAATATCTCTACTACACAACAAACTCAAAATAATAATGCTGTAAAGCAAATGAACTATTCTAATAATGTATTCGGAAAACATCCCCCGTTCAATAAAAATTCGTTTTTTCTAGGTCCAGTCACCGAAAAAGACATCTTGGACACTGTTTCTAGTTGTAAAATAAATTACACTCCGGGTCATGATGACATCAGTCCATTTGTAGTCAAAGAATGTTTAAAAGCATTAGTTACGCCTTTAACCGAAATTATAAACAATTCCTTTATTCAGGGAATATTTCCAAGCGGTTTAAAAATTACAAAAATTAAACCTATACATAAGAAAGGATCAAAACAGTTAATTCAAAATTACCGGCCTATTTCCCTGTTAAATTGTTTTTCAAAAGTCATAGAAAAAATTGTGAGCGTGAGATTAACATTCTTTCTAGAGAAGTATAATTTGCTTAATCCAATCCAGTTTGGTTTTCGCAAAGGACGCTCAACTACCCTAGCTATTTTAAATTTTTTAGACCAACTATATTCTAACTTGGATAAAGGACACACAAGTTTAGGCATTTTTCTTGATCTTAGTAAAGCATTTGACTTTGTCAATCATGACAAATTACTTACTAAATTGCATTCTTACGGTGTCAGAGGTATAGCATTACAGTGGTTTAGTAGCTATTTAAAGGGAAGGCAACATTATATCGAGGTTAATAAAACTAAATCTGGCATGTCGCCATTAAACCAAGGAGTCCCACAAGGATCCATTCTAGGGCCAATTTTGTATATACTGTACGTCAACGATTTTCCACTAAGTAACGCAGTAATGTTTGCAGATGATACGTCACTATTTATTCAGGCGGCCACTAACGAAACAGCTACCTTAGCGGCAAATTCTTGTCTACTATCTACTCAGAATTTCTATTTACTAAATGATTTAACTTTAAATGCACAAAAAACAGCATTTATAAATTTTACGGTATCAAATGATCCAAATTACAGCTTATTACTTCGACATAACAATGATAGCATTACACAAGTTGACCATGTTAAATTTTTAGGCGTTATCTTAGATAATAAATGTAAGTGGACAAGACACATAGATGAACTGTGTAAGAAATTGGCACCTATATGCTACAAAATCAAACACCTAAAAAAATATGTAAGCCAACAAACATTAAGAACATTTTATTTTTCTTGTTTTCACTCACTAATATCATACGGCATAATAGCATGGGGTTCTGGATCTGAACTAGAACGAATCCTTAAATTACAAAAAAGAGCTTTGCGGTTTATGGAAGGCGTACATTGGCAGACAAGTTGTAGGGACATATTTAAAAAATGGCAAATAATGACTGTTGTAAGCACGTTCATATTTTATTTACTTTTATATGCTCACGGAAATACATCTCGGTGGACAAAAGTAAATGATTATCATTGTTATAATACTCGAAATGGATTGTCATTAGAAATTCCGCGCCATAAATTAACTTTTTTCAAAAAATCGCCAAAATACCTAGCCATTACAGCTTATAATAAAATTTCGAATGACTACAAATCTCTAAATGATAAAGAGTTTAAGCGAAAAATGAAAACTCTCCTAATTACAAAATGTTATTACACATTCAAAGAATTTTTGGAAGATGCTTCATTTTAAATTAAAGTAATTTTGTGCACCACTTTTTAATGTGTTACCTGTAATATATTTTATTCTTTATTTATCTTTTAAAATTGACTATGTCCAAAACCATGTAATTGGTCAAACGGATCGAAATAAATTATTATTATTATTATTATTATTATTATTGGTAGGCCTATGTTATTTGCACCAAATGCCAGTTTCCTAAAAATAGAAATAAAGGTATAGAGGTGCGAATAGCAAACTGAATCACCCGGTATACAGGGTGAACCAAAAACAATGTCTCATTTGTCTCTTTGTATTTCATCATTTTTTGTTCCTTCCTGTAGCACACAAAAATCGACGATTTGAACCATCAAATGAATTCGGCTTTCATTTGTTCAGAAGAACCTTTTTTTGGGAGGGGGGGACGATTTGCTTTCGTTAGGGTTTAATAATAGAAATAAGATTGGTCCCAGTATTAACCCTTGTGGAACTCTCGATTGTTAGAACAGAAATCAGAAAATATACACATTTTTGCCTATTTTGTAGATATTTTTTTAATAAATCTAAACTTTCTCCTCGAATGCAGTAATAAAATAATTTATCCAAAAGTATGGTGAGTTCAACACAATTAAAGGCCTTACTTAGGTCGCAACTTAATAACTCAACTTCTTCTCCTGCAGCAAAGGCGGAAACTATAACTTCTAGGACTTCTGTTAAGGCAATTGTTGTTGATTTTCCTTTTCTATATTCATGTTGAACTTTGCTAAAGATGTTGATGTTTTCTAAGTAATCTACAAGTCTATCTTTTATAACAGATTCAAAGATTTTGGATATTACTGGCAATATGGACAACGTCCTATAATTTTCCACTTTTTCATTACTTCCTTCTTTATGTATGCATGGGAATAATTTTGGCAGTTTTAAGTTCATTTGAAAATACACCCGACAAGAAACAATTGTTTATGATTGCAGTAAGTGGATGAGCTATTTGTATTACTAATTTCTTTAATACTGTTACAGACATTCCATATACAGGTTGCTTTTAGAAGTGTAGCTGAAAACAGAATCTTGGTATTTACATGTACTGGGTACACTTTATTTATGCTTAAAAAGAAACTTAATGCGTAATTTTTTTTATATTCTACCCTGATCCCGGTGGCACTGATGAATAAGGAAAATTCTTTAAATAAATTATTAAGAACAAAAACATAAAAATTCTTAGAAAAACTCGTCGTTACAGTTTTAATTATTAAATTTGAAACAAAAAACTAATGTCAACACCTGAAGGTAAACTGTCACAATTGTTAAAACATGAAAAAATTAGTTAAAATTAAAAAACAAGTACCGTGTATCACTTTTCAGTAATTTATTAAAATTTATGAAATTATTTTTCAATTTAAAATGAACAGAGAAAAAAGAAAAATAAATCTGCCATTTTTAAAGATTTCTTTCATGTTGTATCCAGATTCTTTTTCAGCCACACTTCCAAAAACACCCAGTATATCTGGAGTAGATTTATTTTTTAGATTGTTCCCAATTTTTATTATTTCATCAGGTTCTGTTTTTCTGTTTTTTTTTGTAAAAGCCTGCGCCTTCAACAGGACGGGACGGGACTTATTTACAAAAAAGGCACTAGTATTCGCGGATGACCTTGTACTCATAGTAAGAAGTAAGAAAAAGCTAAAAGATGTAACGGAAAGGTTGGAAGAAGCGACAAGAAAAATAGGCTTATACATAAATGAAGAAAAGACAAAATATATGGAGTGGATAGATAAGGAATCTAAAAAGGGAAATTACTTGACAGTAATAACTAGAGAAGGGAAAAGATACAAGTTTGAAGAGGTGGATAAGTTCACGTACCTGGGAACAGTATTTACAAGAAAACCAATTATAGATATTGAAGTACAGGCACGAATAATGGCAGGAAATCGATGTATAGGATCACTTAGTAGGGTACTAAAGAGTAAAAATATCTCTAGGAAGGCAAAGTTAAAAATTTATAAAACAGTAATAAGACTGTAACATATGCAAGCGAAACATGGACTTTGAATAAAATAGTGCAAACAAGATTAGAGGTGTGGGAAAGAAAAGTGCTCAGGAAGATATTTAGAGGAAAGAAATACGAAGATGGATAGATAAGAAGAACGAACGATGACTTGAAAGAACTTTACAAGGAGACAAGTATAACAGGAATTATAAGAACACAAAGGCTAAGATGGCTGGGGCACATAGAGAGAATGCCTGAAGAAAGAGTGCCCAAGCTACTAACTAAAAATACAATCGGTGGGAAGAAGAGAAGAGGCCGTCCAAAAACAAGGTGGAAAGCGGAAGTTGAGAAAGATATGGAAATAATAAAAGCTAGGGGTTGGAAAGAAAAAGCGAAGAACAGAAAATTATGGAAAAAAATACTCAACCAAGCCATGTGCCTGCTAGGCTCGCAGGGCTAAAATATACATACAGTGTGGTGATAAAGTAACGCACCAAGCGGAAAAACACCCTTAGCGTTGACTTTTTCGAAAAACGCTCGGACAGGTCGATTTTATTTTTAAAAGAGACATCTTTTACAACCAATTTTAATTTTATGTCAGTTACTACTTTTGCGCCGTGACGTCATCGACATTTTTTTTAAATGACAACCTATTTTTTTGAAAATGTCATTTGAAAGCACCCATTTTTCTGAGTACAAAAATGTTAATGAATCACTTAATGCATAAGAAAATTTTGAAGAAAAAAATTATTTAAAAATGGAAATGTAATTATTAATCTGAATAAAATTGACTAAAATAAAATAAATTATATAATATAATATATAATATTATATAATATATATAATAATATAATATTATATAATAAAATTAACTGACATAAAATTAAAATTGGTTGTAAAAGATGTCTTTTTTAAAAATAAAATCGACCTGTCCGAGCGTTTTTTGAAAAAGTCAACGCTAAGGGTGTTTTTTCGCTTGGTGCGTTACTTTATCACCACACTGTATATATAATAAATAATCATTGAATTCTGCAGCTGTAATTAATTTTTTGTCGTTGTAATTTGATTTTTAATTTCCTAGTTCATTTATTATTACATCCCAGACCGCTTTACTTCTATTATCTGATCTTTCTATATACTTTTCATAAGATTTTTGTTGTACTACTGATATTTTAAATTTAAATTCATTTCTTAATGTTTTGCAGATGTCTAAGCTTTCTCTCGTTTTTGTGCATTGTGCTATTATAGAGAACGCCTGCAATATATCCTCAATTTTTTTCAATTCATCGTTATTTTTCCGATTTGTTAACCTTTTGACCTTAATTTTATTTATTTTTGTGTCTTTTACAGGCATCTTTTGATTAAATAGTCTGTAAAACTTATTATGAAAACTCGTATACGACTTTTGATGATCTGGGCATATCAGTATCTCATCCCAAGTTTCAGTCTCTAAAGCTTCTGTATAATGGTAAGTATTTAAAACATTTATGTGCCTTTTCTTCTCAATCATTTTTGTTTCAGATAAGAAGCGGTTCAATATTAATTTCATTTGTTGCGCCCTATGATCAAAAAAATGTAGATTAATTGTTTTCACCTTATAGAGATGTTGGTGACTGATATAATCCGAAAAAATTAAAAATGTTATTTACTTCTGTGTTTTCCCTGGATTTGGCGAGGAAGTCAATATTATAATCTCCTGCGAACTTAATACGTGAGCAATATTTTGAAAATATTTTTGTTAAAGTATATTTTATGTAATCTACAAACATTGTATAGTTTAAATAAGTCAAATTAACAAATGAATAACCGACGATTTTCGAGGCGAATTCAAATTTTAATTTGTTTCTTTTGCATTTCATTATTTCTTGTTTATACCTCCTACTCATGTCATGCCAATGAAAACTGAATTACATGTGCGGGGCTCTGCTTATCAGCCTTGTTTTCCGATCAATTCGCCTCTTGCTTCTTGTTCATCATTTTTGTGGTACTTCGTCGTTCATTATTCGAGTTTTCTTTGATTTAAATCAGCGATGAGCACGAGAGGGGAAATGATCCCCCACTATGCTAAGCAATAGACGACTAGTGTGTCGGTGGGGTTGTCGGCGGAGTCGGCTTCGTTCCACAAAATATAAAATAGTAGACGGCGTAATCGTTTTGATGCTATTCATATCGAATTAAGTCGAAAATTATTATAAATATTGTTTAAAAAAGGCTTGTTTTTCAATTTTAAATGGTCTCGAACTTGTACGACACTGTTAAACGCTAATAAACCAACATGAACTAACTCGTTCAGCGCTCTCTGTTTTTAATTTCGTTGATGCGACTGAGTCAGTTACACGCCGGCGTTTTTTTTTTTCTGAAACATCGGGATCGTCGCAAATAATTGAGGGTGGGGGTTGAGCTTTCGGCGAGCTCGCGCTCATCGCTCATTTAAATAACCTCTGCACCGATATTTAGCGCCTTTGCAGTGCTCGCAGTCATCTGGGGGTTTTAGCCACTCGTGATATTAGAGTCTTTTATACAGAGAGTAAGAACGTGAAGTGGCAGGTTGAAAGATTAACGGCGGAATAATCAGTCGACCAATCAAAAGCGAATTGCTCTCTTCATAAAGCCATTTAGTTTCTTTGATTGGCCCAGCTGTTTATTCCCCCATTAATCTTCCAAACTGCCGTTTCATGCATTAACTCTCTCCAAATATGATTCTACAGCATCCGAGAGGAATTACAGTGCCTCTCACAAATAAATAACGAATTGATGGTATTTACAGTTGCATTTTGGCCAATAGAATCAGTGCAACTTTCATTAACTATTACTTAAAAAAAAGTACAATTTCATTAATTAAAAATGAATTAATAAATGAACAGAAAGCTAATTATTTTCTCGCATTCAGGGTGAATCAAATTATTGTAATCTGTTGCGTTATATTCAGACTCTGGAAGTCTTTTTCATTGGTGAGTAGATGGCGCCCATAACCACTCATTCTAAATGGAACAATTCAGAATCTATCACTGTCGTCAATTTCTGGGAAATTATTTCCTTGTTCTGATTAATCTGACTCTTGGAAGTGGCGAAGGTCGAAACCGGTAGAGACGAAAAAAGAGAAAATATTCATCAAAGCGAGAGAAACGAAAAAACACCTAAGTAAAATAAATCCATGAAGACGACACAAGGACCAATGAACACACAAGAAAATATTAAAGCTCATTTTTAAAGTAAGCGTAATAATGACGGTAAATTTTTGAAAGAAAAAAGCAAATTATATTTTGATGTTAACTTTGTTTACTTCTAAATTTTTTTTTGTCGTTATTATCGGTATTTGTAAATAAACGCGATAACAACGAATACCAGGTTGGAATGCGGATTTGATCCAAAAATAATTAAAAAACTCTAATCATAAATATAAGGAATTAATCATTTCAAAAAAAAGAAGAAAATGGGAAAGTATTTACAGAATACAAAACGAGTTTTCCAACTGATTGCAAGAAGGCAATATAATAGGAATGGGCCAGGCGATATCTCACTGAAACCAATAAAAACAGCTTCGTCAAGCTCTGAGAAAGTTTCTTCAGAATTGCACAAATGATGATGAGTGAATGAAAACATCTATGGTATCAATAATACTTCTATAAGAAAAATAGCATTAAAAAATATGCAAGGAGATTACTATGACCACTACAATTAATTGATCTTAAAGACAAAAAAAAGAATATATATACACAGAGTGGACCATTTGTTGACACTACGAAATATGTTCACTGCTACCGTTCGGTATTCTGAAAAGATTAGAATAGAAAAGTAAATGTGCTACAAATTTTCTTGTTTATCATAAATTAAAAGTGTATTTTCCTGAACAGTAAGGGGCATTAATTAATTAAAATTAATTTAATTGATTAATGTTTAATTGCATTTAAATAATTTAACTGTACAATTACATTTATTTACAACTAATTTCATTGTTAATTGCAATTAAATATTTTTAATTTCAACTATTAAAAAATGTATCTAATAACGTCATCATCGCTCCATTTCAATGTGATATGATCTTTGAATGCATTTTATTTGATCATAATTATTGATGAAAAATATCAAAAACTGTTTCATTTTCGGCATTTCAACTTACGTTGGTAATATGTACTATGTAATCAAACAGGAATTATTGTTAATTGTTGATTAAACCCATTCCAAAAACTAACATTCACTTTAAACCTTCTGCTTATATTCATTTTGTATTAGAAAGCTTCGACATTATGCTGTCTGAATTAGCTATAGGTTTCCCTACGTGTCCTATTCTAGTCATAGGTGACTTTAACTGTAGAATTGGTTCTAGTGCCTTTACCCCTGATGAAATATTTGCAAATACAAATTTATTTCATGTTAGACAAAGTCACGATGCTGAGGTTAATAGTAAAGGTGTATCACTTATGGAGTTTATGTCTGATAACTCTTAATGCTTATGAAATGGTAGATCAATCACTGATTCCCCAGGACGATTTACCTTTTGTAACTCCCTTGGAAACTCTGTAATTGACCTTGCTTGTTTAAACATGGTTGACAATTTTACTGTTTTAAATTCAGATCCATTTACGTCTCCACACTTTCCCATTTTGGTTGAGATTAAACGAAAAATAGAATCTGTTAACTCATGGATTACTTTCTACAATACTTTTTCGGTTAGACTAGCCTGGAATGAAAACCTTGCACCCTAATACAAGCACCACCTGCAAATCTCCAACTTAGTAGTTTCCACCAACGACACTTTGATCTCTTACCACAACCTTCTAAATGCAGTTAGTCTGGCTGCCCATAGCTGTGGTATGTTAAAACTTATTTCTCCCAGCTCGCAGAAGCACACTCACATTAATAAGATGTGGTTTGACAGTGAATGCTACTACTTGAAAAAACAATTTAAACAAATTTAAACAAGTGCAAATCAAATAATTTCTCTGATCAATTTAAAACTGATTATCTGCAAGCCAAAAAATGGTTTAAAAGAACCTGCAGCTATAACGGGATTGCTATGAAAAAAGTGTTATATTAACTCTAGGTAATACCAAAAACTCTAAATCCTTCTGGCAAACTCTAAAATCTTTCCGCGGTTCCAGAAATACAAGTACTTTAACAACTGACTGTTGGGAGTCTTACTTTGATAGTCTGGCAAAGTCAAAATTCTAGTCTTCAAACTGAATACTTTGACGCACGGCATCCCTTTTTGGATAAGCTCATCGATTTCGAGGAACTTGAATTGGTACT
This sequence comes from Dorcus parallelipipedus, assembly GCA_958336345.1. Classification (NCBI taxonomy): domain Eukaryota; kingdom Metazoa; phylum Arthropoda; class Insecta; order Coleoptera; family Lucanidae; genus Dorcus; species Dorcus parallelipipedus. Next base: position 16,089,946 of record OY284475.1, read on the forward strand.
ATCTGGTATTGGTAGAATCTTCCACAAAACTGGTTGTTGTATATCATTGGTCTTTTCTACAAAGTTCTGGAATCGGCCGCCGAATGCACCGTTATCTCCCTTTCAATGTTTCATAAACTGCATTTTAAAGCTATTTACTGCCATCCTGCTTAATTGATTGACATCCTGGATTGATACCAACAACGTTTTACCTAAAAATCAATCCGGGTTTCGAAAGTCACGATCTTGTCTTGACAACGTTTTCACACAACAGTGTAATTCAAATTCAACTTCATCGAAAAGGCAGAAAAGTATTTGCTGCTTTCATTGATCTTAAAAGGGCATTCGACTCAGTTAATCACACATTGTTATGACACAAGCTATTCAATTTGGGAGTTAGTATTAAATTGTTAATACTAATACGGTCTCTCTACTCTAACGCGACTTTTCGTATAAAAACTTTCAATGGTTTCACGAAACCCTTTGAAACAAATGAGGGAGTTTTACAGGGTGAGCCCCTAAGTCCAACACTATTCGCTCTCATCATCATTAATAATAATAATAATAATAATAATAATAATAATAAATGATTTAGTTCCATTACTTCCAGATACATGGTAGCAGAACATTATTAGTTTATATGCAACGGAAATCATAGGGAAGAATCTTAGATAAACTGCTCTTCCGATCTACCCTAGGTTATGATTAGATTATACAATTACTAAATGTGGTAAAAATCAATAAATAATTAATAATTGAATTAAATTAAATGCGGCTAGCTCCTATAAATAACAATGTATGCATTCCAAATACAAAAAGAAATATAATAACAATACAATGTAAATTAAATTAAATCAATTTCACATTGATGCACGTTCCGATATACTCATCTCCCACAACATTGCCTTATATTTATATTTAAAGGCTTTAATACCAAGCTTTTTTATGTAATCAGGTAACGAGTTATAATTTCTATAGATACTAAAACTAAAGCTTCTCTGAAAAAGCACGGTCCGGTGCAGATGTGGTGATATTCTACCTCGAAACCTGACATTTAAATTATGCACATGGGTTCTATATCTGATCTTAGATGACAGATAAGGTGGACATTCAAATAATATAATTTTATGATGAAACACAGCTGCTTGAAGTTTCGCTCTGTTTTCCATATTTAACCAATCTGCATCAGTAAGTTTATAAGTTATATGCTGATATTTCCGAATTCCATAAATGTAACGTAAACAAGAATTTTGTACTAATCGTATACGCCGCTTATCACTATAATCTAAACATTGTTGACATTGAGACATTTTTTCGAAAACGAGGTGCTGTTAGCGTCCACATTGATAATCATCACGATCTGCTATTATTCTTGTACATGGATGATCTGGTGCTTCTTGGTGTTTCCGAGATTGATCTGGCACGGAAACTAAACATTTTGGAAAAATATAGGAGTACTAAAGAGAATATGCTTACTGTCAACACTTCTAAATGCAAAATAATTTACTTCTCTAGAGGAAATTTCGGAATCAACCGGGGCTGCCGTTTCCTCTTCAACGGTGCCGAAATTGAACAAGTCAATAATTATACATATTTGGGTGTCTCACTTACTTCCTCATCTCCATTTCGTAATCATGCAGAAATCTCGCTCTCTCAAGCAGTCAATTGGAGCAGTTATGTCATTGTTATCACGGTCAAAAACGAATTCCTGGGACACACGCATTACTCAGTACAATACTCTCATAATTAATGCTTTTTCCTTTTTCTAACGCCATTTCTGTTTGGGGATTACGTTATTTAAACCTTATTGACAGAGTCCAAGTTGGATTCTTTAAGAGACTACTTCTGTTATCAAAAAATTCTCCCGATTATTTGGTTCGTTTAGAAGTGAGAGCGGTTAAACTTTAGTATCTCATTGTAAAGTATTGTCTGAACTAGCTTCAAAAAATCTTCAAAATGGAAAATAATAGATTCCCAAAAATCGCTTTTTACCAATTGCTAAAATTACGAGATACTAACTGTGTTAAATTTAACTGGGCCTTACATCTTTGTAAAAGTTAATTGCCTAGATACTTGGAATAATCTCTCCGTCGGACATCTCAAGGCAGCATGTAAAAGAATTGAATTAATTCTGATCGTAGAAATTCACAATTAATGATTAATTAATTGTTAATTGCAAAAATAATTTAAAAACATGACACCTGTGACTTATAACAATATTGTGTTTTGAGAGACATTACAATACATGCTTAGAAAATAAATAATGTGTCTTTATTAATTTGTGCGTTTCAAAATTATTAAAAAAAAACCTTAAATTGATCTTCAAATAACCTTGATATAAAGTCCTCGAAGTGAACCTCAAATAATGCACTTTGCTTTCCCACTTGCAATAATTAACTTTTACTTATGTCAATTTAAATGGTCCACCCTATATAGACGATATCTGGTTGATTGCAGAGATATATGATTAATGTATTACGGTATCTAATAAACTGAAAGACAAATAATGATGTTCTTCGTTGTTTGAAGTAGCTGGATTTAAAAATAATTTTAAAAAAACCAGTGATTAAATTGTTTTTCATAAACTTTAATAGACTTTAGATTTTTTGACAATCAACTTTATTGTATAATTTAACATCTAAAGCGAGTTCTCCAAGAGTTCTTTTTTTCATCAAGGATACAGCATTCACGAGAAAATGATTATTTAAACCAAATATTAACTATAAATAATTTTTCACGCACAAAGAAATGAGAGATGACTTCAATTTCTTTTGTAAAAGTATTTTTTTACGAGAAACCCGTCTTTAAATGCGTTAATATTTTATAAATATATACGATGGAAATGTTTGATTTGCAATTGACTTTATCCTTCAAATGTCATTTGAATTTGGAACTTTTTCTCTTCCTCTTTTAAATAGTCTAAAACTTTCCATAATTTTTTGGTATCAAGCAAACATTTGCAGATTTCATCATTAGCTCCCCGTTTGTGTTCAAGGTTAAGATTTGTCGCTTTAAATAAGTTAATATTCTGCATTCTATTATTATTAATTCACCGTTTGACTATTTAATTTCTTTTGTTTTCGGTTGATTCGTAGTAAAAAAAAAGTCAACTCTCTCAAAAAAGAGGGCTGTTTATGTAAAAGCGAAACCTGAAATAATTTATCGATTACTCATGCATCTCATACATCATCCACATTTTTTATTAAAATAGCTTAAATATTTAGATTGGGAACTGCTTTTCGGCTTGATTCACGACATAAAACTCAACTATGTGCATACATAAAAACCTGAAGTATTTCAAGTCTTTCTAAAAATATCCCAGTTTATTTGCACCACCTAATCATGCACCGACACGTATTCCATATTCTTTCTTATTCATAAAAGATATAAAAAAAATATTTACTTACCGTAGAAAGGCTGCAGCGGAAAATATCCAAATCCAGAAATAATGGTCACATTGGTACCTTAAAAATTAACAACAGTAAATAAAATTGTCTATTAATAAATTTGAAAGGTGTGAAATGCTCCAAGACAAAATCAATTAAGCAAGTTGTTATCTGGAGCACATCAAACACACAGCGTTTTAATTACGTTGTTAACAACTTTAATTGCTGTTACATTTAACATTTAAAGCACTTTTGCGTAGAGTAGATACATATTTGAAAAGTTTTCCAAAAATTCTTCTTCAAGTAAATAGAACTTTCAGTTTTAATTGTAATCTGTTGCAAAAAATTGTTTAATTTTTAAACTGGTAACCGGTTAGGTTACGCACGGCGTAGGTCACGTGAGATACAGGAATAAATGATGATCCTGTATTAAAAAGTTTATTTTATTGAGAAAAAAATTATTTAACTTTTATTGGCAGAGTGGTAAAGAAATAAATTCTATTATTTAAAAAAAATTGCAAACTTCCTGCTGTTTGTAAAAAACTAAAAGTTCTGCAAATTTCTTTGTTGTTTTAATTTCAGAGGAAAGATTTCCATTTCTTTCCTTGTTTGTTTGTTAATTTTTTCATCTGTTAAATATGCTAACATTCTATCTGTTCTTTTTTTTTAATTGACTTTCTGTGTGTTAATATACGAGGTACTGTTGGTTGCATATAACAAAGGGGCATACCTAATTTATTATTTGGCTCAGATATTATGACATTCGCAAGTTAACAATTTACAAAGCGAAGTTATAAACAATGGGCAAGAGAGACGTGATTTTGATGGATGATAGATTAAGAAGCTTCGTAACAGTAAAATGGAAATGGAAAACAAGCGATTTTCGTCGACTTAGATCCATTTTTTTTTATTAAATAAAATTATTTGGTACACCCTCGTACATTTATTTTAAACAAAAGACACTTTTCTCTGTATCTTTATATAATATCTTTCGTTCTACATAAACCTAATTAAATTTGAATTAATTTATATACATTTTCGTACAAAAAAATCATTTATTTGAGAGAGAGAAAGAGTCATAAAATATCACAATAGTCTTATTATATATGTATGTACAGTGGTAATTAAAGATTAATGGACTATCGTTCTCTCGATTCAGGAGACCGATCGGGATAAAAATTGGGCAAAGTTTTTATGAATTTGTAAACGTTAGTTCCGGGACTTTCCGTCGCCACCGTCTGATTGTGGCCGACCAGTCTATAATTTGGCATCAAGACCCTCTTCTTCACTCCCAGCTTCAACAACTCCACGAGGGCGTCTTGCATTTCCAGCGTCAAATTGTTAAAAATGTAATTGCCGGTGAAGCAAACCCCAACGCTTCTATCCTCGTGGAAATTCTGCCTGTCCCATCCTCGACCCTCGTAGATGTTCCCGTCTCCACCAATTACGAAATTGTACCCAATGTCGGAAGTTGGTAGATGTCCAACGTGATAATTTTGTATGTTCCGCATGATTGCGCTGCAGGTCCTGATTGATTTGCAGACGGATCCAACGGTGTGGGATATTATCACGTACTGCGCGGGGTGAGTCATGTTAACTATATATTTTGGGTCTTCCGCGCCCCATGCGGCTCGGGGGATCAGTGTGTGTGATCCGATGATTTCGTACAGCGGAGGTTCTGTGACACTGGGGATGTCTGGCTCCGAAGAATTGAGTGAATATACCAGAACTAAGGTGATGATCGCTATTAAGAGAGTAATACAGGCAAAACATATTAGGATTCTTTTTGGGATACATTTTCTCATGTACACCTTTTCGGTTGTCACACCATCGGCCGTGACCAGATTCGCTGGAAAGAAAAAGAAAAACAAAATTTGTCAGGTGTATTGAATAAACGGAAAAAAAATCATGCTGCTTCACGTGGTAACATTTTATGGGACCGAAATATCTGTGCACCAAAGAAAAGGTGCCTTTGTATTACAGTTAGATCATATTGAAAGATTTTAGTCGTGTCTTTTGACATGAAATCGCTGCTTCTATTGTTGAAAACACCAGCTCGAAGTTTCTATTTGAAATATATAAATCTTCACATCATTAATATTGTAAAAAGTGCTTGCTGTAAATATTTGATCTGAATGTCTGGTTAGCTTTAACGTTGTACAATTGGCATGTGTTAAATACAAACCGGAGTAATATTTCCATCCTGGATGTTTATGTCGTACCGAATTGAATAACGGCAGTAAGAAGGAAAAAAACTGTTCTAAATTTAAACGTTTGATTTTTAAAAGATTTTCTTTATGTACTTCTTAATTTTCGATGTAGATGACCTAATAAATGATTCTATAAATAAGAATTTGCTTGCAACGTAAATGTAGTAAGTTCCCAATTGTAACTACAATGTAGGATGCCTGGAACTTCTCTGTCATCATGGAAATGTTTATGAATCAATCATTTACATTTCTGCAACATTAAATACTTTATGCGTTTTGATTTGTTTAAAAATGAGTGTCATAAAAAGTTGCTGAAATCGATTTATAACAATCAAAGTTCAAATTTATTTTTAATTTTTTTTCTTGATGGTTGTTGGGGCAGGCTGTCGGTTGGCTTAGTGGTTAGCATAACCGGACTTTATATAGTCGCAGTCGGTATGGGTCCGAATCCTATCAGGGTCATGGATGTTTGTACATCATATTAAGCGATTCTTGAACAGAGCGACAAAGAAAAAATGTTGAGATCTCTTCCTTCAATAGTATTTTTTTGTCGGCCTATTTAAGAATCACACTGTATATTAAGCACGTGAGTTCACATTTATTTTCGCGTCGTGTTATCTCTGGTGGCAAGATTTCTTGGAATATCAACCACACGTGATTGCTACACACCACAGTTTTATCATTTCAAAGTCGTTCACTGAAAACATTAATTACTTAAATCAGTTACAATTTCTTTCTTTTTTTAATATAATCTATTTTTTTAGAAACTCTTCATAAGCAAGAAAAAAACATAATCCTGTCAAATAAGTAAGTCAAATATGTTTGCTGAGATAATTACTTCCGGTGAGGACAAGTCGAACTTCCGGTACGTAAACCTCTCTTGTTTTCGTTTTATTTCTTAAAAACAATTTTCTATTTTGTGCTTATACGCTTACGTCGGTAGCTAAATCTTGCGTCATGTGATTAAAGCCTTTTCACTAAACATGTTATCAGCGAACAGTATCAGAAATTCAGCGGAACGGTAACATTACGTAAGTACGTCATTTGCGAGTGTTATTAATATTAAACAAACAGTACTTGATTATGCCAATCATCTGCTACACGTACATAGGTACTCACAGAAACTTGAGGATGACAATCAATTACTAATTTACAAAGCAGTTGTTACAATAAAAGTTACAGTTTTTCACTAACTTTTTAAACAAAACATAATTTGCCTTATTTTAAACTATACTGAATTATTATCATACTATACAATGGCTTAAAGTACCTTAATACGGTCCATGCAAATAAATAATATTCGCCGACAGCCACGTGTGTCTTGACTTTAAAAAATATTTTGCAATTTGATTAATCTGTTATTTGGAAAGCAAATAAATTCGCTACAAGCTGGTAATCATTTAAAAGTGTATATTTTTGAAGCTGCGTTGATTCAGGTTAACTAAATGATGTTTTTAGTTGAAAAATCAAACAATTTTATGCACTTTGCATGAAATACTGCAAAGTATACCAGAAAGTAATTAATTTGTAGAATAAATGACGTTCAATATTAAGACGTATTTAAAATACGCGTAGATGAAGTTAAAATTAAAAATACATTTACGTTTCGTCCTCTTTTCTTTAAGTGTCTTGCAATCGTATTGACCTTGAACTGGTTCTTCTGGTTTCACTTTGTCGCGTTATGCAATTTTCTAATAGTTTTCTACATTTCCTTGACTAAGGCCCGAATTCAGAAACAAATCAGATGAGACCACAATTTCGTCACAAATTCGATTGGATTTAGAAAGAATCTCAATATACTTTGGTATTCATTAGGGATGACGACGGGTACCCGGGTACCCGTTTATTTAAACGGAACCGGTTCCCCTTTATGAATATGAAATAATATTTGGGGTGTTATTCTTGTTTTTTTTTTACTATGAAGAAATAATTTGGGCCTAAGTGTAAATCGCCCATTTTTTGTTAATGCTCCCCACCAAATAAGTTGTTTTTCCTCTTAGGCCCGATTTTACAATCGTCGGATAAGCATTATTCTTAGAATAATGTGACGTAAATATGGAGGAACATTAAAGGATATTCGGCGAACAGTTATTCCGTCCTTATTCCACGATTGTAAAACTAGGCCTTAGTGTTATATTATTACCTCTGATTCTAGTTCTCTTATCTATCTCTAGCTTGTGGTATTATTCTTTAGATATTCCATCATCATTTGTATTTTGCTATCACGTCCCACTGCTTAAGATTATCATTGGCATGAATATAGTTTTGAATATCACCTTTTTAAAAATAAAGTTTTGATTGATCGATCTCAATGCATTGCCTTCAATCATTATCATTACTCATAGAACTATACCTTCTTTAGATAAAAATACATTTTAAGGATTATATTATTTCATATTTTAGTAATTGAAGGCCGTGCAGCTAAAAGGGTTAGCTCCTCTTTGGCAGTTTTGCATTAAATCCATTTCCTTGTTAAAAAATCTTTCCTTCGTTTGGTGCAAGAAGAAACTAACTCCGGGAGTCAATTTGTGCGTTTCAGAACAGACGGGGCTGCCACCTTCGTTGCATTGTTTTTTTTTTAGTTTTCTAAAGACTTTAAAATCACCGAGATATCTTCAATATCTTGCTCTATAAATTAAGCTATCTAAGTAAAAAGTTATAAAAACTAAAAATACTTGCTCCAAATCCCTAAGTTTACTTCTAGATGTGCCTGCTATTTTTACATCCGCTCATATCGACATGCTGCTCTTTTTTTTATGTTAATCTTCATTTCGTTCTTTCAAAGAATGTCGTTTCACCTGTCTACATAATCAGCACTGCATCCCGTACATTCTGGTGTCCCACAAGGAAGTGTCCTAAGAACCATCCTATACCTTTTATATGTATATCGTAGACTTATCATGGTAACAACATTCGCTGACCATACGCTGCATTCCACGCGGACCACCTGCATCTTGCAACCTCAATAAAATCCAAAACTGCCACATGTGACACACTTAATGCAAAGCTAATTTCTATGAGAGGTATCCTATGCTCTTTTTTGTGTTAATGTTCATTTCGTTCTTTCAAAGAATGTCGTTCTATATGTCTACATAAACAGCACTGCATTCCATACACTGTGGTGTCCCACAAGGAAGTGTTCTAAGACCCATCCTATACCTTTTATAACGTGCGTTCAATAAAAAAAAAAAACGGTCAAGTAGGCTGTAATTTTTGTAAAAAGTTTAATAAATTAGTAATAAACATTTGTTTTTGCAATGTGTCTTTTGAGTTGGAGTGATGTTAGAAGAAGGCATTCAAAAATAAATTACACAATATTTTACAAAAATTAAAGCGTGTTATATCCTACTAGATCGTTTTTTTTAATTGAACGCACGATATATATAACGGAAAGGTTAACGCCAGGAAAATACAATAAAATAAAAGAAGTAAATAACGGCTTAGCTGGCAAGGAAAAGTAACTGTCGATATACGTTTCGGTCTTATTAGGCCTCTTGAGGACAGTATAACCAAGGTGTAAGGTGTTGACACTTGGAGATAGAAAACAACAAATGAAGCAACAGACCAGACGACCGAATGCACATTTGCTGCAACCACTGAGAAGACCCGCAATTCGAGGGCAACATCCAGTATAACAACAGAGGCAAACAAGGTCAACCTGCGTTACTTCAATAATAAGACCGAAACGTATGTGGACAATTACTTTTCCTTGCCAGCTAAGCCGTTATTTGCTTCTGTTATTTTATTGTATTTTCCTGGCGTTAACCTGTCCGTTATTTATATCCCGGCTTTCTTGAAGTAACGCAGGTTGACCTTGTTTGCCTCCGTTGTTATACTGGATGTCGTCCTAATGTTGCCAATGAGTCGAAATCTGCATATTCACTCAATGCAAAGCTAATTTCTATGAGGGTTACCTCGTATGTACACATCATATTGTATTTTGTAGATCCGAAATACCATAGAAAGTTACTGAAAGAAATTCTGAGGACATTTAAAGCTGTTGGACACGGATACGTTGATGAACTACTTTGGGGACATGGAAATCAAGCTTCTTTTAACTTCGAAGATAAATTTCAGAACGATATTCACAGCCAAGTTTGTTTAATTATTCTTCGCAATACATAGTCAAAAATGCGAAGAAAAACTTAGGCATGATACCTGTCCACAATTCATGATTTCCCCATCAATTTTTGCCTGCAACCAAAACTTGAAGACTTTTCCTTTTAAACGAAATCATTTTCCTATTTTAGAAAGATTAGGTTTCAAGCGTAGAGCTATTTTTATTTGGATTATTAAGAGAAAGAGCACTCGAGTTCACTTAGCCCATTCACGTTCATCGAGCTAGTAATGTAACGCACAAAATAAATAATAACGGCTAATAATTCAGATTCGACCTTGTCCATTTTAATTAGCGTGTTCGTAAAAACGCCATTGTATTTTCTTATTTCTGCAATACATTTATAAGAAAAAAATTCTTCCTTAATTCCCCCGAATCCAGCTTCATTGGGCTTTCCCCAAAATCGTTGATGGTATTATTAAGACTACAATTATAATCTGAGTCATTTTAGTAATTGCGTTTAACACTGTTGACACTTATTCTATTAACTAGCTGAACTGGCAGTTATGTGAACAGGCCAATTTGTGGGAATGGTGATAGCAGTTCGCAGTAAGAATTCCCAACGCCTCTTTAATTTTATTTAATTCTGAACATCAGCAAAAGCTTTGAATTCAAAAATAAGAAAGTTAAAAGGGGTGGGAAATCTCACGTTGGCATCTGAACGCGCCACGCATAAGTTTGACATTTCTCTGTTCTGCATCAAATAAGAGTCTCTTCAAATGTTGCAAATTTAAAGGTCTGTCAAATGTCAAAGCAGCGATTACAACGCCATTTGTGGGGATGGTGATAGCAGTTCGTAGTAAGAATTCCCAACGCCCCTTTAAATTTATTTAATTTTGAACATCAGCAAAAGCTTTGACTTCAAAAATAAGAAAGTTAAAAGTGGTGGAGAATCTCACGTTGGCACCTGAACGTGTCACGCAAGTTTGACATTTCTCTGTTCTGTATCAAATAAGAGCCTCCTCAAATGTTGCAATTTAAAGATCTGTCAAATGGCGATTGTCTACAGGTGTTCTGGAGAATTAGTGTTGCCTACTTAAGGGATAAATCCATTTTAATAATAATAATAGACATTCATTAACCCATACAGCACTTGATTTAAAAGATTTTGACTCAGACTGGTCTTTAAAAAAAGCCGCCTATTCTTTAATGTCAAAACCGACGTAAAATGTGAAAAAAAATATACATATACCGAATTACAATAGTCGAATCGGGAAAGAATCAAAGAACTGGTTAAGAGCAATTTACTATTCTTGTTAAGGATAAAACAATTAGAATATAAAAGTTTTAAAACTGAAAATGTTTTATGCAGTAAGTTATTTACATGTGTTTTGAATTTTAATTCGGTGTCAATCCACAGACCAAGATTTTTGACTGATTAAGAAGATTGCATTATTATATCATCAATTTTAATGTCCAACAATAACCCACTTACATATTTGTGTTTATTTCCGAAAAGCATCGAAGACTTTTTAGCATTTATTTAACGACCATGATGTTTTGAAAGATCAACAATCGATTGAATATCTAAATTGACATTTATATTAATCTGAGCTATATCCTGAGCTTGGAAATGATAATAGAGTTGGCTATCATCAGTACAGGTGTGTAATTTACTGTGACGAAGGCATTTACTAAAGCTTGATGTGCAAATAATATAAAGCAACGGTCCACATATACTTCCTTGATGTACACCTGAGATTAGAGTTCGAATTTGTGTTGATAGTTACGCATTGAGATCGTCTAGTTAAATAATGCCTGAAAAATTCAATTGCTCCATTACTTAAGCCAATGTAAGCCAATAAATTGTGATGAATCATGTCAAGAGCCTTGGAATAGTCAAACAATATCAACATTGTATAAAGTCCAGGATCAAAACTACTTAATCATCAAGAATATCCAACAATGCAGTATTACAACTATAGCCAGATCTAAATCCTGACTGGGCATTAGGCAATATACTGTAACGTTCCGGATGGCGACGTAATTGTTTATCAATAACTTTTTCGAGAACTTGAGATAAAACCGGAAGTATGTTTATTGGTCTTAAATCCGTAAAACTATAATTGCTTCTTTCCAGCAAGCGGGATAAACATTTTCAATTTTGAAGGGTCCTTTTTAAAATTATTAAGGATTAAGGGATTTTTTTCTAAAATTTTATTTCGTAAAAGAAGCTGGAAGCTGACAGCCCCTAGACAGCTCAAAGTTGTGTTTTTTATGCAGAAGAAAACTCACTTAAAGTATTTTTCACAAAATGCTCTGCGTCATAAATAAAACACGTCTGGCATTGCATAATCAGATAACTTCATCCTTATTTGTTACACAATGTTGATAAACAAACAATACTGAAGTATTTGTCGGTTGTAACTTCGGTGATTAAGGTGTGTGTAATAAATAGCTGCACAAAATTTAAAGCTATCTTAAAATCATAGTTTACTTTTATATGCTGTTGTTTTGTAATCAAGGAGTCCAAGAAAACAAATGTTTTTTTTAATGTCAGTTCGTCATTGACAGCCAAAATGAAAGTGTCAGAACAAAACGAATTAAGAAAAAGAATTTATGACTATCTTGGACAGCATACAAGAAAAGAAACCTTACATCATTTTATGGCAGAAAATCTTAGCCGTAGAACTATTTATAGTGTATTTATAGTGTGAAAAAATTAAAATCATTAGCAGAAATTCGTCTTGGAGCAAGCACAAGAAAACTGGCCGTCAAATTTGAGGTTTGTCACAAAACTATTGCCAACAGTTTAAAGCACGTAGGGGTAAAGTATTATAAAAGAACAGTGACGCCTCGATATACAGAAAAACAGCTCGAAGAAATTCCAAAAAAGTGCCGAATTTTGAGAAAAAAAATTCTTTCTCAAAACACAACCATCGCGATGGACGATGAAAAATATTTTTGTTTTCATAATGGTTTAGATAGTTGTAACCGTGGATTTTATGCTGAAAATAAGGAAAGAGTTCCGAAGAAGGTTAAATTTATACAAAAAACCAAATTTGAAAAGAAAGTTCTTCTTTCGTGTAAGGGAGTTTCAAACCTTCACATTCAATCATCAAAAGGATTGGTCATTAGTGCTGATGTTTATATTAATAAATGCTTGTCAAAATTATATCAGTTTTTAAACAAGCATCATTCTGAAGACAGGGTTTTGTTCTGGCCCGAATTAGCTTGACCGAATTATGCTCGAAAAACGATTGAATCGTTCAACGCAAAAAATATACCTTTTGTTCCAAAATTTGAAAACCCACCTAACATACCTGCTGCAAGGCCAATTGAACATTTTTGGGCACTTTTGTCACGCATATGCCAATGGATGGGAAGCAAATTCTGAAGAAGAACTGGTTAAGAGAATTAAAACTTCAGTTAAAAAAGAAGATTTACAAGTTATCCAGAAAATGATGTTAGGTGTTAAAACTAAGCTAAGACAAATTGAAGATCATGGTCCATTATCGATATGTTAATTATTCTATTTCTTGTAAGTGTCATGTAGTTTTAAAATATTTTAGTAATTTGAAATATAAATATTTTTTCTTATTAAAAATAATATTTGCACATTGTGCAGCTACTTATTACACGCACCTTAAAAACGCAGAGCTCAAGTTCCGTGAATTTGATATTATATTGGAAAACCACCATCTATTGAGCAAAGTTTCAACTGATAGTCCTTTTTGGATGTTAACAAACAAATGACGTGCATTGTTATAAATTCTACAGATGACATGCAGAGAGGATTGAATCTTAACGAAGTAATTTTTTTCCAAAGAAAGTTCTAAGCAATTTCATTCTCTGTTTGCCTAGAATTGAATTAACTTTTCTTTTAAGTTTCCATTTGAAAGCTTGCGGACCAAACTTTGAAGTAGGAATATTTGCCGCTCGTTTATGGAGGATTTAAAAAGCGTTTACAACAAAATTTTTGCTCGATGATTAATGAAAATATGTATTCATTGCCTTCGCGCGTCATTCGTTTTACGACGACTTCAGGGGGGCGTTCAAGTTTTACGCCGAACGTTACCGGATGTTGTGTTTGTCGTTCATAAATCAACGCCGACTATTTTGTCAAGCGTTCATATTTAATGCCAGACGTCGTCGGACAGAGCAACTTTTTACCTATCTTTAACAGATGGGTAAAAATTGTCCCGCATGCGCAAAAGTATGTTTTGTGTTATTGCACGTGTTGTTGTCTGTCGTGCTAACCTACGTATCCGTTAAAAAACAACACAACAAAACAAATAGCAATATTGAGTATAATGGAAAATAATAGATTGCTATCTCTATTTGATGCAAGCTCTGGCCAGACATACAGGCCGTATTCCAGTGAAGCACCGTGTTACAGTGCCGTACATGTACGTGATATCGTACGGTGCATTTCTCTTGGAACAGAAAGTGCAGCAAGTGTTTATGTACCGTTACTTTTGCACTTTCTGACGTTTAACGCCTAACCTAAATTTTTAAATGGACATAAGATACAAGATGGTAAGTTTTTTGATTTTCGCAATTGAAAAGCCTCTAATTAAAAAAAAATATTTGTAGGATTCATACAATATGCTAATATATGATTGTTTAATAAATGAGCTATCTACTAGTGATGAAAGTGAAGATGAGACATTTCATAAAATTCTTTTAAACAGCAGCAGTGATTCTGATACTGAAACTGCTTTAATAAACAAATTAAGGTCAGATAAAAAAGAGGTAGTTCAGCAGAAGAACAAAATACAGGATTTTGTAACAGAAGTTGTTTCAAGATATACTGACATTGATTTTAAGAATAATTTTCGTTTAAGACGTTCTACAGTTGAAATGTTATGTGTACAGTACAGTTCCACATTTTCGCAATCTTTATATGGAGGTACAAATTTAATAAGTTATAAAGATCAAATTTTAATAACTCTGTGGTATTTATCAAATAAAGAACCCTTCAGAACAATTAGTGACCGCTTCAGTGTCAGTGAAAGTTCAGTATTTCGTGTAGTCATACGAGTAATGTCTTGGCTGAATTCCTTAAAAAGTTTTTACATTAAATGGCCAACTGATAGTGACATTGATTCCATAGTTAATGGATTTAAAAATAAAAAAGGTATACCAGGAGTACTGGGAGCAATAGATGGATCCCACGTACCTATATTAAAACCAATAAACAATCAAGAAGATTATGTGAATAGGAAGGGGTTTCATTCCGTTCTATTGTAGATCACAAACGAAAAATTTTACACGTTATGCTAAGAAAATCAGATATTTTTGAAGCAGTAGAAACCAGAGGAATGGAACATTTTTTTCCGAAAGAAACGTTTCTTTTGGGTGATAGCGCTTATCCTAATTTACCATGGTTAATACCACCTTTCAAAGATAATGGGCGCCTAACAGAAAATCAGCGTGATTTTAATTATAAACACTCATCAACAAGAATGCCCGTTGAGCAGTTTTATGGACACCTTAAAGGTAGATTCCGCAGGTTAAAATTTGTTGAGATAATGGACATAGAAAAAATTTCTCAGGTAATTTTATTTAGTCATTTATCAGTTATAATAATACATTTTCCTTTTTTGGATTATAGGTAATACTTGCCTGCTCTGTACTGCATAACATAATAATTGTTGAAGAAGGTGATGATGATGAATATTTAAGTGATCAAGAAAATATTGAAGTTGAAGAATTTGATGGAGAAGCTTTGGATATCCCATTCCCTCAAGACAGAAGGCAACGATTATTCCAAACAATGTACAATTATAATTAATAAAAAAATACATTTTTTTTGTTGTAGTATGTATATTTATTTTATTTTGAAAGATACAATTTACGAGTTAATAACTTTACTTAATAATAACTTTTCCAATAAGTCTATCTTTTTTTTTCTATTTTCATTTTCTCTTCATGTCTTTTTGCTCTTTCTTTTGCTTTCATTTCTTCACTCTTCTTCCATTCCTCAAAATAATCCTGTTTTAGTTTCTTTTTTTCTATTTCCAGGGTCTCCTTATACTTCAAATACTTATTCAAATCATTTTCTTTTTCCAACTTGCGTTTTTTCTTTGTAGTACTTGTGCTTGAAGTAGTTGTAGAACCGGCAGAAGGTAATTGCACGTTATTTGAAGGTGTACTCGGAGATGTGTTACATTCAGTAGTTAGCAATGATGCTTTGCAGATAGATGAGACAACGTGAACTGGATTTATAGCCTTACTTTTGCCAAATATATCGTCCATCTCCTCAAAAAATTCGAATTTCATATACCCTCTTCCTGTTTTATTTTTGTTGTCTTTTATTTTTTTATAAGTTCTCAACAAAATTTTAATTTTATTTTGTGCCTGAACTATTGTACACCTTACATCCATTACTTTTATCGAGTCCAGAATTTTTTTCCAGGCAACACGTCGTTTAACAGGATGATTCAAATCATCTTTATATTGTTTATACACACTAAGCAAAATAAGTACCTCTGATCTGGTCCAAATTTTACACTTTTCATTGTTACCACCTCCATCAGTTAACAAACTGTCTTGTGTATTAACATTGTCTTCATTTTTCCTTAAATCTTCATCTTGCAGTTTAATCGTATCATCCTGTAGATCATCTTTTTCACTCTCACTATGTTGAGCAAATATATTTTCATCAGTATCTTCCTCGTTGTTAAACAAGCATGAATGAGTTGCTATTTCTTCCACACTCAAATTTTTGTAACAAATTCCACATTCGTACTGCTCTTCCATAGTTTCCTATAAATAACAAATGTAATTAAAACTTTAAACTCCGCAAAAAGTTTTAACATTTCAAACACAACAATTCAACCAACTTTGTGTTAAAATTATCCACAATTTGAACTTATTAGGTAATTTAAAAATAAACTTTACCTTGTCTCTTCAGCTTCTATAATCTGTAGTCGCAAGTAGGGTTATGTTTACAAGTAGCGCTGATGTATCCGGCAATTTTTCAAGGTACACTTCTGGAACAGTTACAATACCGTAATTCATCTACACCGACCTTTGGAATGCTACCAGTACATGTACTCATGTGCACGGTACCTCACTGGAAAGCGGCCACAATGTGCTTATATCTGTCCATGATTATAATAAAGCCATTCATTGCAGGTACTTAAAGAGATTAATTATCTGAATACAAAGGACATACTTTGAATATTTTGCCATAATTGTGGATCTGATATTCAACGCTATACCCGTGCTATACTTTAATTACCCGACCTTTGCACATAACCTATAATGTAAACACGAATGAATACTGCTATCAGCTGTTTTGAAGCGTTTTGGGCGTTCACAAATCAACTACGTCCGGTACGTTACCCGACGCTTTTCCTAAAACAACCGGTTGTGAAACTTGAACGCCCCCCAGATCACACTTATTCTCGAGTTTCGCGCAGAATATTTGTAAAACAAACAATACCAGAAGAAGTTACATACGCACGTGTTCTAATAACATCTCGGGTTGATTATCCCGAAATGTTTGCGTCAAGCAATTAAAAGACACATGCCGCCTGGTTTGTTAATAACTTAAGCCAACAAAGAAGCGCGTAATTTAATACTCTAGAGAGATTGTGAATGAGACGGGCGGGATTAATTAATCTGATTAACTAATTAAATTACGTACCTCTTTGAATCGGTGGTAAAAGTTCACAATGGCCATTGTTGCTGGTCTTTTTCATGCGCCGTCTCGAATTCACTCGTATTAGTCTCATGTTACTGAATTTGGTGGACAAGTCATTTCGTCGACTCTACTGCGTTTTTAACTTAACACCGTTTAATAAGATAATTGGGCGCAAATTTCGGTACCTAGCCGGAGCGTTCCGCGAGCGTACTATATGCACCACACCTCTGCGAACGTACTAGCAGACAAGCAGACCGACCGCGAGGAATGGATTCATCCGGTATTATAAACAGTTCCTGCATGATTCTCGGCCGTGTTTTTGTAATCTTAGGTAAATAAATATATATTTAAACATAGAAATGATACGAGGGGGACTTTTTTCTTAAATGTTCGTAGTATTTACAAAGAAGTGATGTAACAGAATAAATAGTAGTAAATACATACGTAGTAATTATTAAAACACATAAATTATTCCTGCATTTAAAAAATAAACGCAAGCGAGAAAATAAATCGAAAGTAAAATATACAGGGTGCAATAATATACGGTCTAATTATAACAAATTTCTTAATTGATCGAAAGACTATAAATTCAGAGTTTAGGCCTCTTACTAGATATTTGGGGCGCAAGAAATTTATGTCGAAAGAGTAGCGGTGCAAAATTGGCTTTGCAGACGACCAAAAGAATTTTTTTCTGTCGGTACCTGCAAGTTGCCTGATCGTTGGGATAAATTTATAGGAAAGAAAAGTCATTATTTTGAAAAATAAAAATGTGTTTCATTAACTTTGTGTTATTAACATTATCGCTGTATATGAAAGACCATGTCAAATCTATACTCCCTTCGTACTTATAAGTGTTCGTGTTTCATAAAAAAAAAAGAATTAGTTAGGATTGTCACACTCTTAAGGAACACTCTGTACATGTCTAAATAATTTTACATTGTGCAATGTGCATCTGATGTGCATGTACGAGTACATATTGCTATGTTGTAACAATATTATTTGTGTTTATGATTTATCATACATCAATTAAAGAAAAAATTATAATCACAAGGTATTTCAACATAAATGTTGCTACTTTTGTTGCAACAAAACAAAACATGAGGGGAGCAATTAAAAGATGCAATCGTCATCACCAGACTGACACACACACACACACCAGTCTAAAAGCAGTTTCGATGGACATACACCATCGCATCGTGAAGGATTTGCATTTCTTGAAGGCACCTCCGAAGTCAAACTTGATAGACCAGGAGCAAGTCTAATTCAACTGATTTAATAACACGTACGGTTTTATTTGTTTCACAACTATAAATCAATAAATAAATAAATACAATACAATAAATCTAAATTATATGGCGTTTCACTTAAGATCAAGCACGAATACGTGGGATTAATAATATGATGTATTCGTTGGAGACATTAATGATGATGATTGATGACAGTAAACTCGCAGAAAGAAAACTAAAAGCATTGGGGATGGACGACATTCCTGCATATATTTATAAAGGATGCTGCGAATTCTTCGGTCTGGCATTTTTCCTGATAGATGGAAATTGGCTAAGGTAATTCCCGTATAAGTATAAATCTGGCGATACAAATCTCATGTCAAATTATCGACCAATTTCAATTTCATCAGCCACAGCCGTATCGAAAAACTTTTATATAAGAAAATTTTTCCTCAAATTGAATTCAAAATAGCTCTTGAACAACATGGTCTTTTTTCCGTGGAAGATCTGCACAAACAAATCTGTTATTATTCACTAACATGAGATCGAGGGCTATAGAAGCTGGTCATCAAGTAGACACTGTTTATACGGACTTTTCAAGAGCCTTCAACAAAGTCAACCACAATTACTATCGTTTTTTAGTTCTTACCTATCTAATAGGCGCCAACTTATCTTTTACAGGGGAGCATGTTCTAGACAGTTTCTAGCTCAATCGGGTGTCCCCCAAGGAAACAATTTAGAACCTCTTCTATCCTTACTTTTTATAAATGATATTGTAACGAATGTAAAGAGACTCCACATGTCTACTTTTTGCCGATGACTGTAAAATCTATACATGTATAACATCCATTACTGACTCATTACTTCTAAAAAATGATATTAACAATGTATACACTTAGTGTGTCAATAAAATGTTACCATTAAATATAAATAAATGCTGTGTTGTCACATATGCTTCTGTAATTTGGTATCCAACAAGTAAATTAATAGAGGCTTTAATTGAGAAAGTTCAGAATAAGCTCTTGAAATTTTTATTCTACAAAAACTATAAAAGAAATCCACCTTTTGCACCTTATGCTCATATAAGATCAGATTTTTCAATCCCACCCCTTAAACATAGGCGTGATCTAGCAATACTGTGTATCTTATTTAAAATATTTAACAATTTTGTCGATAACGATTGGTTGTTATTGTTATTCAGGCTTCATATACCGTACTAGAGCATCAGACCTCAACCTCCCATGCACGTTGATTCAAGTATCATATCTCCGATTAACAAAATTTGTAAATTGTATAATAATGTAGAAATTTTTGGTATATCCAAGTGTGTATTTGTCAAATCCGCCAAATCCGCAATTTTCTCTCGTTAAAAGTAATTTTATCTTTTTATTCTTGTAGTCCCCCAGCATTCGCAACTGAATTTATGTTATAATGTGTAATCGAGTATTTAGTTACTATTGTAACGATTTTAAAGGTTCTATTATTTTTATTTTAATCAAAACACGAAATAGTTAATAATCTAATTTATTTAAAAGTAACACTAATTAACACTAACTTAAGAATAATTTATTTATGAACTAATAAGTAATTTATGTTAACAGCCGAGCGAATATTTATAACGCGACTTCCATTTCGAACTGTCCACTTGCTTAATTAATGTCGAACTAAACTACGTTCACTGCGTGCATTTTTATATATGCCGGCTCTCTCTTCGAGAATGGCCTGGAGACGGGCTGTCTGTTCTAGTTTACTCCGCCGACCGAATTCTCCAGTCTAAGGCGCGTCGACTAGGCGGTGATGACGCAACAGACAGGCCGACGCCACAATCGTCACACTGCCCCCTTCTTAAAAACGTTTCGTCTCGGAACGTTCCTCGTGATAGCCTTGAAGGAGAATGTCGAAATCGGCATGCTGGTCCCTCTTTACAACATCCGGTCTGAAAAAAATAGCAGTCTACGGTTTTCCTACTGCCAACAGCTGCCTGTGGGTGGTGACTGCAGACTAGAACTTCTATTCCCGTTCCGTTGAAGATTACTTCTATCATGCTGCGAACGACCCTCCAGTCCAGCCCATCTAGTCCGCAGCCTATCTTGGGAATGGCTAATTTCGTCTCCTTGCGTTCCACCAGCTGTCTCTTCAGGCTCCATAAAGCTCTCCAAATACTGCGATAGTCAGGCTTACCGCTTGATGTCTTTTTGGTGACTAAGTAGTACACGTGTCGTCTTCGTTCCGCCTCCGTGTGGATGATCTGTAGGCTCTTGCCCACCATGGGGTGCTGTCTTAGGAGTTCCTCGACCTGACCAAATTTCTTCCGGAAGACTTGGGCTATCCCCTTGGACATCCTTAGGTCTTCTGCCACACAGTGGGCCAGACTGTACTCTGGTGACACTTGAAAAAGGTCTTGCTGTCTCTCTGTGGTCACTCCGAATCGCGCCTTACTTCTTGTGGCATGATGAAACATGAAGGTTTCGAAGTTTACTTCGGAACCTTGCGTCCGTTGTACTGTCCCTTCATTTTCTTCTCCGTTGTAAGGAGCCATTCGGTTGAAGTGGATAACTTTGGGTTTGCCATGCGGAATCTTCCTGATGCGGTAGATGACATCGTTGATCCGTTTCATCACTTTGTAAGGACCTTCCCAAGATGTCTGCAGTTTTGGCGATAGACCTCGACGTCTTTGAGGATTATAAAGCCAGACCAGCGCTCCAGGTTCGTATCCCCCATTCTGAGCGTTGATGTCATAATGCTCCTTCATTCGGTCGCTGGATGTCTGTATGTTGTGACGAACTCGATTGTGAATGTCGTCCATTTTTCTGCGTAGACCGCTCACGTAGTCTTCGTCGGCAGGAATTTCGCCAGGCCTCACGCCAAATTTCAGATCGCAGGGCAGTCTTGGCTCTCGCCCAAATACCACTTTTGCTGGTGTCTCTCCTGTTGTTTCATGAACGGACGAACGGTATGCCAGTAGAAAAAGGGGAATGTACGTGTCCCAGTCTCTCTGATGATCGGAGACTACCTTGGACAAATGTCGGTTGATGGTTCTGTTGAATCTTTCCACCATTCCGTCTGACTGCGGGTGAAGTGCAGTGGTTCTAGTTTTCCGGACGCCGAGCAGAGTACACACGTTCTTGAATAAAGCCGATTCAAAGTTCCTCCCTTGATCTGAATGCAGCTCCATGGGCGCGCCATACCGACTGATCCATTCTCGGACAAGGACTTCAGCAATAGTTATCGCCTCTTGGTTTGGTAGGGCGTATGCTTCAACCCACTTGCTAAAGTAGTCCATCACCACGACGATGTACTTATTTCCACTATTCGTTTGTGGAAATGGGCCGGCTACATCTATGGCAACTCTCTCAAAAGGACTTCCCACGTTATACTGTTTCATAGGAGCCTTGCCTCGTCTGTGGGGGCCGTTACTAGCTGCGCAGACTACGCACTTCCTACACCAGTCCTTTACATCTTCCTTGCAGTTCACCCAGTAGAATCGCTCGCGCACCTTTTCCATAGTCTTCTTGATTCCCAGATGCCCTCCCGAAGTTCCATCGTGAAGTTCCCTCAGAACTTCCGGCACCCTATTCTTGGGGATCAGTAACTGTGTCTTCTGTTCCGTGCCTTCCTGGTTCTCGATGGTTCGTTTCAGAAGACCATGATCCAGCACTATGGAGTCCCACTGCGCCCAGTACGATTTCACGGATGGTGCACACGGTGCTATCTCTTCCCAAGTAGGCCTTGCCTCCCTACTTTTCCATTCCAGCACCAATTTCAAATCCTGATCGTTCTCCTGGTCTCGTCGCAATTCTTCACCTTGCCATTTGTCGTCTACGATGGCCGTCCTCGCAGTCGTGGCCACTTTCTCCTCCAGCCGACTACAGTGCTTACAGTCTTCGGCACAAGGTCTTCTCGACAAAGCATCGGCATTTCTGTGGCTAGTTCCGGCCCGATGCTGGATTTCAAAATCGTATTCCTGAAGTCGTTCGATCCATCGTGCGACTTGTCCTTCAGGATTCTTGAATCGGAGGAGCCATTTTAAAGCGGCATGGTCCGTCCTCAGGAGAAAGTGTCTGCCATATAAGTACTTGTAGAAATGTTCTATGGACTTTACCACGGCTAGCAATTCCCTTCTAGTGACACAATAATTTCGTTCCGGCTTTGACAGGACTTTACTGAAGTAGCCAATCACCTTCTCCTGCCCTTCTTGTATCTGGGACAGTACGCCACCGATACCAACATTGCTAGCGTCAGTGTCCACGATGAACTTGCCTTCTGGGAGTGGGTAACTTAGGATAGGAGCACTTATCAAGTATTGTTTGAGTTGTTCAAAACTAATTTGGCAATGTTGGTCCCATTCAAACGGACGACCTTCTTCGGTGAGTTTTGTCAACGGCTTAGCGATGTCCGCAAATCCGGGAACATAGCGCCGATAGTAAGTGCATAGGCCTAGAAAACTCCTTATCTGGTGTTTATTCTTGGGAGTTGGCCAGTCCTTCACGACCTGAATCTTCACTGGGTCCACGGCGATTCCATTCCCATTAACAATATGGCCTAGATAATTCACTTCCTTCTGGAACAGGTGGCACTTCTTGAGACTAAGCTTTAGTCCAGCTCCGCGAAGCCGCTGGAACACTCCTTCCAGGTTCTTCAGGTGGTCGTCGAAAGTTTTCCCCACCACAATTATGTCGTCCAGATATACCATGCACGTTGTCCAGGACAGACCCTTCAGAACCGTCTCCATCAGCCTCTCGAATGTCGCTGGTGCATTACATAACCCGAACGGCATCACCGTGAATTGCCATAGACCCATACCAAGGGAAAACGCCGTTTTTTCTCGATCTTCGGGCGCTAGTTCCACTTGCCAATAACCACTCTTTAGATCCAAGGTCGAGAAGATCTTTGAACCGGCCAGGGTGTCCAGGGTGTCATCAATCCGGGGCAGAGGATAGCTATCCTTTTTGGTGACGTTGTTGAGCAATCGATAGTCTACGCAGAACCGTGTGGATCCATCCTTCTTCTTCACAAGCACCACCGGTGACGCCCATGGACTGCTTGATGGCTCAATCACATTGTCTTTTTCCATCTCACGGATAATGCGTTCTGCTTCCTCACGCTTCGCCAATGGTAACCTCCTTGGAGCTTGACGGATGGGCCTTTCTTCCCCGGTCTCTATCTTGTGTTTGACTATGTCGGTTCTTCCCTTAGGTCCATTTTCTACCTCGAACACATCTTGATACTGATAGATCAGGTTCTTCGCTTTTGTCCTCTGTTCTGGAGTCAGTTCCTGGGCCGTCGACAGGACCATTTCCAACAACTTCTTCGGGACCTTCGTTTCTTGTTGTACGTTTGCTTCTATTTGACGGGAGATGGAGGACACCATGGCACAGCTTCCCAAGATCGTACCTTTCTTGATGTTGACAGGGAAACAGTTCACATTCATTAGGCGAACTGGTATTTCCTTCTTTGCTGTCAACAATATTTTTCCAACGAGAACTCCTTTTCCAATCTTCTGATCGTCAGTGTTAGGTTCGACCATAATGACTTGCCCATCTTGGAAAGCGCCGTTCAGGTTTGCGTCGACTATAACCTCGGTTCTGCTAGGCAATACGACATCTTCTGCGAGAACAACTCGAGCGGCCACGTCCTCTCGTTGATGTAGAACCAACTCCTCGTTGTTAACCGCCATCACGCCACGCTTCAGATCCAATTGAAACCCATGAGCACACATGACGTCCATGCCCAGAATCGCTTCGTCCTCTATTTCTGCTACCAGCGCACGATGTTTGATGGGGGTCGATCCAATGGTAATGGTCACCTCTACTTCACCATGGACAGTCGCTGATGTTCCCGTTGCCGTCCTCAGTCTCCATTTAGTCGGCTCAGTGCGTCTTGATAACTTGATAACGTCGGGCCTCAGGATAGTCTTCGTCGCACCCGTATCTAATAACATGGTGTGAGGGATGTCATCAATGGTGGCATCCACGAAGACACTGCTGGTTAATCGCCGCAGGGCTATTACTTTTGTGGCTTTTGTCTTTGGGGGCCTTTGAATACGGGTCGACGTTTGCCCCTTTGCACCGACCCGGCTTAGTTTCCCTGTGGCTTCCTTCGTGGAGGATCTTGCCTGGCCTTGGGACACCGCCTGCGAACATGTCCCTCTTCTTGGCAGTTCCAACACACCAGCGGATTCTTTCGCCTCAGGACTTGTTCCACAATGCGGCGAATATCCTCCTCTGTGGTATTATCCTTGGGCCGCTCCTCTCCAGCAGATCGCACCTTGACGCTGGCGAGTTCTTCTTCTTGGGAGTCCATGGCAGCTCGTACCTTGACGTGTCCTCTTGAAACTTGCTTCGTCGCCTCGTATTCCAAGGCGTAGGCCAATGCGTTCTTGGATGTCTTAGGGTGGGCCATTCTTAATGCCTGCTGATTGTCCGGATCACGGATTCCACCCACGAATGTCTGCAGCGTCAAACATTGCAGGAAATCATCAGGAGCTGCAGGATATGCCAACCGGGCTAGGCGCGCTACATCAGCCTCGAATTCCTGAAGACTCTCTCCGGATTTCTGGTAACGGTTTCTCAGCTGCGCATGGTACACGTCGGTCAGATGCGCCTGGCCGTAACGCATCTCCAGCCGGTTCACCAGCTTGTTGAAGTCTTCTTGTTCCTCTAGCGGCATCATTTGTAGCACATCGATGGCGTCCCCCCTCAAGGCCACAATTAACGAAGTGGCTTTTTCACTGGCCGTCCATCCATTCGCTTTTGCTGCAGCTTCAAACTGTTTGAAGTAGTTGGGCCAAGAAGACTTCCCATCGAACGTCGGTGGTTTTATTTTCAATTTAGAAATTTCCGCTGGTCCTACCACAGTTTGGGTCTCATTATTTTCTGGTATTTCTGCTGGTGATGGATCCCCGAGCATTCGCAACCCTGTCATGATTTGTTCGAGATTCTTAATTTTGTTGTCCTGCTGGAATAATATTTCTTCCACATTTTCTTGCAGATTCCTTGTCTCTTCTGATATTTTCACCACTAGTTTATCTTCAAGCCCTTTTGATTGTTCTAGAAATTCATCCTTCAAATTTCCAGACTGTTCCCGGAGTTTGTCTTCTAAATTTCTAGATTGTTCCAGCAATTTAGTTTCCAGATTTGTAGATTGTTGTATTAATTTATTTTCAAGTTTCTCCTCTAGAATTTTCACATTTTCTTCCGTGTTTCTAGAATATTCCATTAATTTATCTAGATCGTCTTTCAAATTTCCGGATTGTTCCAGTAATTTAGTTTGCAATTCATCTTTGAAACTTCTGGATTGCTCCTTTAATTTATCTTCCAAATTTCCAGATTGTTCTCGAAATTTCTCGTCCAAACTTCTGGATTGTTCCAGCAATTCATCTTTGAAGTTTCCAGATTGTTCTCGAAATTTCTCGTCTAATATTTTAGTTAAATCTGCAGGTCCGCTCGAGATTTCGAAAAGAAAGTTTTCCGGGTCCTCTCCTGCTTCTAGTAGCGCTTGGTGAAGTCTTTGTTGCAAAATCGATTTCTTTCCGGAAATTTCCAATTCGCGCTCTTCTAATTCGGTTTTTAAGTCGTTCACTTTTAAGTCTTTTAACAGCACTTTCTTTGAAGCCATTGTTTTTGTTTTTGACACTGATCTTTGTTTAATAATTTGTTTAAATTCAATTTAATTTTAATTGTTTATTTATTTTCACGAACCTCGCACCTGACACCAATGTAACGATTTTAAAGGTTCTATTATTTTTATTTTAATCAAAACACGAAATAGTTAATAATCTAATTTATTTAAAAGTAACACTAATTAACACTAACTTAAGAATAATTTATTTATGAACTAATAAGTAATTTATGTTAACAGCCGAGCGAATATTTATAACGCGACTTCCATTTCGAACTGTCCACTTGCTTAATTAATGTCGAACTAAACTACGTTCACTGCGTGCATTTTTATATATGCCGGCTCTCTCTTCGAGAATGGCCTGGAGACGGGCTGTC
Source organism: Dorcus parallelipipedus (assembly GCA_958336345.1). Classification (NCBI taxonomy): domain Eukaryota; kingdom Metazoa; phylum Arthropoda; class Insecta; order Coleoptera; family Lucanidae; genus Dorcus; species Dorcus parallelipipedus. The sequence goes on from OY284475.1 coordinate 16,116,455, forward strand.
TGTTCTAGTTTACTCCGCCGACCGAATTCTCCAGTCTAAGGCGCGTCGACTAGGCGGTGATGACGCAACAGACAGGCCGACGCCACAATCGTCACACTATGATTAAGTTGCTAGTATGATCTTCTTTATTTAATTTATGTCGTTTAAGTTTAAAAATGTTAAATTTTTCTGTAAAGAACATTTTTCTTTTCTTTTTGGAATTATAATTGTTCTATATAGAAACATTAGAATTAGGAATTTCCTGTGTATTTCTATGAGGTAAATTAATAAAATAAATACTCCTATAAGCTACGTTAACGAGTCAAGCAAAATAAACGGGTTTGAACGTATCCATTGACGCTATAAATTAATAAATGCGAATCAATTAAATTACGCAAGGCGAAGTGATATTAAGCATTAGTTTGGCGTAAAAAACCGTAAGGGACTGAACAAACTACTAATTTAATTTCACCCGATTTACAACTGTCTTTTAAAAATAACAATAATAGGTAATTACGCCTTCAATTATTTTCATTTGTTTTCTGATATTCGTATTTAAACAAATGGACATTACAGGAACTTAATTTATATTAAATTCAATTAAACAAACAGTCACTATTGTTGTAATAAAAGAAATTGTTAATAAATAATTTTAACCTGAGCAGAGTTATTTTTAATTTATTTATGATCATAAGAAATTCTACGAGCGTGCAAAGGACCCAAAAGCGTTATTAGATTTTATTAAATTAAAACAAAAGAAAAAGGTGGCACCCTGAATCTAAAAGAATTTCATGTTTATAGACGAATATGTATGTTATTGAAAAATAAACAAATTAAATTCTCAATAACGAATAACATAGCAATATGTTAATACGTACACAATTTTTAAAAGATGTTCAATAAGCCGCATACTGTTGGCGCATCCTGTGTAAGCTTTTAATAAAAAAATATATGATAAATCCTTTATTATTTAGTTTCTTTATTAATTTTTCTGTTGACGTTTTTCATGAGGAAGGAAATCAAAGTAAACCTATTTTTTAAAATTAATCGTCTGTGTTTTTTTTTTGTAAAATAAAAATCTATTTGATATTCCTAATATTATCGGCAGGAATTCCTTTAAATTTTTGTAACCCTTTCCCGCCTAATTTATTTTAATTTTATCAAAATAAAAAAAATAAAAATTTTTCACATTTTTTAATAGGTCTATTAAATAATTCCGAGTTTTTTTTTAAATTTTACGAAAAATTTTACCGCACGCATACCTAGTTTATTAAACAGAAATAACAAAAGGTCATCATCAGACTGCACAGAGTTAAAAATTATAACCATTATTGAAATCAAATGGAAATTGTTTCTTTTTTTAAATCTTGTAGCCCTGCTAGCGTAATGTAAAAAAAATGAATAAAAATTTTATAAGATACCTTTTAATAACTGAACACAATTAAATTGATATTTAGTGCCCCCACTTAGTGAAATAAGTTGACACAGGAAAACGTTACTATGTATTTACCTTAATGTATAAAAAATTAAATGTTAGCAATCTTTTAGTTACTGAGGATTAATTGAAGTAAGTACTCGCTCTCCCCTCTTCAAGTTGTATTTTTTATTTTTTTTTAATACATCTTGTGGCATTTTGCATCTCTCAGATAACAGCAGGAAAAAAAATAATTTACAATTTGAATGCATTAGGTAGTTAAGTTTCCGAATTTTTGGTCGATTATCTGGGGGTGCAAGGAATAAAAACGAAGGCGCAAAAGAGTGCATAACGGGTGCAAGAATAAAAAGAAGACAAGCGAGAGGGAGGACGACTTACGCAGCCTGATCGGAAGATGGATGGAGGGTTTTGCTTTCTATTTTTTTGGCGCATTGCATAAATTAAGTAATTTCTTTTGCTTTTTAGTTTCTTTACTTATTTTTCATTTTTAGGTTCATCGTGAGGGAGGAAATCAAAGTGAACCATTTTTTTAAACGAATCATCTCAGAATTTTTAAATAATTAAAAATGAATTTGCTTTTCTAATATTTTTGGCATGAATTTCTTTGAATAAAAAAAGAATTAATCATTATTGAAATCATGCAGAAATTGTTTATTCTTTTTTTAAAATTTTGTAGCTCTGTATAAAAAAATTTGATAAAATCATTGTATTTATTTAAATTTATTCCGCTCCCCTCCGTTTCAGTAACGTTTTCTATAAGCTTTCTTTCCCCAAATTATTCCACCCTTTATTCCCCCTAACGCATCAAAAATCAAAAATAAATGTTAGGAATCCTTAAGGCGAGTAACTGAGGGCTAATTTTACTGGAAGGGGTTAATTTGAAGTTTTGCTCCCCCACACTCCTGGAGTTATATTTTTTTAAACTTTTTCAATGCATCTTATTGCACTAATTTAGAGAAAAGAATTAATTTAGGACTGGAACGTATTAGCTGTTTAAGTTTCCCCGAATTATTTTTTCTCGATTGTCTGGGAAACGACAAACACGATGGCGCATAATGAATCCAAGAATTAGAAAAATAGGGATGGTGGAGGGGGGACTGTACTTAGGTTTGCATTTTTCGAGATTGGCCCGGTCTTTCACCTAAAGGAGTGCAAACATTAAATTTATTCTTTGACTCATCAGTACCTTATGGAAGAAGAAAAACCCAAAAACGGTTCTTGGGAGGAGGGGGGGAGGAAATAAGCTATCAATAATAAAAATATACTATTGATAACTTTCGACTGACGGGTTCAAAACAGCAAATAACTTTTAACATTTCCTTATCGTCAACTGATAGGAAAACGTTGAAGGTTATTGAGTTTTTTGAAGTGCCATGGAGAAGAGGAACTGTACTGGTAGCGAAACGCTGAAAGTTATTAATTGCTATTGCGATTTTGAAGCCAAGAATGCATATATATGTACAGGATGTCCCTACGGTGTGTATTTCTTCTGTGGAGCCTATATCAATAGCATGAAGAGAAAAAAAGATTAAGAATGTTGGTATAGAAAGTGATTTTTTTTAAATGAAATGCTTTGTATACTTTTACAAATTTAGCTATTCCGCGGAGAACTGATTACAACAAAGATTTTTTCTTAGAGAATTCTTTAAAAATTTACAAATTTTGAACTTATGTTACTGATTAGGGATGGAGATAGCATAGATTTACGAAAATTTAACAAAATATTCTTAGGACTTTGCACTTTATGAAAATATGAAAAAAGTTAAAATTATCTTTTAGCATTATACAGGGCGAAACAATCGGTATCTATTTTTTTTTTTAATGAAATAACCTATTTTTTATTTCAGAAATACGTAGTACTTAAGCTTAGTTTAATACATATAGGGCCGATATTTCAGTCAGGGTTTAACTTTAAGCTTCGTTATATTCCCATAGAAACAATAATTAAGACAATTGTTTCTACTTCGAAAATTAAACTTATTCAAGAAATGAAAGTGGAAAGAAATATCTTTGACATTTTATTGTTTATATTGATTAATACATAATTTTATTTTTCGTTCGTTTAATTTGCAGACAAAAAATATGCAAAATAAACACACGTTTAAATCTAATAAAATCACTGGGTTCTAATTAAGCAAGTAATTTTTTCGATAATTTACAAGAAGCAAAGTTTTTTACAAAAGGGGATTTATTATCGAAGTCCTTGAGGCTGTTTATACATATACCACTAATTTAATCACATGTCAGTACATACCCGCGGGCTTGAATTTTTGAAGAGATGTGGAAAAACTACTTTACACTCATTTCATACATCATGTATAGTCGTGCGCAGCTTAAATGCTACAACTTGACATTTCTTGTACCATAAGGTTTTACTTATGAGTGAGGTGCATTTTAGGTGCGCATGACTGTACTACTTTTGTTATACACATTCTAAATTTGGTGCACCGTACTAAATTATTTCTTGTTCATTAACCATCAACTTAATTAAATTTAAATTAATTTTTGCATAAGTGCAGGGGTATTTTAAACCAATAATATCTTTTTTATATTTTAGAAATTTGTTTCGTTCTTTGGTTTTCAATAACTAACATATCAAAATGCTTGCGTTTTTTCTACTGTCGAAGTAGACTAATTATCGTAATTGCTCTTACATAAAATTTGAAACAATTAATTTATACTCACTGGTAACTTCGTACACCTTCCAAACGCACATTTCGTACACGTCGAGTGTTAGAACGAGATTTTCAAGTGAAACAAGAACTAAAGATCAAACCTTCGTTTTGCAACCGCCCGCAATCAAACTGATAAACGAATGACGCTTTTGACATAAAGCAAGGAAAGGTCAAATAATTTATTTACCACTGAGGGGATTCCTTTGAATGTTGTTTCGGACACGCGAGATACTTTGTACCTTCACATGTGTATGTGTATGGTACATACATACGTATAACGTAAAACCGCATAGTAAAAATCTTAATTACTTCGTATTTTTTTCTAATGATTGTTTTTTAATTTTTAAAATTATTTATACAGTGTGTCCCAAAAAGTTTTATACAAATGGAGAAAAAGTTTATCTTACATTTCACAAAAAAAACTATTCTTTATAAAAAGCTCTGCATGACTTGTAGATCCATAATCAGGTACAAAATTTTTAAAAAATTGGCTGGAATACAGGGAAAATAAAAAATAATGATTTGGACGGCGAGCAAAATACGTTCAAACTGTAGTGGAGAGCAAAATGTTCATTGATATTGTGATTAAATAGCAAAAAATTATGCACACTTGTAGATTATTGATATTCCCAGATAAAAATTGATAAAGAAGGTTATCAATGTTTTATAAAAATAAATTATCTAACAATTGCTGAGGTGTTTATTTTTTTCTGGGAATATCAATAATCTAGAAGTGTGCATAATTTTTTGCTATTTAATTACAATTTCAATGAACATTTTGCTTCTCCACTACAGTTTGAACGTATTTTGCTCTCCGTGCAAATCATTATTTTTTATTTTCCCTGTATTCCAGCCAATTTTTAAAAAAATTGATCTGATTATGGATCTACAAGTCATGCAGAGCTTTTTGTAAAGAATAGTTTTTTTTGTGAAATGTAAGATAAACTTTTTCTCCATTTGTATAAAACTTTTTGGGACACACTGTATAATATATAATAATAATACAGGATTTCACGAGCAATTATTAATCTAACTAAATTGTTTTATTTATTTACTTTTTTGTATAATACTTATATCAAATTTTATGTCAAGGTATGTATGGGTATATAACATGGTATGTTTAGGTATATTTCTGCATTTTTAATTCACTTTCTACAGTATTTTAGTCCAAGAACTAAACCTCCGAGAAGGAAATTGTTCTTAAATAAACAAGGATAGGTAATTCTCTTTAGTAAATGTACAAGGGTTCGGTGTTTCTCAAAACTCAGGTGGTGGTAGCGTAATTATTTTATTTTTGTCCCTTAAGAAGTGCACGTAAGAAGTTTGGGAAAGCTTATATACAAGAAAAGTAGACACAAAACTGATACGAGTAATACAAAATCTGTACAGAAAAACAAGAATTACGTCATTAGCAATGACAACATTTCAAACGAATTCCAGACATCAGAGGGGCTAAGGCAGGGTGGAGCCTTAAGTCCGGCCCTATTTACAATATTCATGGATGACATAATAAGGAAATGTCAACAAGAAACTGCACGTAAAATACAAGAACCTACAACCAATTTCTATATCTACATGCGCCTTCGCGGTTGTCCTTGCAGAGAATGAAAACGACTTACAAACAAACCTAACAATATGGGATAAAATACTACAGAGAACAAAATGAGAATAAATACAGATAAGACAAAAATAATGGTTGTAGTTAAAGAACATCAGAAGACAAACATACAGATACAAGGAAGATGAATAAAACACAAGTACAGAAAGTTAGTTACCTGGGAGTTATGTTTGTTGAAAAGGAAGGCGAGAAACAGAAATAAACAAAAGAATAGAAAAAGCTAACAAACTATATTATGGTTAAGTATGGAAATAAGCAACTTGTAGGAATATCTGTTTCTGCAACCATAAACAATAGGAACATCAAGAAACTTTCAGAAACATTCAGAAACGAAGTTCCAGGAATAAGCAACATAAACACAATGTTCAAGTGTGTTGCTTTCGGTGTGGACGTAGACCGAATGAGGAGCGCACAAATTAGAGAAGAACTGGAAATAACACCAGTATCAGAATTTGTGGAAAGGCGACAGTTAAGTTGGTGGGGACATCTTCAAAGGATGGACGACAATCGACCGGTAAAGCAAGTATGGGAATCAAGGAAGACAGGGAAAAGAAACAGAGGAAGACCGCAGGAGTCATGGAATAAGAAACTGGGAAAAATTCTGATAAAGAAGGAGACGACATGGAACGAAGCAAAGATACTAGCAAGGGACAAAAAATTATGGAGGAAGTTTATGCACGAAGAATAGAAAGAACATTTTATTTAATTAAATAAAGCGAGGATTACTCGTAGATGTTACGTTCGGGGAATCAGAATAAGCAATTTAATAGTAGGATAGATTAGGAATAGTTAAGAGTAGAGATAGTGTAATGTATTAAGTAATTTCTCTTATAAATTATCCAAACCCCACACTGAAAGGTAAGGGGGATACGATTATATATATTTGTATGTATATTGTCCCTTAAGAAGGGAACTAATTAATTACATAAAAAAAGCAATTCTATGAAAACTGTCATTTCCATTTAAATACTTTTTAAATTGTTATTTCTTAAGTAAATGTTTTGCCTTAAATAGTACGGAAACCGATCGATAATATTATTTAAAGTATTTACACGTAGATCCTAGTAATAGATATTAAGTTATCTACGTTTATAAAAACATGAAGAAACCGGCCGAATGATTTTTTATAGTACAGAGTAAATAATTACACACAAGATAACATCGGATACACATAAGATATGGGTTGTGATAAAAATCGGGAATGCAATTAACTTCATTGCGGATATATTTCAGATCAATAATTCACATTTTGGGCGTCGTTAAACTCTATTAGGATCTACAGGTTTTTTACTGCACAAGTTTTGACATATTTTTTCTGATTTTCCACCTTCATGAAAACTTTGTAATTTTTTTCATTAATACAATATTTTTGATTTTTTCATTCTGTTATTAGTCCTAATTTTATCTTATTTGTTATTTAAATATCTTAATATGAAACTATTTAATTTTTAATAATAAGCTCATTTCGATGATAACTTCGTACAAAACAATTACTGGAATATTATTGTCGTCGACCTTCAGATCGCAGAGAACGAAAACGTGTATGGCCATTATTTATCCATTTCGCGGAACACATTATCATCTGTGCTTATGCAACAGAAATTGATACAGAATAGCAGAAGCATGTTAAAAGTAGCCTCCTGGTTTTCACCACAACTGGATGACATTTTGGCGCTACTTTTTTAAGTTCAAATTCGAGGTCGACAAGTCACTCGTGAATTGAATGCGTTGTGTATGTACATAAGTACCGGTTTTGTTGCTAAAAATGTCAGTTACCTAATCAATAATCAATTATTATTATCGAACTGGCGATGTGCAAAAATTGATTTAGTTCATGTACTAAGAGAGAATTATTAAAGTAAACAAGATTTAGCTAGATACCAGAATTGTATGTATTCAAGGTCATGCATACAATTCTAGGTACATTTTAAAGTAAATACAGTGAGCAAATCGATGATCGAAAATAAAGAGGTCGTCAAGGTTTATGTACACTTGCAAACTTACATTGTTCTGTGGTCTATTTGGTGTAGGATATGAAATTTGAGTTAAAAGTCAAAGTATTATTTTTGTTATGGACGTTTCAAAATTTATTTTTGATAAATATTAAGGCGTACATAAATACATTTCCATGATTATGCGATAACTGTACTTTCCGAGCTTACTCGCGATGGAACCGAATTAATTTACTGCGGTAATTAGCATTAATTTTATCAGCTGTACTTGGCTTTACTTTATCAATGGATTTTAGTATTCGGTCGATAACGTTAAAAACTAATTAACAAGTCCGACAGGGTTATTTTCATGAACCGCAACGTTTTTAATATTTTTGTTTTTCATTTCGTAAAAGTACTTACTTATAGTCGTCCCAGTTTGGTAGCGGTTTCATGGTCTTACTATAGAAAAAGCGACAGAGAGGTGACAAAGACTCCGCAGTGCCGGTCTCTCTGAAGCATTTTTTTTATAGCAAGATCATAAAACCGATACAAAACTATACATCAAAGTGATCAAGAGAGAGACCCTATATTTAATTGACATTTAATTTATCTGGTATGGTTGAGAATTTACACACTGGTCCGTATTCTCATCTTATGATTAAAGTCATATTTAACTAAAGTCGTGATTAAAATAAAAAAGAAACGATTTATGTCATTTTAAGAAAGCATTGCCATAGGAAATGAAGACGTTATTAAATTGATCATAGGATGAGAATACGGGTTACTGTCATTCTTGTTAGTAACAAAAAATAAAGTAAGTAAGTAATTGTTAAGTTGAAATAAGCATTTGACGACTCCATTATGTAATGCCGTCACTGTATTTTCTTACTAAGTTATTGGCATTAGAAAGAAAAAAAATTAGTATAGTTATTTCATAGGTAAGTGATAACAAGGCTACTAAGATGGATAATTTAATTGTTCTCGAACCTTATCAGTTGAATTAAATGTCGATCAAATCTAGGAACCCCTAATCAAGAGAAATTGTTTCAGTTGGTAGTAAAACCCAAGGAGCGAAACCTACAATTTCTGTTGGTACCGCTGACCTTTCAAAATTCAAAGTGCAATAATCAACAGAAACTGTTTCGATTATAAGAACCGAAACCTACAATCCCTGTTGGTGATAATACTGTTCAAAAACTCAAATTTCAAATTTAGGGGGAAACTGAGTTAATCGGCAAAATAATTGAATGAACTAAAACATATTACCCAGTAGTGAAACTTAAACGTCAGTGTCAAAAAAGCGGCCATACTGTTTGATACCCTTATTGAAATGCAATGTAATTTGCAAATCAGCCGGTATCAAACAAAATGGCAAATGTGACAGTTATATTTGAGTGACGCTACTGTGTAGATTCTTATACTGTGCCTATTACCACAGTGTAAGTAATTACCCAGTAGCGATACTTAAACGTCAGAGTCAAATTAGGCCGCCATACTGTTTGATACCTACATACGCGCATATGTAATGTAATTTGCAATTAGTAGATATCAACCAAAATGTCAAATGTCTAATCTACAACACTAAGCAGTTTTTGAAGTTAGTGACACATCAAGCTGTGGTCAATTAAACTTCAATTTTACTTAACTGCTTGAGAACTAGACAATATTTTCATGTAAATAATGTAATAATTTATCCTTGCGTATACATTAATCATATATGCGTATAGGTCTCAAACAGTATGGCGGTCGAATTTGAGACAGTATATACTACTACTAATAGTACTATAATATATACAGTAGTGGACAATAAAATCCGGGCAAGAATTTGACATGATCGTATTTAGACAAACTTCGTAAATCAGGCCTTTTATATTTATATTATGTACGTTGTATTTCTGTCAAAAGTTGTATAAAACGTCAGAATTACTAGTGGCTTTTGTATATATGTATGTATTAAACATCAAAAATATTAAACTGAGGTTACATTGTTACAAATTACCTGCTCGGATTTTATTGTTGGCTACCGTACCTGTTGATAACAGTGATATTTGAAAATTCAAAGTTCAAATTTAGGGACCCTAATCAAGGACCCTGTCTCTGTTGGTAATAAAACTGGAAGGATTTAAACCTATAAATCTACTGGTGACGTTAGCCAGCCTCCATTTACATTCACTTCACCCAAAATCAAATCGAATTGATTCTGAACTGAACTGATCTTAAAGTGAACAGAGAGACTCTTAAAGAAATGATATTTCGGAACTAAAATTAACATAACCTCAAAATACGTATGAACTCACATGAAACTGATAACTGATTTAGAAAACCAGCTTGATCAGTACAAATACAATCAGTAATTTTTAACTAAATTTGAAACGATTCGTGTTCAAATACCTATGATGTAAATGGAGGACGGCTAATGATTGACATTCGAAAGTTGAAATTTCATATCAATGGATCCTAATCAAACTGCCTAGGTTGGTAATAAAGTTGTAAGAGTTGAAACCCACAATTCCTGTTAACTAATTACTCAATAATTAAACGTCAGTGTCAAAAAAGGCGGCCATACTGTTTGATACCTTTACGGAAATGTAAAGTCATTTGCAAATCGGTACGTGTCGAACAAAATGGTATATGTAACAGTTATACTCGAGTAACGTTACTGTGTAGATTCTTATACTGCGTTCGAAACTTTAAATGTAAACGCATGGTTTTTGCTTGGGCTTTTGCAATTCGTTAATAAAATAATTTGAACGACGCATAATTAGAGTAGAACTTTTGGAATTCACTTCCTTTTTTGAATCTGTTTAAATTTTCGCCAATCAAAGTCCTTTTGCTCAACAGAAATCATGGATTGGTCACATAATACATGTCCCTGACATTGACGTTTCTTCAGATTAATCTGATCAACGAGCAAGTTACGCAAATCGTTCGCATAAAAACCCTACAGCTTAATTGACAATTGTTGACAATATTATTGGCCGACCAAATTAAATGCCCATTTACCAGTCACTAACGATGAGTAAATTGACAACTCAAACAGTTTATTTCGTTCACTTTATGTTACCAGTGAGTCAGAAATGTATAGTATGAGTAAAAATGATTGAGGACAATTTAAATTTCCCGCCTTTCAATTGCTTTTTGTAAAATTGGTAAAATACATAGGTCTGTGATGCAAATGTGGAAAAACAGAGTAACCCAATAATAATTCAATTAAATATTTTATAATTATGTGAATAAAAATATATAATTAATGTAATGCTTCTGTTTAAATTAAAAACATTTTGGTGATCATTATTTTTCACAAAAGCTACACAGAAATAATGAAAATCACTATATTATGGAGGCGTGGGAAATTTAAAGTCTTGTCAACCAGTCTCGCCTATACTGGGTTGCGTTCAGACACTATGCCTCAGAGAGCATCTTGAGTGTGAAATCGCATCTTTCTTGTTGCTGACTGTTAACAATATATTATACCTCGCTCATCTGTCTTAAAATATCTTATCTTTACATTACCCTGACAACTGTCGCGCTTTCCAAATCGCGCTGGTATGTTGGTGTGAAAAGTGTGTCCGTTGTCATGGAAATATGTAAACACAAGATTTATTGAAACGGTTGAGCGAGACGCAAAATATGTTAAAAATCGTGAGTGAGAAAGATGCCATTACACGCACACCCAGATGCTCTCGGATGTATACTTTATGAGCACAACCTTGCTGTTGCTTGTTTGGATTTCCCACAAATTCAACAAATTAATCATGTTGGTACCACTGGATCTTGTAACAATATTTCATATATGTATAAATTAAAATTTTAAGTAATCATCATAGTTTTTTGAAATAAACAACTTACTAAATTCAGTTCAATAAGAGGTATTGAATAAAACGAAAATGGAAAGCAAAGAGAAGCGAAAATATTAAATGAAAAGCAAAGAAAAGCGAAAATACTAAATAGCGAGAAAAGAACAAACGGCACTGTCAATATTGACAAGAGCTAACGCGGTTGCCAACCATCGGCAGCGTGACCACCTTTTTTTAAGAGAATCTACTACATCTATGGGTTAAAAACTACTAAAATCTACCAAGTCTCAAAAATAAAATACCAAGAAATCTACCGATTATTATGTTTGACACCCTGACATGTTGCATTGTTTAAATGGCAGTCAAATGCACTGATCTACGTGGTACTCCATCGTAAAATGTTGCTGCTAATTAAAAGCATAAAATGATATATCCATAATATGATATACAGTATGAGTAAAAATAGTTTAAATTTCCCGCATCTTTATTTAGGGTTTTTTATCCTTTGTCTTTGCCTCACTGCTTTGGCCTAATACAAAATAAATGACATAATCAAAATGTTTTTAAATAAAATAATTAACATTACCCATTTAAAATATTATTAAATTAATTACAACTTATTATTCACATAAATATTGTTACTTATAAATCATTATAGCATTAATCTCGTTACCCATATTTAGGTATCCAGTGTGTGCAGTGTGTGTCTATGCATTTCACCAACTTTACAAAAAAATTGAAAGGCGGAAAATTTAAACTGTCCTAAAATATTTTCGCTCATACTGTATATCTATCTAGTCCAGTGCAGTTGTTAAATTGCTCCTACTTATGCCTCAATTTAATTTCTAATATAAAGTACTGTAGGTACAGTAATTGCTGATACCTATCAGTGAAGAAGCGAACTCCTTTACTTTGAAAATGTCAGTACCTTCAAATAAAATCAAGTAAGAAATATATCGTGATCAACAATGATTGAAGGTTTGCATTTGAAATATTTGCGAAATATCATTTCGCAACAGATATTTATATATCAATAATAATTACACAATGCCGTGAATTGTTGATCACAGTGTATTTAAAGCGTTTGTTACTTACTAAAGCACGGAACTGCAAAATTAGAAAGATATATTGAAGATGGAGCCACCTTAAATTCCTACAATATTCAATAAATTTCCCAACTTCAAAAGTTAAATATCGCATATTGAAGTGCTAGTTGTCTACTAAAAATTTCTAGTTATTGTAGAAAATCTATTAAAAAAGTAGATTTCTACTAAATGTGGTCACGCTGATCATCGGTAATAAAAAAACACCAATTCATCGCGCGCCAAATTCAAACAGGTGAAGGTATTTTTCTGACTCAAACAGTATCTAACGAATCAAAGTTCAATCAAGATTTATTTGACATTAAAAAAAGTTTTCCGTTATCCCAGCATATTCCTTCTTCGAAATTTCGAGTAATTTGGCCACAGTTTGAAAAAGAATTGGACTGTAACAATCTGTTAAAAATTAGCGTGAGCAATAGAATTCCTCGAAGAAAATAATGGAACATGGATTACACAATGTGCACCTAATTTACTTCCTGATTACGTAATTATTTACAAATTTCAAGCTAGAACGAATTTACTTTTTTATAAGCGGCTCTTAAAACCTATAATTATTATTTATCCTAGTCATGAGATAAAAAATTAAAATTATATTTAATTGATAATAGAAATAACAATAAATATTTACACAATGTAATTTAGTGAAATGAACTGCTTTGACCTTGTACATATGAGATAGAAATATTTACAGAGTGTTTAAAATCAAGTCAATGAAAATTGATATTCTTAAACAGCACATCCTGTATTGGACGCAGAATTTAATTCTTCATTAATATACCCTGTTGTGAGGTTAGTGAAATTCATAGTCACAGATTCAAAAAAGTATGGGGAATACGGCTCTGTTTACAAATGAATTAAATTTTAAACGTAGATTTACTGAATCATTAATTTGTTTTATCGTCACTATTTGTATAACACTTCCTTAATATTCAATAAATTGTTAAGTAAACTTAACATAAACGTGCCCATCACATTCCATTTGATACCAGCAGCAGTAGTGGGGGGATCTACATTTTAATCACATACCTGTTGGGTACCTAATCACCTAATGTCATCGAAAGCAGTGGCGGTTCTAAGAGGACATAATTTGTGACTACACCAAAAAAAAAAGGCCGGGTCCGCCACTGGTTGAAAACGTTATGATATTATGTATTACTTTGTTACCTTTTTTTTAATTTCGATTTAATTTTGACCAATTAAAACACATGATATTTCGAGTAACCCATCAACTTGGAAAATTTTGTCGTTACCAACGTGAAACAGCAAAGTTTTGTAGCGAAACAAGTACCTCCGTTGCTTTGTTCGGCTAGTTTTTCTTTTAAAGCAGGCACTTCTGTTTTATTCCCGTGCTGAACTATCGTCACCGGTCCATGGAATTGAGTAACAGATCCGATAACTACTTCCCGGGAATTGACCACATTGACGGTGGGTTCTTGCGTTTCGAGTCCTGAATTATCGTAGCTCGTCAGAACACCTTCATCTTCATCCGATGATGATGCTGATGACGACTCGGAGCAACACCTGTTTGCCGCCACTAATTTATGCTGCGCGCCCATAACACTGAACGAGTTGGTAGGCGGCGCTTTTGGACCGTCCGAATTTTCCTCCTCGGTCATGTTCACCACCATAGAGTTACATGTCGCGCACATCAAGATCAAGAAAAACTGCTCTCGGAAAAATCGAGAGCGTCACACTTTCCTAAATCATCCGTACATTTAGATTACATCGAGCGCAAACTTTTCTCACCAATGCGTCGCACACTGCATTGAATTGAACGCGGAGCTCGGCTTGTAACCTGGTGGGGACATCGGTGATGGCTTCGTATGTACAACATACGGTTTGATAAGAGCGTATTGCTGCACTGATCGCGCCTGATTAAATGATTCCGTTTTGTAAAGTTGCAACGGAGTTTCCGACGTTCTTTACATGTGTACTCGTTGGGAAAAACGTTTGTCGAAAGTTTATTTTAACCTTGGGTACGGGGGACCGACCGTTGAAAACATCCGGGAATTTCCGGTGGATTCACAAACTTTGAAAGATTTTTTCCAAAGTAAGACGTAGAAGCTCACGGTACAATGCATAATGCGTTTTAGTAAAAAAAATCTTGTAAATTTACACATGTCTAAAAAGAAAGAAAAGAAAATAATATACCCATTGAATGAATAATCGCGGAGAGTATTCTTCAATTCTATGTTGGCATCGGTACATCAGGAGTTCCGCAAGGCTATGTCTTAGGGCCACACTATTTCAGGAAATGATTTATTCTTTGCTGATGATTTTAGATTGTACCTTACGATATGCGTGACAATCTATCTTTGAAGTACATAAAAGGTTTATTTACGTTTTCAAAGTTATCAGCAGACTTCGGCGTTTCTTAGGACATATCAGAGTAGGGCTTGTTTTATCTCATGCGCACAAGTTTACAAAAGACAATAAAAAGGCAATGTATTTCAAAATATTTCCCGATTTCAATTGTCATACTTCGTAACATGTGTTAATAATTTAATATTACATTAAGATCCCGCCTGCTAGTGATGTCATCGTCCCCGTAAGCCACATAGATTATTTATGATATTTATGATATGGCGGCGGCGGACAAAGACGTTGTGTTGATGTCGGGAAAGAGGACGCATTCCATAATATAGAGTTCTTTAATTTAGGTAAAAAGCTACTTGCAACATATGCATTTTCGTATAGTAATCTGATAAATAGTCGTGTTTAAACAACTAACCACAATTCTTATTCAAAGGTCACTGTCATGATGTCACTTGATCGATTTTGAGCTATTAACAGGTCGGCGGGCGCAATGTATTCGTAAACATTGTTTCTTGTGGATGTAATAAAAACCGCCTGGAATATTATCGGAGGACACGTAATTTTATGTTTTAAAAACTTAAAGTGCGCATGAAATGTCCTAAGAAATGCAGAAGTCTGGTTATCAGTAATTCCAATGTAAAAAAACTAATTAAATTTTCTTAAATATATAACCAGTGATCAATATAAAAACGAATTAGAGTAGGCGTTCAAATTTATTACTATTCATATTAATACTAATTGTCCATCAATTGGGACATAAATAACACGACGGATATGTTATTTAACGTTAGTGACGCAGTTGTTCATAGAGTTCAAAAGTATCTTGACGCAGGCAGTGCTCATTTTACGCATTTGCTTTATTCTTTTTTTTAATAAAACGTTTTTCCTGCTTTGCAGAAATGTCAAAAGTGACTGAAGGATCGTCCGATGAACTAAATGCACACATGTGTGTTTGGTTGCATCGCCAACTCTAATTCATGTTTAATCACTTCTTATTTTTTTAATAATAAAGTACGCAACATTAATTAGGGAAGTGCTTACAGGGCTCCACAGACTTCGTTCAAATTCGCGCGAATTGGAACGCGAGGACATGTCCGAACGTGCTAAACACCTAGTAGTGTGTGGAGAAAAAGACGGTACGGTTTTATCGATCTCTTATACGATCTTGTTTCGCGCGATTTGGTCCACACGGTCCAATTCGTGCGAATTGAACGAAGTCTGTGGGGGCCCTAATAGTAATTTTTACTGAAAAATACAGGGAGAGCGAGGACGATTTAAACGATTTAAAGCAGATTTCTTTCCTGTGCAAGTCAATTCGTATTGCGTAGAAAAATTATTTACAGAAAGATGGCCATCACAGTACCTACGTATACCCAAGTCAAATTTTGAAGACACATAAAATTTTTTAATCTTTGGCTACACACGTATATTATATAAATTATATAAATGTCAACATGGACGAATACAAAGTTACTCTGTGATGCGTGTCAAATAAAAGAACCAATGAAAACTGAGATTACGTTTAAACAAACGCAAGAATTCGTTTGGAACGTATTTCAAGCGTTAACGCAAAATTTCCCGCGGCTTTGTACATACAGGCTGTTCCAAAATTCAATAGAGAATATGACAGGAGGACAAAGTTAGGACTAGTAGTTCGCGTACAGATTCAATGGCTGAATAAATCAGGTCGATAAATTCTTCTTACATTGCAATTTATGTCTTGCGTCTTAAGTAACCTCACTAGTGGGGTAAGGTCTGGAGGCCGTGCAGGCTGCGGAGTGGGTCCATCGCCACTAATCCACTATTCACCAAATGTGCTATTAGCTAACCATACACAAGCATTAATTCCCGCCAGAAAGTGCAATCGTGAAGTAAAGAACGTGTGTTAGTGAAGTACGAGATGACTACACTAAATTCAGCGAACCAATAGATTGATCACGTGAACAGTGCATGCATGCACTTTCTTCCTAGCGCCTTGCCGAGGGGGACTGGGAGATAACCAACCCAACCAATTAGAACCCTGCACCCTAACAGCACGTGTTGATCATGCGTTTTTATTACTCCATTCGTTCGCTTAGCATAGCCAACATTCTGTAAGCAGGGACTCGGGGTTGAAGAATAATAACTATTCCCCGTAATTATCCCTTCTTACTGGTAGCGCAATTTTTACAGTTCAAGTAAATGGGTGGTTAACGCATGAAATGAAAATAGAATTATTCGATTTATCGCTGCCACCACCGGATTTAGGCAAAAGGGGTCCGGTCCCTCATTAAATTTAGATTAATTAATTACATTTACTTTGAAATTCGGAGGAGGGCTCTTGAGCTTAGAACTGTGCAACCGCGTTTCCGTGAACTACCCTAATGGAAATCAAAGACATGATCTAGCTTAATATAGGGTATATTGATAGAAAAGAAGGGAGTTTGATTTCCCTGGGAAAGGGGTTACATTATTACGACAATTGCAACTTCTTCATAACAATAAAATTAACAGTTCACCTACCGTTTGTTTGGTGAAGGAGAGATAGAACCCAGCAGCAGAGGTGTCTGGGACTTGATCCCGGGGACGGGAGCTCGACGGCCCTTTCCTTGGGGGGGAAGGTTCGGCCCTTGGCAGGCACGCTCACTCACAGACACGGATTTTAAAGTTTTTAATGAAAAAGGGGATTTTATTCGCGGATCGCGTTAAAAACACAAATTTATATATGTAAGGGTGAATACTGTAACACCAATATAAGACAGTAAAAATGAAATTTAATTAATTGAAAAGGGAATGTCCGATCTATTCGGAGGGAAGATGAACATTTAATTTAAATAAAACTTTTATACGATGAACATAAAAATATTAATTATGATGAAATTAAAATAATTTAAAACATTTTAATAAAATTTTGGAATGTCACAAAAGGGGAACCCGACTGTTCGCGAAGTTGACTTGGTGAACATTAATTAATTTTTCCCAAAAACTCCTCTCCCCCTCGGGCCATTGTTTACAAATTCAAAATCCTCCCTCTCTTAAATTTTTCCCTAGAGATATGCTGCGCTCTCGTGGCGAGCTGTTTAACTTTTGTACAAATCGAAAATTCTGGGCACCCAAGTGACTTAAATTGCATACCCTTAGGGCACCAGTTGGTCCAATTTTGACCCGCTTCTTCTACGCGCGTGGGTGTAAGTTTTATTTCTCACGAGTAACGCTTGCGGTTATCGCCAATTTATTTATCTTAAGGTAATCTTAATGGCTCTTATCCGAAAGGTGGTCTCTGTTGTTGAGACTAGTGGATATCGTTGGCCTGGGAACTCGTTCACATTACGTTCGAGTTATAATTTCTTTGTTAAATTTTAATCAATAGGATTTTATTCTAATTAATTTTGGGTTTAAAGTTTTCGGCCGTTTACATCCCTTCCCCCTTAGAAAAAGTGTTGACCCGATGGTCGACACCTTTTAAGGATTGCATAGGTGGTCTGCTGCTGAGTTCCTTACAATATCATAACCTTAACCTATTACAAGAGGAAAAGAACATCGTGACATGGGACAAGTAAATCTAGTATGAGGCACAACATGGTAGCAAATTTCAAAGCAACACTTATCAACTGACACAACTATCCACTGGTGAGGGAGTTCATTCCATGAAGATGGGGAGGTATCCATTCCTTCACAGATTTCGTCATAATGGCTGGAACTTATTGGTATACTATCAGGATCCGCTCGATCGGCTGATTTAGATTCCATCTCGTAGCGTAACGGCTTGTGTTGAAGGACCATTCCGGATGTCATACCCTCGGGTCGTTTGCGTGTTTGACCATGATCCCCAAGTTGAGTATCGGTGTGCCTCATCCCAGGATGTCTCCATGATATTGTTACATGAAAACAAAATACGAGTATCAAAATCTTATCGTAGACGACAATAATTATAAAATGAAAAGTTTATATAAAAGAAACGGTGAAAACTTTTAATTTCATTATATAATCAGATAGCGAGAAAGAATAAGGTGCTTGTTCGACAACCATTCCGGTTAGCCTAATTAATTTAAAAAAAAGGAATAAAATAAAATAACGTAAAATAAATGATTTCAATTGCTTTTCCTACTCCATGCATCAGGCGAACTAGGTTTGGTGATTAGTTTTTGGTGATATTTCAGTTTCTATGCATCCATTAGTATCCAGGATTGTCCTGAACAGTTTTCCACTGAATCTTTGGCACCGGGCAGCTGTCTCTTACTGATACTGTCTGTCCTTGAGGCCAGTTTGTTAGAGCACATCAATTCAGGCTCATTATTTAGATTGCAGACCAGAACGTCTTTCTCGACTGTACCGATGACGTCTATCCATCTCCCGGAATTGACGATTTCTAGTTTGTTAAATTGAATTTGAACGTACTCTTGAGGGAGAGGTAATTTCAAGGACACCATATTGCAGGTTTTTTTGTAACTAACATCCATTGAATGGTGGCCCATTACACGCACTATATATAGCACATCCCGGCGCATCTTGGGTATCGATATAAGTTTTTGTTTCTCCGTTATCGTCCAGGGCTGACGATTACGACGGTTCCGTCTTCTTATTTTAGCAACTCGTCATCCTCTTAGTTTCACTAGCATTATCCCCTTTGCAGTGAGGAAGCAGAAACCAATTACAGTGTTCTTCTTGAGAATCCATTGTAAGCTCCGGGATCTCTTCAAACAGCATGTCACCTTTTCCATTCCAGTCGCCTTATGCATGTTTATATTAAAAAAAAATTGTTTTTACGCAGTACATACATCTACGCCCCTATTCTTTCTCTCATCTTTTTATCAAGGGTAACACACCCAGTAAACTATACTAATAGATTTACAAAATATATAAGTTTTTAGAATAGGATTACACATTTCCTAAAGGTTTCCTTTAACCTTTTCACTACTTTTAATTACTATTGTATGTTTGTCTTAACATTCTTCTTCTATTTAGTGCTATTTTTTATACTTTAAAATTTCACTCACAGTCCAGCCACAATGTTTTTGCCACATGTTTTCCCAAGTTAAGGAAAGAAGAATGTTATACCTTAATCGTACGCCAAAGTCAAAAGTTGATTCAATCAGCTGTTGACGTGGTTTCGTTACGGGTATGTTTTACGACTATTTTCCACGTATCATCAAGCATTGAGTTAACATTAGAAATTATAATAAGCAATGTTACGACAATTCTTCAATAAATTTTGATATATTTTTTTTGTTAATAAAAAAAAATGATTGGTAGTAAAGGAGTCAGAAGGATTGGATAATGCCAAGGAAAGTAATCACACATATAATATATATTATATGCGTGGCATTGTAGGGCTTGCATTTACCCTAGGTTTCTACTCGTAATGTTCATCTTCAACCACCAGTGTTTTCGGCATGACCCACGGTTGTGGTTTTGCCGGACCTTTACTTCTTGTCCCATAGTGGTGTCCACTTTCAGTAGCTTGTTCGAGTGGTTCGTTATGTCCTTCATTCTCCGGGATCTGCTCATGCTGTCCCTGGACTCCTGCAGATTCTTCAATGTCTGTTTCATTATCTTCGAAACTACTGTCACTCACCAAATCTGGTGGTTCTTCGTCATGTAGTTGATAATCTTCTGGGACTTCATCTAGAGCATTTGGGTTAAAATTTACCACTCGCCGCCTTACCGGTTCTTCATTTAGTGACACTGGCGTCCCAATCCAGGGTTCTATCTCTTCTGGAGGGTTCATGACATTTCCCTGTGGAAATTGTGGTGGCTCTCCGCCAAAATACGCTCTTTCCAATTCCTCCATATTACCAGAGTTTCCAATGTCATCTGACTCGGTTTCTGACTCTTGATTCTCTGAGTCTTCTTGTCCTGGCACATCTCTCTCGCTTCTTCGAGTCTGAGGTGCGTTTCGACCATTGTCGCCATCTTCATACCACTTTAGCCTGTTAACATGAACTATCTGTTCTTCATGACCACTTATTTTGACGATTTTGTAAGTTACAGGACCTAATCTTTCCATGATTCGATATGGACCTTCTCACTTCTTGCTTAATTTTCTCGATAGCCCTGGTTTTACAGCTGGGTTGTACAAGTAGACTTTGTCTCCTAATTGGAATTCAGTAGGTCTAGTTTTCTTGTTGTACTGTTTCTCCCGCTGCTCTGCCGACTTCTTTAACCTCTGGCGGACGACTTCAAAGGTGGAATTCAGTCTTGCGACTAGTTCCGACGCGTAGTTTTCGCTGTAGTCGTATCGTGGCCTTGTAGAAGTGAGGTTGTCGTCATTGGGTAATCTCATATCTCTTCCGTGGAGTAGAAAGTATGGAGTCTCGCCGATAGAGGAGTGGATGCTGGCTCTGTAGGCCATCAAGACGTAAGGTATCCACTTGTCCCAATCGCGTTGCGACTTCGAAACGTAATGCGACAACATATCCTTCAGCACCCTGTGTGTTCTTTCTATCATCCCGTTGCTTTGCGGATGATAAGGAGTTGTTTGTATCTTCCGAATTCCCAATATTTTACAGATGTTCTTCATCAGTTCTGACACGAAATTCGTTCCTTGATCTGTCAGCATTTTCCTGGGTACTCCATGTCTAGCGACGATGTTCTCTACGAACGCTCGAGCTACAGTGTCCGCTTTTTGATCCGGTAAAGGTATTGCTTCTGGATACTTTGTAAAGTAATCTTGGAACGTCTGCACATATTTGTTACCTTGATCTGTGGCAACTAGCGGTCCCACTATGTCCATAGCTGTCAGCTCGAATGGATAAGTAACATCACAGAACGGTTGCAATGGTGCTGGTCTTCTGTTTGTAGGCGTTTTACGCGTATTACAAGAATGGCATTTTCGAATGTAATCCTTAACATCATCTTCCATTCCTCTCCAGTACATCCGTTCTTGCAATAATCTCAAGGTTTTTGGTACGCCTTGATGTCCCGCGTACGGTAGATCATGATGGTCGTGTATACACTGTCGCACCAAAGTCTTTGGAATGACGATTCTGTCATTTCTTTCATTTCCTCGTCTAATTCGGAAAATAACATCGTCATCATCGATGTAGTAAGAGTTCTCTATTTGTTCTTCTCGAATCTGTCGGTGTAGATTCTTAATATCCTGATCCTTCTTCTGCTCGTTTCCTATCAACTCCTTATCTAGGTACGGAATAGGTGTTTCCTCAGCGTCGATTCTATTTCTTTTCGAAATTGGCTGTGTTTCAACTTCTCTTGGAGTCGCTTCGTGAGGTTGGCTTATTTTTGTCGGCGTTATGTCTTTCTTCCGATCTTGCTCTCTGGCTTTTCGTGCCCATTCTTGGAATTCCTCATATCCTTGCGTCTTTTCTCGGTCTAGTTGCGAGAATGACTTCTCGTATTTTCGATCTCCTGGTTCATCATCGCTGAGGTCTCCGTTGTGTTTCTCGACTTCTACTTGAATATCGATGGGTACTGTTGTGTTCCTCCCTTCACATCTAGGGTTCACTCTTCCCTTATTTTTATCCAGGATCTTTTTTAGATCATTATTAAATTCTTTCTTCACAATTCCTTTTGGTGAGGTTACTCTCGTTTTTCTTCTTTCTTCATTTGAAAATTCGGTGATTTCATCCATGATTTCAATTTCTCTTAGTATCTCTTGACGTTGCTCCTTTTTAACGCGTCACTTAATATATGAAGATTTGTCATTCCCCTTTTCTTTTCTGGCCTTGTATCACGACCCTGACTTCCTTGGACTTCCTGTTCCTGGTCCTGATTTCTCCGAATTTCCTCTTTCTCTTGTACTTCTTCAATCCTCGGCAATCGACTCATGGCATCAGCATTGTTGTTCTTTCTTCCGGGTTTATACTCTATTGTAAAGTCGTATTCCGACAAGAGTAACGCCCATCGGGCTAACCTTGATGTAGGATCCTTAAGTGAAAATAACCACTTTAACGGCCTGTGATCCGTGTAAATGGTAAACTTAGTCCCGTAAAGGTAGCACCTAAAATGCTTAATGGCCCAAACAACTGCTAAGCACTTTTGTTGAGTCACATCATAATTTCTCTCAGCCTTGTTGAGTTGTCGACTGGCGTAAGCTATAGGTCTTTCGTATTTGCCTTCTCTCTGGCTTAGCACTGCGCCGATAGCTGTTCCAGATGCATCTGTCGCTAGTATGAACGGTTCCTCGAAGTTGGGATACTTCAGAACTGGCGGACTGCACAACTTCTCCTTCAAGTATTCAAATGCGTCCTCTTGTTCCTGCGTCCATACCAACTCAACGTCCTTTTTCGTGAGCGCTGTCAAAGGGATTGCCTTGTGTGAAAATTCTGGGATAAACTTCCTGTAGAATCCTACAAGTCCTAGGAAAGCTCTAATGTCTTTCACATTTCTAGGTCGCGGATAACTTTTCACGACACCCAACTTTTCCGGGTCCGGTTTCACTCCTTCTTCGGATATAATATGACCCAAATATTTAGCCTCCCTGGCTAGAAACTTACATTTTGACGGCTTTAATTTCAGATTTGCTTTTCTCAATCTTTCAAAAATTTCGTTCAACCTTTCTAGATGGTCTTCCAGTGTCCTACTAAACACTATTATGTCGTCGAGATATACCAAACATTTTTCTCCTGTGAGTCCCGACATGACTGAGTACATCAGTCTTTGGAAGGTGCTAGGTGCATTAGCCAGTCCAAATGGCATTCTCAGGCATTCGTAATGACCGTCGGGAGTTGAAAACGCAGTTTTCTCCCTGTCTTTTGGGTCGACTTCCACTTGCCAATATCCGCTTGCCAGATCCAACGTGGAAAAGAACTTTGCATTTTCTAGTTGGTCGAGAGTTTCCTGAAGATTTGGTAATGGGAAGTAGTCTCGCTTGGTGATGGTATTCAGTGCTCTGTAGTCTATGCAGACTCGAAACTTATTTTCACCTTCCGCGGCTTTCTTCTTCACCATTATTACCGGTGCACTCCAGGGCGAGGAGGATTCTTTGATCACTCCTTGCTCTAACATTTCTGCAGTCTGGTTTTGGAGTTTTTCCGTTGATTAAACGGTACTCTATACGGCGCTTTGGTAATAGGTGGCACGTCCTCTGTGATAATTCTGTGTTTCACTCCGTGCGTACACCCTAACTTTACATCTTTGCCCATAAAGATGTCTCCATAATTTTGAACCAAGTTTACTAATTTGTTCTTATCACCTTTCGCTAAATGTTCCAGCTCCAATTTTTCCAAAATTCCTTCTTTTACAATGTCGACTTTATTCAAGGACATATATTTTCTTCCTGTTTTCCTTCCATGAAGGACTTCTATTGGCTCGCCATAGGCAACTACCGTGTTCTTCGGTATTCGGAGCGTCTATCCTGTTATATTCATGATGCAGACTGGTACTTCCTGTTTCGCTTTGGAAACTGTACGTGCAACAACTAGTCCGTGGATTAACAACTCGGCGGGTTCCAACAATAGATCCTGTTCAGGGTTGCGCATTCCCTGTACAGCTGTACACACCATTTGACATCTTGGAGGAACGTCGGTCGCATTTTTAACACGGACGTGACAGCTACCAACTATCCCGTCCTCCATCATTGGTAGTGATGGTGTTAACCTGCAATTTTCTTCTCCCTGAGTCTCCTTCTTAGTATTCTCAACGACTTTTCTCCCGCTTTCTATTGACCTTTCCACCCCTTTGTGCACTTTCTGCTTTTTCTCGTCTTCTTTACCCAGTCTCCATCTTCTGGTAACTTTTTCCATAACGTTGCCTGTACTCGGTTGTCTATTCCTATTTACCCCTTGGACGTAGATGACGATGTTTATTGCCGTCTTGGCGAATACTTCTGCTATCATTTCCTTCACTTCCTTCCAATTCAATCCGTCCAAACCACAACCTATCCTAGGCATTGCTACGTTTCGGACTCTGTTCTGTAGACAGTGATCTCGTAGACTTACCAGTGCTTGTCCTAAAGATTCATAAGTCGGTTTATCTTCGCTCCGTTCTTTCGTCACAAGGTAATAAACAAATGTCTGCTTTCCGTTGGACGAGTGTTCCTGTAAAACTGCTATCTCCCCAACCTGTGCATTTTGTTTCTTCAGGTTTCCTAAACGTCCAAATCTTTCTTTAAATTCAACCGCAATTCCTGCACTCATGCGAAGATCTTTTGCTACGCAGTGAGCGAGGGAATAATTCTCTGGAGCTGTAAATAAATCTTCATAGACTTCCTTTATTTTTGCGCCTTTTCCTCGTAGGATATTGTCATCTCTTCTTATTTCTCCAAGTTTACCTTTGTGGTTCATTGAAGTTTCTTTAATAATAACATCTTGTTTTCCTAATTTCACCATACCGCTATAACTTTTCCTTCGCGGTTCTCGTTTTTCCGTGTCTTTTTCCGAATTTCTCGTTTTCCTTTCTCCCCAGGATCCTTTCCCAACATGTCCAAATGTTTCTCGTTGATGATCCCTTGTCTCTAATCCTCTTTCCGGGCTTTGAGATACTGTAGATCTCCCAGATTCTGTAGATCTGTTTCCCGATTTTGGATTACTTTTTACTTCTGCCGTTCTCCACTCTTCTTCTTGATGAAGAGGGTTACCGCTGTCGAGTCCTAGATTACTAAGATCGTTATGGCTCAGTAGCTCTCTTCTTCGTGCTTTTCCCGCTTTTTTATGCTTGAGCGTCTTTTGATTCCTTTTCTTATCATCCTTCCGTATTTCATTTACACTTTTCTCCTCGTACATCTCTTCCTGGTTTCCTTGCCTATCTTCGCGCCATCTCAAAGCATAAACTGAGATGCTTATTTTGGTTCCCCCAAATACATCTTCTATTAATTTTCTAACTACCGTCCATTTTAATCCACCCCCTATCCTCGGCATTGCTAACTTTCGAACTCTGTACTGTAGACAGTGATCTCGTAGACTGATTAATGCCTTCTTTAGGTATTTGTAGGTGGGCTTGTCTTGGCTTCGACTTTTCGTCACAAGGTAGTAGATAAACCTGCTCCGTCCGTTTAACACGATACTGTGCAAAATTGCCATTCTGCCGACTTGAGCATCTTGTCTTTTCAGAGCTCCTACTCGTCCAAATCTTCGCTTGAACTCACCCGCTATACCCTTGTTCATGTGGAGATCTTGTGCTACACAATTAACCAAGGAGTATTCTTCTGGAGCCGTAAACAAGTCACCACAGATTTCACTTATTTCAACATTCATTTCCTTTGAACTCTTGCCGTCTTTTAACCTCTTTTTGCTATGCTGTTCATTATTCCTCAAACTGATTTTATTCTCTTGTGCTGATTTTAAATTTTCGCTAGCCGTCGTGTTTCCTTTTCCACGTTTCATTATGTCGCTGTAGCTGGGCTCTTTCAATTCCTCATTTATTTTAGGAGCCTTCTTCCTTTCAGCGTATATCCTCTTTGAGAGTTTACTTCTTTCACATTTCCTTTTCTGGAACTGGTTTTCCTCAGATTTTATAAACCTTTCAGTTTCGTTGTTTCTTGGCCCTGTGCTTCTATTCCGATGTCGAGGTTCTGTAGACCTTTCAGATTCTGTAAATCTGTAATTCGGTTTCTGAAGTTTATTTGGCCTCTTTCTCCTAGTCTTTGTTTTCCAGGCATCTTCCTGGTGTAGAGCGTATGCGTCGTTATGTCCTGGATTACTTAGATCATCATAACTTAAAAGCACTATCTTTTCCTTTCCGAGCCTAAGGACATTTTCCCCGTAGTCGACTGACGCGCTATTGGCTCTGAGAAAGTCTCTTCCAAGAAGGCCATCTACCATCAGGTTGACGGAATTGGAGCATATCATACATTAAGGGCAACATCACAGTATAGCATCTATATATATGTATCTTCCTGTATATGTATCTTCCTGGCGAAAATTTTCCCATCTTAATAACTTATTATAGCTAAAATAATATATTATAGTTTTACAGTGGATTTTAGAATTTTAAAATGTCTACCGGTGGAGTAACCGGTTAATTCTGAAAAGTGCCCATAATAAAATAATGAACTTTATACAGAGTGTCTCAGAAAAACTATTCCTAACTTTCAGAAGTAGTAGAGGGTATGTAGTTAAGCAACTTTTATTAATAAAGTTGTGGCCGAAAATGTTTCCACATCAAGTTAAAACGAAATAAAGAAATGAGGACTAGAAATAATTTCGATGCAAAAAGTATCTTTTCTATTTATTTCCAGCAACTACAAAATTTTAATTAATTTCAACCTGTTATGAAAACATGAAAAATTATAAAAAACTGCTCAAAATTATGGCCTCCATTTTGAATACGTAAGTTATAACGATGTATAATTGAATGCAGTTGCTGGAAATAAATAGAAAAGTTACTTTTTACATCGAAATTATTTCTTGTCTTCATTTTCTTTATTTCATTTTAACTTGATGTGGAAACATTTCCGGCCACAACTTTATTAATAAAAGTTGCTTAACTTCATGCCCTCTACTACTTCTGAAGTTAGGAATAGTTTTTCTGAGACACCCTGTATATGTATTTATATTTTACATATATATATATATATATATAGGTAATTTGTAAATACATATTGTTATTAACTTCTATTAACATATTTTTAAACGGACTGAAATTATGTGTTATTTTGTCTATGAGCTTTTTTTAGCACGAGAACCTTTATAAATAATTTTAAACAGAGCTATCAAACGTCAAGTGTCATGGGTATGCATGTCTACCAACTATACTGTGTAAAAAGAAATAGAAAGTTATTGCATAATGTAAGTAACTTATAGTGTTTCGATTCACGTGCACCGGTTGCACTCAGTGTATTTGCATCTTCTTTTAACCTCGTGTAATGACACGAGATGAAGATACTCTGAGTGCGCACTAAAGTGGTCAATCGAAAACGCTATTAAATGGAAGATCAAAAATTCTCCCCAAGTACCCATAAAATATGTATGTGTCGCTTTTTAAGAATTAAATGCAAAGCGCCAAAATTCGCCAAATTTGTTGTTTGAAGGCGCCACATTTAGCGCCAAGCGCCAAAGTGAAATTTTCAAGCGCAATTTGTTCAGTCAAAGGCGCCGGTTTGGCGCAAAAGCACCACACCTGGCTACACTGCCTAGCACTGATAAACCGACCCTTAGTAGAATTACTTTAGTGCCCGTATGCACAGACAAATCTTAGACTTAAGACAAAAGTAAACCTTTACTTTGAACAGGTAACTATACGACGCACAATTGATATGAAGTTAGCTTTAAGTGTTACTTTTTCCTCAAGTCTACCTTGAGATTTGTCTGTGCATGTGTGTGTGTGTGCATACGGGCATAGGAGTCTTTAGGAGTAAATAGATTTCGATTATTGGCAATACTGAGGCTGCGTGACCTCTACGTCGGCTAATTTCAGGCATGTTTTGTTTTCTGTTTTGACAGTTAATTATGTCCGAATGTCATAGTTCACAATTTAAGTTTTTTTTATCCAGAAATGGTAGCAGAAATGGTTGAACGAATTCTTTTACAAGTACGTAATTCCACGCCCACGTTTATTTTTAACCTAAACAATATCGCCTTAATTCAATTCATAATTCATAGGCTACGTCTTTGTTGTGTGACCTAACCTCAAATCGATGTGTGTTCCTTTATATATTGTTGTTCATAAAATGAGTTACATGATCCTGCATTTGGAGAGTATGGAAACCAAATAGGCCAGGCCTTGTATGAGTGCGTTTTCCAAGACATTAAAAACAGCAAGCGGTCATCGAAGCAGCTCAATGAAGTGTACATTAATAAGGCCACGAGTAACTGGTTCACTGTTAGAAAAATGAATGCGCTAGAAGCCAGGTCGATTTTGATTGACACCGAAAATAAAATGACTGATTTGGCTAACAAAACCAAGGACTACAAGTTCAAAAATATTTTGGCCAAATCATCAGGTTCGAGATTGAGAAGTGTGATTTCATCAATTCGTTCCTAAATATCTTAAGCTCGTCTGGAGGAACCGGGTTGGGCCTTGGCTCGTGTAATCGAGCTCCTAAGAGAAGAGTACCCCACGCAATTCATCACCAACATTACCGTGTTACCCCTCAGATAGGGAGATGTCATTATTCAAAACTACAACACTCTGTTAATGCTGATGAAATTATATGACTTAAGAGATACTACAGTTCTATTTGAAAACGACAAGCTTCACCAAGTATGCAAGAGATTAATGACTCGCAAAGACATAATCGCTATCAACGGTTAATCGCATATCACGGTGATGTACCAACCTGTTAAAGACTTTAACCCATTCAAGTTTAACATTGCATCCTTCGTATAAGTTGGTGCAAGTAAATAGTGCACCGTATTTGGGTCAGTAAACTTGAAATATGAACCGTTACCTGCGTGGTCCTCTTTGATTGCCGGCGTATTAAAAAGAAGCAAGAGCGAGGTGTCCTTGCACTCTAAATTGTGCAAACGAATTAGAAACATTGGGGGTTTGGTTGTTACACAAGGGAGCACCGCTCCTACTACTGGGGAGTTTAAAAGTCTGCAAGAGCCCTCGAACTACGTGCCTTGAGTGCCTGAATCTGAAAGAATGATCACTTACACTCAAGCCAGAAGCTTCTTGGATTATGATAAGTATTTGTGCTTAGTTTCCAACAGTAATAACGTGTGTGGTGCTTTAGATTTTGTTTTGGAGGAGTCTTGGAAGTTGTTTACGCATGAGGCATACTTACATCATTACAGGAAGTACGGTGTTGGTGATGAATATTTCTTTGAATGTTTTCAACAGTTGGAAAACATATTGAATGATTATAAAACGTTGTGAATTTATTTAATAAAGAATTAATGTTCGATTGAAATTTTTAATTTATTTGATTTTAAACACATGTTGTCTATTTTAAGATTTTTCTTATTAATTAATTTCTTGTGGGTGATGAAATTTGCATTAGACGAAGATCTAAAATAATTTTACATTTTGAATTAAATAAATAGACAAATGTATTTTTTTTGTTTAATAAATTTGTTAACGTCATTTCATTTACAGTTTAAACTTATTAATACCACCTGATTAATAAATAAATAATTGATAAATAAATTTATATTTTTATTATTCAAAAGTGTTTTTTGAAATAAATTAATAAAATTCTTTGATTTCACGTATGGATATGTGAGCAGTTTCCACAGAATTTAATAAGAAAGGATATTTTGAAGCAAGAAATTAGTTTGGCATTCTGATCTTTCTTTGCAGTGAGTACCTGGACGCAAGAAGAAAAAGAGGTTCTCCTGGAGGCCCTTCGCAAGCATGGCGTGACAAACGTTGAAGCGATAGCAGACGAGTTGCCCTACAAATCCGTGTATGATGTAAGGACAGTCATCACAAAATACGAAAACCTGGGCAGAAGATCCCTGGCTGACAGCACCACCCCCACAGATGCTGCGATAGACAAGTGGATAAACATCGTAAAACAAGTTTCCGCTCAAAGGAAAAACAACAACGTAATCTCTAGGGGCCTCAAATACATCGCCCTGTATGAAAAACGGACGAACTCTAAAGTAGACCTGAAGTGCGCGAGCTGATTTTCTTATGGCGATCCGGTTTAATTGGGGTGTGAACTTTTAGGGATTGTTATCTGGTCCTATCGGATTTGACGAGCGGAAGGGCCATTTAATTATTAATAATTAAATTTAAAATTGTCGCAGGTGGAGAAAAACGCAATTCTTGCAGACCCGGACGTGAACGTCTTACAAGTTCCTGCTAATCTACTGAAAGACGTTGATGGCCAATAGTTCTTTCATTCAGGCAACTGTACCCTAAGGGACCACGAGTTAGGGGGTCCTTAAGGTACAAATAACCTGTCTGCCACATCCCAGATTGTTAAATCCTTGGGTACACAGCACAGGTAAATAATTTACAGTTAAAAAATTTGAAGAGCTTCCAGAATCTACGTCGACTTTGCAAGAACATTTTAGCAAAATTCATCTACAAGTCACCCACTTAATTAAATTCAATTAAACTTACGATCTACTTCCACAATAATACATTGTAATCAAACAAGAAACTTTACATTAAACGTATTTTTGTTTTTGTTTTTCATGTGATAGCAAATTTTGTCTCTTTCGTAACGAAAATCTTCTCGACGTAATTCGGAATGTTCTTCGGCTTGACCGTCGTCGACCTCATCATCTCATACGTGGTATAGTTATGAAAATACGTAATTTTCACGATTGCGTACTTTATATCCAGGACCGGAGTACCGCAGGTCTTGAGGGTGCACATCCCCAAAACGGGTTGTACGACCGGAGGTCTTTGCAGATCTTTGTTGGCTGTGTAGTTGACCCTTTTTTCAGACATGTGCATTTCTGATCTGCGCTTGGAGCTCGCGCAGCAGCGCGGCCCCTTCGATTTAGAACCCCGACGCACCATAGATGGTTTGGATCGTGTGTGTATATAAGAGGATGATTTTCTTGCGTTGGTCTGTGTCTGCGCTTTACATGCTGGTTGGGGGTTGTGAGTTATGTCAAAGGATACTGACGATCCTTTCATGGGTCGTTGGATAGGAGGAGGAGGTGATTTGGACTTCTTCCTTTTGGATCTTCCATAACACGAAATTGATGAACTTGATTTTCGCGATCGTTTAGGAGAAGGAAGCGGACGAGAAGAATCAACACGTAATGGAGGAGAAGGAGGAGAACGCAGAGCTATTTCGTTGGGGCATTTTTGATCTGAAGATGATTCTTTGCGTGGTGTACTCGTTGAAGATTCTTTACCAGATGGACTGCTGATGGGGCTATGAGAGGAAGTATTGAAGGATGAGGTGCTCGCAGAAGATGGGCTGTGCGAAGCAGATTTTTTGGAAGAAGATTTGCAACATCCCGGCGGTTTCTTTTTCGGACTGGACGCTGTTTGACTTGCCTGGCTTGTAGTTGCACGGGGGCATTGCTCGACACGGACCGGGTAGGTGTTTACACCATCGCATTTAAATGAGTCCATATCGTTCTTATAAACGGAAAAGTCGCTTGCTCGGTCGCTTGTTAGTGTTAGAGATTGTGGGTCCTTAATAGTTATCACCAGGGGTTTCTCGAGAAAATCGTTTTGGCTCTGTTGGGAGGAACCATGACCAGATGATTTTGGAGCTGATTTAGTTGGCGCATAATTTCTGGAGGTTTCATTTGAAAATCTGTTCCGCCTAAGACTTTGGCTACTTCTAAACTCTTCTTGTTCAGGAGCATCTTGCATTTTTATAATAGACTTTGTTGTCTTTACATCATTAATGTATTCTGTAATTTCGTTCGAAATTCTGCTCTGTTTGCGTAACGGACTTTGAAGTACCAAGTCTTGTTTAGTGGTATCTTTCGTTTTTGCACTAGACAATGGTCCATCGGGACTATAATTTCTACAGCTTCGTTTTTCGCTGGAAGGTTTATTCTGTTTAAGTAATGGACTTTGACCGCATTTAAGGTCCTCGCGCTTCTGTTTGGGGGTATCTTGCGTTCTTGTGGTAGATGTGGCCATCACCAGTGGCCTATCGGAAACATGGTTCTTATGGATTTCGTTTGGAAGCTTGACCAACTGATTTTGACCATGCCTAAGCCCCTCCTGGGGGTCATGTTTGATGGTGTCTTGTACATTAGTACTGGACTTAGGCGTTGATGATTTATCAGGAACGTAATTTCTGCAGCTTGTTTTTTCTTTACGATTTTTGTTCTGCCTAATTAAAGGACTTTGGCCACATGTAAGCTCCCCATCTTGCTTCTTGGTCTCTTGTACTTTAGCACTGGATTTTGACGTTGATGACTTATCAGGAACGTAATTTCTACAGTTTGCTGTTTCTTTAGCAGTTTTATTCTGCCTAGTTAATGGACTCTGACCACATGTAAGCCCCTCGTCTTGCGTTTTTGGTGTTAGTGTATGCACGTGCAATTCAATTTCTTTACCTTCATTCACTTTGACTACCGATTTAGTATCAGTTTCTTTAGTAGACTGCACCACGTACGTGGGAATTATAATCTGTCCTCCCCAACTGCATTTTTCTTTTTTATTTACAGAAGCCTTCCGATCCAGGATAAGCCTCCTTATTTGGGAAATCTTGGCCTTTAAAGAATTATAACTCATCTTATTGGCTAACGCCTTACTGCTGTCGCTTTTGGGATTGGTCGTCACCTCTACTGGCATAATGATGTTTTGATGTTGTAATAATTTTTTAACATCTATGATCGTTTTTTGCTTCGCGCTGGTGCAAAACGTGTTGCTCGATTCGGTTTTGCTCAAAGACGTTACACTGAGGGACTCTTTGATTGCGTACGTCCGAATTGACCTGCTACATTTACCATCGCTGTTTTTAAAAGAGAACTTGTAGTTGTAATCCCTTTGGTGCTTGTGTAGACCAAATCTATCATCAGCATCGCGTTTTTTTGCACGAATCAACGCTGCCAGTTGTAGGGTGGATAGCATTTTCTTGTAACACTCCTTGTCTTTTCTAACAGTCTCATAGATCTTCTCACCATGCAGTTGCGATGCTCCGCTGCTCATCAAAGAGACTCGCTCAAATCTGCTACTTATTTGTTTTGAGGTCGAGCTTTGACTCAAATCGTGTGTGGCTTCTGTGAGGAATCTACTGTACGGATCTTCTTTACGTCGTTTTTTCGAAGACGTATTCTTTTGACGCTTTTTTGAAGATTTACCCCTTTCGGAATGCCGGAAGATCCTGCCCTTGCTCGCCTTTAATTTATTGTGAGCTTTTTTCTTGTAGATAACCTCAACGTCACTACTTGGAATCGTAATCACACTGCCGCTCGTTTTCGGGACTTTACGTGCATCGTTACTCCTGTGCTTCTTCTGGTTGGGTATCGAAATGAATTTGCTGATTGTGTGGTTTGCCTCTTTGAACCAGCGCTTCAGTTTCGCCCTGGTTTTCATTGTTTGTTATTCTGCGGTTTGTTTGCCTTTTTTTTGGTTCCATCGGGATATCTCATTCTTTGTTGAGGGAGGGGGGATTGGGGTTTACGAAAATTTCGAGAGCAAAACGGAAAACCTACACCATAATCATTTTGGTTGTTGTTCGGCACATGAATTTGACAGTGAATGACTTTTGACAGAGATGTTGTCAGTGTCTTTGTTGTTTGTATGGTCAAGGTAAGTAGACTTCAGAGATAAAGGTGTGTTCGTTTTATCTACGTGCTTACTGTAACCTAAGTTTGACAAATTAAGCAAAGTACGGTTGCGGACAAAAAATTTCGGATGTCACCGTCACTCATCTAACGTATACATACAGGAATTTCTTAACTTTTACGTCAGTGGAATGACAGTGACATGCGAAATTTTCTGTCCGCATCTGTACATTTGAAGTGATTGACAATTGTCTTATTAAATCCTCACTAGTGGCCGTCAAAAACTATCCATGTGTATAGGCCACCCACTTATCAGAGGAGAATTGCTGTCACATTTCAGAAATCTCGGTTGTTTTCGCTCGAGACGAAGAGAACCGATTATAAAAGTGCGAAATTTAAATATTTCGAGTGAATTTCTGGAAACTAGTGGTTTTCAAGCTTTTAAACAAATGTATCAAAAACGTTGTACTTACCGTTAGGAAATAGGAAATAATTGTATGATATGTGGTTACATAAGTCTTGGTGAATTTACGTGTCCCACCTGCCCAGAGGGCTTTAAGACACGGCCACCTATGGCTTCGGGATTGGGATATGCCCAATCAACGCGCCCGCACGTCAAAAGAGGATGTACGGACTCCCACATACGGGTTGGGTTGTAAGCCCCACACCCCCTCTGGTGAAGGCGGAGTCTCTACTATAGCTCTGCAGGCTAGTGCCCGAGTTAAAGACGTAGCTCACCCGCCGGGATGATTTTTAACCATCCTTAACGGGCTTTCAACTAGTGCTGGCAACGGTTAACCGATTTTGGATATTCGCGGTGTACAGCATGTCACTCATGCAAATAGAGTTGCATGAAATTTTTTTTTAAATTTGGATTCACATTCAAGTTTTGCAACTCTATTTGTATGAGTGACATGCTGTACACTGCGAATATCCAAAATCGGTTAATCGTTGCCAGCACTACTTTCAACCACTGCCACTACGAGTTCAACCCAGCTCGACCGGGGCTTCACCGGTCCTCATATTACCGATTAACGTCTCGGTGGGACGTTTTGGGTCAAAGCCGAAGCCAAGACCCTACAGATAGGGCCCTTGCAAACCCAGAGATGTGATTACAGTGTATTTTTCCATTAAAGGTAAAATTCCGTTAGAATGTGGAACGTTCCAAGATGGCCGTCAAAACCGCAGTGCGTCCTTGTGAGGCCGCGGATCATTCTCCGTTCGTTAATAGGTATCGATTTTTCCACAAAGTCGGAGAGTGGCCATTTTGATGCATATGACTTCCCTTCCTGCTTAGATTTTTCGATGCGCAAAAGGCTGGGTTAGTATTTCGTTAGACATGATAGAGTGCAGTTGATTTATTTCTAGCCTGGTGCCATTTTGTGGCTGGTCCCTTAAGTGTGTATACTTGTGAGGGAAACGAACGGAGATGTATTCCGCGATTTGATAAGAAGCACTCCACGTGAAATACAAGCATATTCTTCTGCTTTTCAAAGCCTGATTCCGACACTTAAATCAGATGTACAAGCGAATTCTGTGCGCAGTTTAGATCGTATCGTGTCTTTTTCTTCTTTTGATATTTAAGCTTTTTCCATTTCTGTTATTAGTGGTTATATGTATGGCCAATTATTCGGTGAGTACTTTTGGTGTCGCGGTAGGAGACGTTTGTGGTACCGAGGCGCTACTCCTAGACCTTGGTACCCGGACGACTCCCTGGCACCAGTTCAACTGGTGCGAGCACAGTTTAGATATCTTAAAGTCGGTTTTTTTTTAATTTGTTAGCGTTTTGCGTCGTTAGTTTAATCGATTGAATATTTAAATCGTGCCTGTGTTTAGGTACGCCAGATTTGAATTTCTCTTCCATTGAGTTATCCGGCGATGTGACGAACTTAATTTGCCCTCCCTGATCTTGCAGTCTTTATGTAGGTAGCAATGTAAAGAAAGAAGGTAATCGACAATAAAAATATAGTGTATTAAAGAAACAAATGCTGTTTAAACATATCACATTTTAATCTTTCACCCGCTTCACAACTTTAATACAATTACATTATTGTGACTTTTGATATGGTACAATTTAGAAGGATTAAGGAATATTTTATGATTGCCGACGTTTCTGTTTTTTACGACAAAATAAAACCTGCTCTTTTTTTAAACGACTTTATCTAAGGCGTACGTCATAAGATATTCCCCAATTAAGTGCAAATATATAAACGATTATGTCTGTTTAAAATCAGTTTGTACTGCCATATTTGATTTGATAATCTTTGACATCATTATAGCTTACACATACTGTCTAAATCTTCTATGTACATCGATGGTAATAAGAAAATGTAATAATTTACAAATATTTTTATATGTATATTAGACTGATATGAATGGACAGTCGAAGAATGACATACTATAAGTGTGAGTATTGACATTCTAATATAAGAGAAATGGATTGAATAGTGCAATTACGGATTGTCGAATTGCAAAACATTGAATATTTGATTTGAAATTTATAATAATAACTATACATAACCTATTTACATTGACTTATTTATTTATAATTAAATGTATAGTCTAGACCCGGCCTGTCTGCAAAATAAACTCACAGCTCAGCGTGCCCTGCCCAGACAGACGAGACGGGTCTTTGAAATCACATTGAGCAAATAGCACAACCATCGGAAGGGAACGAAAAAGCTTGTCCGACAGGAAATCACAGCAGGATTTAAAAACAGTAAATATAAGAAGAAGGATTAAAATTTACATACACATCAATGGAAATACTATTGGTGTCAAAACTACTCGCAGTGCGAGCGAAATTTACTTCAACATTTATACGTATACATGCACATTTATGACACTTGTGAAATAGTATTATATGGAAAAATAGCTTTGAAGTATTGAATTTCTTAAAAACGATTGTCGTGGATTATTTTACAAGATCAAAAAAGGGCACGATTCTTTCAGGCATGCACTTTACATAGCCCAACAGTCTCCAGGCGAATGGATCACTGTTCAGCACCATCGACAGATAGTCACGAGGAACATTTTTAAAGAAGTACAAATGATATTAATGATATTAGTGATAGTAAGAAACACTTTAATAGACACATACAATAACAATTCAAAGTCTGGCATATGTACGGTCGCTTATGATTGTCATTCGGATTGCCACTTCTCATCTTCATTGGCTTATCCATAAAAAAGAACAATTAAATCAATAGAAAGCAATGTGCTCAAATCATCGGCATGGGGGTTCTTACTGGCGTCCGGCAAACAGTTGGTACTGGAACATCAAAACACAATTAGGCGGGGCCTATTGAATCTCTTGCTTTTAATTTTTTTTCCTTCAGAGAGAAAAAAGCTTCAACTAAATCAATAGCCCCCGCTGGTGAATGATAATGCACGACAGAGACAAATGACTGTGTGGGAGAAGCAGGAGTGTGAGAGTGTTATTACGACGGTCATACGTACGTACATTCAGCTAAATGTTATGTTCAGGGAGGGGCATTTCCTAACCGTGCTACTAGAGAACACTCTGCCGTTCGCCGGTTGGTGTGAAGAGGTGAGTCTTACCATGCCGGAGCCCAGCTGTTGGAGAAGGCCCGAGCCCTGAGAGCCGCCCAGCACCGCAGAAGGCCTACGAGATCGGATGCTCTGCATACTGCTGCTGAGCAGAAACGGAACACTGCTGCTGGTGTTGGGCATGGAACCACCCTATAAGAAGTTTCGTTAACGTCACACAACACACCTAAAGCTCACGCTCATCATTTCGCTTTCACCAAAAATCATATTCACTACGCAACTAACTCAAGAGAGGGTATAACAGAAAATAACGACTATTATCGGATTTCAAAGTTTCGACCTCTCAAAAAAAAACAAGATAAATACACCGAACATAAATCTGTTAAGATTTCGTTCTATTAGACGCAGATTCCATGTGTGAGAAACCAGCATTTTGTATAGAAGTAAATCAGAACATCGCCAACGCGTGACCTCGGATATTACACCTGCCTAGAGTTAATATAAACAGCAACTGCAAAGACGGCTTCGTCATCATGGTGCTGAGATTAACCTTGCAGCGAAGTTGCACCAAAGAATGCCGAAAAGAACAGCCCATTGCTCATTGAATATCTGCTCATTTTATGAGGTGAGTTTACTTTCCAAAATTATTGGTGTGGGTGAAGTAACGCCTTTATCTAGAACCTAGGGGATGATCAATAAACCCCAAGGAAACGCTCTGATGCTATGTTTAATCCTCCTTAAAGGTAGGAACTATTTATACCTCCATTGTATGGATTTTTTCTAGTTAATATTTCAACAGGTTTTGAATTCAAGGCCACTTTTTGAAACTGTTTAGAAACTAAAAGACTTTTTTGTGCCTTTTCAGTCTTTTCCTTTGGTTTAGAGGGTCAAAACTTTTGAATCCGATAGTAATCTAAAGAAACCAGTGTACAACAAATTAAACACCTACAAACTACATTGATAACAGATACTCACTATCATGCTCCGTGCAAGCTGAATAGAGACAGAACGCAATCAACAAATGGCAAGATGATCCAAGCGGTCGGACGGCACAAATGAATGAATGAAATATGTTTAACATAGCGACATGATTACGTGTTATGTCGTGCAGGATTTCGTGTGTAGCCACACGAGTGCACACTCTCCGCACTGAAACAAAACACCTCACACGACATAAACCATGGGACTTACATACGTGGACGGCACCGACAGGCTCGAGCCCTCACGGGACACCGAGCTGTACCCTATCGCGCCCTATGCGAATAACCGCAACTTCAATAACTTCATCATTAACAACATTACACACACTTACTCTTAACGCTCTTAACTCTATCAATTAAGTTGCATGATTTTATAACTAATCTATATATTTACTTTTCTTTAACTATAATAATAATAATTATTATTATTACCGTTGGGGGGGAGAGGTTAACGGTCGAACCTCTCCGTTCCTGGGGTCCTATGCTTGAATGCCGTCGTATGGGAAGACCACCTCCTGGAGTTCCCCCCGGTGACGAAGCACACGAGGGCGCTATCCTAATTTTTGGTGTCATCAACGTGTTATCTGAGAGTCTTCTGTTGGGGAAGGCGTTAACAACGCGCAGGAAGTTGCTATCCGGCGAAGACGGCGACGCCCCGAACCACCAACCTCCCAGCATACCTCCTGCGCATACCCACATTTCATTTCCTTTCACTAACAAGACGGCTAAACTAACCGGTGCAGTTTTGTAAATACGCGTGACCGTGCTGTGACAAGTGTTTTTACAATGATGTTTAGTTAGTGTGGCAATTTAAATCAGGTGAACTGAAAAAGAAAGAAGAATAGTAAACATAATCGACAGTCAGAGTTTCAAACATCATCTGGAAGTACGAGTACACAGAGATCTCTAAAGAAAAAGTCCGGAAAAAAAACACAAGAAGAAACAAAAAGGGAAACTGAAGTTCGAGAAAGACGGTGTAGTAAGTTTTGAACAGTTTCCACTGCTTACATCAATCCTTCTAAAAAAAAATGTCTATCTCTGTGTGTCTCTAGTGTCTTGTATTGGTAAGCATGTGCTGGTTTAAACGAATCAATCATTTTATCACCTCAGAACTATTACGTGAAGATTCTGTTTTGAGTAAATCCAGTGTTTCAATGATCATCGTAAACTCCTGTCATCCTAGAAGGCTTTGGAAATATAAATTAATGGCTCTGGCTTCACGTTTTCTAGAAGCTTTTTGTATTAACTGGTTTTGGTTTCAAGTTTTTAAGAAGCATTTGGTATTAATTGGCTCTGAAGTCAAGTGAAGAATCGTCGGCACTTTTTAGTTTTCTCGAACGTTTCGTTAAGGACGTTAACAGAAGAAAGAAGATTAGCGCGGTTCCAGCGAAGAAGCATCAATGGAAAACCTTCGAGTGAAGTTAATACGTACATCGCATTATAAAATGGTGCTCATGTTAATCAGCGTACAAAGAGCCGAAAAATTGCATTTATCTATTACATTTTGTTACGGTTGAAAAATCGATTTAAGTTATTCATAATATTTGCTGAACGCCCTGTATTAACGTGAGAATCTAACGGCCAGGCTTGGCCCACGTTACTTGCCTCATATTTCTCAATATTACGCCACTAGACCATACGTTGTTATTTAGTTCTACAGTATCTCTCCATTGCACTCTGTCGCCCGGTTAAAAACTGATCTCAATCGTAACGACCCTCGTCTCAGCTTATGGTTGGGGAGAACGCGGAGTTCCGCGTCGCATTCAGTTTGCCTCTAGAGCTCTTTGCGTACGTAACGTTCATTTGCGAATGAAATGATCTTTGTGCTCCCTTTCACGTGATTCTGTGAAGGAAGTCGGAAACGGAATTACTCCGAGATTTGTGCAAACGTACGATGAGAAATTTTCAAGCTCGTTTAACAGCTTTTCGAAAGCCTGTCTTTGGAATAAAGAACAGGTAGGTTCTGCCGGCCATTTTGCGTGTACGTGCGTTTCGTAACGCGTCTTCTATTAGGCTTCCAGTGGTAGTTTTACCCATCTACTAAAACCCTAATAACCCTTGGGGGTGAAAGAAAAGGATATCGGCGTTTGAAATAATTTGAAGCTCCTATAACACGGTCCACCCCTCGCTCGTGAAAGTGGACTCGATCTGCAACACGACGCCACTTTGTGACATAACCGCTTCACCGAATTATGCCGATAACCACCGCGCTTCGGAGGGCGCTCCGTCACTGCTGACAGCTGTCATTACGCTGTATTTTTGGTTACCAGGTAGGAATTATTTATTTTGACGACTCACTTTAACGCGGCGTTGTTATTAATTTTATTTCTTTATTTACTTTAAGGCGTAGTGTAAACGAGAAGCAGATCTGCTTATCGGCTAGTTTCTAATCTGATTGTTCGCCTGATAACAAACTTTATTAAATTCCTTTTCGTGTTCGTTTCACTGGACCCGGGTTATACTAAACTTTGTAATTTGATCACGTGCTTATCTTTATTAAATTTTGAGCGTTTCTAAATAACAACAAGTGTGCTCAGTTGGTCACTTATTTTATTCAATTTGTCCACCTTTTGCTTTGGGGTTTCGTCGAATCCTCCCTTCTCCAAGAACTTTGCCGGCGGTGCTGGAGAAACGTCAAAGTCATTCGCACAATTTGCTGACCTTCAGGTAGGTTGTATATGAAATAATTTGTATTTTCTTTACAAAACGTAACATCGTTTTCTTAGTCAAGATATTTAAGTACTGACCCTGTCATATTTTGGTTATATTTTGATTCACTTTCTACAGCTTTTGAGTTCAAGAACTACAAGGGTCTGGCGTCCCTTAAAACTCCGGTGGTGGCAGCGTAAATATTTTACTAAAAAAAGTCTCTATTCTACTAATATGGAAAATCCTCATTTTAAAAACGGGGTCGCTACTAGTGCGCAAAGGTTTACGTTTCGCTTCGTATTTTGGAATATTTTTTGTAACATTCTGGTCGATTACACTCTGATTAGTAAAGATAAAGGAAAGACATGGGTTTGCATGTCCAAAGCCTTCCAAGGTGATGGGACTTTATGGTTACATCTTATCAAATGCCTTTTACATAATTCTTTTGGATGGTTTTGAATTTCTGAAAAAGAATTTCGTCTTCTTCTCTTTGAAGAAAAGTTTGCATTTCATTATTTTTTGGAAATTTCATATTACAGAAGACACGT
The DNA here is from genome assembly GCA_958336345.1 of Dorcus parallelipipedus. NCBI lineage: Eukaryota > Metazoa > Arthropoda > Insecta > Coleoptera > Lucanidae > Dorcus > Dorcus parallelipipedus. The sequence continues at coordinate 16,157,976 of OY284475.1, forward strand.
TAATTAGTCTTGTGATTTAAGGAATGAATTGCGTTTGTATTTCCAATGCCTTCCAACGTAATGGGAATTCATAGTAGCATGTTACCTAATGTTTTTTTGATGACTTTGAACTTCCGAAAAAGGATTTCGTCTTCTTCTTTTTGAAAACTCAACCCAAAATGTCATTGACTTTTGAAAGAATGAAATGCATTTGCATTTCCTAAGCCGTCCAAGGTGAGGTCACGTGTTACCTAAGGCCTTCTGGATTTTTTTGAATTTCTGGCAAATAATTTAGACTTTTTGTCCTTGGAGACAACCTAAACTGCAGTGGACTTTCGAATTGTATTATTTTTGGAACATTTTGATCCTTCATATTTCGGAGGTCACACTGATTAGTCTTGTAATTTATGGAACAGCTGCCCTTGAATTTCTAAAGCCTTCCGAAATGATGGGACTTTATGGTTACGTGCTATTTAAAATCTTCTGGATGTTTTTGAATTTTTGTCTTTGAAGACTTAACCTAGAATGTCGTGGGCGTTTGACTTTTATTATTTTTGAACATTCTAATCGATTACCGAACTCGCTCACGATTAGTTATGTGATTTAAAAAAAGGCACGCCTTTGCATTTTCCGAAATTTTCCAAGGTGGCGTTAGCTAATGGCTTTTGGATGTTTTTGAGTTTTTGGGAAGGAATTTCGTCTTCTTGCCCTTGAAGATTATTGAAGATATTGTCTTCAAACTTTCGCAATTTGGAAAAAAAATGTCTTCTTGTACTTGAAGACATGTCGCATCGACACGTTGGAATTTTGAAGGCTTGTCTTTGAATTTCTTGAAATTGGAAAAGAATTTTGTTTCTGGAGTGGAGTTATTGTATTTTGAAACATAAACTTTTGGACTTTAGAAAGAAGATAAACGTTTTGACCCGATTCTGAAATGTGCGCGTATTAATTATTTACTTCCATCCATTTCCTTTGAAAAAACAAAAAGGAAATTTTAGCCTGGACTTTACACATGCAGGTAACATTTATTATTTGGTTGTGTTATCTATACTTGCTTCTTGAACTTTAGAATATGTAATACGTACGTATTCTAGTCTTATATCTATAAGAAGTAGTCTAGTCTTTTCTTTCTATGCCTTTCAAAGATTGATTAGAATTTCTGATTTAAGGCAAATTTGAAGGCATTCGCAGATAGATTGACTCAAAAGAGTATCTTTACCAAATAGTTCAGAGAAATTCAACGAGATGTGGAAATTGTTAAACAATTGGTCAAATAATGTGAAGATTTAATTGAGGGGGCGGGGGGAAGGGTGTAATTAATTCTAAACATAAATTGCTGTAAAGTCACAAATTACAACTGTGATTGGGTTAGTTTTGCGCCTATCGTTTTCTTTCTAAAAGCAAAACTAGAAAAGGCAGAAAGAGTCGATGAAGAGAGAGAGAGCAGTCAGTGTAAGGGAAATATTGTTTTCATGTAAGTCGTGTAAGACGTATTTACTTTCGATTTAGGACACAACATAAAAGTCGAAATAAAAATTCAACTAACCAGTAGAACTCTTCCTCTGCATATCTTCCGCGCTGGACGTCTTTCGCTGTTCTATACCAGATTAGGTATTATAGAAAGAAGAGAAAGGGATGATGAGAGTCAAGAAATAAGAAGTGTAACGGGATTTCAGTTTTATATAAAAAAAAACTGCGGAGGTATTTTCCAAAATTTTGGACAAAAAAATAAGATGCAAAATTAAAAAAAAAAGGACGTAACTAACCGGTGGAATTCTTCCTCGCCATGTCTTCCGCGCTGGACGTCTTTCTCTGTTCAATACGTAGATTAGGTATGTTAAACGGTGGAACGTGCATGTTATCGGAGCTGTACTGGTGTCGTAAAGGCCTGTGTCTTTCAGGGCTGGGTAAGGAGAGGTTGTCCAACTTTAACTTGTTCCTTTGGTTGCGGTCGATATGGTCTAGCATTTCCTGCAGGACTTCCAATAAAATCGTAAACTGTTCCAAGTTCAAAGAAGGATTGACTGTCTGTGGTAGCAGGGAAGGCATTACTTTCGTAGCCATTAAATTAATTGACAGTCCATACTTCTTGTCGCTCAGCATTAAGCGGTAGATGTCTGGAAGGGAAGAACATAAATTTGCCGTCTGAATAAATTGAGAGTGCAAACACGCTTGTTATTATTAAACCGAGAGGGAAAGAAAACCACTTACTTACGACCCTTAAAGTAATCTGTGGATCCGATAGCCGTATATCGTACAGAAGTGGCAAAACTTCATCAATAATTTGACTCTTATCCAGCCTGTCCAGGGTTCTTTCCACGCAAGATAGCACGTTAGATACAATCTTCAGATCGGATTGATTCTTTTCGTAAATAATTTTCGTTTTCGGAAGGATCATTCGCCGGATTGCTGCTTCGTCCAAGTATTCCGAAACGTTTGTGACTGCGACCAAAGCGGCACTCTGAAATTGAGAGGATTTCATCAATTGTAAAATACGACCCTTAACCTTTGTATAACGATGAATGATAATAACAATAAACTGCCTTGCTTGCTTGCTTTTACATGCGCTATTATCTTTTTCGCCCCCCCCCCCCCCCCCCCGGAAAGCTCGGGATTAATTTACGAAAATTTGTTGTTTTTATGTAAATATCTGAAGGCGAAATACATATTTCGAAAGGGTAATTTATTTACTTATGGTCGGTAAACATACTTTTTTAATTATTAAAAGGCGAATTAAAATAAAATATTTGAGTACAGATATAATTAAAAAAAAAACAACCGGTTTATTCTGCTTTAAAGATAAACAGTAGCGCGCTTTGTTAAATTATGAAGCTATACAAGCTGGTAACTATATTGAGTAAATATTTCCAGACTTCATCCCGTTGTTAACTTTACATACATATTCTATGAAGATGCATCATGTAAAATTACTTACGACTGCATCAGCAGCTTCATCACGCCCTCGTAAAATTCTGTCGCCGGTTCGTTGAATTAATCTATTTCATGAATTTGTAGGCGAGGAGAAACTAGAGCTTGCTGTTTTTATGTGACGTGACGTAAAGTCCTAATTAGGTACATCTGGGGTGATGATATCGCGTTTCCGGCGACACTTTTTAATCCGGGGGCGGAAAAAGGAAGGAAAAGAAAGGATATGTGAGTTTTCTAAATGGTACACAGGCGGAGATAAATAACATTGAAATAACAGTTTTTAAAATTGTTACTAAATACTTTTTACTACTAGAATTCTTTCTATTTAAAGGAAAGCAGGGAAGGGGTTCGCACAAGGGCAGCTTCTCTTCTACTTTAAGCTCTAAAAAGTATTTCAAAAATTATTTTTCTAAATATTAAGCTGCTACCTTTATGTCATCAATGCCAGTAGCGTGAGCTGACAAAAAAATATTCAAAAAACGGTCAATTACGAAGTCGCAATCAAAGAGTCTAATTCAGCCCTCGTCGCGTCTTTAGTTCTTTGTGTTGTTTGCCAAGAAGCTAAGAGAGGTCTCTACTGAATACAAGGAGTTTCCTAAACACCAACATACTTTTGTTAATACATTAAAGCCCATTATTATGTTAACCCCGTCTTGATAATAACTCTAACACAAAATGTAACACAATTTTCTTAGTCAAGAAACTTAATTATTGACCCTGTCATAGTTATTTTATTTTGGGTATATTTTTGCATTTTGATTCACTTTTTACAGCTTTTGAGTCCAAGAACTACGTCCTCCGACAATGAAGGATAATAACGAAATAAATGAGGGTAATTTTCTATTTTTAGTAAATGTACAAGTGCCCGGTGAACCTTAAAAGTCAGGTGGTGGACGTTTTGCTTTAAAAAATTACCTTTATGTAAAATCCTCATTTTAGAAACGATCTCGTCACAAGGACGCAAACGTTTACACCGTTTATATATTCTGGTCGATCATATTACATGCTAAATAGTAAAGATAAAGAAAAAACATGCGTTTGCATTTCCAAAGCCTTCCAAGGTGATGGGAATTTATAGTAGCATGTTACCTAATGTCTTTTGGATGATTGTGAACTTCCGAGAAATAATTTCATCTTCTTCCCTTTGAAGACTCAACCCAAAATGTTATTGTCTTTTGAAGGAATGAAATGCGTTTGTATTTCCTAAGCCTTCCAAGGTGAGGGGACTTTATGGTCACGGGTTACCTAAGGCCTTCTGGCAAATAATTTCGACTTCTTGTCCTTGAAGACAATCTAAACTGTCGTGGATTTTTGAATTTAATTATTTTTTAATCGATCATATTACGAAAGTCATATTGATTAGTCTTGTGATTTAAGAGACTGATGCCTTTGAATTTCCAAAGCCTTCCAAAATGACTTTAGGACTTTATGCTCACGTGCATCTAAAACCTTTTGGATATTTTGAACTTATGGTAGAGGATTTCACCTTTGAAAAAGGATTTCGTCTTCTTCTCTTTCAAGTCTATACCCTTTAACGGAAAGCAAAAGAGGGATTCACATAAGGGAGCTTCTTTTACTTTAAGTTCGAAAAAGTATTTCTAAAATTATTTTTTTAAAGACTAAGTTGCCCAATAATTTCGTGCTTTCTTTATATCATCACCAGAAAGCCACCAGTTATAGGTTTTGGATGTGAAAAGTAGGCAGTTTGCTTTTAATAAGTAATTTACAAGATACTGAATGAGTGTGAATAAATAAATAAAATAAATGGTTTGCATCTGCTCTCTGGTCATTACTAGTTACAACATAAGTCAAAGTAAGTGATGTAGAAACAATTAAAATTTTTTACTTTTTTAAGTTTAAATAGTCGTTGGATTACTTTCGTCCTGAAATTAATCCCTAAAATATTTGGACCTCAGATTGCTCAATATATTCAATCCAGTTGGTTTTCGTTAACCTAAGCGACTCACGATTTTATTTTCCTCCTTTTCTGTCTGCTCTTTGATTATGAGTAATTGCAACGAGAATCGCATCGACCGGCCAAAGGAAAACCGTCTGGGTCATTTCCTGTAACGGTGCAGATGTTTGGAGAATACAAAATCAAGTAAAAAAAGCTAGTTGTTTAACTTCTGATTTTTTCTGTGATATTATAACATACATTGTTACAAAGTGACTACTGATTTTGAAGCATCCACCTGTATTTAAGGTTTAACAAGATGCAAGAAGTCGTACTCTTGCTACCTGCATTCAAGGTTTTACACAGTCAATGTGGAAGAGAAAATGACTAAGACGTATTAAAAGGAAGTACAAGTATGTTACTTTTTGGTTCCACATCAAGTTATTACATAGAACTTGAAGTAGCGGTTTAAAGAAGTGAAATATAACACTCTACATTCGCTTAAGCGCAAGTGAATTTTCCGAGACAAATTGAGAGTGTAATACCGAAAAGGCACACAAAGGCACAAGAATGATTCGATTTAAAAGATTTCGTGGTTACGGGTAATCAAATTTTATAAGGGGTGAGTAATGTCTAACAATCACAAGATTATATTTATAGAAAAATCAGTTAATTATGATTTTGGATTTTGACTTTTTTTAACGACTGGTTTGAGGAGATGTTTGTGGTTGTAACAAATCAATCAATTGACATAATAATTGTAACTAGTTTAATATTAAGAACTAATGCAGAATTTGTCAAGACATTCCAACAAATACAAAAGTTAGCAAAGAAAATGGGACTACAAATAAGTCATAAGTCATAAGTCTTGACATAAGTCAAGATAGCCAAGTGTATGGTGATGATGACATGGCTTCGAGTTAAACCATTTAGGCTCAGTCCAAATTTAAGTTGAAGTATTAAACCCATACTAACGACTATTTCAAGAATCGTGGTTAAGGGTTTAAGCCTTGGTTTAACGCTAAGCTGGAATTGTACAATTGGGCCTAAGAGTTTAACGTATGGCTTCTTTTGATTGTAGTCATTATTTCCTGTAGGAGCGAAAGAGGAGTAAAAGTTCAGCTGGGTCTAAGCTATTAAAAAGAACAAATGGTGCATTCCTCTTCTGCTACCTCGATGTAACCTTAAAGAATAACGATGAAAATTCAGAGATATACGTAGGTCTAGTTAAGGGCAGTAAAAGTGCAAATGCTATTTTTCTTTAAAGATACAAAACAGTAATAAGATCAACTGTAGTGAATGATGAACAAAACTGCCAAAAAAAACTCGAACTATAAGAAGGATGTTGGTTGAGAAGAATCCTTGATGGAAAGCAGCCTGGTACAAGATGGAAGAGAAGAACAAACATACGAAATTCGTAAGTATCCATAAATATGTGAGACGACATATTATAGCAAGTAGTACCTATCTCCAAAGATCGAGTAACAAGAATTAAAAGTTAAAAGAAAAGCGAACATTCGAGAGGTAAATGGATTGAAGAACACGAGTTAGAGATAAATGTAACTGACTTCAAAGAAAAAGCAAAAATCAATGAAAAATGGAATGAGACTGGAAGGAAAAAGAGAAGAAAAGTGCGATGGTAAATAACTCGCAAAAGACTAGGAAGAGCTAAATGAAACCAGGGGGAAAAATCTGTAGAAACAATAGAAAAAGAATTGAAGTTATGGAATGGATGGAATTAAAGAAAAGTTGGCAATTTCGTGTGAAATTCAATGAGACAAACACAAGCAAGTCTCTCTTAAGAAAACGGTCGAACGATAATTGGATTGGAAAAGACAAACAAAGTAACTTTCTGGAGAAAAAAAGTTGGAAATTAGTGGGAAACGAAATGATATGGAAAGTAAAAAAGAGGCAAATGGATCGCAAAATACTTGAAGGGGCCTAAATGATACCAAGTGGAAAGAAAAAATTGAAAATGGAATAAGATTAAAGCAACAAGAGAAAAAAATGTCCGAGAGGTAAGTGAATCGTAAAAGACTTAGAACTGATAAACGTAAGTAATTGGAGAAAAGTAGCATTGAGAAGCCACTTTTCGCATTGACGTTGACATAGTAATCTGATTTAGTGATTTTTTAAAGTTCTTATTGAAACAAATGTACTTATACGACAAACTTAACTTATAGCTCTTCCAAGTCTTTCTCGACCCATCTTTTTACTTTTAATCACATTTCATTTCCACTGATTAAAGGTTCTCTTTTCCAGTTAGTTACATTTATCAGTTATAAGTCTCAGGAGACCATACAATAACCAATTGCCAATCTGATTTAGTGATTTTTTAAGGTTCTTATTGAAACAAATGTACTTATACGACAAACTTAACTTATAGCTCTTCCAAGTTTTTCTCGACCCATCTTTTTACTTTTAATCACATTTCATTTCCACTGATTAAAGGTTCTCTTTTCCAGTTAGTTACATTTATCAGTTATAAGTCTCAGGAGACCATACAATAACCAATTGCAATTTCTATTACGGAAAATGGGAACAGTGGGCGAAGTGTAGGCTACTACCAATATGGCGCTTTTAAAGGGTTGGTATTCAAGGATTTAGGTTTATAGAGTTTTGTCAATATTTTGCGTAAGACAATTCAACGCTATTAGTTAAACATGATGAAAAATATGTACTAGAAATAAACAAATAACCGTGTTATCGTGAATTTTTGTTTAATTTTTAATATTGTGCGATACCATGCATTTTTCTGCCTACTTGGAGCACCTTACGCTAGGTGGCGTTCCTTTTACAACTAGGTTTGCTACCGAAAATCATATTGTAGTCCACCTCGTCTCCACCGAGCTGGGCATACTTTCCAAATTGAATTTAACGCCAAAAAAAATTCAAAGGCGCGCAGAAGATATAAAGGGTCAAAGGAAACTTTTTTGTTTAACCCTTCGGTACTGTGGTGGGGTATGTCATACCCCAACACCGGATGTTACAGTTCTAAAATAAATGATTAGTAAACTAGTGACCTGTAACGTTCAGTAGCTGAAAATTAACTTAAGTCTAATTAAACAGGCCCATTGTCGACAATTTTCAAACATTTAGTTCGACGTAAGCCTTCTCAAAAGTCTGTTGGGATATGACATACCCCAGAACACTACTAGTGTAACTTTTTGTGTATATCTGTTTTGCAGGTAAATGATAAATATTTTATCACAAATTCTTTGAAACGGACACTGAATATGGTCACTAACCCTTAACGTTTCGCCGTTGTTCGATAGCTTCGTCAGAAGTGAAAAAAGTATTTACTTCTTACTATGTCTTTTTGGAAGCTGAATTAACATTGTTTCGAGTTAATGTTTATATTTTTCAAATAAAAATTTTCAGAAACCATTTATTTGTTCTATTTGACTTACAAATAAGCATAAAATTATATTTTACCATTGAAATTACCAAATTGTCAAATTCTCTGCATTTTGAGTGAGTTTTGTTTTGGGGTATGATATACCCCGGAACACTAATCATGTAATTTTTTTCCACCACACTAACGGAGGGTTAATAATGTAAGTCGATTAAAAAGGTATCATGTCTTATATCCCAAGCACTCTGCGAAAAGGCCAAAGTCTAATAAAGATTGCTTATATTTTGAAGTTTGTTTTAAAATGTCTTTTCTCGATGGTTTCATTGATTTAAATCTTACAAAAATGTTTAGAAGTGAATATTACTTTACCCTAGTAATTAATGACTTTATCCTCTTCTTACCCAAATTATTTAAAACTATTAGGAGGTTTGAAATAATTCGTACAGAGTACTGTACTATCTCAATGAGTGGCAAGTATAATTTAAGCTGAATAAAATTTTGCAAAGTTAACAAGATATACATATACCACTTAGTGATCAATATTATTAAAAATTAATTGAATATAAAAATCCGATGAACTATTATTACACGTTTTATTTATAGGCCAGTTAAAAGATTAAAAGAAACTGAGGAGAATTTTAACAAGCAAGTATTTGTTTGCGATTTAATAAAACCATAGTAAACTATCAAGGATCAATCCCCGTCATTACAGCAATAAACAACATCGTTACACGGTACGGTAATTGATTTTAAATTTGCATTTTAAAGGTGCGCGCAATAAATTTTCATTTTGCCCCTAATTCGCAGGTATAAGTAATGCTGATGATAAAATAAATATTGACGGGGCCGCGAGACGGCGAGATTCTCTTTGCGCTGCTTTCGACGCATAATTAAGTTCCGAATCTAATTCCAGGTTTCGCTAAAAATTTAATAACCCGTCGAGAGACGGTTCGCTCGAGTACGGACGGTTCTTACCTGAACCTGGATGGTATTGCTTTCGAAGGCGCTGTACAGCATCGGCAGGACTTCCGTCCGGATGTCATCACGTGGGGTTTTTTCTAGGATCACGTGAAGGTTTTCTAATAGGGTTACGGTCGCCTGAACCGATTTCGGGGTAGAAAATACACTCCTGAAAATAAAACTCCATCACGATATAAATAGAACTCTTTTATAATTATAAATCATAATCTATTTACGGTGAAGCCCCCCCGGGCGGGTCGGTTCAAACCGACAAAATTATTTTTAGTCTGGAGGAGCCCTAATTGCTTGAAAAGCATATGACAGTTACATTCCAAAATCAAAGTCAGAATTAATTATAGTTAGAGACGGAGTGATGACGATCAATTAGGGTGATGGAACGTGTTCTAGTCTTTGAGCACGTCCTTCAGGAAACTTACATTGATTACAACTCAAGGTAACGAGCGATTCTCTTTTGAAAACGTTTCATAAAAAGATGTAAACTTTGAACTGAATTTGCATTCTGTTTTCTTCGCGCAATAATTTTAACATAATCACATTAAGTCCGCGAATTGAAACCGGCGGGATTTTATTACAAACTTTTCTAATTGAGAAGCTAATGACTAGCGACTTATCAAGCTGCTTAAATTAAAACTTCCCCGGCGAAATGTATTTTCTTTCTTCGAGAAAACGCCAACTCCTTGCTATAAGCCGATTACGTAAATAAAAACGTGAACACTCCTCAATAACGCCCGCGCCGCAGTGCGTGGAGAAATAACTTAAAATAGAAAGGATTACCTAAAGGACGGAAGAATGATGGACTCGTATTCCTCGACGGTGGATTCCTGAATTAAATACAGAACGGGCTGCAAGACCGCCGCTAGTACCTCTTGGGTTCGCATTTCTTGTTGCAGGGAAGGCCATACGTGTTGATACCATAATTTCTGGAAATTAAATTAAATAAAATCGACTCTGGTTTTGTGGAAAATCCTCGCAGCCGAGCACTTGTGGAGCTTCGGCGCAATATCAAGAGGTTTACGGTTGAGCTGGCTCATCTGTTGGGCGAGTTTTTACCCACGACAGAGTTTACAAAGGTACGCTTCGGTATCCAGAAGATTACATCGCCGCTGAACTACCCCAAACTTATTTACACACTGCAGCACGCCCGATTACTTTCATATAAAAGTCGAATCCAATTACATTTCGCGCCGTTATTTACGTATCCATTCATAAATAAACACGACCGCTACATAATGCACAAATCAATTTTGGCGGAGGCGCTTTTAATATGGAAATCGTAAATTATTCGTTTTTCGATTTGATGTTTAATTCATTATCGAGATTACCGTCATACAAACGCCCCCTCAAAAAATATAATTTAGCTATCACTCTATACTTTAAAATTGGAATTATTGACTGGCGGCAACCTGTAGCTGGAATTAAGGGTGAATCCGGCAAGAGCGATGAACCGTTTTCGTCACTGTAGGGTTGGGATTTTATCGATCTTGATAAGCGTGGTGGTCTGAGAAAACGAAGCGAAATAATCTTGCTTTTTTTAGGACTACTTGTGTTTTATAAAGGAGTTTCACAATTATATTTTCCTTTCTCTGGTAGTAATGGCAGAGTTTCTCACCTTCTATCATTTTGGTTTCTTTCCCATTTACCTCATTTTGGCAATTCTTGGCAATTCGTTTCGACGACTCCAATGCCCGTATTCACAGTGCTTCCTTCAATAAGGAACCCCTTAGAATGGGTATTGTTATAAAGCAACTGTCTTTCTACAATCCCATTCTAAGATGTCCCTCATTGAAGAAAACCTCAAGGAAGCACTATGAATACATACAAGGTTGAGTTTGCCCTGATACTTAGTGGTTTGCAAGGAGATAAGTAAGAAGGTGCTTTGGTAACTTCATGGTTGAAGGTCTAGAATCACTTGGACTTTCCATTTCCCACATCATCCTTACTTTTACATATGGTATAGAACTTTCTGGCACTTGGGTCCACTCGTTTATCAGTGATTGTGGCCTTTAGTCTCTTGGTAATTCCTTTCGACAACTTCAAGACTAAAGGATTAGTAAAGGATGAGTTTCTCTTGATGCTTAGCGAGAGTTTGCTTTGGTAACTATGTACTGCGGACGATTTGGAAGCGTGGTGTAGAAAGTAGAAAGTGAACCTCGATTTTCGGCCGTAAATGAAAAATCCTTTCTTAATGGGAGACTTTGGATTTGGTTAGTATTGTTGCGCCATTTGCGTCCAGGGCAAGTTGTACTTGTTCAGGATTGGGGAGGCCTTAGACGTTGATATTAAGCAGAGTGACCGAGAGGGATCTTTGGGGGGCTTGTTACCTTTCAAAATCTCATCTTTTCCAATTTGAAGCTTCTCTCCTCTATCTTAACCATACCCATCGAAATGCCAAACTTTCCCACTTTTCAACAAAAGTAAATACCCTAGCGAAAGCCCTGGCGACCTCCGTATTGTCTTTTTTTTGTTAAAGACTTCGGTGATGAACTCTGAGGGCCTCGAGTAGTTGAAGTTCCGGAAGCCGAAATGTTCTGGCAGCGAGATGTCTTTCGCAGCTATTGCCTCATTAAGGCGTTTAAAAATGACGGGTTCCGCTACCTTTTTTGGGATTGAGAGTGGGGCGCCAGCCCTGACTGTTCCTTTCAAACTTCATCCTTTCCAATTCGAAGCTTCTTCTTCGAAGAAGGCCGCTACTATCTTAACCATACCTATCCAAATGCCAAACATCACATCGTCAACAAAAGTACCTTAGCGAAAGCCTTGGCGACTTCTGCATTGTCCTTTTTTGTTAAAAGCCTTCTTTGATGAAATCTGGAAATTTTGAATTTGAGTTTGAAGTTCGGAAACCGAAATGTTCTGGCTGCGTGATCTCTTTTGCAGCCATTGCTCTAGTAAGGCGTTTAAGAATGATCTTTTCTGATCGTTGGCTGATGGATTACGGCTACTTCCTGATAACCACCGCTAGAGGAAGCGCCTCAGCACGTTCTCCAAAACAGAGACAGCTTTAAAGGGTACATTCTTCGGCGCTCTGTTGTTAATTCCGTCGAATTCTGAAGTTTCACTTGGTTTCAAATTCTTTATAATGCACTTGATTTCCTTGAGGTCGGAGAAGGTTCCATGTTTGGTTTTCGATTATTTTCTTTTAATCGGCATCATCTTCTTTGCTTTCGACAAGAGAGGCCGACGGCATACTTAACTTGTCCTCTAGTCAGCTGGCCATCATAATAAAGGATCGTTGTTTCGTCTCAAGACATAATTGACCCCAAAAGATCCGTTGGGTTCTTTCCGTCCAAATCAAAATTATTAATCAGCGTTGATGCCGGAGAGTAGGCAAAAGCGTTGACCCCCAACCAAGCAACTGACCTATTCATCCCTAAATGAAGTAGATCGCAGCGAAGGCTCTTTTTGGAGATGTGTCGCGTTACTAATAATTCCTTCAGTTTTCTTCTTCTAGTGTCATACGAAAATGATTTTCCCATTCCTTAATGGTGGAATATCCTTAATGGTGTTGACTCTTCTTTTGTTAACAATTTAAGAAACTGCGTGGTGTTCATTTGCTATTGTTCAACTCGATTAGATCGGATAGACCAACTACTACGAGCCTAAACCTAACAGGGCTCACATTTTTGACACTTTCCTCGTAGGTGATGTAAAGGGCTATTGGGTGACGCGAAAGGATTTGATGAAAACTAGAACTAACATCAGTAACGAAAAGTTGGAATGAGACCTTCAAAAATTCGTAGTAGAACAATGAGCAGAGGAAGTCAAAAAGTGGATGGTTAGGAAACGACGCAGGCATGAAAGAGAAAGGGATTGGGGAAGACGAGGAGAAATTGAAGAATTGGATCCCTTTTGACCTTACAAGCAAAATGATTGCTGTGCTATTCATTTAGGTATGTGCCACCTTTTGAGACGAGCTTGCAGAAGTCTCAAGACACTGATCTGCTGTTGTGCCCTTCACATTTATTGGGGAATGATTCGTCTCGTCTTACATAAGGTCAATTTGATGCAAAAAAAGCAATTTCAGAAAAAATAAATACAATTTCGAAGCCCAGAACGTGAACCCCGTAAATTTAGAAATCCCCCCGACACTTGGGCGACTCCATCGTCTCTATTACATAAAGTCTGCGAAGCAGGGTGTTTGTAATTGCGAAAACGTAGAAATAACGCCAGCATTTCGTGACAGCTCTCCGCAACAGCTTGCGAGTGTGTCCACGCTAATTCCCCCCAATTGTGAAACCTAAATATGCTCGACTGATAATTTCAATTAAAATTTAGCAAACACGTTCTTTAAAAAAACATTATTCATGAACGTTTTCATTAAAACTTGGAGGATTTACTCTCGCCATATGTGGGAATCCTCCGGGAGGACAATGTATGTAAGTAGGATTTCGTTTTATGGATTCGTCGGGCAATCGTGCACTCACCTTGGGAATATAAGGCAATGCTTCCTTCAGAGTGTTGCGGTAGAAGTGGGCCTTCTGCGTCGGGTCTTTCATGTTAATGACGTCGAGGAATTGAAGCGCGTGAACAGCGGGGTCACTGCAAATTTACACAAAAAAAGAAAACAATGACGACTCATCCTCATACGCTAGAGTTGGGCAAAGTATGCGATTAATAATGAAGTTGCTCGCTTTGTCTGGAGACTGTCAAATTCTTTGAGCTCTTTTAGATAAAGAGGTTGGTGGTTTTCGGAAATGCTTTAGAAAGTAAATTGCACGGTCAGACCTTTCTGGTTTTATTTTGTTAAACTTTTGCTTCAATTTGGGCAATACCCTCCTCGGTTTAAGATAAGCCCCGATTTTAGACTTTTCAATTCACCAAGCGAGTTATTACGTTTACTATAAATAGCAAACGAGAAGGGTCTTTCGCTGAGGGCGGTTTTTGTCGTGTGGGCGGCCGTCATTATGTACGTCTGATCGAAAACCTATCTGATTATAAAACGTAGGAGTCCTCAACTTTGCTTTAAATAAATATTGCACGATATAAAAGCCTCTGGTTTTTTTTTGTTTGCGTTTGCAGCATCAAAACATGGGCATTTGCGGTAGTTTTATAGAATTTTCCTTATTATAGTCCTTTCAGAATATAGATAATAATGACAAGGGGGATCGTTAGTGCGTGGATGTCTCTGAACTTCTTTTTAAAGCAAGGATTGAAGACCGCCGCCCATTAAAAAGGATCGTTCCGGGAGGAAATCTTTGTTGGGATTTTTCTATGTTCCCGTCCCTTCGATATTCTAACATCAAAAGAAGCTGGAAGTTATTTCCTAGTTCGATTTTTCTAAATAAGTTCGACATTTTAAATTCTAATTTACTTTAGAAAGGGAAGTTATTTTATGGATATTTTTCTTACTTCGTAAAATTCGTGTTTTTTTCGGTTTACTCTCAACTGAGAGCGTAGGTGTTTAATATAAACCAAAACAAGTTGTTTACTCCGACAAAATTGTAAAATGAATTCGCGGAGTTATTTTGGTACACACACGACTTTATAGAGGTAAATAAACATCTAAAAATAAGTTGGTTTCTTGCTTTCGATAGTCTGCAAAAATAAACTTCATTTTTGTCAAAGAGAAGCTTGGAATTTTCATTTTAAACTTACGGAATGACTTTCAAATATTTGTCTTCTTATTATTCATACAGTTTGCGCTGTCGCTGCTTATTTCTGTCTTTAAATATTCCTATTTTTTCTAAAACCTGTTGCAATTTTTGTTATAGATTACATCTTGAATTTTTCAATTTAAATCAAGTTTATTTTGTAATATTTTAACTTGGGTAGCACAGTTGCGACATATTTCCGTTTTTACCTGAAATATTTTATCAGGGATAAGAGCTGAGCTGTGGGTCGCTGTCTCGTGTCCTTGCTGAGCAGTCGTACTGTTGCTTCCTGGAGAGGAATCGGTATCCTCGGCATTATGTTGTGGACTTGGTCTTCCAGCTGGAACAGGAACGCAACGTAATTACTGCGCGTCCATAAATTATGATCACGGCGAATTCCGCTTCATTTCAATTAGACGCGACATAAATGAGCCGAGGGGATCGTAAACAATTCGGTTTATTATTTAATTTTTGCTTGGGATGAACATGAAAGCTTGTTTTGTTGTCGTTTGTTTAATTAACAGCTGATTTTATGTTGAAATTTTAAAACATCAAAGAATTGCTCGACATTTTTTAAACACAAGCAAAACTTAAACAAATTTTGAAGGAAACACAAAAGAAGTGGGTGAAATAACTGATCGCCATTAATAATAACAACAACAATATAAAATAACTTATTATAACTGCAGCAAAGAATAAGTAACTAATGACTTCCCTCGAAGCAAAATAGGGGGATTCAATCCTGTTAGGCGATCTTGAATATATCTAGTTTTTGCAGAAAATAATGTAATTAAGATTTTTTTATGTGAAATTTATATTCTCTCTTCTATTAGTTTGACTAATTTCTTTGTTTTGTATCTTTACCTCGGTGAATTTATTTGTATTTTATTTATTTTTTGAATTTAGATTAATTCCATCATTAATTTCAATTGAGCGAACACCAAGGCATAGAAAAGTCGTTTGTACAAACTACTAATTTGTTATATAAAATGCACAAAAAAATTGTCACAATTTTCCAGCTAATGTTGAAAAGGTTGATGAAAAATGTGAAGGGGCGAATTTTTGGTAAAACTTGTTTGTTCTTGGTCTTAATTCGTTTTATTCCGTTTGTCATTAACTTGTCCTTTTTCATTAACTTTATGAATTTATACAACAGTTTAGGTCGCGACATCTAGCGGTCGATTTTTGACCTAAAGTTGTATGAGAATTAGTAAATAGGTACTAACTTGCTGCCAAATAAGCCACGCAAAGCGGGCAAATAAAAGCACAATTTAAAAACTAAATATCTGTTCCAATCAAAACCAAGTTGAAACAAATTTTATTTTATTATTATCCTAATAGCAAGTTTAAGTTTAGTTTATTTTGAACTATTTTGTAGTTCAAACTCGGTTTCTTGCGACGTATTTCAAATTTTCACGTTTTGAAATAATTTTTCTTAAGACAGAGAATTCTGCGTACTAAGGAAAAATGAAGATTTTTGAACCTATTCTTTTTTTCAATTGCAAAGTATTTTTTGTATATTGGGCTTCCCTTTGCTGTTAAAGTTATTATTGCCGATGATTTTATGTTAATATCTACACGGTGACTGACAATTGTTCCGACAAAAAAGCATGATAAGAAGCGATATCCGAGAGTATGTGTCTCTGGTTAAAAAATAGAGGAGTAGATGAACAAAATAAATGTCTTCATAAAAGTTTTATGGTAGGTACGGCGCCGTAGCATCGGTCGTGAACTGGAATTTCACGTTGACTTCGTTTTTAGGTCAACGCCCGACGCCGTGAAATACGAGCCACAAAATATTTACTTGACAAACGCATGCAAATCATCTGAACCAGGTTATTCCATGAAAAGTGTTTAATATTCAACAGACATTCCGGAAACTTTGCATCGGTATTTTAATCTTTGCTTTTGCTTAATAATGATTGTCCCTCCAGGAAATATATCGGTCTCATATTTAACGTTAAAGTGACGACACCGTGTTCCATGTATTTCCGAATCTCTGGCTCACGTAAACATCGTTGTTCTAAGAAGCAACACTCAGTTCTCACGCACCCCAATTTGTATTTACCTCACCCTGACCACCCTTAGATTTTAAGAAGTAGCGTTAGATCAGTTGTAAATGAGACGTTGAATAAATAAGTTCGTTATTACTTTGACTCTCATTCAATACACTCATTACAGTGAACCATTAGCAAAAACGTCGTAAAGGTGCTGAACAATCAGATAACAGCCCGAGACATCAACACAAAGGATTACAACGGCCGCACTTTTAACACCAGCTTTGACAGGTACAGGTTTTGACGAAAAATAATTTAAATCTCCGTGTTAAGTATTCCTAATATTTTTGTTTCATTTTAATTTAAATTGTATTGTAAATAAAGTATATTTCCGCAAGAAACGTGCACTTCATAAACATTTTTGGACAAACAAAATTTAAAACGTTTTACTCAGAAAAAGCCTTCGTAACCTGTTAATTATTACAACTTTGTATTGTGTGTGACGAATTATTATTAATGCAAATCTATGAAAAGTTTCACAAATTCAACTCCATATCCTGTGTTTTTGGCGCACTGATTGTAAGTCGTTCTCGAATGCAGGATTCAAGAAAAAGCTAAGAAGAAACCCTGGATGACATCTCAACTGCGACAACTGTCGCAATGGCACAAACGAATAGAAACATCCTCAGCAAATTTTATGAAGAAAGATACAAAATAATGAAAACTTTTTACAACAGTCAGTTAATAAGCGATGAAACGTCTAATATTAACAAAACATGTTGGAATATCATTAATGAAAATAAATAACAGAAAAAAAGCGAGGGAATTGTGATTATAAAGAACGATACAATTCTTAGTGTACAAGAAACAGCAAACTTGTTTAACGCCTACATTATTGAACTGTCAACAAGAAACCCTTTACCAGTTGATAAAATGTCACATATTGACAATGTTTTCAACAGTTTTTATTTAGCCCTTGTACATTAAGATGAAATCAAATCTATAGCTAACAAGTTCATTTGTTAATTTATTACTCAAAGCTGGCATTTATCCAGAAAAATTGAAAGTATCTAAGGTCATGCTAGTATACAAGAATAAAGGCGAACGTAATAGCAAAAATAACTACAGCCCACTCTCGCTGCAAACACAATTGTCAAAAATTTTCGAATCGGCATTCCATACCAGACTGTACAATTTCTTTGAGAAGTATCAAATTTTAAGTGATTGCCAACATGGGTACAGGAAGGCAAGGTCGGCGACGTCAGCAGTCCAACAAGCACTGAATGAGGTAAATAAAGCTCTGAATAACAAAAGTTATGTGATTGGAATATTCTTTGATATGACCCGAGGCATTTAATACGGTTGGTCGGTTGATCACATCCTTGTCTTGAATAAATTATATCACCTTGGTGTAAGAGGCTCCACACTGGATTGGATAAAATCTTACTTGCAAGATAGGGAACAATTTGTGTCAATCGGAAATCAAGAAGATAAATAGAGACATACCACAAGAGACGGTACTTGGACCTCTGCTCTTCAATACAGCGATAAATGATTTACCCAAATCTTGTTCGGCTCCCAATCATGTAAATATTTACGCGGACGATATCAGCATGATTATAGTACAGCAAAGTTTAAGTGATGTAATTCATGTCAGTCAGTCAACAATACAGCAACTGCAAGGAGTGGTGCACCAATAACGGCATTGTACTGAACGGAAAAAAAAAACAATTAATACAATTTTATCCAGTGAACTAGCAGATAAACAGCAGGATACTAATAAGGTTGAATGATAAATCAATCGCAGTGGTTAACAATATAAAATTTTTGGGAGTTCGACTTGGTAGCAAACAAACATGGGATACACAAACTACTTATATTTCTACGAAACTTGAAACCTACTGTCACTACACTTATGCTACTGAAAGCTTACTTCGGTTTGGTGCAGCCCATATGCATACAGCATAATATTTTGGGAAACAAGCAGATTCAGTAAAGAAGCTTTCATTAAACAAAAGAAGATAGTCCGCATTATAGCTGGAGTACATCCCATAGCACACTGAAGGGATTTATTTAAACACTATAAAATCATGACTCTACAGTCTTTATTTATTTATCAGTTAGTAATTTTCACTTTCAAAAACAAAACAATAAAGCAAGGATGCAACTCGCGCCAAAGAAGATATACGTCCGAATTTTCAGCGACTAACTGACGGCCAAAATTGTCCTTACTACATAGGTGCTAAATGCTTTAACGTTTTACCAGCTAACATAAAAAACGAAATAAGCTTCAACGTATTTAAAAATAAGTGTAAAGACTATTTCATCAACAATCCCTGGAACACGATAGACGAATATCTACTTAGCCCTGAAAACATTCAAATCTAAATGACAATTACAGTGACATTAACATTGTGTGGCGACCAAAATAGGAGTCTCTTACTGAACTTCATGTGTGTAAATATGTAGAAACTCTTTATAAACTTTCCGTGGCATCCTGTTGGCTGATAATCAATCTTGTGTTAGTGATAGACAGGAGACCTGATTGGATTGGGAGAGGACAACTTTGTGAGAACTGTATATTTTTCTTCCTACCAACAGGACTGAATTGATTATTATTGTTATTCTTTTCTTGCTGTTTAATTTATGTACTTTCACTGGATATGATTTTTTATTCACTGACATGTCTTTTATATGATTATGATTATCATCATCAAGACAATATATATTACTATTATTATTATTATTATTAATATTTGAATTAAATTCTTAATTAATTATAAACTGTTCCATAGAATTTTTCAAATATGTAACAAATACATTCATTCACGTACGCGATTTGATTAAAAACTGTAACAGTAGCGACGTTCAAAACAATTATGTCTCCGACGGCGACAGCTGGTGCGAAAAAATTGGGGGGAGCTAAACATATTCACTGTGCGTTAGCTTTATCTAACATACATAAACAGAGAACAAACGAACGCAGCGCACAGAGTACACTCTCGGATGTTACACGCCGTGTATTGACCCCCGCGATCACCAAATCCTTGCGATTTTTTTTGTGGATAAAGCGGCTGGTACATTCTGCTCTAGTAAATAATGCACAAGAATTAACAAACAATTCGTATTTCATACGCCATTTTAGTCATTTTAGAAATTACTAATAATTTGGTCGCGTAAAAGAGATTTGCGTTCCCCAGCTGTTAAACGTGTAATAAAACGAATTGAGATGAGTGTCAAGGTCGCATTGTGTGCAAGCGAGTAGTCAATAAAAAAATTTAAATTAATTTTAAACTGTTCAAACGAATTTTTAAACATCATAAATCTATGATATCGATTTTCTTATAATCTTTTTTCTCGGAACTATTGTCATTCACCCTGTATTTATACATTGTTTAAAGATCACGTTAACTTTTTAGTCGTTTTATTCTCTATTCTTTTAGTACTTAAGCTAATAATTTCGAGGAAAGCAAAGCTATTCTTTTGTGAGAAGAAATTATAGATTTTTTGTTTTGCCTTTCAAAATATTTTCGTTTTAATACAAATACCTAATTTACGTAGTTTGTCTTATTCTTCTTGTTTCTAGCGACAATTACTATCAAAGCACGTGAAGGTTTAATGATGTATCAAGTTCACTACAGAAATGAACACTGGTGAGTTCACGGCATTTAATTGGCTTCCAACATGTTTCGGCTACAAAAAATAGCCATGATAGGGGATCTTAACTAACAAAGGTGTGTATCTACACCTGTTTCCATAATAGCTATATTGTGTAACTCATTTGGGTTGTATAATGAGACTTATTATAACACTAGTTGTATAATGGAAAAATTTATTAGTTATTATTATGCGATTATTATGAATTTGCGCTATAACCAGGCTATTGCGATTTTCGCTTACTGATGGCTTCTGACAATATTTTTGAAATTAATAAAAATAAAAACCATGTTCTTATCCTTTTTCTTACTCTTATCCTGAACTCGGGCTGACGCCGTCGTCAGGATAACTCATCGCACTCATATTATAATGACACTAAGATTTTAACATACTAACATTCGTTTCTTTATTGACCTTGACACATCACTATTATCACTATTATCACCGAGACTATCAAAATAATTCATCTTTATATTTTTTTAAAAATACTTCTTAATATAATTCAGACCTACTGCCAAAGGAAGCACGTAGTTTTAATAAACTTCGGCGAACTAACAGCGGACGAATAGGATCGAGAAAATTTATGTTACGCTCAGACTTTCATAACTCGGGTCGATAAGATCAAGGGTGATAAGTTCGCCCCCAAATTCAACTTCCATAAATCCCGAACAAACGCGGAATTTGTTGTAACTCAACTTTTAACACCAACGACAACAATAATAATAACGAACGGCTGCAAAATATCGTTCGTCATTAAAATTCGGTAAACTCCGCGTAAATAACTTGCCGCCTTACCTGCGAATAATTAATGAATTCTATTGAGACGCTGAGGTATTTATTAATTATGTAAAGCTCAACGTGGTGAATTTTCATAATAATAATAATAATAGGTGGAGCAAAATACATCAAAATAATATCTTAATAATATTGCGAGATTAATTAAAATGGAAGAAATTAGAAAGGGCTTTGCTACCCTTAATAGAAATATTATTTTATGGGACACTTAGTGTCGCGTTTCACCTGCGTTCATTTGCTGCATAAATCCGTAAATTATAGGGGGGTTGTAAGTGGTGGTTAATAATCGTCGTTCAGGCGACATCATTAAAACGCAAACTGCATCTGGGGCTTTTTTGTTATAGATACATTTAATTAGCGAAAGAGCACGGCGTGTCTTGGTCGAGGACTCAAAAGGCGCATCCGCCGACGCTGAAAATAAAACCGAGTCAACACGTCGTCTCGGGAAAATAAAGGGAAAGTTCCCTCGAAGTTTTTTAATATCACTTAAGCAATTCGAAAGCAACAGTTTTGTAATGGATATTGAGATTTTTGCAACGCTTAATTAAGGGTAGGTACTCACAAGTTCGAGTTGCTTCAGATAGGCAGAGCTGGAGTGTCCTGCTTGGATGAGCGGCCTTCCGTGATTGAAAATGGCGCAGATGACCATGCCGAGTGAAAACATGTCGCTCAAGATGCTGCATATCGATTGAGTTTGAGTTTCCGGAGCTGAAACGAAAGATGGATTTAGTACCTTGGAGATTACTGGCGTATATTGAAAGTCTTCTTTTGAGACGTCCGAATTCGATTTTAGTTCTATTTGCTTTTGGAACGGGATGAACTATGCACATAATTCAATAATATGAATGCAAATCAAATAAACGAATATTTTTCATCGTCCAACTAACACGGATTCATATGAGGCGAATCACATTTAATCATATCAATTAACGTTGAAGCGCGAAGTTAATTGCCGCCTGCGAAATTCGCAGGTACTGCCCCGCCTAATTAAGCTTATTTTCTTGACGGCGAGAAGAGTTTGAATCCCGAATTAAATGTCACCTCGTTAGGGGGCGAGCGCGTCCGTCCGTTTTTTCCACCCTCCCCCGATACAACTCATTAGATTGTTTGTTTAGTTCAAAGTGAATGGCGCGCAGCAATATATCCCTTGGCGCATCGCTGACGTTTATTGACGTGCCAGGATTGGATCGAAGGGACTCCTCACGAAGGGCTGGCTGTATGTCATCGGGAATGAAGAAAATCACTCGACTTTCCCCATCACACATCATTTTTCGATAGATAATAATGCCCCGTAACATAAAGCTGCAATCACTTACGAAGGGTTGATAAGTTGTCAAATTTAAAAGAGCTTTAAACCACAATTAAGCTTTATTAACAAACTTTAGTTAATAATCGCTTATGTTACTAGACATAAGGGAATTAAATTGAATTGCCCACCATACTAATATTAGCAATACTCGATTCTGTCACTCATCTTTGTCGTTTTTTTCTGGTATATAAATAGCAATGGTCAAATAGAACGAAAACCAAAACAAAATAACGTGTCGCCTCTGATAATAAAAAAAAAAATATGGCAACTAGCCACATTTAAAAAAACTATGGCGCCAAATTCAAAGTACCCTCAACCATTAACAATCGCACTCTATATTTTGATTTATTTCTGTTTTTAATATTACACTGGGGATGTTTAGAATTTAATTTTGGGACGTGTTATACTCGAGTTGGCATTTAGTGTTTGGTCATTAGGTGTGAGGTGGATTGTGTACTATGTGATTTGCTTGGGGTAATTGATCGCGGGGTTGGTGGCTGTGTAGATTATGTTTCTGGTAAATGGACCTGAACGCGGTGCGTGTTCGTTGTTGAATTTCACGTAAATGTACCCCCTCCCCCTCCCCGGTGAATTTAAAATACACACCACATCTATTTATTTAAATAAATACAGGTTTTCTCGTCACATTTGATCCGTTCAAATTTATGACAAAGCAAAAGTTGCATTTCATTTATCGCAGTTTAATGGGTTGACTCTGAGTGTACCCTGCAGTATTTCTAGTGTTTTCTGAAACTAAAGTTTTCCTAAAATAAAAAGGAACGAATTTAAGGTTCAGAAGGACAGCAGATGACAAGAAGAGGCAAATGGAGAACCGAAAAAATATAAAATGACAAAAAGGAACTTGAAAATAGAGCGCTACAATGCAATGATATGGATATGCGGAAAGGATGACCGAGGATAAATGGCAAAAAAAATATTAGACTGGACCCCAGATGGATAAAGAGGATGAGGAAGACCATCAGCAAAATAGAAAACGTACATAACGATGAATTTATAAAGTTGTGAGAAGAAAATCTTTAAAAGGCATGACGAATTAAAATCAAGTATTATTCAATTAAAAAATGACGTGTATGAA
This sequence comes from Dorcus parallelipipedus, assembly GCA_958336345.1. Lineage (NCBI taxonomy): Eukaryota > Metazoa > Arthropoda > Insecta > Coleoptera > Lucanidae > Dorcus > Dorcus parallelipipedus. Next base: position 16,181,558 of record OY284475.1, read on the forward strand.
AGTTAATTAATGTACAGTCAGAACTAAAACTAATGTCTTCCTAATAAAAAGTTTTATATTTTGTTAATTAATTCTGACTGTACCTTTGAGGAGTTTCGAGATTGTCTGTAGATTTGTCTAGTCTAGGTAGTAGGAATTGGCGAAGAATTTATTTTTAACCTGTTTCTTCTCTGTTCAAAGAAAAGTTACAGATTTCGGCGGGAAGCCTGCTCCAAATAAGCTTCTGTACCAGAATAAATTCCATTACACTTAGCCCCCTACGAGGCCTTTTGTTTCGTTTACATAAAAAAGTCGACGTTTTTCAACAAAGAATTGAAGTTGTTTGCTGCAATTCAAAGAAATCTGCTGTCTTGTTTGAATGATCCGCCGAATTTGGGCGTTTATTGCTCGAAAAAGTTTGGAACTTACAAATTTGGATGGGATTGCAGCAATGGAGATAATAATAAATTTACGAGGGTCAACTGCAATGCGCTCTGTTGTGGCATCGGCTCATCAAGTGCAAATAATTAACAATCCTTGAAATTGAAATCGTCGGTAGAGACGTTAAACCGCGGTACTGTCGTTGTCATGGTCATGGCTTGTCAACTGTAATTGACCACATTATTGCGGAACGTATTGATTGTCGTACACCGCATATGATTCATACGGCTTGGCTATGTACCTAACACATAGAATGTAACATTGTAAAATTAAAAATTAAATCTTTCACTTAGCGCCATCTCATCAGCGGTTAATGAGTCAAATTCTTCTTACCTGTGTAATCCAGATTTGGTTGGGCCATTTTCGGCAGTCGTGAAGTCCAAGGTTGACAAGGAACCGGTTCAACCCCATCCACATCATTAACTCGTTCTGAAAAAAATAAAATAAAATAAGACTTTTACAATTAGTTACGGTTACGCACAATTTTTTTTGGGGGTTACTTCTGGAAGACCTAAATATTCTTTCGGTTCCGCAGAATAATTACGAATGCCGGCTCTTTCGGGATTTTAGCGGGCGGACTTTTAATTAAGAAGGTATTTAGGAATAACTCCCGCACGCCGGATTTTTTTTATAGGGGCTCCTTTCGCACAGACGCTTCCGGGGAAAACGCTAAAAGAAAAAAGTTTCTTGAACGGAATTTTTTTGCCCCGTTTTCTAATTAACAGCGGGACGGCGGCGGCGAGCATTGAGTAAATTTTAAATCGAAAATGTAATTCGTTCTTTTGTGAGTTGCTCCGGCGAGATGCTGCTTTACAGTTTTTTTTTGTTGATTAATATGATATTTATAGTTTGCGATAAGTTACTAATTAAGAGTTTCGTTTTTCCTTTTTTAAATGAAAATTGAAACAAAGTTTAATTTCAAACTTATTTTCGTTTCAAATTGTCGTCTGCCTACTATTTCTTGTTTCGTCTTCATAAAGTAGGTATTTTATTAGGTTTTCTTCTTCTGAAGAACATTTTTTTTGTGAACTCCACCGCCTCGATTTTTCCTTATTTTATTATAATGTTCTTTTATATTGGTTTTGTTCGTACGTACTCTTACTCCTTACTGGTTTGTTAATTCTCCCATTTACACATTTTTCTGTTTTTTTTGTGTCTGTAGGGGATCGCATGTTGCTTGGGGAATGATAGTTGTCAGAAACGTCAAAATGATAGACGTCGAGAAACGTCAGACAATGTCAAAAAGACAAATACGGGCGAAGCATCACGTTAACATCCGCGTAACAAACCAACGATGATGATCGTCGCAAATAAACAAAATTTAGGTCGCTCCTTGACGAATTAAAGTGAAACCGCATTCGTTCATGATTGGCCCTCAAATAGGATCACATCCTCTAATTTTGTGGCTAAGACAACCCCCGCAGTAAACACAAAAAGACTACCTCCTGACGAATGAGATGCAGCTCTGATCATCTGTGATTCGTGGTCGATTGGTTTAAGGCCATTACCAGCGAAGCAGAGTTACTTCATCCCCGCTACGAAAAAGCCCTATAAAAGCGAGAGCGCTCACTGTCGTAGCTCCAGTGAACGTCCTGAGCAGTCATTGTCGGGAACACTACAACCAAAGCCTCCCGTGCAGTAAATTGTCAGGGGCAACACACAAGCCTTCCGAGCAGGCTATTGTCGGAAGCAAATCCAAAGCCTTCCGTGCACCCTATTGTCGGAAGCATTTACCACCGTACACACCTCTTGAGCAGCTTTTGCCGAGAGATCACTCGCACCCCACATAGACACATTCGTAGCCAACTGTTGTAAAAGAGGAGAGTAGGTACACACCAACACACTCTACCAACATCGTTATCGTATTCTCCTTTATTTCATTTCTCTGGCGATTATTCCTTTGAAGACTTGCTCCCTCAATTATGAACACGCTGTAGTTGCTTGGACGTCTTTCTCCTTCATATCTGTTTCACATAGTCTAACTGTCAACACTTTTATTACCTTCACCTTTTCGTCACTTTTATTTATAGATATCTTTGGTTATATTAAGCATTTTGTCTTTGTGGTGTTTGGTGGTTGTCTATTCTGTTTATTGAAAATGTTAAGTGATTGATTTATATGGTGGACAATGGACATGCCATGGATTAGAGTTTAATGAAATCGCAAATGAAAGAATTGAGTAATGACGATGACGATGATCCTGT